>CM045992.1:35642312-36869812 GCA_025175895.1 Wurfbainia villosa | reverse complement strand
CACATTAGCGGGCAAGATAATCAGTTAGCATATAGTTTATCCAGACTGATAAATTGCCTTGTGTTTTCAGAATGGCCTCAGGATTCGCTAGGATAGCTGGAGAAGGCAGTTCTAGCTCTGGAAAAACTACAAGGGCAGCCGAACAAATTGGCCGAGGCCCAACTCTCGGAAGCACTCCTCATCATAAGCCAGTCAGTCAGAGGTTCTAGGAGCTACTCCAGTTCCACGGAAGAAGAATGTCCGAAGGAAGATTCTCACATGAAGAAGAGCGATGGGTCTTTCGTGAGCTCCATGGGCTGCAGCAACAGGTGGCCCAAAAAGCCATCGTGGCAGTCCTGCAGCTACAAGAGCTGCACGAAATGAAGCAACGAAAGTGCGCTAGCATGTGCGGACGTGACAACTGGTGTAACGACTGGCTCCCACATGTGAAGGAGATGAACAAACGGCTGACAAGAATCTCTGAGGATCTACAGGAGCTGGCCAAAGAAATGGACCAGTTCAAGCTATAAAGAAGTCTGAAGAACACACACGATCGAAGCTAGATCTCATGAAGAAACCAACAATTGAACCCTTACCTAGCTCCGGCAGAGGTTGCGGCTTCGATCAGGACATGATACCGATGCTGCCGTCTCAAGCTCCCTCGCCCCTTGCCCACTCTCTGCTCTCACTCAATCACAGAGGACGTCAAAGAAACTTCAAAGCCGCGGTGACTTGTAGCAAGGGAGAACGAAGAAGGAAGAGAGGTCCGGCAGGGCTCGAGCGAGATCAGGAGAAGGGCGGAGATTGGGCAAAGATTGGCAAGAAATTGAGCGGGAGGAAGGACTTGCGGCTGTGGTTGGGAGGAAAATCATGAAGAAGTTCGCGAGGTGGAGAAGTCGGGCGCGACAGAGAAAGAGGGGTCAGGGAAGATAATGAAACGAAGATGCGGTTGGGAAATAAAAGAAGCGCGGTTGCGAAAATGCTTGGGAGAAAAAAAAAGAGAAACGACTCGAGTTAACCCTAGGTTTTAGTTAACACATTAACCCCTCAAAATTGATATTTCAAATAGGCCCTCCAAAAGTCTATTTTTCTTATCCCTGTAAATATTTCATAGAAGCCCCATTTAATTTTAGAAAAATTCTAGAAAAATTTCTAAAAATCTCCAAACATCCCGAAAATAATTCCTAGGATTATTTTCCTAAATTTTGACCATTTAATTTAGTATTTTAAATTTTAGTATTTAACATTTTCCCCCACTTAATAAAATTTAGTCCCTAAATTTCCCACTCAAATGTATCATGAGTAAGAGATAACACAGTCAAGTAGAACAAGTACTGAAAGTATATTTCACGTACCTTAAGTAAACAGGTGGGGGTATTGAGCTCTGATCTTTTCCTCAAGCTCCCAAGTAGCCTCCTCATCGGTGTGGTGACTCCACCCGACTTTAACAAGTCACACAATCTTGTTCCGCAACTGTCATTCTTTGTGATCCAGAATCCGTACCAGAACCTCTTCGTAAGTAACATCAGGTTGAATGAAACCTAACACATCTGACAGAACATGTATAGGGTCTGACACATACTTCCTCAGCATGGACACATGAAACACATTATGGATACCAGCCAAGGACGGTGGTAGCGCTAGGCGGTAAGCGACTGCTCCGATCCTCTCCAAAATCTCGAAAGGACCAATGTACCTTGGAGCTAGCTTACCACAGAGGTCAAATCTCTTCACCCCTTTTGTGGGTGAGAATCACAAGAATACATGGTCACCAATAGAGATCTCTAGAGGTTTCCGTCTCTGATCGACATAACTCTTCTGATGATCCTATGCCTCTGCCATCCTTCGTCTGATAGTACGGACCAACTTTGTCTCATGCTGAGCTCTATGGGGTCCTAGCAACTGGGCCTCCCCAACCTCTTCCCATAGGATGGGTGTCCGACACTGTCTACCATACAATACTTCAAATGGTGCCATTTGGATAATCGAATGATAGCTATTGTTATAGGCGAATTCCACTAATGGCAAGTGGTCCTCCCAGTTGCCCTCGAAATCCATAACACACTACCTTAGCAAGTCCTCTAGAGTCTGAATGGTCTGCTCAGACTCTCCATCTATCTGCGGATGGAATGCTGTACTAAAATAGAGTTGTGTGCCCAAAGCCTACTATAGACTCTGCCAGAACTGGGACGTGAACTGGGGATCTCTATCTGAGATAATGCTCAAAGGAACACCATGCAATCTGATGATCTCCCGACAATATAACTCTGCTATATGATCCAGAGAGTCGGTCTTCCGAATTGCTAAGAAGTGTGCGGATTTGGTTAATCGATCAACGACTACCCAAATCGCATCATGGCCTCATCGTGTCCTAGGTAGACCCACTATAAAATCCATGGCAATGTGATCCCACTTCCACTCGGGAATAGGAATAGGAATCCTCTGAAGTAGTCTGGCTGGTCTCTGGTGCTCAGCCTTCACCTATTGACAAACTAGACATCTAGCTACAAAATCTGTGATGTCTTTCTTCATGCCATTCCACCAATACAAACACCTTAAATCTCGATACATGTGGGTTCCGCTGGGGTGGATCGCAAATCGAGAGCGATGAGCCTCCTGGAGTAACTCCTCCATGACCGGGTGAGACTGAGGTATGCATAATCTGCCCTAGAAATAAATAATACCCTCGTCATCTCGAGTGAACTCAGTCTGCTGTCCAGAGGTTATCTGACTGCCAATGAACTATAAGTGTTGATCATCGACTTGAGCCTCTCGGACTCTCGTCCTGATAGATGATTGAGCAACCATAGTAACAAGAATGCCTTGCTCTGTCGGTCCTTGCTCTTCAAGGCCCAACTCGGAGAAACCCTGAATCAAATCCATGACTAAAACTCAGTAGCAAGCCAAAGTCCCTCGAGACTTCAGGCTAAGTGCATTGGTAACAACATTGGCTTTCCCCGAGTGATAGCTAATGGTACATTCATAATCCTTCAGAAACTCTATCCATCTCCTCTGTCAGAGATTGAGTTCCTCCTACGTAAATATATATTTGAGACTCTTATGATCAGTGAGATTCTCAAATGTAATACCATACAGATGATGCCTTTAAATCTTCAAGGCAAAGATAATAGCAGCTAACTCTAGATTATATACTGGATAGTTTTTCTCATGCTCCTTCAACTGGCGAGAAGCATAAGAGACCACCCTGCCATGCTACATCAGTACTGCGCCTAAACCCTGGAGAGATGTATTGGTATAAAGGATGAAACCGTCATCCCCTGATGGCAATACAAGAATCAGTGTTGACACTAGTCTCTTCTTCAACTTCTGAAAGCTAGTCTCGTAGGCCTCTAACCACGTGAACTTCACGCCCTTCTTGGTAAGATGTGTCAACAGCATAGCAATGCTTGAGAAACCCTCAACGAACCATCTGTAATATCTGGCTAATCCCAAGAAATTGCGAACCTCCTGAACCAATTTCGACTGCTCCCAACTGGTGACAACCTCGATCTTTTGGGGGTCAACTGAAATGCCTTTGCTAGAAACCACGTGTCCTAGAAAACCGACTGAGGGTAATTAGAACGTGCTTTTACTGAACTTCGCATATAGTTGCTTCTATCAAAGCCTATCCAGGACAATGTGAAGATGCTGCGCGTGTTCCTCTTCGGAACGGGAATAGACCAGAATGTCATCAATAAAGACAATGATGAACCGATCTAGGAAATCCATAAATTCACGGTTCATCAAGTCCATGAATCCTGCCAGAGCATTGGTAAGCCCAAATGACATTACCAAAATCTCATAGTGCCCATATCTGGTACGTGTTGGGATGTATACTGAAAAGTCTATCTTTTGTATGAACATCTTTATTTTGAAATAAGAATCACATGATCATTGTTTGCATATTTATGGTGAAGCATATTGTCTAATATATTACATTGTAAATAACATGGTGTGTGGTGTCACACGGGAGATCATGTTATCGGCTCCTTGTAAAGTATAAGTATAGGCTCACAACCGAGATGTCTTTGGACAAACCATTGGTATGGTTGTAGTGTGATTTGGTATTGGTTTGTCTTGACCATAGAATCACACTAGTACACTTCGTGTGTATTGAGCAGGACCGACTTAGAGGTGATTCGATTTATTGCTGACTACATAATCGAATCAGACCTCAGATATTATATTGTACATACTCTTAATCCCGATATAATAACGGGCACATATACTTAGTATTCATTTCTTTGATTTACCAATGGGCGAGATTTATAGATTAAATCGATAGGCTCGATAAGTTGGGAAATGATATTATTTATATGGTGTGCCGTTGATTATAGGAGGAAACCATGTCCTATATATTAGGATGATGATGTCCGCTTGAGGATCTCATAAGATTCATCATGTAAACCCTGCAGGTGGACTTGGTCCGGCATGATGAAAAGGTTGAGTGGTACTACTCATGGAGTTAGATGTTGATTAGTTAATGGTCAATAAATTAATTAATTGACAGACATTCGAGACCTTAAACACGGGGAGAAAATGTACATATAATATATGAAACACATATTAACTTATGGGGGTTGGTGAGGCAGATCAATGATAATCCTTTAGTGGATTGGATTATCATTAATGGATCAGACTTTATGTGGGCTTGATCCATTGGGTGGCCAAGATTCAACTCCTCCTCATGGTCCCTATTGTAGCCTATTAATACCTCATGAAGCCTAGATCCAATGGATGAAAACAAAACTCTAGATCCAAAGGTAGAGATTAAATCTCTAGATTCGACGGTTGAGATTAAATCTCTAGATCCGACAGTTGAGATTAAATCCCTAGAACCAATAGTGGAGATTAAAACAAGGCTTAAGCCTAAACTCTATATAAAGGGGCTTAAGGAGGGCGGTAACTAGATGGAAGGGGATTAGGGTTTGCTTCCCTTGGGCGGCAAGGAATCCTAGTTAGGTTAGGATTGAGGTTGGGCGGCTAGGGTTTGGGAGATGGGGTGGGCGGCAACAAGAGGAGAAGTTCTTTTCTTCTTCTTCCTAAGGTGTTGCCGGCACCTATCCTTCTTCCCTCTACTTTGGCCGGTGCTCAACCTATTCCTCTTCCCCTCTTCTTTGGCCGGCAGAAACTAGGAGAGCTAGGGTTAGGGTTTTGGGCAGTTACAAGGTGAAGGGTTGGTTTCCTTTCTCTTCTCCAAGTGTTGGCCGGTGCCCATCACCCTCATTGATTCTCCTTTGGCCGGTTCCCATGCTCCAAATTCTCTTCCTTGGCCGGCAGCAACATCGAGTCTATTGACTTGGTGACCGATTCTAGATAGGAAGAAGAGTTTTATTTTATGATCTTCCTTTGTTCGGAGTGAACAAGGAAAGGAAGATCGGTGATCTAGGAGGCTTCGACTTTTGGAAGATCGTCGCCCACACGACGTCCAAAAGGAGGAAGGACATACAATAGAAGATCAAGAGGTATAACAAGAGGTATAATCTTGTTTATTTTGATTAGTGTTATTTTGTATAATGTGTATAATTATTTTTCAATTATATGCATGTTGTATGTGGTTGTTTACTTTATGTTTGTGGCTAAATTTATTTGGACCCCGAATACAAATACAAAAACTGGCGATCCGTACATCGTCTATTCCGTGGCTATTCGTAGAATAGAGGTTGGTTGCTTGAACAACAAGTTTGTTCAAGTGACTACTCTAATCAAATAGCACGACGATGAAACGGTTGCTTGGGTGATCTCTTTTGTCTAGGATTAAATTTTTTAATCCGGGGACATCGATGGGATCGCCATGAACAAGCGACCGAGTTGAAGTGGGAAGCGAAGTATCCTACCTTCAAGTGGTATCAGAGCCACGGTTTCCGATTTTGTGTGTTTAGGATTCGGTTACTTTTATGCACTTTTCATATATTATATGTGCCGGATAATAGTAGGATATGCGTAGGTTTGCTCTTTGGTTGCAGGCATAGGATCCAACTATTATGGCCATATGTGTGTATGTGATTGTATGTGTGTAATTGTATATTTTGTTGAATCCTCGGGGTTGACAAGGCTAATATTTAATTTTTGTAAATTAGATACGACATTGTTTAACCACTCTTTTTATTTTAGTTTACTTTCGATCTAGATTTCATGTACACTCCCTCGTGGAGTATAGGATCGATGAATGTAAATTAAAATATTTTTTCTCGACTCGGATCTCCGGATGGCTTGTACATGGCGTAGGGAGGAGCAGACGAGATGATGATACGACGGGAGACATATTGAAGACAAAAGCCATAATAGTTGGAAAATTTTTATTTTTCATATTTATTGCTTATTGTTTGATATGCATGTCGTAGGCTAGAAAATTCCTCAATTTTAAATTACTAAGTGGGAGAGGGATATTTTTTTTAAATTCCCACGACCTCCAATACGATTTGATATGTGATGCAAGCAAACTTGCGCGTCGGCTCTGAGTGCCTTCCTCCCCATCGGTTGAGTTTGTTTATGGATCACAGGGTCGGATATGGTTATAGGAAATTATTTAGGAGTGTGTGTACTTCCCCATCGGAAGGCACATAACCCGAGATAATTTCCTTGGTATCGAGTAATGGTGAACACTTAGATGCAAATAGGAATATCCTCCCCATCGGAGTCACTGCTTTTATTTGTAGGGCCGAAGAGAAACCAACTATTAATTTTATTTGTCAAAAAGTTAGGTTGACAAGATAGTAAAATTAATGGGTAAAACCTCCTCTTACAAATGTAGAATTCGTATACGTCCACACGATTGTGGCATATGATATTCTCGGTGTTTTGAGGTGTTGGTTGATTTTAAAATTTTATTGCTTGAGGAATCAATAATTTTTTGAAATCTAAAGTTTTGATCTATGTGATTCTTAGTTTTTTTTTCAAAAATGACTTTCAGTCCACTTGCTGTGATACTAAAGGAAAATAAACTTATCGTACATAATTATGTTGATTGGAAAAAGGAATCTTGATATTGTCTCAACTGCTGAGGAGTACAAGTATGTACTCTTCGAAGAGTGTCCTCCTAAGCCTGCGAATGAGCTGAAAGTCCCTGGAGCTGAGATCGATGGGGAAACCCAGGTCGATATCATTCTCCAAATGATGTAATGGCTTGCCAAGTGCTCAGCCATGGTTTTGTAAGGTTTCTACTTCTAAGCCGAAAGGCAAGAAGAAGAAGAAACAAGGTGGAGCAAAGCTGGTGGGAGGATCTCAAGGAGGAGTGAAGAAGCCGAAAGGCAAGTACTTCACTTGCAAGCAGGATGGACATTGGAAGAAGGATTGTCCCAATTCGAAACAGAACAAAGGTATATCCTTTGGTCTAGTCGTTGAAACATGTTTAGCGGTGTTATCTACCGACACTTGGTGTGTAGATACGGGAGCCACTGATCATGTCTGTAATACTTTGCAGGGGTTCCAGGAAACCCGACGATTAGCTAAAAGGGAGATTACCGTTTACTTGGGCAATGCCACGAAGGTGGCGACTGTTGCAGTGGGAGACGTTTATTTATCTTTTGAGAAAAATAAAGTTTTGGTTCTTAAGGATTTCCTTTATGTACCTTTATTTAGAAAGAATTTAATTTCGGTTTCTAAATTATTTATGGATGGATATTCTATTTCTTTTAATGAAAGAGTTGTTATAAAAAAGAATAGGAAGATTATCTATTCTAGTGCATTGATAGGAAATCTATACACACTTAAACCAAAAGCTCCCACGATGCAAATAGAAGTTAAGAGCTCATCTTCTAATTCCAATAAGAGAAAAGAACCTTCGAAGATGAACCAAACATATCTTTGGCATCTTAGGCTTGGTCATATTAACCTAAGCAGAATTCAAAGGTTGATATCTGATGGACCTCTGGGTTCATTAGTGGTGGAAGAATTCCCAACCTGCGAATCTTTCTTGGAGGGTAAAATGACCAAGAGGCCTTTTAAGGCCAAGGGGTATAGAGCCAAAGATGTGTTAGAATTGGTTCATTCTGATTTGTGTGGTCCTATGTCTATCCAGGCTAGAGGTGATTTTAAGTATTTCGTCTCTTTTATAGACGATTATTCGAGATATGAATACATTTACTTGATGCGCCGCAAGTCTGAATGCTTTGACAAGTTCAAAGAATTCAAGACTGATGTGGAGAAACGTCAAGGTAAAAGTATTAAGACACTACGATCTGATCGTGGTGGTGAGTACCTCTTGGGAGAGTTTAGGAATTACTTATCAGAGGCTGGGATTCAATCCCAATTGTCTGCACCTGGCACACCCCAGCAGAATGGTGTAGCAGAGCGAAGGAATAGGACTCTTATGGAGATGGTTAGATCGATGATGAGTTATTCTGAGTTGCCAGATTCATTCTGGTGATATGCTCTAGATACGACGATGTACATTTTGAACTTGGTTCCATCTAAATCAGTGCCTTCTACTCCCACAGAATTATGGACTGGGCGAAAGCCTAGTCTAAGACATATTCGGATATGGGGGAGTCCAACACATGTGCTGATGGCAGATGCTGGTAAGTTAGAACCTCGTACAGAAGTACGCATGTTCGTTGGCTATCCTAGAGGAACAAAAGGTGGTTTGTTTTATAGTCCTAGAGATCAGAGGGTGATCGTTAGCACGAATGCCAGATTTCTAGAGGAAGACTATGTGATGAACCACAAGCCCATGAGTAAGATTGTTCTAGAGGAAATAAAAGGGGAAGTCACTTCTTCAGTACCACCAGTACAAGAAGATATACCATAAGTCACTGCACCGCGTGTCACAGAGGATACACAGGTGATACCTCATCGTAGTGGGAGGGTTGTGAGACAGCCTGATAGATTCATGTTCTTGGGAGAATCTTCTGATTTGGTCTCTGGAGAACATGAACTTGATCCCTGGACATATGACGAGGCAATCCAAGATAAAGATGCAGTATCTTGGCAAAGTGCAATGAATGCTGAGATTGAATCTATGGATTCAAATTAGGTCTGGGAGCTAGTAGAACCACCGATGGTGTAAAAACCATTAGATGCAAGTGGATCTACAAAAGAAAGAGAGAAATAGATGGAAAGGTTGAGACCTTCAAAGCGAGGCGTGTTGCGAAGGGGTATACTCAGAAAGAGGGTATCGATTATGAGGAGACCTTTTCGCCGGTAGCCATGCTTAAGTCTATCCAGATTCTCTTATGCATTGCAGCTCATATGGATTATGAGGTGTGGCAGATGGATGTCAAGACAACTTTCCTTAATGGAAGTCTTGAGGAAAACATCTATATGAAGCAACCAGAGGGATTCATTGCGAAGGGAAAAGAGCATCTTGTATGTAAGCTTAATCAGTCCATTTATGGATTGAAGCAAGCTTCGAGGTCTTAGAACATCCGCTTTGATGAGGTAATCTAGTCTTATGGATTTATTCAAAGTCCGGATGAGTCTTGTGTATATAAGAGATGTGACGAAAACGTAGTGGTATTTCTTGTACTATACGTAGATGACATTTTGTTAATTGATAATAATGTCAAGGTGTTATCGGACGTAAGGGTATGGATGTCCAAACAGTTTGATATGAAGGACTTGGGAGAAGTGGGACACATCCTTGGGATCAAGGTCATAAGGGATCGCAGGAAAAGGATGTTGTGCTTATCTCAAGCTTCATACATAGACACAATTATGGATCGTTTTAGCATGCAAAACTCCAAGAAAGGTTTTCTACCTTTCAGGCATGGAGCTCATTTATCTAAGGAGATGTGTCCTAAAATATCTGAGGAGATAGAGGAGATGAAGGCGGTTCCTTATGCTTCGGCAGTAGGAAGCCTCATGTATGCGATGCTATGTACGAGACCAGATATCTGCTTTGCCATGGGCATGGTCAGCAGATATCAGAGTAATCCAGGATAGAGACATTAGACTGCGGTAAAGCATATATTGAAGTACATGAGAAGGACTAGGGATTATATGCTAGTTTACCAGACAGACCAATTACTCCCTGTGGGTTATACGAATTACGACTTCCAATCAGATAGGGATAACAGTAAGTCTACCTCAGGTTTTGTGTTTACTTTGGGAGGTGGAGCCATTGTATGGAAAAGTGTCAAGCAGAAATGCGTGGCGGACTCCACCATGGAAGCTGAGTATGTGGCAGCCTCTGAGGCGGCCAAAAAAGTTGTGTGGCTCAGGAACTTCCTGATGGACTTGGATGTGATTCCTGGTTTGCCCAGAACTATCACAATTTATTATGATAATAGTGATGAAGTTGCAAACTCGAAGGAACCACGAGCCCATAAGGCAAGTAAACACATAGAGCGCAAGTACCACCTGATATGAGAAATCGTAAAGAGAGGAGAAATTATTGTGTCCAAGATTGCATCGGAGGATAACCTGACAGATCCTTTCACTAAGGCCTTTCCGGCGAGAGCTTTTAATAGGCATGTGGAGGGAATGGGGATCAGATGTATGACAGTTTGAGGACAACATAGTCTTTTAGTATAAGTGGGAGATTATTGGGATGTATACTGAAAAGTCTATCTTTTGTATGAACATCTTTATTTTGAAATAAGAATCACATGATCATTGTTTGCATATTTATGGTGATGCATATTGTCTAATACATTACATTGTAGATAACATGGTGTGTGGTGTCACACGGGAGATCATGTTATCGACTCCTTGTAAAGTATAAGTATAGTCTCACAACCGAGATGACTTTGGACAAACCATTGGTATAGTTGTAGTGTGATTTAGTATTGGTTTGTCTTGACCATAGAATCACACTAGTACACTTCGTGTGTATTGAGCAGGACCGACTTAGAGGTGATTCGATTTATTGCTGACTACATAATCGAATCGGACCTCAGATATTATATTGTACATACTCTTAATCCCGATATAATAACGGGCACATATACTTAGTATTCATTTCTTTGATTTACCAATGAGCGAGATTTATAGATTAAATCGATAGGCTCGGTAAGTTGGGAAATGATATTATTTATATGGTGTGCCGTTGATTATAGGAGGAAACCGTGTCCTATATATTAGGATGATGATGCCCCCTTGAGGAGCTCATAAGGTTCATCATGTAAACCGTGTCCTATATATTTTATAGGTTGTATGCTTCATGTAGGAATTTTTAGGTGACCAAAAATCCAAGCTTATAGCCCCTACATGTTTCGGCCAACCAAGGTTTTTGGGGCTAGGGTTGCATGAAACTGATTCTAAGGATATTTTATAGGTTGTCTGCTTCATGTAGGAATTTTTAGGTGACAAAAAATCCAAGCTTATAGCCCCTACATGTTTCGGCCAACCAAGGTTTTTGGGGCTAGGGTTGCATGAAAATGATTCTAAGGATATTTTTATAGATTGTATGCTTCATGTAGGAATTTTTAGGTGACAAAAATCCAAGCTTATTGCCCCTACATGTTTCGGCCAACATTGGTTTTTAGGGTTAGGGTTTCATGAAAACACCCCTTATGAAGTTACATTATATTGTTTGCCTTCATGTAGGAGTTTATGTAACAAAAATAAAGAAATTGGTACCCTACATGTTTCGGCCAACATTGGTTTTTAGGGTTAGGGTTTCATGAAAACACCCCTTATGAAGTTATATTATGTTGTGTGCCTTCATGTAGGAGTTTATGTAACAAAAATAAAGAAATTGGTACCCTATAAGTTTCGGCCAACAATGGTGGTAGGGCTAGGGTGGCATGAAAACACCCCTTAGGAAATTAGGATATGTTGTATGCCTATGTGATGAATATGTTTATGATTTTTAATATGCCATGAATTATGCCTATGTGATGAATATGTTTATGATTATCATATGTCATGAATTATGCCTATGTGATGAATATGTTTATGATTTTTAATATGCCATGAATTATGCCTATGTGGTGAATATGTTTATGATTTTCATATGTCATGAATTATGCCTATGTGATGAATATGTTTATGTTTTTAATATGCCATGAATTATGCCTATGTGATGAATATGTTTATGATTTTCATATGTCATGAATTATGCCTATGTGATGAATATGATTATGTTTTTAATATGCCATGAAGTATGCCTATGTGATGAACAAGTTGATGATTTTATATGCCATGAAATATGCTTATGTGATGAACATGATTATGCTTTAAGACCCCTTACGTTATGAATGCATATATGTTATGACATGTCTAAGAGATGCTTCCCTTTCAAGTAGGGATTAAGAGCTCTCCTTATGATAAGATAAGATGGAGATGCTTCCCTTTCAAGTAGGGATTAAGAGCTCTCCTTATGATAAGATAAGATGGAGATGCTTCCCTTTCAAGTAGGGATTAAGAGCTCTCCCTATGATAAGATAAGATGGAGATGCTTCCCTTTCAAGTAGGGATTAAGAGCTCTCCCTATGATAAGACAAGATGGAGATGCTTCCCTTTCAAGTAGGGATTAAGAGCTCTCCTTATGATAAGATAAGACGGAGATGCTTCCCTTTTTGGTGGGGGATTAAGAGCATTCTTTATGATATGACAAGAAAGAAAGGAAAGAAAATTAAGTATTTTACTTTGTAAGAGTTAAGTACCCGACCCGTTAGGTGGTCGTTAATCAAATCCAAGGGACATAAGAAGACGTAAGAGGTCTTGCCCTGGTAAGACGTAAGAGGTCTTGCTCTAGTAGGTCTGGTGGCTCGCTACTGACCTATTAGGGAACGCGCTTTATGTGGTACTTAGCCTGGGGCCCCCCATGCAAGTTATGATTATATTAAAGTACCTATATGTATATGCTTTGAAAAGAAAGGACTTGTATGAAACTATGAATGCTTATGTTCAAGTTTAAGAATGCTTATGATTATGTCCTTTATGCATGATTAGGATTTATGATATTATGAATGCTTATGTTCAAGTTTAAGAATGCTTATGATTATGTCCTTTATGCATGATTAGGATTTATGATATTATGAATGCTTATGTTCAAGTTTAAGAATGCTTATGATTGTGTCCTTTATGCATGTTTAGGATTTATGATATTATGAATGCTTATGTTCAAGTTTAAGAATGCTTATGATTATGTCCTTTATGCATGATTAGGATTTATGATATTATGAATGCCTATGTTCAAGTTTAAGAATGCTTATGATTGTGTCCTTTGTGCATGATTAGGATATATGATATTATGAATGCTTATGTTCAAGCTTAAGAATGCTTACGATTATGTCCTTTATGCATGTTTAGGATTTATGATATTATGAATTCTTATGTTTCACTTATGCCTTGCTTAGATTTGATTATGCTTAGCATGCTTATGTAAATTTTAATCCATGTTTATGTTTCATTACGTTAGTATGCTGATGTGTAGTGTTGTTATGCACTACTTATGTTGTTTATGCTAGTATGCTCATGTTGTCTAATTATTGATGAGGTTTGTGGCTTTTGTGAGTAGGCAAGAATCTTACTAAGCTATATGCTTATAGTTTATGTTGTCCATATACTGCAGACAAAGGAAACATGAACTAGAGGAAGTAGCAGGAGGGGCCAAGTGTGTGTGATAGTGGCATGGTGGAAAAAGACCCTATTACTATCTGCTTATATTTATATGCTCAATGAATAACTTAAGACATTGCTTCCGCTTATAAGACTTGTGATTTGTTAATACCACGTTGGATGTTACTGTTCAATTACTTAAGAAAGTTTGATATGTTAGAACTCATGAATGGATCTTTATGTTATGCATGTTATAAAAAGAGACAAGATATGTTAACATGCTAACGACGAATATGATAGGTGATGTATGTATAAAAGAAGGTTTATGCTATGATAACATGTTTAAGTATGTAGATTGTGAAATGATTCCTATATGTTATGTTAAGAAAAAAAAAGTAGCGCCGCCCTGAGAGCAGATAAGGGCGGGCGTTACACCATCATCCTCATTGATTCTCCTTTGGTTGGTTTCCATACTCCAAATTCTCTTCCTTGGCTGGTGGCAACATCGAGTCTATTGACTTGGTGGCCGGTTCTAGATAGGAAGAAAAGTTTTGTTTTATGATCTTCCTTTGTTCGGAGTGAACAAGGAAAGGAAGATTGGTGATCTAGGAGGCTTCGACTTTTGGAAGATCATCGCCCACACGACGTCCAAAAGGAGGAAGGACATACAATAGAAGATCAAGAGGTATAACAAGAGGTATAATCTTGTTTATTTTGATTAGTGTTCTTTTGTATAATGTCTATAATTGTTTTTCAATTATATGCATGTTGTATGTGGTTGTTTACTTTATGTTTGTGGCTAAATTTATTTGGACCCCGAATACAAACACAAAAATCGGCGATCAATACATCGTCTATTCCGCGACTATTCGTAGAATAGAGGTTGGTTGCTTGAACAACAAGTTTGTTCAAGTGACTACTCTAATCAAATAACACGACGATGAAATGGTTGCTTGGGTGATCCCTTTTGTCTAGGATTAAATTTTTTAATCCGGGGACATCGATGGGATCGCCATGAACAAGCGACCGAGTTGAAGTGGGAAGCGAAGTATCCTACCTTCAGTACGGAACACTGTCTTCTGAATGTCCGAATCTTTGACCCTTAGTTGATGATATCTGGACCACAGATCAATCTTAGAATACACTGATGTACCTCTGAGTTGTTCAAACAAGTCCTCAATACATGGAAGGGGATATTTATTCTTGATGGCGACGACGTTCAACTGCTTATAGTCGATGCATAATCTCATCGAACCGTCTTTCTTCTTTACGAAGAGAACTGGAGAACCCCAGGGAGATATGCTAGGGCGGATAAAACCTTTATCCAAATTCTCTTGAAGCTGGACCTTTAGCTCGTCCAACTCTTTCGGGGCCATACGATAAGGAGCTTTCGATGCCGACGTCATCCCCGGAATTAACTCAATTGTGAACTCCACTTGCCTTCTGGGAGGCAGGCCCGATATCTTCTCTGGAAAAACATCCAAATATTTTTTGAACGATAGGAATGTCCGAGATCTGAGAGTCACCACTATCCTCGGCATTGATTAATGATAATAGAAAACCTTGACAGCCATTGTGATAAAAGCTTCCGAGCCTGAATCGTAGAAACGGTTGATATACCATCATTTCTGATGCTAGTGAAATCCTACGAGGGTTGGTCAGGAGGATGGAACGTAACCACCCTCATATAGCAATCCACAGTGGCATGATACGTTGTTAGCCAGTCCATTCCAAGAATGATGTCGAATTTGATCATGCCGAGAACCAACAAATCTACCGGGAGTATAACGCTGCTGAAATCTAATGGGCATCCTCTAACCTCCTGGGTGACTTCTAATTTATCCCCAGAGGGCAGAGATACCATTAATCTTTATGACCTAAGGGTGGGTAGTCTACCAATCTCCCTCAGGAATGCCTGAGAAATAAATGAATGTGAATTACCAGTGTCAACTAACATATCAACAGAAAATACATAAAGTAAAACCGTACCATGGAAAACAGATCCGTCGGCTCGCTGCGCATCCTTTCGGGTAACTGCATGAATATGTCCAGTCTCTGGCGGAGGTGGAGGTGGTAGTGCTGCCAGAGCTGGCTATACTGAGGCGCCACTTAGGCGGATCGAGGCGTCTGCATCGCATCGGAGGGTCGATATAAATATGCTGCGTCTTGAACCAATGGAGGTCATGCATGATACTACACCAACGATCGGCATCGAGGCGTCGAGGTCATGATATAGAACTCTACAACTCCGTAGGGGCACTAGAGTGCTCCTGTCCATGCATGGCATATGCAGCAACTGCCGGGGGAGCCGTCCTCTGTTGGTGTTGTGAAGATTGGGATTTCTGCCCACCTCGGTGAGGTCTCTTCTGTCTGAACTGTCCTCTCTGCACAGACACTCCTAAAGCCACATGCTGAGCCTTCAGCGAACAATCTCGGCTCTGATGTCTAGGAATTTTGTAGTAATAGCAAACTGACTGTTTCAGTGAACAAGCTGATATCATATGATCCCTGGACCCGCATCTAACACAATGATTATCATTAGAGGACCGCTTCTGGTTTTGCTGGTTAGAATGGGAGCGTCCTGATGAAGATCGTCCGGTCTTCTAGGATTTACCTGATGCCCCAGAAGGATTCTGACCCATCTCACTATGACCGCCTCACTACTGAACCGTAGCCAGCGACTGCTGGGCCTGAATTGAACTCTGAGCTGGCTATTTCCTTTTCTTTTCCATATTTGCTCTCTGTTGAGCCAACTCAATCAGAAGAGCTCGATCCAATGCCTCTCTGTAAGAAGAATTTCCAAAACCTGCTAGCTTCACCTGAAGATGTCGTCTATACCCTAAACAAATTGAAGCATGCGAGACCGATCCTCAACGACTAACTCCGGACAGAATTTGGCTAACCGATTAAATTGATCATTATATTCCATCACCGTGTGATTGTTCTGTCGAAGATTCTAAAAATCCTGACGATGCATCATCTGATAAGATAGTGGAAAATATTGGCTCTCGAAAACCTGCTTGAATTTTGCCCATGATATATGCTGCTCGCCTATAATCGCGTGCTGCGTGTCCCACTAGATTTCAGCCTTATCCCGTAAATGGTAGGCTGAAAGCTCTTCCTTCTCCCACTCAGAGCAAGCCATATCGAAAAAGGTCCACTCCATAGTATCTATCTAGGACTAAGCTGTCCTTGGATCTATCTCTCCGTGGAAGAGCATGAATCGGCATTTCACCGACTCTACCAAGGTTGGGATCCGAGCTCGTGCCGCAGTCACATTAGCAGGATGAGTAGGGATCATCGCGAGAGCTAGCGGAACCACTGGAGTTGGTGCGGCTACACAAGTAGGGGCAGGTACTGAGAAAGTGATGACCGATACTGCTGGTGGGGCTATCGGGTATGCAGTAGTAGGCACCACTGGCGGAGGTGCCGTATATCTTATAGGCACTGCTAGAGGAGGTGCCTGGTATGTAGCAGCAGGGGCTATTGGTGGTACCTCCAGGTGTACCGTAGCAGGTGCTGCCGGGGGTACTGCGGGATATGTTGGAGTGGGTACCACTAGTGGTACAATGAATACCGCAGAAGTGGGTGTCTCTGGAGGAGGAACCGTCGGGGACTGAGGACACAGTACACCCGCGACACCATGTGAAATCTGACCCTAATCGACAATCTCATTCTCTATAGACCTTTTTGGCAACTAAGTAGATCTCAATGTCCTCATGCATAGCCGCCCTGCACCACGTCTCGATGCGAGAGCACACCCACCTCGTTTCATATCTGCTAAATTATTACCCAAGTATTACTACAGATAGAAAATCAATAATTTCACTTGTTATCCATCTGGAGATGTCCTGTCGTTGCCAAGTCCCAAATACGATCTTGTCGAAATATGACTCCAAAATTTCCGAAATGCCAAATCGATAGAAATCCTTAAAAATTCGAAAATGCACAGGTTGACCTGCCAAACACGGCGAACTCTGAAAACCCAAAAAGCCTTAGGAACTTGGAACCTAGGCTATGATACCAAATAAATTATCACGCACCGAGAGGGGGTACTTGTCTGATGAAAATTGGACAGCACCTCCCCTGTACTGTGGACAATTGAAACTTGTATACAAGGCCCACACGACCCACTATACATCGGCCAACATGGCCGGAACATAAAACATCACAATACATATAATATATGGGCCTCAAGCCAATAACCAAAGTAAATAAGAGGCCTAAAACCTCTAGACTTACCTCTTCTGCCATCTGAGCAGGAGTACACAACCACACACATAACCAAAACAAATCGAACAAAAAGTCCATAAGGACATAATCAAGTACCATCAAAACAACCACGAGTATAAAGTACTACAAGTTTAAAATATAGAGTACTAGTGATTAAAATATGGAAAACTGAAATAAAAAAAATGGAGTCGTCAGATCAGGAGACTGGCAACTGGACCCTCCGAAAGGCTTTATCCTGAAATAAAATAGATATCAACGGAGTGAGTAAAACTCAGTGGATATCTAATAGTCATGCACAGTAAACTATAAGTAGCAATAATAATCATGTCGGTGCAGTTTCTTGACAAAAAATACATACCTAAAACTGTACATACCAAAATCACCTAAGCTGACATAAGATACAATCATACAAGCAGATGTAGAATCATCAAAACAAACTACATAATACCTCATGTATGTGCATGGCAATCATATGCAACAACCAAAAGTGCAACAAGCGTTGCATATAGTAAAAACGTATGCACATGATGCAATGACCTGTGTCACCCCTGATGCCAGTCAAGCCACTGACATGTCATGTGTGCCGACCGAGTGGGTAGGACTGTGACAACTGTGCACTCTGCTGTCACTACACCTATGTGACCGAGTGGATAGGATGCTGGTGGAGTATCACCCTTATATATATATATATATATATGGGGGACATCACCTCGTCTCATCTCCTCATCTCACAACGAAGGAGGGATCCCTGCCTGCTATCACGCCGCAATACCAATATCCTGAGCGACCACCGTGGAGCCCTGACAGAGCAACTACACACACCCTCCTGAAATACCACTAACTCACGAGTGGTTGTGTGTGTAGGTAATGTAACTGATGATGGGCTCAACTACCAAGTAGTATCACCTCCTACCGAGGAGCCGATGACCGCCAATCATGCAATAATGCAAGATGGTGCTTGCCACTAATGCACGATACCCCTGACAATCCATGGCTACCTATGGTATGTACCAATAGGAGCCCATATCAACTAACCTAAGTACATAAGTCTATGTACACATGCAAGGTATATCTATTATTCATTCAATGCCCAGTATGTAAGGTATGTTACTATTCTTAGAGCCAAATAAACAAATGACAAGTATCAAAATGATAGAGCACCAATATAATAAGCATATGAAAAGGCTACGTACAAGACGTACTAGGTAGTGACATACCAGGGCAATTAAAAGCATAGAAAACTATTACTAGCTATAGTAAACGATGCACAACAATATGATAATATATAAAAGAAGATAAGTCAAAGTATCCGCCTGCTACGAAGAATACCAATTGTCTTTACGCCTGTGGACCAGTCTCGTATCCACGTCCTGCAAATATCATCAACTATGATTAATTCAAGCACACGACAACATACTAATTAACTACTATATCATGTTCCGGTTACGTATTGCTAATTGATTCATCCTTTGAGCATGCTTGTTGCTCCAACCCGATAGGTTAGCGTCCTTTGGATCGTCCCTAGCGATATGCTAAGCTACAACATTCAACTCCATACGCCAATTCACATCCGACAACACCCAAACAGAACCTCACAGCCATCTCAACTGGCCAAGACTCCAACTCACAGCTGACACAACGACCCCTCAACAACATACTCAAAACATCTCATTACCTTCACAACTTCACGCAAAACGTAGAGCATCACCACACCACAACAATCAATAACTCCATTGATCTATAAAAAACACATTGAACATAGCAGAAAAGGAAAAACAGAGATTATACCAAAATTTCACTTTACCAGTGAATCTATTCACCGGATCTGCTGCTGCCCCCTTCTCCACACTAGGATCTAAGCTTCCTATAGAGAAGGTCGGTCGAAGACAGCCACAACAAGAATAGAAAACAAACAGGACGAACAACAAGCCGATCACTGCGACAATCATGAACCTTGGCTAGAATCTGATCAACCACAGCAGGAATAGGAAGCTTCAAATGACATACACGATTGAAGCTTGATCTCATGAAGAAACCAACAATCGAACCCTTACCTAGCTCCGACAGAGGTTGCGGCTCCAATCAGAACACGATGCCGATGCCGCCGTCTCAAGCTCCCTCACCCCTTGCCCACTCTCTGCTCTCGCTCGACCACAGAGGACGTCGAAGAAACTTCAAAGCCACGGTGACTTGCAGCAAGGGAGAACGAAGAAGGAAGAGAGGTCCGACGTGTTAGTAATATATGAGAGGTGTCCTAAGGCAATCGCCTTATGTTTGAACCATTTATATAATAAATGAAGAATCACTATTTGAGTATACATGCTTTCATGTATTTGATTAGATCTTAAACTCATTTACTGAATGTCCACGATACGATTCATATCATGAGAGAATTTATGATTGGATCACAACTAGTGAGTATATCTACATGTGTAATTGTGATGTAGTGGAATTATCCATAGTTGATGAATTGATGGATTTGAATACCATCAATTCTGTCGAGACTAGCATGAGGTATAGTCCTTGGTGTATCCAAGTAATTGATTCTCACTGGCTAGATACATTGTGATGTCCGGAGTTAATCGTGGATACTAGTTATGATAACTAGTTTATTGGAGTGACGAGCTGTAAGACTTCATATGGTTCTCTGCATATATGGATATGTCAATGAAGTTCTTACTACAGCTTAAGTGCGATGTTCCTTTGACTTGCGCTATTCAAGTCATCTTGGTCATGAAGACTTATGCTTTGACATCTTAAGCAAGCATCTCTGAAGAGATGTGAACCCAGAATGATTGAGTATAAGTTGAAATGCCTGAAGATGTTTGAATAGCCTATAAAGGATTTATCACTCCTTGCGAGGAGATGTATACCCAAGGCCTCTCGTCGGATTGTTACTAAAGTCTTTGGCCAAAGCATTACATGTTTAGAGTAAGGTACTCTTGGATACATGTGCAGTAACTAGAATCCGTAGAACGAGGAAATGATACTTGGGCTAGGTGTGATGTAGTCAACCTAGTGGGGACTGACACTATAGACCATGTCCTAAACCAAGTGGGTATAAGATGCGTGAAGGGAACAGGGCACGATTCATTGTAGCTGCTGAAGGGTTTCAGAAATTGTTCTGGATCAACCGTTGATCTTTCGGTTAATTGGGGATCATGATATACTACTAGGTGCCACTCATGATCATTCTATAATTAATGGTTAATTATAGATGACCAATATAAACTGAGAACCTATTTGGTCACACACACAACGAGCGTAATTCGAAGGATTTAAAATGAGCTTGAGAATGAGATACTTCGATCGAGAGAAACTATGTTTGTTGGACCAAACAAGGAGCGAGCATGAAATCGTTTCAGTCGCAATGGAAGCATGGATGGGCCGTGTCTTATGAAGACATGATGGATGAACTAAATTGGTTTGGTTATAATCCAATGGTGAAGAATAAACCAAAGGGGTTTGGTTTGTTTTAAATGAATGAACCAAAGTTGATTCGGTTCGTTTTAACTTAAAATAGACTAACTCGGTTCAATTTATTTTAACTTAAGTTATTGGAGCGGGTTAACGAGTTTTGGTTATGAACCAATAACTCTAAGGAGAAGTTTTCTTAATGGTTAAGAAACACGAGCTCTATAAAAACGCGGTTAGGTTTTTTGGAGAGCCCTAAGTTTTATTTTTGGGAATAATCTTCTCCTCCTCTCCCTCTCTTCTCCTTGCCACCGCCCAAGCAGTCCATGCCTCCAACCCTTGTGTCACCGTCCACCTTGCTGCTGGCATCCAAGCGATTGCCTGTCATCCTCCGGTGACCCTCCGATGACATCCCTTGGCTTTGGTGACCAAGGTGCAGCCGACCTTCCTTCTTTGGGCCGGCGCAACTCCTCCACCAAGCTGTCTAGTTTTCTGGACAGCTTCATTCCTTTCATGTTGGAGCATTGTTTGAATGACGTTTGGAGCTCTGACAACAGCTACCTTGCCGGGGATTCAATCTCCAGTAATCATTATAGGTGGAGGACGAAGGATTTGTCAATCGGTTGACTAATACCTCTCCGGAGAAGCGAGTTTTGGGGACTTGTTTTCGAATCCGAATTTTGATTCAGATTGTGATCTTCTCTTGATCACATCGTCTTCGACACGAGGCTAGTGACTCCTATGAAGATGAGGCTTGTAGCTTGGTGAAGCTATCCCGACGATACTCGGCGTGGATACGGATAGAGGCAATTCTAGCAAGAGTTGCTCTGGTTGATGCCTTTCCCGCTACATGTGATACGCTAGGTATAACTAGCGTAATTTCCTTTATTGCAAAATTTGAAATTGCGATTATGTCTACACATGTTGTACTATGCATGCGTGTGGTGTGTGTGTTGTGATAAATTAGATTGATTGATTTTTAATTCTTCCGCTGTGCACATGTTTACGAAACATGTTCGAATACACACTCGCCGCGGTGCCGAAAACCCAACAGTGGTATCAGAGCCCAGGTTGTGTTTCGACATAATCATAAAATTATTTTGTGATAGCCATAATTGTATTTATGGAAATTTTTTACTTTTGGAAAGTTTAGAAGTATTTATGGAAATTTTTTAATTTTGAAAAGTATAGAAGTATTTATGGAAATCTTATACTTTTGGAAAGTTTAGAAGTATTTATGGAAATTAACACTTTCCATAAATAAAATATGTGATTAGATTTGGAAATTTATTTCCTAATTTAATCATGATTTGATTTGGGAATCAAATCTAAAATATATTTTATTTCCATAAATAGTTTTGACAATTTAGGAAATTCGTTTCCTAAATTATATTTGACTTTCCTTAATTGAGACCTTCCATAAATAAAATATGTGATTAGATTTGGAAATTTGTTTCCTAATTTAATCATGATTTGATTTTGGAAATCAAATCTCAAACATATTTTATTTCCATAAATAGTTATGACATATAAGGAAATTTTGTACATGACATAATTGTATGCCATGTAATTGCATTAGATGCATATCATTATGCCATGCGTGTCATGACATGTAGATGTATGCCATGTATGCCATGCCATGTAGATAATAGTTATTTGCATGCAAAGAGGATGAGACATAAAAACCCTTACTCAATATTAAAGTCTACACCTTCCATTAATATGGTTAGAACCAGAGTTCTGTTTCTTGTTTGGGTTGTTGGACTCTCTTCAAGCCTGGCTCAAACCTGAACATGTTCAAACCATGAAATAGTTTAATACTAATATGGTAAGAGTCAGAGGTCAATCGTTAGCTTTGGTTGTTGGACTCTCTCGAAGCCGGGCTAATTGGTTGAATGAGCTCTAACTATATTAAAACTATTTCTCGATTAATGGGTTGACTTTAACCTGGAGCATCGGCTTGTTGGACTCTCTCCAAGGTCGATGTGAAGGGAGGTGAAGTTAGGTGCTATGCATATGATGCATGCTTGTTAATAAATTAACAACTCGATGTATGTGTGAACATTCAATTAGTTGATAGCACATTGTGATAGTTGCATATATGCGATATGCAATTGGTATATTTGATACCTACCATCATAGCTATGAATGACTTGTTGGACTCTCTCCAAGGTTGTTAATATTTATGTTGGATATCAGCCCATTCGGAGATGGACCTACGATCTCCCGAAGTGATTTTGAGGTTTTTAAAATTTGAAAAATGAATGGGATTTATAAATGTATGTGGATGCATTTTAAATCATCTTTCTCATATATGCTCGATTTGTATTTCTAGGTTAATCGATTGATCATGACGTCTTTGAATTTACTCACTATTTTGGATTCCAATAAATTGACTGGGCCTAACTTCTTGGACTGACTTAGAAACTTGAGAATTGTTCTCAAGGTGGAAAAGCTTGCGTATGTCCTCAAAGAGTCTCTTCCTGCCCGTCCTAGTGATAACGCAACTTTGGACCAATTGTTGGCTTATCAGAAACATGTGAGTGATTCTGAACTAGTGAGTTGCATCATGCTAGCTACGATGGTACCCGAGCTGTAGAAGCAGCATGAGCATATGGATGCTCATACCATAGTCTTTTATCTTTATGAGTTGTTTGATGAGCAAGTGAGATTCGAAAGGTTCGAAGTCTCCAAGCTTCTCTTCACCTCTAAGATGCAAGAAGGTTCATCTGTGGTATTGCTCAACATGCTGAAGACTATGGAGCCTTCTATGAAGCATGAGCAGGGGACGGTGCTGTTAGTTGATTCCTCGAAGAAAGGTTCTAAGAGGAAGTCAAAGGAACAACAGAAGGGGAAGAAGAAAAAGGCTAAAAAGATAGAACCAGCTCAAAAGGGCACTTGCTATCATTATGGCAAGGAGGGCCATTGGCGAAGAAACTACAAGATTTATCTTGAGTCAGTGAAAAATATAGGAGATCGATCGGTGTGTATTGGCTCGGCTAGAGGGGGGTGAATAACCCTCAATCGTCCGATGGTGGAATTTGCTCGTTCTCGTTGCGTTGCTTGTCTACGATTATTGTTAGCGCAGTGGAATAACAATGATAATAATAGTACTAACAACACATAACAATCACAAGCAATACACAAGCATATACGTGGTTCGGAACCGAATGGTTCCTACTCCACGGGCGAGCTCACCGAGCTCTAGTTATGCGCACGACACTAACTAAACTTTTTCTCGACTACACGTCGGAGGTGGAGAAACCTCTCACAAGCTATTACAACAAGTAATATATGAAATACAAGCAATACAAAGACAAATACGAAATACACATAAAGAACACTTTACAATGCTTGCTTTGAACCCTTTGCTTGTAGCTTGCTTTAGATGGCTCTTGAAGGTCTAGAATGCAGCAGCAATTCCCCTCCAATAGCTTCACAAAAGTCTTGGTGAAATCCTCCCACTTGAGCTCCATTTATAACACGCGAATGACCGCCAAAAGGCCCCGGGCCCGCGCTCAGAATCGTTGTCTCACAACGGCCAGATCCACGTTGGATAAGTTCCAAATCCATGTCGATCGATTGGTGACGCCGATTGCCGATCGGCTATTCGTGCTCGCGACACTCCCATCGATCATTGCCATCCCTCGGCGGTCATTGCATCTATCGATCATTGCTAGTCCATGGCGATCGCGCCAGCAAGCACAAAACTGCAAGTCTAACACCAGTCGAACCCTAGTCAACTTGGACCAGTCGACTGCCACCTATGCCAGTTGACTAATGTCGGGCAAAACTTCAAACACCAAGTTGTTTGAGTATCCGACCGTCGGGTAAACCCTCAAACACCATGTTTGAGCCTCCGACACTCAGTCTTAGCCACTTGGCTAAGTCCACATCATCCCTCATGGAGTTTTCCACCGAAGCTCTCTTCCCTCGGCCTACGTCTCTCGGATGCGCCAAGCGCACGGCTTCACAATGCCATCCTTCGCGTCTCATGCCCTCGAAGTATGCTTCCCTTGGGCCTCACTCCATTCGCTCCCCGTCCGGCGGTCCCTCGGATGCACCAAGCGCACAACTTCGCAATGCTATCCTTCACCGACTCAAGGACCCCGAGCCTAGTGAACTTACCAAGCCCTCAAGACTTCCCACATGCACCAAGCACACGCCTTCGCAATGCATTTCTCACCAAGCACCAAGCGCACGACTTCGCAATGCTTTGGACTTTTCCACACCAAGATCCATGCTTGGATTTTCCATGCCAACCCCATGTTGGACTTTCCCACACCAAGCTCCATGCTTGGATTTTCCATGCCAACTCCATGTTGGACTTTCCCATGATAATCCCATGTCATGAGTTATGTCTATCATCAAAATACCATCAAGGTATTGCTCGAGTCAAACTCGAGTCAACCTGGGCCGATTGCACCAACAATCTCCCCCATGAGGAAATACACATCCATCTTCCCATGATGGATACCTCCCCCTAGAGGCTTGCTCCCCCTTGACCATTGCACCAACAATGTCCTTGGAGAGTCCCTAAGCCAATAGGAACATTTAAACAATCAAAATTAAGGCAAAGTTCAACAATGAACTCTCTTCCACCTTAAAATTGATACTCTCCCTAAACCCTTCTCCTAATCCATGTCCAATGGATTTCTACCATTTCTAATGCTCTCCCAAGCATATCCTAGGGTTAGGAGTGGTTAGGGGACCTTAACCTAGCTGAACATGGGCATAACCAACAAGATTTACCCGAAATTAGCTTGGGCAGTCATGAATTAAATCGATCATTGCCATCAATCGATCGGCCTCCTGGCAATGATCGATAACTGCATTTGCATTTTTCTGAATTTTAGAAATGACTTTCCGAAATTCATAAGTAAATATACATAAGTTTATAAATCTTGAAATTTGGTATGTATATTACTTATCATAAACACTATGGGTGAAAAATATTTGAAAATTATTTTACCCACTAAATTAGGAGATTGATACAAAGTCCAAAAGTTAAGAAAAGCTTCAATAAAGAGCCCTCTTTGTATCATCCCATTCAATGGTGATAGCTATCAAAAGATAGGCTTCACCAAGGTTTTTCAAAATGTTTTTGAAACCTTTAATTTCTTTTTCCTAAACATCTCACTTATATCTAGATGTGTAAAACACATACAAGTCAAGTTTCTAGTGAGATGTGGGTTTTTGTTCTTTTAATGGTTTCATGCATATTTCTAGGCAATGTTCTTTGATTCCTATCAAATTATGCCATGGTCCTTAATTTCATTTTAGTTATATGCATGATGATGATTATGACATAGATATGATATAGATAAAAGCATATGCCAAAATCATGATGTCATGGCATGTGAGAGACATCTAAGCATACATGACATCTAAAAATAATTCTAAACATGATCATGACATTTTTATAGATAAAAATGAAAATGATGTCATGACATGACAAGGCAAACAAATCATGGCAAGTAAACTATACTAAGGTATAAAATACCTAAGTGCTAAATCCAAATTGCCATTTCTATAGTTAAGTCCATTTTGCCTTAAAGTCATCATTCTCCCTAGTGTGCCATAAACCCAAAATGACACACCAATACCTCTAAGACCTAATTGTGCCAATTTAATCATTTTTAACTTCTCAAGCACATTGGCACATCCTAATGTGTCAACTCTACTATGGCTAGGTTAACTACCCATCCACTTAGGGTTGACACACCCTAAGTCATTTAGGGTGAATCGATCACGCTCCTAGGAACCCAATACCTATTGGAGCTCCTTGGGTTAACAAGGTATTCACTAGGGATAACTTTCCTAGATACCTTTCTAATGACCCTTTTAGGCTTTAAAGCCATAGTCTTTTGGGTCTTTCCTAGGTCAACTCTAGAGATGACTCCTCCTTTGACCTTCCTAGTGGCTACATTTGATTTCTTTGAGGTCTTAGCCACTAAGCAAACACCATGGCTAGTCTTAGGGATAATTTCCCTATTAGCCTTGGTTTTCCTAGACCTAGAAATAGTTCCATAATCAAATGAAACATTATGATAAGTCTTCTTGGGCTTAGGTTTGTGATCCAAACCTTCCTTGCCCTTAGACCGTTCTTGTTTCCTAGATCTTGACTTTTGTACATTAGACCCCTTAACCGAATTTGTGATTATTGCTAGGGCCTTCTCAAGTTTTTCTAGCCTTGACCTCAAGGCTTGGTTTTCTAGCTCTAATTTTCCCAATTTCGAATTTTTATTTATCTTTTGGGAAATGTTCTTCTTCTTAGGCATGTGCCTAGATTTCTTGGGATTAACACCCAACTTTTCTTCAATTCTCCTAATTGACTCCCTAGGGAAAATAGTTCTAGTGTTATCGGTCCTAGATTTATCCTTAGAGAAACTAACATGCATAGCACCTAGACAAACATATTTCTTCCTACTAGCATGCTTTTCATTAATGATTGCAAGAGAGCTAAAATAATTCTTAGCATGATTTTTAACTTTAGGAATTGAAGGTGCATTATTTAAATGTACCTTAGGATTAGCTTTGGAAGCTCCCCCTACATGAGATACACTTTCTTGCCCTTTCTTCCTCCCCCTAGGGCATTGACTTCGGTAGTGTCCCTTTTGATTGCATTTAAAACACACAATGTGCTCTTTGCTTCTAGTTGTGGGGACTCCGACATCCTTTGACTTTGGGTTGACTTTTGGTACCGATGCCTTTTCCTTAGCCAATTTAGGACATTTGCTCTTGTAATGCCCTTTCTCCCTACACTCAAAGCATATTATATGATCTTTATTTAAAATTATAATACTTGAGTTACCTAGGGAGGTGGTGGAGGCCTCTTCACTTCTTCCGGAGGTAGAAGCTTCATTTTGATCTTGCTCCGGAATGGAAACCCTTTCCTCCCCCTCAATGCTAGAGATGGAGGTCTCCACCAAATCATCAACATCTTCAAATGTAATGGGTGCTTCTTCCTCGGCATTCTCCTCTACTTGTGCCGATTGAGAATTTTCTTAGAATTTCATTACTTTATCCCATAATTCCTTTTCATCCCTAAAGTTACCCAACCTAGACCAAATATTGTTAGGAATCAAATCACTAAGTAATTCGATTACCTTGAGATTTGTCTCGAAGTCCTTGATTTGGTCTTGGGTCCAACTTGACTTCTCAATTTGCCTATTTCTTTCATCCCTAGGCAATTCAAAACTGTTTTCTAAGATTAGCATAAAATCAAAATCGGTTTCTAGGTATACCTCCATTTTTCTTCTCCACCATAGGAAATCTCCTTCGAATTTTGGTGGTTGGAGGTTGTAGCCGGCCATCTTGTAGTGCTCTCGTGGCGGTTAGTCCTTGAAGAGTGACCTTGGCTCTGATACCACTTGTAGGGGATCGATCGGTGTGTATTGGCCCGCCTAAAGGGGGGTGAATAGCCCTCAATCGTCCGATGGTGGAATTTGCTCGTTCTCGTTGCGTTTCTTGTCTACGATTGTTGTTAGCGCAGCGGAATAACAATGATAATAACAATACTAACAACACATAATAATCACAAGCAATACACAAGCATATACGTGGTTCGGAACTGAATGGTTCCTACTCCATGGGCGAGCTCACCGAGCTCTAGTTATGCGCATGACACTAACTAAATTCCTTCTCGACTACACGTCGGAGGTGGAGAAATCTCTCACAAGCTATTACAACAAGTAATATATGAAATACAAGCAATATAAAGACAAATACGAAATACACATAAAGAACACTTTACAACGCTTGCTTTGAACCCTTTGCTTGTAGCTTGCTTTAGATGGCTCTTGAAGGTCTAGAATGCAGCAGTAATTCCCCTCCAATAGCTTCACAAAAGTCTTGGCGAAATTCTCCCACTTGAGCTCCATTTATAACCTGCATCAAGCTATTTTTGCGCCCAGTAGTCGACTGCCAAAAGGGCCCAATCGACTGCCCCTGTAGTCATTGTCTCACAACGGCCAGATCCATGTTAGATAAGTTCCAACGGATCACCTACCCGATCGCCACCCATGGCCGATCAGGACCTAGTAGCCGATCGCCATCGGCTACGGAGCGCTTCTATGCTCGCGACACTCCCATCACCGATCGCCATCCTCGACAATCGCTATCTACATCGATCATTGCCGATCGCTACCCATGATGACCGCCAAGCACAAAATCGCAAGTCTAACACCAGTCGAACCCTAGTCGACTTGGACCAGTCGACTGCCACCTATGCCAGTCGACTGCTGTCGAGCAAAACCTCAAACACCAAGTTGTTTGAGTATCCGACCATCGAGTAAACCCTCAAACACCAAGTTTGAGCCTCCGACACTCAGTCTTAGCCACTTGGCCAAGGTCACATCATCCCTCATGGAGTTCCCCACCGAAGCTCTCTTCCCTTGGCCTACGTCCCTTGGATGCGCCAAGCGCATGGCTTCACAATGACATCCTTCGTGTCTCATGCCTTTAAAGTATGCTTCCCTTGGGCCTCACTCCATTTGCTCCCCGTCCGGCGGTCCCTCAGATGCACCAAGCGCACGACTTCGCAATGATATCCTTCACCGACTCAAGGACCCCGAGCCTAGTGAACTTACCAAGTCCTCAAGACTTCCCACATGCACCAAGCGCACGGCTTCGCAATGCATTTCTTACCAAGCACCAAGGGCACGGCTTCGCAATGCTTTGGACTTTTCCACACCAAGCTCCATGCTTGGATTTTCCATGCCAACCCCATGTTGTACTTTCCCACACCAAGCTCCATGCTTGGATTTTCCATGCCAACTCCATGTTGAACTTTCTCATGACAATCCCATGTCATGAGTTTTGTCTATCATCAAAATACTATCAAGGTATTGCTCGAGTCAAACTCAAGTCAACCTGGGCTGATTGCACCAACAAAAAAGAATAAGGCATTAGATGCCCCATCTTCTTCAGATATCTTCGTTATTGATTGTCATTCTATTTCTTTAGATACTTGGGTATTGGATACTTGGTGTGACTCACATATATGTAATTACATACATGGGCTAAGGAATAGAAGAAGACTCGTCAAGAGAGAGTCAAATTTACATGTTGGGAATGGAGCAAAAGTTGCTGCACTCGCCATTAGAACGTATTTGTCGAGACTCCTACAGGACTTGTCTTAGAACTGGACAATTGCTTTTATGTTCCTTCGTTGATAAAGAACATCATTTCTATTTCTTGTTTGAATAGAAATGGGCACAATTTAACTTTTAGTAACAATTGTTGTTACATAACTTTGAATGACGTTCTTTATGGGACTGGAACTTTAAGCAATGATATTTATACATTGGACGTATCCAGTGATATTTTCAATATCGAAGCGAGCAACAAGCGTGCTCAAAAAGATAATCAATTAGACTCCTACATGTGGCATTGTCATCTTGGCCATGTGAGCAAGAAACGCATGTTCGAATTACACCGATGTGGAATTCTAGAATTGTTTGAATCTGATTCATTCGATACATGCGAATCATGCTTAAAAGGAAAGATGACCAAGTTACCTTTTACTGGAAAAGGTGAACCGGTGGGAGAGTTACTTGGTCTAATACATACAGATGTATGCAGACCTATGACAACTCATGCTCTAGGAGGCTATAACTACTTCATTACTTTCACCGATGATCACTCACAGTTTGGGTATGTGTTCTTGATGAAACACAGGTCTGAAGCCTTTGAAAGTTTAAAGAATTCAGAAATGAAGTAGAGAAATAACTTGGCAAGAGTATTAAAATACTTCGATCGGATCGAGGTGGTGAATACTTGAGTCAATAGTTTCTAGATTATCTAAGGGGCAATGGTATATTGTCTCAATGGACTCCGCCGTATACACCACAACATAATGGTGTATATGAGAGGCATAACCGGACCTTGTTGGACATGGTTAGGTCAATGATGAATCATGCGAATCTTCCCAAGTCCTTTTGGGGCTATGCACTTCAGACAGCTGTTTACTTGCTAAACAGAATGCAAACCAAGGTAGTCTCCACTACTCCATATGAGATATGGAATAGTAAGAAACCTCATGTACCTTACTTGAAGATATGGGGTTGTCTTGCTTATGTGAAGCAGACTATATCAGACAAATTGGATGCTAAGTCTGATAAATGTCTATTTATTGGATACCCTAAGGAAACAAGGGGTTACCAATTCTATCATCCTATGAAACAAAAGGTGTTTGTTTTAAGGCATGCTGTGTTTCTAGAGAAAGAGTATCTCTTGCAAGAAAACAGTGGGAGTGTCGTTGAGCTTGAGGAGGCTCGAGAGACTCAAATAGACATTGATGAGATACCTGGTGAAGCACCACAACCGATAACTCATAGTGATGAGCCATCGACTGGACCTATTGTGACACCACATCTTCGTAGATCTGGTAGAATATGCAACATTCCTGAGAGATATGGATTTCTCGTAAGTGAATCGAACGACATGTTACTCATTGATGATGAGGAGCCTACCAGTTATGAAGAAGTTCTGAAAAGTTCAGAAAGGGATAAGTGGATTAACGCCATGAAGTTGGAAATGGATTCCATGTATGAAAATCAAGTTTGGAACTTGGTTGACCCACCTGAAGGCATAAAGCCTATAGGGTGAAAATGGGTTTTCAAGAAGAAAACCGACATGGATGGTAATGTGATTACTTATAAGGCTAGATTGGTGGTGAAAGGATATCGTCAAAAGCAAGGTGTTGATTATGACGAGACCTATTCACCTATTGCTATGCTTAAATCTATTCAGATGCTCCTAGCCATAACAACTCATTATTATTATGAGATATAACAGATGGATGTGAAAACAACTTTCCTTAATGGAAACTTATCGAAGACGTGTATATGACACAGCCTGAGGGTTTCACATCGAATGATAAAACCAAGGTATGCAAACTGCAACGATCCATATATGGACTGAATCAAGCATCCAGGAGCTGGAATATCCATTTTGATGAGACAATCAAAAGGTTTGATTTCTCACAAAATTCGAGTGAACCTTGTGTTTACAAGAAGGTTAGTAATATATGAGAGGTGTCCTAAGGCAATCGCCTTATGTTTGAACCATTTATATGATAAATGAAGATTCGCTATTTGAGTATACATGTTTTCATGTATTTGATTAGATCTTAAACTCATTTACTGAATGCCCACGATACGATTCACAGCATGAGAGAATTTGTGATTGGATCACAATTAGTGAGTATCTCTACATGTGTAATTATGATGTATTGGAATTATCCCTAGTCGATGAATTGATGGATTTGGACACCATCAATTCTATCGAGACTAGCACGAGGTATACTCCTTGGTGTATCCAAGCAGTTGATTCTCATTGGCTGGAGACATTGTGATGTCCGGAGTTAATCGTGGATGCTAGTTATGGTAACTAGTTCATTGGAGTGACCAACTGTAAGACTTCATATGGTTCTCTGCATATATGGATATGTGATGCACGCGATCGCGACCTCAAATCTCGCGACGGAGGCCGTCGAGGACTTGAAGTGTGCGCTCGCGCTCAACGCCCGAAAGTGCACGGATGTCGTTAAGTAATAAAAGATTATCGATCCCATAGGGACTGGGATTCGAATATCGGTATGTTCATTGGTTGAAATAGTTCGGACGTAACTCTAAGAGGTTTCGACTTGTGAGGGCTGTCGGTGGACTATACTCTATACGGTGTCACACGGAGGAGGAAGAGAGCGTGCCGAGGTCTTCAAAACTGATTCTAGGACTTCAATTTCGCTTGTGTGTCACAAAACAATGCTGTCAATTGGCGTTGTCTAGACATTTAACTATGGTTTTGTGGAAGGGACATCATACACTCTCCCAATGAGCCACCACATCTACCGGGAGCTATCTCCGCCTAAAAGGACGGGATAGACGGTACGAGGATGCCGAATCAATCCCTACGATGAATCGTATCCAGTTCCATCGCATCCTTCTACCCGCGGTTATAGGAGATCAGATTTACCCCTAGGTTCCTTGTATAAAATCCCTTAAATCTTAGATACGAGGGTTGTCACCCCTCATATCGCCTAAGCACAGCAGGTAAAAAACCAAACATGCATAGATATAGTATAAACAACTTCCAATCGCCAAATTAAACTCAAAGACAGAATTTTACATGAACCAACATTGTAATGTGCACACAAGCTACTCCCTAATTTTAGAATCGAAAGAACTACTCCATGTATATGAAGGAGGAATCACAAAGCATGTACATGTTCGAATACATCAGAAATAAAATATAGGAACAAGGGATTACAATGCTTTCGTGGTCTTCTCTCCGGCGTTGAAGTGCAAGGCATGGACCTCCGATAGTGTTCCTCCTCCCCGTTGCGAGTTCCCGAAGTTTTTTAGGGCTCGGTGTGACATTCTAGCCGTCGTGCCTCTCCCTTAGGGTTTGGGCGAAGCCATCCTTATATAGACATCACCTCGGACCACTGAAAAATCCAAAAAAAGCCCTAGTCACGCAAATCTAGCGGGCTACCACACGACCATGTGTTTCCACATGGCCAGGCCATGTACGGCCCTGGGGTGCTGATCTCGCCCATTGGACATGGCCGTGTGTATCCACACGCCCTGGTAGTGTCCCACTTTGCGTCTAGCTACGAAATGTTCTTCTTTTGCTCCGAAAGTGCACATTTTTCACCCGAAATGCTAACCTGCACACAAAAGTACAAAGAGCAGACCTCCGAACCAGAAAATATAAAATGCGTGCAAAATAGAGTAACACATGCATGAAACTAACATAAAATATAGTGAGATGTGAGCGAAAACTACTCCTAAAACCCTATATGTTTTGCTCACATCACTTCCCCCAGACTTAAATCTTTGCTTGTCCTCAAGCAAACCTCAGTGCCATGAAGTTCAAAAAGACATTGTTCCATACTTAGCATATTAACTAAATTTATCAAGTGGTATTTACAATCAAAGAAAAATAAATATGTCCTAGAAATTCACTAAGTTAGCTCCTCGTGCTCATGCTAAGCGAATCATTCTTAGGGGATGCCCGTTCCATGGTGAGTTAAGTCATCATCCCATAGCTTTCCTAAGATTTTTGGCTCTTAGGCACTTATCTACCCAAAGCGAGGGTCGTTCCTAGGTCTAGCATAAAGTCTCAAATACGTGCTCGGTATTGAGAGAAATTGGTAGGTGTTTCCCCAGTAACCTAACTCGGTCTCAAAGGGGCACCTAACCATTTCCACCCACGACAACTGTTTTTCTTTATCCCTCATAATCTTTTTTTTCTCTCTCTCTCTCTTTTTTTCTTTGTTTTCTTTTTCATTTCTTTTTCTCTTTTTCATTTCTTTTCTCTCTTTTATTTTTTTTTGGCTCACTGGGATTTTGATTTTTCTAAATGGACTTACACAATCCGAGCATCTCCAGTAACTAAAATGCTAAATCTAGAGTCACCTATGGATTCCAAAGTACTAGACTACTGAGATGAATCATAACTAGGTATGTACTAGATTCTCCCTTTCAAAATGTTTGACATGTGTAAATGTAAAAATAAAGCTAACCAGTGTAAGTCTAGAGCATTCAATAGAGCGAATAAAATAAAATATCACGAGATAAATGAAGTTAAGCTACCTATGGGAACAACTCATGTAAGCAACCTTTAAAAATACTACTGAGACAGCTTTACAGATAACAAAAACTAAGTACTGAAAGAAACTCAACAACCCATGCATGAATAAATGAATGAAAATATCAGAAAAGAAACTACTGCTAGGAAACAAAACAAAATAAACTTTGGGGTCCCCCCTAGACTTAAACGAAAATATACCTCTAGTATGGTGGATGAGATGGAAAGTTTGGGAGCCTCGGTATCTCTGGATCCTGGGAGAACCTACTGTTGAGCCGCTGATGCCACATGTACATATGGTCGATCTGGGAGCTGGTGGATGCAGCGGCTGCTCGTTGCTCCTCCTCCCTAGCCCACTGTGCCTGTTGGGCATGCATGTGCTGCCGCATCTCCCTGCGGTAGGCGACCTCATCCTGGCGATGAGCAGCCTCCTCCTGGAAGTATATGCGGGCCTCGTCGTAGAACTCCTCAGCCCGCTAGAAGTGCTCCCAGAAGCCCTGGAACTCCGCCTGCGTGTAGGCGCTCTGCTCCTCCCATCGCTGCCTCTACGTCTGCTACTCAGTGTATATGTCATTGAGGTGCGACCGAAACTCCGAGAAATCATAGGCCAACATACCTACATCCTGCTCAAAGGTGAAAAAATATGGACGTGCAGGTGCATACTCATGTCGGCGTGGACTAGGTGGGCTCATATGCATGTATGGACTGGAGGGAGAGTGATGTAAAGGGGGAGAGATGGGCGCCGATGTGGGTGGTCCCACTATCAGGTCCAAGCGCCAGTTGGTGCGTGTAGTGATGGTGGTACGATCAGGGTCGGGGAGCCTAAGGGCCGTGAGATTTTTTCTTACAAAGCATAAGGAGTATTCTTCTCTCACAATCATCTTCATGGCCATGCACACTCCTAGGTCGATCCTAGGGCTCCCCTCTATACTCTCTAATGCAGTGTAATCGTACCCCCATCCTATGGAAAATGTGGATAAGTAGGCCTCCCACATTAATCTCTCCTCGTGCTGCTTTGCCCATCTTCACTAAGTGTCTGATGAAGTGGGACCCTACATCGATGCTACTCCTTTCTTGTAGCATGTCCCAGAGGCAAAGCAGCTTGCTAGCTCTAACTACACCATCACTCTCCCCACGACCAAATATGGTACTAGCCATGATGCGATGGAGGTATCAGAAGACAAGGTTTTGGAGGCGCGATGTTTTGGCCCTAGAAGAGTCATAAGCGCGCTCTCCCGTCAACTCGGTCCAAAATATCCGAGAATTGAACCCAATAGGGATTATTCTCTCTCCCCCACTCGGCAGGCCAAAGCATGAATTCAATTGGTGAAGGTCCATTCATGCTCAATGTTAAAAAGCCTAAAAGTTATCCTACCCTCCTCGCTCTCTCTACCCGTTAAAATTTTCGCCTCTAAGCAACTTAAAAATTCTAGAACTATCCTAGGGTAGGTTGGGTGCCTTATTCCCATCATCTCTTCCCACCCAATTTTTGCAAATAGGGCTTGAATATCACTCCACAACCTTAAAGACTCTAGCAAATCTTCATCTAAGTACCTAGTAGTAGTAAGTTTACGAGTAGAAAGCATATTATATCTATCTCTATGTTCATTATTGCGAAAAAGAAGAGTGGGTAGGGCGTTACCCTCCTCCGAAGCTTGAGGGGTGTCGGCTCTCCTTGTTCGCTGCTCCGAAGCACCGGATCGAGGTGCTACATGCTTGGTCCTCCTCATCCTTGCTTCTTTTGGCTTCCTTTGAGGTTAAAAGTGCTTCTAGATGGCGGGGAAGACGAAACCACACGGTTAGGGCAAGAGCACTCAAAGCACACAGTGCAAATGGGATGAAAACACATGGCTTACCTCTTTTAACCTTGCGCGACACGACCGTGTGAAAACACACGGCCAGGCCGTGTGCGCCTCGGGTCATTCGGGCACGACCATGGGAAAACACACGGCCAGACCGTGTGTCCCCATTTTTCTCCCCGTCTTGCATTAGGGTCCGAGTTTTCTCATACACTTTGTTGTGTAGGCTAATATGAATTTTATTTTTGCCTAGAAAAGTTCTTTTCTAGTCCTAACTCTAAATGGGATGGAAATCAAAACTAAAATTAAATAAATGCATGCAATACAATAAAAGGGAAATCTAAAACTAAACTTGGGTTGCCTCCTAAGAAGTGCTTTGTGTAAGGTCGTTTAGCTCGACCACACTCCACTATCAACTTGGCTCTGGAGGTTCAGTGAACCTCCATTCATTCGTCTCAGAAGCTTCATCTGGTGGTTTCGGCTTCATTCTGCTAAATGTGAAACCGTCAAGGTAGGGGGCTTTGTGCTCTGAAAGGCTGAAGAGGATGATCTCCCCATCTACCTCCAGGGAGATCTGGTGTGCCTTCACGCTTATGCATGCCCCTGCAGTCGTTAGAATAGGCCTTCCCAGAATGATGGAATTCTGGGGATCTGGTCCTGTGTCCAGTATGATGAAGTCCGTGGGTATCACGAAATCCTCAATCACCATAGGCACGTGTGCCAGCAAGCCGACGGGTTCCTTGACTGAGTCATCCCCCATACGAATACCAAGATTCGCTGGTTGGAGACCGCTCAGTCCATCTTCAGATAGTATGCATAGGGCATCACACTGACTGATGACCCCAAGTCGCATAGAGCTTCATCGAAGCTCTCCCCATAAATTGAGTAGGGGATAACAAATTCACCGAGGTCCTCAAGATGGAGTGGAATCTTCTCTTCAATTTCAGCTTGGTTAGGTAGGGTGGTAATCATGGCTACACACCCCTTGGTGAATTTTCTACTCTGCCCCACTCCTTCCTCTTTAGCTTGACTCATCGGAGAGCTCTTCACAGGTTGTGACACGGTTTGGGCTATTTGGGCCACTTGCATCTCCAACATCCTGGTGTGACTTGCAAGGCCATCAACGGTGGCCTTCAAGTCTCTGAGTGATTCTTCAGACTTTTGATGTTAGCGACGAAATTCCTCATTGGCCTTAGTTTGGGCAGCAATGAAGTCCTCCATCATCAGTTCCATTCTGGACTTCTGTGGTCGCTGCCCATTGCCCTGCTGTTGCCCATACCCCCCTGATGGTTGTGAGTTTCTCGAGTTATTCTTATAGGAGAAATTCAGGTGATTCCTCCATCCGGGATTGTAGGTGTTGGAGTATGGGTTGTTGGGCCTTTGGTTGTAGTCCCCAACCGCATCACAGTGCTCAATCTGCTCGTCTGAGTTTCCCTTCCCTCCATAGTGGTCCTCTCGATACACTGTTGCTCCCTCTCCAAAGTCAATGGCCACACACATAGATGAAGGATTCAAAGATTCGAACTTTCTGCTGAGCGCGTCCATCCTTGCTGCCAGGTGGTCCATGGAGTTGACAGTGTATCGTCCCACTGCAAGCGTAGGTTAACTACGTTCGGAAGCCCATTGATGGTAGTTCTGGGCCACCTCTTCTATCAGCTCCTCTACCTTCTTTATGGTCTTGTTCATCAGTGCTCTTCCTGCAGCAGAATCTAGGGACATCTTCGTGGTGTACGCGATCCCATTGTAGAAGATGTGGATCACCAGCCACCTCTCCAGTCCGTGGTGGGGGCATTGGTAGAGTAGCCCTTTGTAGCGATCCCAAGCTTCGAATAAGGACTCCCCCTCCTTCTGGCGGAAGCTCGTGATGAGATGGCGCATGTGACCAGTCTTGCTTAGTGGAAAGTATTTGTTCAGAAACTGCTGCTCGCATTGCTCCCATGAAGTGATGCTCCCCGAAGGTAGGGAGTGAAGCCATGCCTTAGCCTTGTCCCACAGTGAGAACGGGAATAGGTTCAGGCGGATCGCGTCAGTAGGGACTCCGTTCATTTTCATTGTCGAGCAGATTTCTAAAAATGCCTCAAGGTGCCAGTTCGGGTCTTTAGTCGGAGCTCCCCCGAATTGACTATGCTGGACCATATGTATAAGTGCTGGTTTTAGCTCAAAGTTATTTGCCGAAATAGATGGTCTAGCTATACTCGACCTAAATCTTCTAGCTCTAAGAGCTGTGTAGTCACGCAGAGGTCGGCTACCTATGTTCACTTCGGATGTGACTTGATCCTCCATCCTTCGCTGCTCTTCTCTTCGGTGATGAAAGGTTCGCTCGATTTCTAAGTCGATCAGAATCAGGCCTTCTGATCCTAAGCGTCTAAGCGTACGATGAACCAAGCCACAAAAATTTGGAGTGCTATCTAATCCTAAGAGGCAGAAAATAAATAATCTAGCTAATAAAATCTAAGATGAAAAAAGGAAATAAAAACAACTATTGCTAAAAAAATAAAAATTAAAAACTAAATCTAAATATGGAAAGTTTAGAACTACAGTAAATAAGGAAAACTAAAAAGAAAATAAAGCAAGTAAATAAATCTAATCCTTAGTCTGATCCAATTTACCACTGTTCGATTCGATATTGAATAGATCAGTCCCCGACAACGATGCCAAAAACTTAATGCACGCAATCGTGACCTCAAATCTCGCGACGGAGGCTGTCGAGGACTCGAAGCATGCGCTCGCGCTCAATGCCCGCAAGTACATGAATGTTGTCAAGTAATAAAAGATTATCGATCCCAAAGAGACTGGGATTCGAATATTGATATGTTCAGTGGTTGAAATAGTTCGGACGTAACTCTAAGAGGTTTCGACTTGTGAGGGCTGTCGATGGACTATACTCTATACGGTGTCGCACAGAGGAGGAAGGGAGCGTGCCGAGGTCTTCAAAAGTGATTCTAGGACTTCGGTTTCACTTGTGTGTCACAAAACAATGCTGTCAATTGGCGTTGTCTAGATGTTTAGCTATGGTTTTGTGGAAGGGACATCATACACTCTCTCGATGAGCCACCGCATCTACCGGGAGCCATCTCCACCTAAAAGGACGGGATAGACGATACGAGGATGCCGAATCAATCCCTACGATGAACCGTGTCCGGTTCCATCACATCCTTCTACTCGCAGTTATAGGAGATTAGGTTTACCCCTAGGTTCCTTGTATAAAATCCCCTAAATCTTAGATATGAGGGATGCCACCCCTCTTATTGCCTAAGCACAGCAGGTAGAAAACCAAACACGCATAGATATAGCATAAACAACTTCCAATCGCCAAATTAAACTCAAAGACAGAATTTAACATGAACCAACATTGTAATGTGCACACAAGCTACTCCCTAATTCTAGAATCGAAAGAACTACTCCATGTATATGAAGGAGGAATCACAAAGCATGTACATGTTTGAATACATCAAAAATAAAACGTAGGAACAAGGGATTACAATGCTTTCATGGTCTTCTCTCCGGCATTGAAGTGCAAGGTGTGGACCTCCGGCAGTGTTCCTCCTCCCCATTGCGAGTTCTCGAAGCTTTTTACGGCTCCGGTGTGCCATCCTATCCGTCGTGCCTCTCCCCTAGGGTTTGGGTTGAGCCATCCTTATATAGAAATCACCTCGGACCGCTGCAAAATCCGAAAAAATCCCTAGTCGCGCAAATCTGGAGAGCCACCACATGGCCGTGTGTTTCCACATGGCCAGGCCGCGTGCGGCCTTGGGGTGCTGATCTCGCCCATTGGACACGACCGTGTGTATCCACACGCCTTGGCCGTGTCCCACTCTGTGTCTAGCTGTGAAATGTCCTTCTTTTGCTCCGAAAGTGCGCCTTTTTTACCCAAAATGCTAACCTGCACACAAAAGTACAAAGAGCAGACCTTCGAACCAGAAAATAGGAAATGCGTGGAAAATAGAGTAACACATGCATGAAACTAACGTAAAATGTAGTGAGATGTGAGCGAAAACTACTCCTAAAATCCTATATATTTTGCTCACATCAATATGTCAATGAATTTCTTACTGCAACTTAAGTGCAATGTTCCTTTGACTTGTGGTATTCAAGTCATCTTGGTCATGAAGACTTATGCTTTGACATCTTAAGTAAGCATCTCTGAGGAGATGTGGACCCGGGATGATTGGGTATAAGTCGAAATACCCGAAGGTGTTTGAATAGCCTATAAAGGATTCACCACTCCTTGCGAGGAGATGTATACCCACGACCTCTCGTCGGATTGTTACTAAAGTCTTTGGCCAAAGCATTACATGTTTAAAGTAAGGTACTCTTGAATACATGTGCAGTAACTAGAATCCATAGGACGAGGAAATGATACTTGGGTTAGGTGTGATGTAGTCAACCTAGTGGGGACTAACACTATAGATCATATCCTGAACCAAGTGGGTATAAGATGCGTGAAGGGAACGGGGCACAATTCATTGTAGCTGTTGAAGGGTTTTAGAAATAGTTCTGGATCAACCATTGATCTTTCGGTTAATTGGGGATCATGATGTACTACTAGGTGCCACTCATGATTGTTCTATAATTAATGGTTAATTATAGACAGCCAACATAAACCGAGAACCTATTTAGTCACACGCACAACGAGCGTAATTCGAAGGTTTTAAAACGAGCTTGAGAATGAGATTCTCAGATCGAAAGAAACTAGGTTTGGTTGGACCAAACAAGGAGCGAGCATGAAATCGTTTCAGTCGCAATAGAAGCATGGATGGGTCGTGTCTTATGATGACATGATGGATGAACCAAATTGGTTTGGTTATAATCCAATGGTGAAGAATAAACCAAAGGGGTTTGGTTTGTTTTAAACGAATGAACCAAAGTTGGTTCAGTTCGTTTTAACTTAAAATAGACTAACTCGGTTCGGTTTATTTTAACTTAAGTTATTGGAGTGGGTTAACGGATTTTGGTTATGAACCAATAACTCTAAGGAGAAGTTTTCTTAATGGTTAAGAAACACGAGCTCTTTAAAAACGCGGTTAGGTTTTTTGGAGAGCCCTAAGTTTTATTTTTGGGAATAATCTTCTCCTCCTCTCCCTCTCTTCTCCTTGCCGCCGCCCAAGCAGTCCACGCCGCCAGCCCTTGTGTCGCTGTTCACTTTGCTATCGATGTCCAAGCAGCTGTCGGTCATCCTACGGTGACCCTTTGGTCACATCCCTTGGCTTCGGTGACCAAGGTGCAGTCGACCTTCCTCCTTTGGGCCGGTACAACTCCTCCACCAAGCTGTCCAGTTTTCTGGACAGCTTATTTCCTTTCGTGTCGGAGTGTCGTTTGGACAATGTTTGGAGCTCCGACAGCGGCCACCTTGCCAGGGATTCGATCTCTGGTAATCCTCATAGGTGGAGGACGAAGGATTCGTCAATCGGTTGACGAATATCACTTCGGAGAAGCGAGTTTTGAGGACTCATTTTCAAATCCGAATTTTGATTCGGATTGTGATCTTCTCTCGATCACATCGTCTTCGACATGAGGTTTGTGACTCTTACGTAGACGAGGCTTGTAGCTTGGTAAAGCTATCCCGACGATACTCGGTGTGGATACAGATAGAGGCAATTCTAGTGAGAGTTGCTCTAGTTGATGCCTTTCCCGCTGCACGTGATTCGTCAGGTATAACTAGCGTAATTTCCTTTATTGTAAAATTTGAAATTGTGATTATGTCTACACATATTATACTATACATGCGTGTGGTGTGTGTGTTATAATAAATTAGATTTATTGCTTTTTAATTCTTCCGCTGTGCACATGTTTACAAAACATGTTCGAACACACACTCGCCGCGGTGCCGGAAACCCAACACGACGGTGCTAGAGCGAGATCGGGAGAAGGGCGTAGACTGGGCTAAGATCGGCAAGAAATTGAGCGGGAGGAAGGACTCGCGGCTGCGGTTGGGATGAAAATCACGAAGAAGGTCGCGAGGTGGAGAAGTCGGGCATGGCGGAGAAAGAGGGGTCGGGGAAGATAATGAAACGAAGACGCGACTGGGAAATAAAAGAAGCGCAGTTGCGAAAATGCTCGGGAGAAAAAAAAATAGAAATGGCTCGAGTTAACCCTAGGTTTTAGTTAACACATTAACCCCTCAAAATTGATATTTCAAATAGGCCATCCAAAAGCCTATTTTTCTTATCCCTGTAAATATCCCGTACAAGTCCTGTTTAATTCCAGAAAAATTCTGAAAAAATTTCTAAAATTCTCCAAACATCCCGAAAATAATTCCTAGGATTATTTTCCTAAATTTTAGCCATTTAATTTAGTATTTTAAATTTTAATATTTAACATTTATATTGGAGAATATATGTATTGAATTGACTCGCCATGAGAAAGTTTCATGGATTGTTATATGAGTGTCATATACTTTCTCATGTGACTATTGGTATGAATAGTCCTTAGACCTGAAGTCACTACGGTTCCTTATATAAGAAGTTATATACTTTGGTATCGTCTAACATCACCCGTAACAGGATACACTATAACAGCGATTACTGGGTATGAAATGAATTATGTGGAGGGATGTGAGTGATGTAGATGGGATATATCCCTCCCATATGACGGGAGTGATATCTTTGGCTTCTTGATAGAGTATGACCACGAAATACATGATCATGCTCAAATGAGTCAATATGAGATATTGAGCTTATTTGTTTGAGTGAGTCTACTTGGGGATCAAGAAACATAAAGATCGATTTTGATGGTGAACAAAGGCAAAGGCAAAGGCAAGCAGAAGCCTAAAGGTAAGGGTAAGACCCAAGCCAAAGGCAAAGGCAAGACAAATGCATTAAAACCTAAAGGAGGGGTGTCTAAGGAAGGGGAATGCTTCCACTGCAGTGAGACTGGGCATTGTAAGAGAAACTGCAAGCTATACCTGGAAGAGGTGAAAAGGAAGAGAAGTGAGACTTCTGCCTCAGGTATACATGTTATCGAAGTCAATTTATCTATCTCATCTTCTTGGGTATTAGATATCGGTTATGCTTCTCATATTTGTACCAATGTGCAGGGACTTCGAAAGACTAGATCATTGACGAAGGGCGAAATGGACCTATGGGTAGGCAATGGAGCAAAGGTTGCCTCCATCGCTGTAGGGACATATAACTTATCTTTGCCCACTGGCTTATCTTAGGGCTAGAAGAATGTTGTTATGTGCCTACCTTGACTAAATATATTATCTCTGTTTCTTATTTAGACAAGAAAGGTTTCTCATTTGTAATAAAGGACAAGTGTTATTCTGTTTATTTAAATGATATGTCTTTTTATAGTGCACACCTTGTGAATGGTCTCTATCTTCTAGATCTTGAAACCCTAGTCTATAACATAAATACCAAATGGTTCAAATCTAATGATCTGAACCAAACATATCTCTAGCATTGTCGCCTGAGTCACATAAATAAGAGTCGCATATCCCATCTCCATAAGGATGGATTATTGGACTCATTTGATTTTGAATCATATGAGACATGCGAATCTTGTCTTCTAGGCAACCAAGACTCCATTTAGTGGACATGGCAAATGAGCTACTGATTTGTTAGAACTCATACATACTGATATATGTGGGCCTTTTAATGTAGCAGCTAGAGGAGGCTATCAGTACTTCATTACTTTTACTGATGATTTCAGTAGATATGGATATGTGTATCTTATGAGACACAAATCTGAATCCTTTGAAAAGTTCAAAGAATTCAAGAATGAAGTACAAAACCAACTTGGTAAGAGTATAAAAGTGCTTCGATCAGATCGAGGTGGGGAATACCTTAGCTAAGCTTTTCATGACTATCTCATTGAGTTTGGGATTAGATCTCAACTCACTCCACCTGAAACACCACAATGGAATGGTGTATCAGAAAGGAGAAATTGTACATTATTAGATATGGTACGATCAATGATGAGTCACACAAATCTTTCTTCTTTCTTCTGAGGATACGCTTTAGAGATGACTTCTTTTACACTTAACCGCATCCCATCTAAGGCAATCATAAAGACACCATATGCATATGGACCGGGAAGAGTCCTAAGATGTCTTTTATGAAGATTTGGGGGATGTGAGGCTTATGTTTGACGTCAAGTCTCCGATAAACTAGGCCCCAAATCAGACAAGTGCTAATTTGTAGGATATCCTAAGGAAACAAAAGGATATTACTTCTACAATCCCACACAAGGCAAAGTTTTTGTCGCTAGAAATGGTGTATTTCTAGAAAGAGAGTTCATTTCTAGAAGAACTAGTGGGAGTAAAATACATCTTGAAGAAATTCAAGATAAAGATAGCACTGAGATGGAAATTGAACAGGCACCACAAAGTGTTGTGGATGATGAGATTGTTACACAAGAAGTTGTGCAACACCAACCTGTTCAAGTAGACCAACCTCCTCGCAGGTATGATAGGATACATCATCAGCCTGAGAGATATTCATTTCTCTTGTCTGACAATGATGATGTTATGCTTGTAGAGTTAAACGAGCCTACATCCTATCAGGAAGATGTGATGAGCCCAGATTCTAAGAAATGGCTAGAAGCTATGAGGTCCAAAATGGAATCCATGTACACTAACCAAGTATGGACTTTGGTTGATCCACCTGAAGGGGTCAAACCCGTTGGATGTAAGTGGGTCTTTAAGAGAAAGACTGACATGGATGGTCTTATGCATACCTATAAAGGGCGATTGCTAGCTAAAGGTTTTAAATAGATTCATGGTATTGACTATGATGAAATTTTTTCACCAGTTGTGATGCTTAAGTCCATTCAGATCATGCTTACTATTGCAGCTTACCACGATTATGAGATCTGGAAAATGGATGTCAAAACTGCATTTCTGAATGGAAACCTCCTCGAGGATGTGTATATGACACAACTTGAGGATTTTGTAGATCCAAAGCATGCTGGCAAGGTATGCAAGCTTCAAAGGTCCATTTATAGTTTAAAGCAAGCATCTAGAAGCTGGAACCTTCGATTCGATGATGCAATCAAATAGTTTGGTTTCATCAAGAATGAAGATGAACCGTGTGTGTGTTGGTGCAATCGGCCCAGGTCACGATTGACCAGGACTCGAGTGTGACTCGAGTGATGTTTTTATGTTTCGACAAAAACATATGACAATGTAATTGTCATGGGAAAGTCCAAGTCTTGTGTACTTGGCATGGAAAGTCCAAGTGGAACACTTGGCATTTGGTAAAGTCCAAGTCTTGAGTACTTGGCATGAAAAGTCCAAGTGGGACACTTGACACATGAAAAGTCCAAGCATGGGTCTTGGCAATGTAAAAGTCCAACATGGGTTGGCAAGGGAAAGTCCAGGCATGGTCTTGGCATTTGAGAAGTCCAACATGGGTTGGCAAGGGAAAAGTACAAGCATGGGTCTTGGCAATGTAAAAGTCTAACATGGGTTGGCAAGGGAAAGTCCAAGCTTGAGTCTTGGCATGAGAAGTCCAAGGGGTTTGATATTGGCTGCGTAAAGTCCAAGCGGGAGTCTTGGCAGCATAAGTCCAATGGTTGGCAGTGTAAAGTCCAAGCGGAGTCTTGGCGGCGTAAGTCCAATGTGCCTTGGCGGTGTAGACACCGTTAGCATGACATAGCCGACGGAAGCACCTGGAGGCTAGCGCGGTGGATGAACAAGTCATGGATGACTTGGAGGGATCCGAGAGGCGTGAGGCTGATGGAGGTGGCTAGAAGGCTTAGGTCTAGGCTAAGGGTGGTCTAGCAAGTATGGGGGCACCATACTTGGGTTAAAACCTCATTTTTGAGGTTGGCAGTCGACTGGCATTATGGTCGGTTCGACTGCCGTAAGTCGACTTGAGTTCGACTGCCAGTTTAGAGATGGAAATGCTGGCGATCGCTCATTGGAGCAATGATCAGTGTTGACGGCGATCGGCCTAGGGTCGTGATCGATCGCCACAACAAGCCGAAAGCACGTAACGCTCCGTAGCGATCGGCTGGCTACGGGCTTAGCGATCGCCAATGTTAGCGATCGCCAAGAGTCCCGTTGGAACTTATTCGACGTGGATTGACCCGTTGTCTCACGACAACAGTGACATCAGTCGACTGGGGACTTATGACAGTCGACTGATAGGCGGAAATCCAGCCCGATGCAGGTCAAAAAGAGGAGCTCGTGGAGGATTTCATTATCAGTTCTTTGGGGGCTTTGGTGAGGCGATTTGAAGGCGATTTGCAGGTGCATTTCAGGGTCCTTCAAGCTTATCCAAGCAACCGACAAGCAAGCGCTCAAAACCCTAGTTTGTAAAGTGTTCTTTACATTTTCACTTGTATTTGCTTGTATTTCTTTTGTTTATTGTTGTAAATGTTTGTACGAGGTTTCTCCACCTCCGACTTGTTGTCGAGAAGGAGTTTATTGATTAGTGATTGCATTGGCGTCGCTAGAGCTCGTTAGAGCTCGATCCGTGGAGTAGGAACCGTGTGGTTCCGAACCACGTTAAATCTTCGTGTTATTGTGTTTGTGATTGTGTTTCGTTATTGTTATCATATATATATTCCGCTGTGCTAACAAAACTTATAGACACGAACACGCGATCGAATTCCATCTACGAACGGTCAAACGCTATTCACCCACCCTCTAGCGGGCGTCAAATTTCCAACAAGTGGTATCAGAGCCCGGGGCTCTTCTACGGACTAACCGCCGGGAGCTAAGACAAAGAGGCTAGAGGGTGAAGATGGAAGAACCATTGGGATGGGACATCAACACCCCAATTCCCTATTCCTTCTATGGACGAGAAGGTTTCAATTCTTGGAAGGCGAGAATTGAAGATTTTTTGATGATGAGAGACCTTGAGGAGTGGTCCGCATTGATGGAAGGATTTGAATATCCTAAGGGACCAAAGGGAGGGTTTCTCAAGAAGAAGAAGTGGAGTGAGGAGCAACTCCAAGCCTTCGAGAAAAACAAGAAGGTAATCAAATTCATTTTTGATTTAATTCCTAATGACCTCTTGTGTAGCCTAGGTGACTATGTGGATGCCAAGGAGCTATGGAGCGATTTGGCCAAGCTTCATGAAAATCCATCATCAATCCAAGAAGAAGAAGAAGAAGAAGAAGAAGAAGAAGAAGAAGACGAGGAGTGCTCACCCTCTCAAGCTCAAGCAAGCACATCCCCATCTAAAGAGCTTGAGGAGTCAGAAGTTGATAGGGAGTCGACTTCCGGATTGGAAAAAGAAGAGGTGGAAGAGGTGGAAGAAGCATCCACCTCAAGGATTGAGGGGGAGGAGAGAACTTCCATACCGGAGCCGGAACAAATTCAAGAAGAAGTCTCAAACTCCAGGAGGAATGAAGAATCCACTCCAATCACTACATCCACCATAGGTAACTCAAACATATCAATTTGTAATAAAAATCATATCATATGTTTTGAGTGTAGAGAAGCCGGGCACTACAAGAGCAAGTGCCCAAAGAAGGTTAGGAAAGCTCCACCGGCACCAAAAGTCAAGGATGCCGATGCCCCAAGTCAAAAGAGCAAGGAGCATATCATATGCTTCAAATGCAACTCAAAGGGGTATTACCGAAGTCAATGTCCTAGGGGGAGCAAAAAGACCCAAGAAGGAGCTATACATGTAGGGGGAGCCTCCAAGGCAAACCCTAAGGTATATTTCAATAATGCACCTTCTAGATTTAATAGTCAAAAGCATGCTAGGAATTTTAATTCCCTTTCAATTCATAAAGAGCATGCTATAAGTAAGGAATTTTGCTTAGGTGCTAAAAATGTTTACCTTAGGAGTAAGGAGAAATTTGGGACTAATGTCCCTAAAAATATTTTACCTAAGGAATCAATTAGGAAAATAGGAGAACATCTAGATCTAAATCCTAAATGGACTAGGCATATGCCTAGAAAGTCTCATGCCCATGGTTTAAATCAAAATTCTAAAATTGGGAAATTAGAATTAGAGAATCAAGTCTTGAGGTCAAGGCTTGAAAAACTTGAAAAGACCCTAAATAAGATACAAAATAAATTTAAAGGGTCTAGTGGTCAAAATCAAGGGTCCAAAAGTCAAAGTCAACACCTAGGACCTAAGAGTCAAAAGTCAACCAAGGGCAAACAAGGTTTGGGTCACAAACCTAAGCCTAAAGTGGCTTATTATAGTGTCCCATTTGACTATGGAACACAAACTAGGTCTAGGAAGACCAAGGTCAATAGGGAAGTCATCCCTAAGGTTGACCAAAGGTTGTTCCTAGTGGCTAGGGTTTCTAGGAAACCTAGGGTGGCCACCAAGAAGGTTGCAAGGGGAGTTACCCCTAGAGTCAACCTAGGCAAGACCCAAGTGACCAAGGCTAATAAGCCTAGAAGGGTCATTAGGAAGGTATCTAGGGAGGTTATCCCTAAGGAATACCTAAGTAACCCTAGGAGCTCAAATCAATTTTGGGTTCCTAAGAGCGTGATTGATTCACGCTAGATGAGTTTAGGGTGTGCCAACCTTGATTGAATGAGTAGTTAACTCAACCATGGTAAAGGTGGCACTTTAGGATATTTTCAAGGTTATGGTTACCTTGGAAATAGATTTGAATCAATATCCTAAAAGATTTAAGGATGTGCCAATGTACTTTTGAAATTAAGAAAAATCAATTAAATTGGCACAATTTAGGTTTAGAGGTTAGTGTGCCATTTTGGGTTTTTGGCACACTAGGGAGATTAGGTTAATATGACAAAATATGATTAATCCCAACAAATGGAAATTAATATTAAAATTTAGGTATTATTATACCTATATATTTTATATGCCATGCTTTGTTTGCCATATAACATGCCATGACATCATGCTTACTTTTAATCATTTTATATGTCATGTTCATGTTTTAGGATTAAGGTTTTAAATGCCATGTGTTTTTAGATTTCATCTTATGCCATGACATCATGATTATGAGCATATGCTTATTTATATTATCATTAATGCCATAATCATTCATGTATTTAAGAAAAATTTTGATTGAAATTGATTTAAGGACTATGGCATGACTTGGAGTCCCATTCATAAGGGAATCAAGTAGGGTTGCCTTAGAAGATGCATGAAACCCTAGTTTTAAATGAACCAAAACCCACATCTCACATCCAATTGACATGTATGTGTATTTATACACCCTAGATACATGTGAGATGCTAGGATATGAGTTAAGTTCAAGGTGCATAGTTTTTGCATCTAGATGAACTAAAACTCATCTAAGTTCAAATGTGGATCATTAGGAAAGCTTGTGTACAAGTCATGTGCATAGAGCCCAAGGAATATGATCCAAAACATGGTTTTGAAATCATTTTAAAATCAATTTAGAAAACCTTGGTGAAGTCTATCTTTTGATAGCAATCACCATTGATGAAGTTGATACAAAATAGGGCCAAAACATTGAAAATTTCAATGATTTTGAGTTTTGTATCAAACTCACTATTTTATAAGTAAAATAATTTTCAAATATTTTTTACCCATTGTAATGACTATAAGTAATATACGTATCAAATTTTATGATTTTTCAAATTACGTAGAATTACTTATGCTTTTCCAAATCTCGATTCTGATAGCTGAAATTTGGAAATTTCAGCTATCGATCAAGCCTTTGGTGGCGGTCATATAGACGAGTCAATTGCCAGGTCTGATTTCGGGTTAACAAGGTTTGTTTAGCCCATGTTTAGCTATGAAAAAGGTTCCTAATCACTCCTAACCCTAGGATATGCTTTAGGAAGCATTATAAAGGGTGAAAATCCATTGGATATGGATTAGGAGCTGTGTTAGGTCAAAGTATCAAATTTAGGGTGAGTGAAAGTTCTATGTTGAACTTAGAACCTTAATTTTGATGGTTTAGAGTTCCTATTGGCTTAGGGGCTTCCCAAGGACATTGTTGGTGCAATGGTCAAGGGGAAGCAAGCCTTTAGGGGGAGGTATCCATCTTGGGATGATGGATGTGTTTTTCTCCTTGAAGAGGAGAAGTTATTGGGAGAGTATCATAAATTGGGAAAATTGATGGGTTTTTGATACCCAATTTGGAAATTGGGAGAGAGTATAGGATTGCCTCTCTTGAGTGATATGTGAATTATCACTAGGAAGATGGTAGACATCCTAGGTATTTATTTTTGGATCAAGAGGGAGATTGTAAGATCTCATTGGGACATGAGACATTGACCTCCTTGGAGAGAAAACCTTTTTGATGTTAGTCAGAAAGGGGGAGAATGTTTGGGGGAGAACATTTGGAGAGTGTTTACCAATTTGGGATAATTGGTAAGGGATTTGAGTTAGTGGTCTAACTCAAATTTTTTGTTTGGTTTTTGTCAAACATCAAAAAGGGGGAGATTGTTGGTGCAATCGACCCAGGTCACGATTGACCAGGACTCGAGTGTGACTCGAGTGATGTTTTGATGTTTCGACAAAAACATATGACAATGTAATTGTCATGGGAAAGTCCAAGTCTTGTGTACTTGGCATGGAAAGTCCAAGTGGAACACTTGGCATTTGGTAAAGTCCAAGTCTTGAGTACTTGGCATGAAAAGTCCAAGTGGGACACTTGGCACATGAAAAGTCCAAGCATGGGTCTTGGCAATGTAAAAGTTCAACATGGGTTGGCAAGGGAAAGTCCAAGCATGGTCTTGGCATTTGAGAAGTCCAACATGGGTTGGCAAGGGAAAAGTCCAAGCATGGGTCTTGGCAATATAAAAGTCCAACATGGGTTGGCAAGGGAAAGTCCAAGCTTGAGTCTTGGCATGAGAAGTCCAAGGGGTTTGATATTGGCTGCGTAAAGTCCAAGCGGGAGTCTTGGCAGCATAAGTCCAATGGTTGGCGGCGTAAAGTCCAAGCGGAGTCTTGGCGGCGTAAGTCCAATGTGCCTTGGCGGTGTAGACACCGTTAGCATGACATAGCTGACGGAAGCACCTGGAGGCTAGCACGGTGGATGAACAAGTCATGGATGACTTGGAGGGATCCGAGAGGCGTGAGGTTGATGGAGGTGGCTAGAAGGCTTAGGTCTAGGCTAAGGGTGGTCTAGCAAGTATGGGGGCACCATACTTGGGTTAAAACCTCATTTTTGAGGTTGGCAGTCGGCCCGACATTATGGCGATTCATTGCCGTAATCGACTGAGTTTATTTGCCCGGTTTAGAGCTGAAATGCTCGGCGATCATTGCTCGATGGGCGATCGTAGTGTCGGCAACGATCGCCCCTAGTCGGCCGATCATTGCCCCATCAATGTCGAGCCTGAAGCGCTCCGTGGCCGTGGCGATCGGCTACAGCGGCGTATCGATCGGCGCCAATGTTGGCGATCGGCGCCAAGAGTCCCGTTGGAACTTGTCCGACGTGGATTGAGCCGTTGTCTCACGACAACAGTGGCATCAGTTGACTGGGGACTTATGACAATTGACTGATAGGTGGAAATCCAACCCGATGCAGGTCAAAAAGAGGAGCTCGTGGAGGATTTCATTATCAGTTCTTTAGGGGCTTTGGTGAGGCGATTTGAAGGCGATTTGCAGGTGCATTTCAGGTTCCTTCAAGCTCATCCAAGCAACCGACAAGCAAGCGCTTAAAACCCTAGTTTGTAAAGTGTTCTTTACATTTTCACTTGTATTTGCTTGTATTTCTTTCGTTTATTGTTGTAAACGTTTGTACGAGGTTTCTCTGCCTCCGACTTGTTGTCGAGAAGGAGTTTATTGATTAGTGATTGCATTGGCGTCGCTAGAGCTCGTTAGAGTGGAGTAGGAACCATGTGGTTCTGAACCACGTTAAATCTTCGTGTTATTGTGTTTGTGATTGTGTTTCGTTATTGTTATCATATATATATTCCGCTGTGCTAACGAAACTTGTAGACACGAACACGCGATCGAATTCCATCTACGAACGGTCAAATGCTATTCACCCCCCCTCTAGCGGGTGTCAAATTTCCAACAGTGTCTACAAGAGGGTTAATGGGAGCATAGTTATCTTTCTTATCTTGTATGTTGATGACATACTTTTCATGGGAAACGACATCCCTACGTTGTAGTCTATGAAGACTTTGTAGGGATGTATACTTAAAAGTCTATCTTTTGTATGAACATCTTTATTTTGGAATAAGAATCACATGATCATTATTTGCATATTTTTATGGTTATGCAATATTGTCTAATACTTTACATTGTAGATAACATGGTGTGTGGTGTCACACAGGAGACCATGTTATCGACCCCTTGAAAAGTATAAGCAAAGGCTCACAACCGAGATGACTTTGGACAAACCATCGGAATGGTTGTAGTGTGATTTGATATTGGTTTGTCTTGACCATAGAATCACACTAGTGCACTTTGTGTGTATTGAGCAGGACCGACTTAGAGGTGATTCGATTTATTGCTGACTACATAATCGAATCGGACCTCAGATATTATTTAGTACATGCTCTTAATCCCGATATAATAATGGGCACATATACTTAGTACTCATCTCTTTGATTTACTAATGGGCGAGATTTATAGATTAAATCGATAGGCTAGGTAAGTTGGGAGATGATATTATTTATATGGTTTGCCGTTGATTATAGGAGGAAACCGTGTCCTATATATTAGGATGATGATGTCCCCTTGAGGAGCTCATAAGGTTCATCATGTAAACCCTGCAGGTGGACTTGGTCCGGCATGATGAAAAGGTTGAGTGGTACTACTCAAGGAGTTAGATGTTGATTAATTAATGGTCAGTAAATTAATTAATTGATGGACATTTGAGATCTTAAATATGGGGAGAAAATGTACAAATAATATATGGAGCCCATATTATCATATAGGGGTTGGTGAGGTAGATCAATGATGAACCTTTAGTGGATTGGATCATCATTAGTGGATCGGACTTTATGTGGGCTTGATCCATGAGTGGCCAAGACCCAACTCCTCCTCATGGTCCCTAATGTAGCCTATTAACACCTCATGATGCTTAGATCCAATGGATAGAAATAAAACTCTAAGATCCATAGGTAGAGATTAAATCTCTAAGATCCGACAGTTGAGATTAAATCTCTAGATCCGACGGTTGAGATTAAATCCCTAGAACCAATGGAGGAGATTAATTCATGACTTATCCCTAACTCTATAAAAGGAGGGCCTGGGAGTTGGCATGGAGATCATTGAAAGAGAGCTAGGGTTTTTGGAGTTGGCGGCAAGGCTAGGAATTAGGGTTTGGGCTTGGGCGGCACCTATTAAGGAAATTTTTTCCTTAAGTTGTTCTTCTTCCCCAAGCTACCGGTGCCCTTGGAGTTCCTTCCAGCCCTTGGCTGGCATCCAAAACAAGTCTTCTCCTTCTCCTTGGCCGGTGGAACAAAGGTTTAGGGTCCTCCCTTGAAGCTTTTGGCCGGCCACTCTCAAACTCCTTCTCCTTGTTGGCCGACGGCAAGGATCTTCTTAGTTCCTTGTTGGTTAGTTTTAGGGAGGAGAAGAACTTTGTTTCTATTCTTCCTCTTTCTTTGGAAGAGCAAGGAAGGAAGATTTGCGATCTATGAGCTTCGACTTTTGGTAGAGCGTCGCCCACACGACGTCTAAAAGGAGGAAGGTCATACATTAGAAGATCAAGAGGTATACCTATTCTACTTTCTTCTTTTGTTTGTTGCTTGTTTTTGCTTTTCAATTATAAGCATGTTATAAATCTGTAAGTGGCTAAATAATACTTGGATCCCGAGTATAAACACAAAAACTGGCGATCCGGACATCGTCTATTCCGCGACTACTCGTAGAATAGAGGATGGTCGCTTGAACAATTAGTTTGTTCAAGTGACCTCTTTAAACGAATAATACGATGATGACTTGGTTGCTTTGGCAATCCCTTTTGTCTAGGATTAATTTTTTTTTAATCCGGGGACATCGAAGGGATCGCCATGGACAAGCTACCGAGGTGAAGTGGGAAGCGATGTTTCCCCTCACGGACTCGATAAGCAAAATCCTTCAATTGGTATCAGAGCCAAGGTTTCTGGTTTTGTGTGTTTAGAATTCAGTTAATTTTTATGCACTTTTTCATATATTATATGTGCCGGATAATAGTAGGATATGCGTAGTTTAACTCTTTGGTTGCAGGCATAAGATCCGACTATTATGGCAATATGTGTGTATGTGATTGTATGTGTGTAAATATTTATTTTGTTGAATCCTCGGGGTTGACGAGGCTAGTATTTAGTTTTTGGTAAATTAAATACGGCATTGTTTAGCCGCTCTTTATTTTATTTTACTTTCGATCTAGATTTCATGTACACTCCCTCGCGGAGTATAGGATCGATGGATGTAAATTAAAATAGGTTTTAGTCTCGGCCCGGATCTCCGGATGGCTCGTACATGGCATAGGAGGAGCAGACGAGATGGCGACGCGACGGGAGTCATATTGAAGACAAAAGCCATAATAGTTGGAAAATAATTTATTTTTCATATTTATTGCTTTTTGTTTGATATGCATGTCGTAGGCTAGGAAAATTCCTCAATTTCAAATTACTAAGTGGGAGAGGGATATTTTTAGAAATTCCCGTGGCCTCCATTACGATTTGACAAGTGATGCAAACAAACTTGCGCGTCGGCTTTGAGTGCCTTCCTCCCCATCGGATGGGTTTGTTTGCAGATCACAAGGTCAAATATGGTTATAGGAAATTATTAAGGAGCGTGTGTACTTGCCCATCGTAAGACACATAACCCGAGATAATTAGCTTGGTACCGAGTAATGGTGAACACTTAGATACAAATATAAGTATCCTCCCCATCGGAGTCACTGCTTTTATTTGTAGGGCCAAAGAGGAACCAACTATTAATTTTACTTGTCAAAAAGTTAGGTTGACAAGATAGTAAAATTAATGGGTAAAACCTCCTCTTACAAATGTAGAATTCGTATACGTCCATACTATCGTGGCATGCGATATTCTCGGTGTTTTGAGGTGTTGGTTGATTTTAAAATTTTATTGTTTGAGGAATCAATAATTTTTTTTGAAATCTAATGTTTTGATTTATGTGATTCTTAGGTTTCCTTTCAAAATGACTTTCAACCCACTTGCTGTGATACTGAAAGAGAACAAACTTACTGGACCCAACTATGTAGATTGGAAGAGGAATCTAGACATTGTCTTGACTACAGAGGAATACAAATATGTACTCCTCGAAGAGTGCCTTCCCAAGCCTGCTGATGATTCTGGGGAAAAGGAGAGAGAGAGCTATAGGAAGTGGATCAAGGCTGATGAGATGGCACGGTGTTACATTTTGGCATCTATGTCAAATGTACTCTAACATCAGCATCAAGCCATGTCCACTGCTTATGATATGATGCTCAATCTCAAGGAGCTTTTCGGACACCAGAATCGGGCTGCGAGGCAAGAGGCCATGAGAAACTTGATGACAACCACCATGATCGAGGGAACACCCGTGAGGGATCATGTTCTCAAGATGATGGCTCATTTGAATGAGCTGGAGGTCCTAGGAGCTGAGATCGATGGGGAAACCCAGGTCGATATCATACTCCAATCTCTGCCTAGGTGAAGTGGGAAGCAAAGTTTTCCCTCACGGACTCGATAAGCAAAACCCTTCAGACTTGGCTTGGGAAATGTTTTTCAATGAAGGACTTAGGTGAAGCAACCTACATTTTAGGCATTAAGATCTATAGAGATAGATCTAAGATATTGCTTGGCTTAAGTTAGAGTGCATACATTGACAAGGTGCTTAAACATTTTGTCATGCAGAATTCCAAGAAGGGATTTCTGTCAATGTCACATGGTGTGAGCCTTTCGAAGGCTCAATGCCCTTCTTCTAAGGAAGAAAGGGAATGCATGGATCAGATCCCTTATGGATTTGCTATAGGGTCTATTATGTATGTCATGCTATGCACTCGTCCTGATTTCTCGTATACTTTAAGCGTGACGAGTAGGTACCAGTCAGATCCAGGTGATAGTCGATAGTTATCAAGAATATTCTTAAGTACTTGAGAAGAACTAAAGAATATTTTTTGATATTTGGAGGCAATGAGGAGCTTGTTGTAAAGTGTTATAGCGATGCTAGTGTTGGGTTTCCCAGGCACCGCTTCGAGTGTGTGTTCGAACACGTTTCGTAAACATGAACACAGCGGAAGCAATAGAAGCAATAAATCTAATTTATTACAATATACACATCACACGCATGCAGGATACAACATGTGTATACATAATCACTATTTAAAATTTTGCAATAAAAGAAAACTTATACTTTTCAAAGGATTCTGATTTGTGTGTCATGAGATACACATAACCATATCTACTGAAGTCATCAGTAAATGTAATGAAGTACCTGTAACCACCTCTAGCAGCAACATTGAAAGGACCACATACATCACTATGTATAAGTCCTAACAAATCTGTTGCTCTTTCGCTATGTCCACTAAAGGGAGTCTTGGTCATCTTGCCTAAAAGGCAAGACTCGCATGTCTCATATGATTCAAAATCAAATGAGTCTAGCAGCCCATCCTTATAGAGCTGAGATAAGCGACTCTCATTTATGTGACCTAAGCGACAATGCCAGAGATAGGTTTGGTTCAACTCATTTGACTTGAACCTCTTGGTACTTATGTTATAGATAGGGCTCTCTAAGTCTAGAAAGTAGAGTCCGTTCATTAGAGGTGCACTACAATAGAACATATCATTTAAATAAACTGAACAACATTTGTTCTTTATTATAAATGAAAATCCTTTCTTGTCCAAACAAGAAACTGAAATGATGTTCTTGGTTAAGGCAGACACATAACAACATTCATCTAATTCTAATACAAGCCCGGAGCAAAGATAGATCATGTTCCTACAAAGAATAAAGAAGAACCTTGCTCCATTGCCTACTCAGAGGTCCACCTCGCCTTTGTCAATGCCCTCGCTATTTCTCACCGCACATTGGTACAAATGTGAGATGCACATCCTAGATCTAATACCCATGATGAAGAAATAGATAGATTGACTTCTATAACATTTATACCAAGTAGAAGTCTCACTTCTCTTCTTCTTAAGATCTTCCGTATGCCTCATAGCTACGCCTCCAAAGGTCCTCGCTTCTGCAAGGGAAGCAAGCCCCTTCCTTGGCTACCCCTCCTTTGGGTTTAAGTTCTTTGCCTTTGCCCTTGGCTTGGGACTTTCCCTTACCTTTAGGCTTGCCCTGCCTTTCTTCTTCTCGCACCATCAAAATGGTGTCGATTTACCTTCTTAAGGTTAAGCTCTGTTAGCTTCAACATGCTGAGCATTTCAGGCAATGGCTTATCAATTTCATTCATGTTATAATTCATGACAAATTGATTGAAGGCTTGTGGCAAAGATTGCAAGATCAGGTCAGTGGCCAGCTCTTGGCCAAGTGGGAATCCCAGCCTTTGTAGGTTTTCTACGTACCCAATCATCTTGAGTACATATGTACCTACGGGAGTCCCTTCTTGCATCTTGGACCCAAATAATGCCTTAGAGACTTCATATCTCTCATGCCTAGCTTGTCCTTGATATAGTTGACGAAGATGTCTAACCATATCATAAGCATTCATGAACTCGTGTTGCTTCTGAAGATCAGAGTTCATGGTCGCGAGCATAAGACATGACACATCTAATGCATCATCTTGATGCTTCTTGTAAGCATCTTTGTCAGCTCGCGAGGCAGTGGCAGGAGGTGCCTCCGGAATGGGCTGCTCCAGGACGTACAACTTCCTTTCTTGGGTGAGAACAATTCTCAAGTTCCTGTACCAGTCCAGGAAATTTGCTCCATTGATCTTGTCTTTCTCAAGGACAGATCGCAGAGAGAGAGTGTTCATGTTTGTCGACATAGTTATCTACAACATACAATGCAGAGAATTAATATCATATTCTTTTTATCATTTAATTAGGCCTTTAATCAAATGATGCTCCCACTGAATTATAGGAATTTTTTGTAGAATCGAGTTATGGATGTGGTCAAACCACATTACTAGATTCATACAAACTAGCTATAATTCTTGCGGGACAAGATCCACATCATACTAAGCCTTGAGTTAGCTTTGGCTAAATCGCCCAAGACTTAGTATGATCGGTGGGTAACACATTACCGATTACATCTCTATGCAACTCTTGTTTATAGGATCAAGACCCACATTTACAAAAGACCTTGAGTTAGCTTTGGCTAAATCGCCCAAGATTTAGTGTAAATGCGATCTTGACCTATCGTTCCAACGATTGGAATATGCCTATAGTTCTACTCGATCCAATTGAGTTTAACTAGTTTTGCTCAATCTAATTGAGCTTACTCTAACCCAAGCGTGATAGGCAGGACCAAGATTGTCCCTCCGCACCCTACCAAGATAATATGCGTTGCTCTTCTTTGGCAGATTCAACAACAACAAATGATCAAGGTAGTGATGGGTATCAAGGCTCGGTAGGCATTTTCGAGTTGATTCGATTATGATCTAATCTAATCGTAATGTGTATCTTATATGCATTTAGGCCTTTATTATCCTATATTAGCATGCATCATATACATACATTCATTATTCTAGCATGCATCATATACATACAAGAAAATTATCCTAGCATGCATCATATACATACATGCATTATTCTACTAGCATGCATCACATACATACAAGCAAAATCAATTAAATATATATATATATATATATATATATATATATATATATATATATATATATATATATATATATATATATATATATAATTAAATGTGATATAGTCATGGCCCTACTACGATCTTTTCAAGCCAATGAGAAGATCGGACGGTCAACCTAAGGCTAGCGGCTTCTCCAAGCGCTTCCTTTGACCGCCATGTGTCGTCGTCACCCTTCTCGTAATCTCGTCTTCGAGTGGACTTTCCACCGCTCCATTTTGTACATTACAAATATGAAACTCGAGTTACATTCGAGTCTAAAAATTAATTACAACTAGAATATCAAAAGAAGAGGTACGACGCGCAGGTCGCATACACTATACAACACGCACAACCACAAAACGGCACGCAGGCCGTATTATGAATTACAACACACATAATCCAATCAAATTGGGGTCATTGGGCCATGACAATTACAGAACTATACATAATTTTAAATTATGTATTTTTACAGAAAATTTCTATAATTTTTTCTAATTTATTTCAAATTTATGAGTCACCTCTCCGTAACGGTCCCGCTAAGTGGTTTCCGGGCGCGATCGCGGGACAAGGCCCCTTTCGGGGATAGGGGCAGCGCCCCTACTCGTAAAACAAACTTCGCGAGTGTCCCTACAATGATCTTACAGCGACTTAAGTCGCTTTCCCAAAAACCTAAAGCGAGAACTCGCCGATTCGGAGAGTTTTTCTCGACGGTTGAAGCCTACGAGTGTCCCAACACTCGTTGCTTCGACTCTACGAGAAAAATACCCAAAAATTCTATAAAATTAGGAAATTTACAGAAACATATAAATCTGTAATTTTTATATCTAATATAAAAACTACAAAAACGAAACACATACATGCTTCGCACGTGGCTCTGATACCACTGTTGGGTTTTTCCGAGCCGCAAAAACCGCTTTTTGCGTTGCGGAAACCTCGGAAGCCCCGGCCACGGATCCGTGCGAAGTATAAAAATTATAAAACATGTATGTGCTTACTAAAAAAACCCTAGATCTACCTTAGATCTAAGAGATGAGATCATTACCCTCGATGCGATGCCCTTCGCAAATCCCGCTCGTCCAAAAGTTCGCCGGAACTCGAGAGTGTCAAGTGCACACTCTATTGGTATCCACACAAGCAATAGGTGGAGAAAAATGCCTTAGAGTGTGCTAGCACTCCTTTAGGAATTTCGGCCAAGGAGAGGTTGGGAGAGGTAGAGCTTGAGAGAGAAGAGCACCAAGGTTGAAGATGAAGTTATTAAGCCACCAAAAATCAATTACCCCATCTAATGGAGTGGCTTGCCACTTCATGGAGAGGAGGTTACATGCATGCATGTAACTCCCATGACCCTTGGTCTCCCTCATGATGTGGCACCAATTGACAAAGTCAATGATGATGTGGAGCATCATCATTGGCCGGCCATGCCAAGTCATCATCATGACATGGCATTTGGTCAAGTCAAACTTGACCTTTCATCTTCCCTCTCAAGTCAAGTCAAACTTGACCTCTAATCTCCCATGGTTGATCAAATCTAACCACTTGACTCAAGTCAATTTAATTTAATGAATCTTTATTCATTAATTTAAATTGATTTGATGAATCAAATCAAAATTAGACTCATTCAATACTTGAATCAACTTGAGTCTAACTCAATTAGTCTAATTTAGATTACTCTTAATCCAATTTGGTTCATCCCATGAACCTAATCCTCATGGTTCATCATATGAACCTAATCTCCATCTAATTGCTCTTATGTGTGTGTGACCCTATAGGTTCTTGTAACGTTGGCAATGTCCCTAAACCGATTTAGGAACATAAGCAATGAGCGGTATCTAGCAACACATCATTGCTACCCAAGTTACAAGAATGTTGAGCTCCAACATCACCTTTGTGACTACTAATTGTGACTCTCACAATATGTGACAATGTCCTTCTATCCTTGACATCTAGATTGACCAATCAAGGCATAGACCGTGTCATCCTCGGTACAATCTAAATCTTGAACTCCAAGTAGACTCACTCTAATCAAATGAGCTCAATATCTCATATTGACTCATTTGGGCATGGTCATGCACTTCGTGGTCTCACTCTATCAAGAATATCGATGTCACTCCCGTCATATAAGAGGGATAGATCCCATCTACATCACTCACATCCCTCCGCATAATTTGTTACATACCCAGTAATCGCCTTTATAGTCCACCCATTTACGGGTGACGTTTGACGAAGCCAAAGTATGCAACTCCTTATGTAGGGAACCATGGTGACTTCAGGTCTAAGGACTAATAGTCATACTAATAGCCACATGAGAAAGTATATGACACTCATATAACGATCCACGATACTTTCTCATGGCGGGTCATTCAGTATACATTCTCCAATGCATACCCATGTGTCAACTTGATATCTCATATCCATGACTTGTGAGATCAAGTCATCTTGTTGACCTACATGCTAGTCTCTACGCATTAACATTGTCCCCGAATGTTAATACTCGACTAGGAATGATTAAGAGTAGTGTTCTCTATATCATCTCATTATCGATTCAACCAATCGATTGATATAGATAAGAACCTACTACTCAAGGACATTATTATATTTAGTTATTTGGCACCAATACAAGTAAATATAATAACCATGCCTTTATAAATAGGAATATGATACAATAAAGTCCATACAACAATCATAACATGATTGGCTCTAGGGCTTTCACTAACATTCTCCCACTAGCACTAGTGCCAATCACCGTAGTATCTAATACCCAATGACCTAGTGTGACCATCATGCTTTTTCTGTGCCAAAGCCTTGGTCAAGGGATCTGCGATGTTAGCCTCAGGTACTGCAAATCTTCACATCTCCTCTATCGATAATCTCTCGAATGAGATGGAAGCACCGATATATTCGGCCTCTTGTAGAATCAACAATCGTGTCCTCGCTTGGAACTCTTCCACCACGCCACTATTCAAAGCAAAACACGAACCCCGATCGCGATCTATAATCATCCCGCCGTTTGAAGCCGCATCATCAGAACCCTTTACACTAGCTCTCATCGCTTCCAAATATCAAGAAATATTCTTTAGTCCTTCTCAAGTACTTAAGAATATTCTTGACGCTATCCAAAGTGACGCCACCGATCCGACCGTATCTACTGGCCATGCTCAAAGCATACGAGAGACATCGTGACGAGTACATAACATGCGCATATGATAGATCCTATAGCGTATGCGTAAGGGATCTTATCCATGCGCCTCTCTCCTCTCTAGAAGAGGGACTTTGAGTCTTCGAAAGACTCACACCATGTGACATCTCCAAGGTCCTTTCTGAATTCTCGCATGGCAAACCAAGTAATACCGTGTCAATGTATGTACTCGACTTAAGCCAAGCAATCTCTTAGATCTATCTCTATAGATCTTGATGCCTAGAATACAGTCGCCACCTAAGTCTTCATTGAGAAGCACGCCCCAGCCAAGTCTTCATAGCATCAGAGGGAAGGGATGTCATTCCCAATGAGCAAGATGTCATCCACATACAATACAAGACAACGTGTTCCCATTAACCCTCTTGTAGACACAGGTTCATCTTCATTCTTGATGAAACCAAACTGCTTGATCGCATCATCGAATCGAAGATTCCACTCCGAGAAGCTTGCTTTAGCCCATAGATGGACCTTTGCAGCTTGCATACCTTCCCAGTATGCTGTGGATCTACAAAACCCTCAGGTTGTGTCATGTACACGTCCTCGAGCAAGTTTCCATTCAGAAACGCGGTTTTGACATCCATCTGCCAGATCTCATAATCGTAGTATGCTGCAATAGCAAGCAAGATCCGAATGGACTTAAACATCGCCACTGGAGAAAAGGTTTCATCATAGTCAATACCATGAATTTGCTTGAAACCTTTAGTCACCAATCGACCCTTATAGGTATGCGTAAGTCCATCCATATCAGTCTTTCTCTTAAAGACCCACTACACCCAATGGGTTTGACCCCTTCAGGTGGATCAACCAAAGTCCATACTTGGTTGGTGTACATGGATTCCATCTCGGATCTCATGGCCTCTAGCCATTTCTCAGAATCTGGGCTTATCACAGCTTCCTGATAGGAGGTAGGCTCATTCTCAATGAGCATAACGTCATCATGGTCAGACAAGAGAAATGAATATCTCTCAGGCTAACGACATACCTTATCAGACCTGCGAAGAGGTAGGTCTATATGAACAGGTGGTTGTTCCACAACTCTTTGTGCAATAACCTCATCACCCACAACACTTTGTGGTTCCTGTTCAACCTCCATCAAGGCCTCAGTGCTATGGTCTTTATCTTGAATTTCTTCAAGATCGAAGGTACTCTCACTAGTTTTTCTAGAAACAAAATCCCTTTCTAGAAAAACTCCAGTCTTTGCCACAAACACTTTGTGCTGACTGGGAATGTAGAAGTAATATCCCTTTGTATCCTTGGGATATCCAACAAAATAGCACCTATCGGATTTGGGTCCCAGTTTGTCTGAGACTTGACGTCGAACGTAAGCCTCACAACCCCAAATCCTCATAAAAGACATCTTGGGATTTCTCCCTGTCCATATCGTATATGGTGTCTTTATGACAACCTTAGATGGTACACGGTTAAGGGTAAAGGCTGCTGTGTCTAGAGCATATCCCCAAAAGGATATAGGAAGATCTGTGTGACTCATCATAGATCGTACCATATCTAATAGGGTACGATTCCTCCTTTCGGATACACCATTCCACTGTGGTGTTCCAGGAGGAGTGAGTTGGGATAGAATCCCACACTCAGCTAGATAGTCACGAAACTCATGGCTAAGGTATTCTCCACCTCGATCTGATCGAAGTATCTTAATACTCTTGCCAAGCTGGTTTTGTACTTCATTCTTGAATTCTTTGAACTTTTCAAAGGATTCTGATTTGTGTGTCATGAGATACACATAACCATATCTACTGAAGTCATCAGTAAATGTAATGAAGTACCTGTAACCACCTCTAGCAGCAACATTGAAAGGACCACATACATCACTATGTATAAGTCCTAACAAATCTGTTGCTCTTTCTCTATGTCCACTAAAGGGAGTCTTGGTCATCTTGCCTAAAAGGCAAGACTCGCATGTCTCATATGATTCAAAATCAAATGAGTCTAGCAGCCCATCCTTATGGAGCTGAGATAAGCGACTCTCATTTATGTGACCTAAGCGACAATGCCAGAGATAGGTTTGGTTCAACTCATTTGACTTGAACATCTTGGTACTTATGTTATAGATAGGGCTCTCTAAGTCTAGAAAGTAGAGTCCATTCATTAGAGGTGCACTACAATAGAACATATCATTTAAATAAACTGAACAACATTTGTTCTTTATTATAAATGAAAATCCTTTCTTGTCCAAACAAGAAATCAAATGATGTTCTTGGTTAAAGGGGCACATAACAACATTCATCTAATTCTAATACAAGCCCAGAGGGCAAAGATAGATCATAAGTTCCTACAAAGAATAAAGAAAGAACTCTTGCTCCATTGCCTACTCAGAGGTCCACCTCGCCCTTTGTCAATGCCCCGCTATTTCTCAAATTTCGCACATTGGTACAAATGTGAGATGCACATCCGATCTAATACCCATGATGAAGAAATAGATAGATTGACTTCTATAACATTTATACCAAGTAGAAGTCTCACTTCTCTTCTTCTTAAGATCTTCTTCCGATTTCGCTTCCTTGCAGTGGAAGCAAGCCCCTTCCTTGGCTACCCCTCCTTTGGGTTTAAGTTCTTTGCCTTTGACCTTGGCTTGGGACTTTCCCTTACCTTTAGGCTTGCCCTTGCCTTTCTTCTTCTGCACCATCAAAATGGTGTCAGATTTACCCTTCTTAAGGTTAAGCTCAGCAGTTCTCAACATGCTGAGCATTTCAGGCAGTGGCTTATCAATTTCATTCATGTTATAATTCATGACAAATTGATTGAAGGCTTGTGGCAAAGATTGCAAGATCAGGTCAGTGGCCAGCTCTTGGCCAAGTGGGAATCCCAGCCTTTGTAGGTTTTCTACGTACCCAATTATCTTGAGTACATATGTACCTACGGGAGTCCCTTCTTGCATCTTGGACCCAAATAATGCCTTAGAGACTTCATATCTCTCATGCCTAGCTTGTCCTTGATATAGTTGACGAAGATGTCCAACCATATCATAAGCATTCATGAACTCGTGTTGCTTCTGAAGCTCAGAGTTCATGGTCGCGAGCATAAGACATGACACATCTAATGCATCATCTTGATGCTTCTTGTAAGCATCTTTGTCAGCTCGCGAGGCAAAGGGCAGGAGGTGCCTCGAATGGGCCGCCCAGACGCATAACTTCCTTTCGGGTGAGAAAATTCTCAAGTTCTGCATCACCCAAGAAATTTGCTCCATTGAGCTTGTCCTTCTCAAGGACAGAACGCAGAGAGAGAGTGTTCGTGTTTGTCGACATAGTTATCTACAACATACAATGCAGAGAATTAATATCATATTCCTTTTATCATTTAATTAGGCCTTTAATCAAATGATACTCCCACTGAATTATAGGAATTTTTTGTAGAATCGAGTTATGGATGTGGTCAAACCACATTACTAGATTCATACAAACTAGCTATAATTCTTGCGGGACAAGATCCACATCATACTAAGCCTTGAGTTAGCTTTGGCTAAATCGCCCAAGACTTAGTATGATCGGTGGGTAACACATTACCGATTACATCTCTATGCAACTCTTGTTTATAGGATCAAGACCCACATTTACAAAAGACCTTGAGTTAGCTTTGGCTAAATCGCCCAAGATTTAGTGTAAATGCGATCTTGACCTATCGTTCCAACGATTGGAATATGCCTATAGTTCTACTCGATCCAATTGAGTTTAACTAGTTTTGCTCAATCTAATTGAGCTTACTCTAACCCAAGCGTGATAGGCAGGACCAAGATTGTCCCTCCGCACCCTACCAATATAATATGCGTTGCTCTGCTTTGGCAGATTCAACAACAACAAATGATCGAGGTAGTGATGGGTATCAAGGCTCGGTAGGCATTTTCGAGTTGATTCGATTATGATCTAATCTAATCGTAATGTGTATCTTATACGCATTTAGGCCTTTATTATCCTATATTAGCATGCATCATATACATACATTCATTATTCTAGCATGCATCATATACATACAAGAAAATTATCCTAGCATGCATCATATACATACATGCATTATTCTACTAGCATGCATCACATACATACAAGCAAAATCAATTAAATATATATATATATATATATATATATATATATATATATATATATATATATATATATATATATATATATATATATATATATATATATATAATTAAATGTGATATAGTCATGGCCCTACTACGATCTTTTCAAGCCAATGAGAAGATCGGACAGTCAACCTAAGGCTAGCGGCTTCTCCAAGCGCTTCCTTTGACCGCCATGTGTCGTCGTCACCCTTCTCGTAATCTCGTCTTCGAGTGGACTTTCCACCGCTCCATTTTGTACATTACAAATATGAAACTCGAGTTACATTCGAGTCTAAAAACTAATTACAACTAGAATATCAAAAGAAGAGGTACGACGCGCAGGTCGCATACACTATACAACACGCACAACCACAAAACGGCACGCAGGCCGTATTATGAATTACAACACACATAATCCAATCAAATTGGGGTCATTGGGCCATGACAATCACAGAAATATATATAATTCTAAATTATGTATTTTTACAGAAAATTTCTATAATTTTTCCTAATTTATTTCAAATTTATGAGCGGCCCGCTTAAGCGGTTTTCCGCGCGATCGCGGGACAAGGCCCTTTCGGGGATAGGGCAGCGCCCTACTGCAAAAACAAACTTCGTGAGTGTCCCTACAATGATCTTACAGCGACTTAAGTCGCTGTCCCAAAAACCTAAAGCGAGAACTCGCCGATTCGGAGAGTTTTTCTCGACGGTTGAAGCCTACGAGTGTCCCAACACTCGTTGCTTCGACTCTACGAGAAAAATACCCAAAATTTCTATAAAATTAGGAAATTTACAGAAACATATAAATCTGTAATTTTTATATCTAATATAAAAACTACAAAAACGAAACACATACATGCTTCGCACGTGGCTCTGATACCACTGTTGGGTTTTTCCGAGCCGTAAAAACCGCTTTTTGCGTTGCGGAAACCTCGGAAGCCCCGGTCACGGATCCGTGCGAAGTATAAAAATTATAAAACATGTATGTGCTTACTAAAAAACCCTAGATCTACCTTAGATCTAAGAGATGAGATCATTACCCTCGATGCGATGCCCTTCGCAAATCCCGCTCGTCCAAAAGTTCGCCGGAACTCGAGAGTGTCAAGTGCACACTCCTCTATTGGTATCCACACAAGCAATAGGTGGAGAAAAAATGCCTTAGAGTGTGCTAGCACTCCTTTAGGAATTTTGGCCAAGGAGAGGTTGGGAGAGGTAGAGCTTGAGAGAGAAGAGCACCAAGGTTGAAGATGAAGTTATTAAGCCACCAAAAATCAATTACCCCATCTAATGGAGTGGCCTGCCACTTCATGGAGAGGAGGTTACATGCATGCATGTAACTCCCATGACCCTTGGTCTCCCTCATGATGTGGCACCAATTGACAAAGTCAATGATGATGTGGAGCATCATCATTGGCCGGCCATGCCAAGTCATCATCATGACATGGCATTTGGTCAAGTCAAACTTGACCTTTCATCTTCCCTCTCAAGTCAAGTCAAACTTGACCTCTAATCTCCCATGGTTGATCAAATCTAACCACTTGACTCAAGTCAATTTAATTTAATGAATCTTTATTCATTAATTTAAATTGATTTGATGAATCAAATCAAAATTAGACTCATTCAATACTTGAATCAACTTGAGTCTAACTCAATTAGTCTAATTTAGATTACTCTTAATCCAATTTGGTTCATCCCATGAACCTAATCCTCATGGTTCATCATATGAACCTAATCTTCATCTAATTGCTCTTATGTGTGTGTGACCCTATAGGTTCTTGTAACGTTGGCAATGTCCCTAAACCGATTTAGGAACATAAGCAATGAGCGGTATCTAGCAACACATCATTGCTACCCAAGTTACAAGAATGTTGAGCTCCAACATCACCTTTGTGACTACTAATTGTGACTCTCACAATATGTGACAATGTCCCTCTATCCTTGACATCTAGATTGACCAATCGAGGCATAGACCGTGTCATCCTCGGTACAATCTAAATCTTGAACTCCAAGTAGACTCACTCTAATCAAGTGAGCTCAATATCTCATATTGACTCATTTGGGCATGACCATGCACTTCGTGGTCTCACTCTATCAAGAATATCGATGTCACTCCCGTCATATAGGAGGGATAGATCCCATCTACATCACTCACATCCCTCCGCATAATTTGTTACATACCCAGTAATCGCCTTTATAGTCCACCCATTTACGGGTGACGTTTGACGAAGCCAAAGTATGCAACTCCTTATGTAGGGAACCATGGTGACTTCAGGTCTAAGGACTAATAGTCATACTAATAGCCACATGAGAAAGTATATGACACTCATATAACGATCCACGATACTTTCTCATGGCGGGTCATTCAGTATACATTCTCCAATGCATACCCATGTGTCAACTTGATATCTCATATCCATGACTTGTGAGATCAAGTCATCTTGTTGACCTACATGCTAGTCTCTACGCATTAACATTGTCCCTGAATGTTAATACTCGACTAGGAATGATTAAGAGTAGTGTTCTCTATATCATCTCATTATCGATTCAACCAATCGATTGATATAGATAAGAACCTACTACTCAAGGACATTATTATATTTAGTTATTTGGCACCAATACAAGTAAATATAATAACCATGCCTTTATAAATAGGAATATGATACAATAAAGTCCATACAACAATCATCACATGTTTGGCTCTAGGGCTTTCACTAACATCGCCTCTATCCATATCCACGTCGAGTATCTTCAGGATAGCTTCACAAATCCATGAGCCCCATCTTTGCAAGAGTTACTAACCTCGTGTCGAAGACGTAGTGATCCAAGAGACGATCACAATCCGAATCAAAATTCGAATCTAAAAAGAGCTCCACGAACTCGCTTCTTGGAAGCAGTTTTCATCAACCAATTGACGAAACCTTGGTCCTCCACCTATGAGGATTGTCGGAGATCCAATCCCCGGCAAGTAGGTCACTGTCGAAGTGCAAAACGACGACCAAATGACCTCTCTACGAAGAGAGAAACAAACTATCCAAAACTGGACAACTTGTGGTGGTGGAGAAGATGGCCGGCCAATAAATTGCCGATTGCTCCTTGGTTGCCAGCGGCCAAGGGAGGATGGACGGAGGAGTCGTCGGTGGCTGGTGGGTGGTCGGTGAAAAGGAGGAGGAGCTGCAATAGGCTTGGGTGGCAACACTAGAGGAGGAAGAGGAGAGGAGGCTAGAGTTTCCAAAACTGTTGAACCAATTAATTCTCAACGAATAACCCTTAAGCCATGTTTTTATAGAGAACACATTCTCCTAACGGTTATTGGTTCATAACCAAAACCTGTTAATCCGCTCCAATAACTTAAGTTAAAATAAACCAAACTGCATTAGTCTATTTTAAGTTAAAATGAACTGAACCAACTTTGGTTCATTAGTTTAAAACAAACCAAACCACTTTAGTTTATTTTCCACCATTGGATTATAACCAAACCAATTTGGCTCATCCATCATGTCTTCATAAGACTCGGCCCATCCATGCTTCCGATGCGACTAAAACCATTTCATACTCACTCTTTATTTGGTCCAACCAAACCTTGTCCTCTTGATCTGAGAATCCTATTCTCAAACTCATTTTAAATCCTTCGGATTACGCTCATTGTGCATGTGACAAAATAGGTTCCAGGTTTATGTTGGCCATATAAAATTAACCATTAATTATAGAACAATCATGAGTGACACCTAGTAGTACATCATGATCCCCAATTAATCGAAAAATCAACGGTTGATCCCAGAACCTTTTCTGAAACCCTTCAGAAACTACAATGAATCGTGTCCCATTCCTTTCACTCATCTTATACCCACTTGGTTTAGAACATGGTCTATTGTGTCAGTCCCCACTAGGTTGACTACGTCACACCTAGCCCAAGTATTACTTCCTCGTCCTCCAGATTCTAGTTACTGCACATGTATCCAAGAGTACCATACTCTAAACATGTAATGCTTTGGCCAAAGACTTTAGTAATAATCTGACGAGAGGTTATAGGGTATACATCTCTTCGCAAGGAGCGGTGAATCCTTTGTAGGCTATTCAAACACCTTCGGCCACTTCAACTTATACCCAATCATCCCGGGTCCACATCTCCTCAGAGATGCTTTCTTAAGATGTCAAAGCATAAGTCTTCATGACCAAGATGACTTGAATACTGTAAGTCGAAGGAACATCGCACTTAAGCTACTGTAAGAACTTCATTGACATATCTATATATGCAGATAACCATATGAAGTCTTACAGCTGGTCACTCTAATAAACTAGTTACCATAATAGCATCCACGATCAACTCCGGACATCCCAATGTCACTAGCTAGTAAGAAATAACTGCTTGGATAAACCAAAGAGTATACCTCGTGCTAGTCTCAACAGAATCGATGGCATTCGAATCCATCAATTCATCGACTAGGGATAATTCCAATACATCATAATTACACATGTAGAGATACTCACTAGTTGTGATCCAATCACAAATTCTCTCATGCTATGAATCGTATTGCGGATATTTAGTAAATGAGTTTAAGATCCAATCAAATACATGAAAACATGTATACTCAAATAGTGAATCTTCATTTATCAAATAAATGATACAACCATAAGGTGATTGTCTTAGGACACCTCTCATATATTACTAACAAACTCTCACTTGGCCCAATGCCAATCGCCATGGTATCCGATACCATAAGCTCTAACATGACTCTCAAACTTACTTTGAGGTAAAGCCTTAGTTAAAGGGTCTGCTAAGTTCCTTTCAGTGGGAATCTTTTCGATTTGTATTTCTTTCCTACTTATGATCTCTCTGATTAAATGGTAGCGACAAAGCACATGTTTGGATCATTGATGAGACCACATCAAGTTCAGAGATGAACTTATCGATCCAAATTGCTTCCTTTGTTGCTTCCGAAGCTGTAATGTATTCTGCCTCAGTGGAAGAATTTGCTATGGTGTCTTGCTTGGAACTTTTCTAACTTATTGCACCTTCATTTAAGGTAAATATGTACCCAGACTGAGACCTGGAATCATCCTTGTCTGTCTGGAAGCTGACATCCGTATACCCGCGTATTACTATATCACTTTCTCCATATATTAGGAACACGCCCTTAGTTCTTCTTAAGTACTTAAGGATTGTCTTAACAGTCGCCCAATGATCCATTCCTAGATCAGACTGATATCTGCTCGTGACACTCTGAGCATATGATACATCAGGCCTCGTACATAACATAGCATACATGATAGATCCTATTGCGAATGCATAGGGAATCTTACTCATGAAAATCCTTTTGTCTTCTGTGCGCGGACACATAGACTTCGAAAGGTGCATCCCATGTCTGATGGGAAGGAAACCTTTCTTGGATTCTGACATGCTAAACTTCTTTAGCACTCGGTCTATATATGTAGATTGCGAAAGACCAAGCAACCGTTTCGATCTATCTCTATAAATCTTAATCCCAAGAATGTAGGTCGCTTCTCCAAGGTCTTTCATGGAGAATGTTTTGGATAACTAAATTTTAACCGACTGTAAGACAGATATATCATTTCCTATAAGTAATATATCATCGACATATAACACTAGGAACACGACTGCACTCCCACTAACCTTCTTGTACACACAAGGTTCGTCCGAATTTTGTGAGAAATCAAATCTTTAGATTGTCTCATCAAAACAGATATTCCATCTCCTGGATGCTTGCTTCAATCCATGTATGGACCGTCAAAGTTTGCATACCTTGGTTTTATCAACCATTGTGAAACCCTCAGGTTGTATCATATACACGTCCTTGAGTAGGTTTCTATTAAGGAAAGTCATTTTAACATCCTTCTGACATATCTCATAATCATAATGAGTCGCTATGGCTAGGAGCATCCGAATGGATTTAAGCATAGAAACTGGTGAATAGGTTTCGTCATAATCAACATCTTGCTTTTGATGATACCCTTTTGCCACCAATCTAGCCTTATAGGTAATCACATTACCATCCATGTCGGTTTTCTTCTTAAAAACCCATTTGCACCCTATAGGCTTAATGCCTTCAAGTAGGTCCACCAAGTTCCAAACTTTATTTTCATACATGGAATCCATTTCTGACTTCATGACTTTAAGCCATTTGTCCCTTTCCGAACTTTTCAGAACTTCTTCATAATTGGTAGGCTCCTCATCGTCAATGAGTAACACGTCGTTCGATTCACTTACAAGAAATCCATATCTCTTAGGAATGTTGTGTTAGAGCAATCAACCCATGTGATGTAGTTTTGATGTGTATGGCAAAGAGTTTAAGTTAGGATTGTTATGGATTTGATATGTGCGTTGAAGTCATGCAAGACTTAGTAATTCGCACATGGATGGAGCATTGGAAAGATTCACCTCTCATGACTCGGTCCTTGAGTCGGTGAAAGATGCATTGCGGAAGTTATGCGCTTGGTGCATCCGAGGGACCGCCAGACGAGGAGCATTGGAGTGAAGCTGAAGTAAGTAGACTTCAGAGCGAGACACGAAGGATGTCGCTGCGAAGCCGTGCATTTGGCTCATCCGAGGGACGTGGTCGGACGAAGAGAACTTCAAAGGCGAGGGACTCCAAGGGAAAATGAGAGTGAGCGAATGTAACCCGGGATGGGATAGCTCGTTAGGTGAACTTGGTCAATTGGCTAAGTGTCGGATGGGTTTTCCCGACATCGATCCGATCGCATGACATGGCGGTGGATCGCCTCAATCGGCCGAGACTCGTGGTGTTCGAGTCTAATTTTGTCCCATCGCTGACGCCAAGGGTTGGTAATCGATCGCCGTAACCATCAATCTACCGCTCATGGCGTGATCGGTGGTCGCGAGGGTTTGGTCTGAGAATGTTGGAGAGTCGACTGCTCACTTTCGGCACTCAGCTATTGGCTCCATCAGTCGACTAATGGGAAGATCAGTCGACTGATGTGGGAGCCGTTGGATGGAATTCAACATGGAAGAAGCCATTAGAGGGCAACGACTACAGCGACAGTCGACTGATCGGGGCATCAGTCGACTACTGCTGGCTCAACGGGAAGAATGACCTCTTCCCTATAAGAAGAGGCCTTTGGACACTTGGGGAGGCTAATGCTTTAACTCCAAACAACACCCAAGTGCCCAAACCATTTTCCTACTCTTCTTACTTGCATTAATTTCAATCCTATTGTAAGAAGAGTGATCTTGTAAGAAAAGGTTACCTCCACCTTGCTTGGTATTGGGTTTCCAGCACCGCGGCGAGTGTGTGTTCGAACATGTTTCGTAAACATGTGCACAGTGGAAGAAATAAAAATAATAAATCTAATTTATTACAACAAACACACCACACGCATGCATAGTACAACATGTGTAGACATAATCGTAGTTTCAAATTTTGCAATAAAAGGAAATTTATTCTACGTATACCTTACGTATCACGTGTAGCGGGAAAGACATCAACCGGAGCGATCCTCACTAGAATCACCTCTATCTGTATCCACGCCGAGTATCTTCAGGATGACTTCACAAATTCACGAGCCTCATCTTCGTATGAGTCACTAGCTTCGTGTCGAAGACGATGTGATCGAGAGAAGATCACAATCCGAATCAAAATTCGGATTCAAAATGAGTTCTCAAAAACTCGCTTCTCCGGAGAGGTATTCGCCAACCATTTGACGAATCCTTCGTCCTCCAACTCTGAGGATTACCGGAGATCGAATCACTGGCAAAGTAGCTGCTGTCGGAGCTCCAAACGTCGTCCAAATGATGCTCCGACATGAAATAAACAAGTTGTCCAGAAAACTGGACAGCTTTGGTGGAGGATTAGCGCCGGCCAAATAAGGAAGCTAGATGCTCACCTTGTCGCCGGAGCCAAGGAAGATCACCGGAGGGTCGCCGGAGGATCACCGGCTGAAGCTTGGACGCTGGCAAGGATCTTGGACGGCGGCACAAGGGTGGATGGCAGCTAAGGTATGGGCGCCGACCACAAGAGGAGAAAAGGGAGGGGGCGGCAACTTGGATTAGAGCTCTCATTAAACCCTTGAGCCCTATTTTATAGAGAACAAATTCTCCTAATGGTTATTAGTTCATAACCAAAACCCGTTAACCCGCTCCATTAATTTAAGTTAAAATAAACCAAACCGATTTGGTCTATTTTAAGTTAAAACGAACCGAACCAACTTTGGTTCATTCGTTTAAAACAAACCAAACCCCTTTGGTTTATTCTCCACCATTGGATTAGAACCAAACCAATTTGGTTCATCCATCATGTCTTCATAAGACACGGCCCATCCACGCTTCCATTGCGCCTGAAACGATTTCATGCTCGCTCCTTGTTTGGTCCAACCAAACCTAGTTTCTCTCGGTCTGAGAATCTCATTCTCAAGCTCATTTTAAATGCTTCGGATTACGCTCGTTGTGCGTGTGACCAAATAGGTTCTCGATTTATGTTGGCCGTCTATAATTAACCATTAATTATAGAACGATCATGAGTGGCACCTAATAGTACATCATGATCCCCAATTAATCGAAAAAAATCAACGATTGATCCAAAACTATTTCTGAAACCTTCAGCAACTACAATGAATCGTGCTCCATTCCCTTCACTCATCTTATACCCACTTGGTTCAGGATATGGTCTATAGTGTCAGTCCCCACTAGGTTGACTATGTCACACCTAGCCCAAGTATTATTTCCTCGTCCTACGGATTCTAGTTACTGCACATGTATCCAAGAGTACCTTACTCTAAACATGTAATGCTTTAGCCAAAGACTTTAGTAACAATCCGACGAGAGACCATGAGTATACATCTCCTCGCAAGGAGCGGTGAATCCTTTATAGGCTATTCAAACACCTTCGATCACTTCGACTTATACCCAATCATCCTGGGTCCACATCTCCTTAGAGATGCTTGCTTAAGATGTCAAAGCATAAGTCTTCTTGATCAAGATGACTTGAATACCGCAAGTCAAAGGAACATCGCACTTAAGCTGCAGTAAGAACTTCATTGACATATCTATATATGCAGAGAACCATATGAAGTCTTATGGTTGGTCACTCCAATGAACTAGTTACCATAACTAGCATCCACGATTAACTCCGGACATCACAATGTCTCCAACCAGTGAGAATCAGCTGCTTGGATACACCAAGGAGTATACCTCATGCTAGTCTCAACAGAATTGATGGTGTCCAAATCCATCAATTCATCGACTAGGGATAATTCCAATACATCACAATTACACATGTAGAGATACTCACTAGTTGTGATCCAATCACAAATTCTCTCTTGCTGTGAATCGTATTATGGACATTCAGTAAATGAGTTTAAGATCCAATCAAATACATGAAAACATGCATACTCAAATAGTGAATCTTCATTTATCAAATAAATGGTATAACCTTAAGGCGATTGCCTTAGGACACCTCTCATATATTACTAGCACTTGGTGCCAAGGAGAGAATAGTGAAGGTTTAGGCGTGATTCACCTGGAACGAATTGATCCATGGATTAGCGGCAAGGCCATGAACCACGTTACGTCTTCGTGTTTGTGTTTGCCTTCTTTTGTCTTAATTGTTTTACTTTAGCTTTATATTTCCGCTTGTGCTAACTATAATTCGTAGACAATTAAGCGAGAAATTCCACCGTACACAAGAAAGGCTATTCACTCCCCTCTAGCCGGCCACCGACGTTCCAACAAGTGGTATCAGAGCCAAGTTGCTTGTCACCAGACTCACCGCCGCAACAAGCACAAAAACAATGGCCAACTCTAATATCCATCCGCCAAAGTTCGAGGGGGAATTTGCTTGGTGGAAAAAGAAAATGGAGGTATTCTTCAAAACCGACTTTGATATAATGTTAATTATGGAAAACAGTTTCGAGTTGCCTAGGGATGAAGAAGGGGAGCCACTAGAGAAATCGAGATGGACCAAGAAGCAAAGGGAGGAGCACTTGGCAAATTCAAAGGCCAAGCATCATTTATTCAATGTGCTTCCCCAACAAGAGATCAACCAGATTGGGGAGTGCTTAAGTGCTAAAGAGATGTGGGAGTGATTGGTAGAGCTTCATGAAGGCACTTCGGAAGCCAAATTAGCAAGAAGGGAGCTTTTCCGCTCCCAACTCAACAACATCAAACTCGATAAAGGGGAGAAGGTATTATCACTATACTCTAGATTCAAAGAAATAATTAATGGATTGTCAAGTGTAGGTGAAAAGCTCTCCAATCGGGATATGATAATGAAGGCTATAGATGCCTTTCCCCGATCATCAAAGTGGAGCTCCATGGTGGACTCCTTCTACATTTCGAAGAATCTAGAGGTGAGCACCCTAGAAGAATTTTTCTCCACCATGGAACTTCATGAAACAAGGCTTGAAGGAGTAGTAGAAGAGTAAATCAAGCCAACAAGAGGAGTGGCACTAGTAGCAAGCAAGGGGAAGAAGAAGAAAGAGACGCCACCTTCCTCATCGGATGAAGATTCTGTTAGTGATATATGAGAGATGTCCTAAGGCAATCGCCTTATGTTTGAACCATTTATATGATAAATAAAGATTCACTATTTGAGTATACATGTTTTCATGTATTTGATTATATCTTAAACTCATTTACTGAATGTCCACGATACCATTCACAACATGAGAGAATTTGTGATTGGATCACAACTAGTGAGTATCTCTACATGTGTAATTGTGATGTATCAGAATTATCCCTAGTCAATGAATTGATGGATTTGGACACCATTGATTCTGTTGAGACTAGCACGAGGTATACTCCTTGGTGTATCCAAGCAGCTGATTCTCACTGGCTGGAGACATTGTGATGTCCGGAGTTAATCGTGGATGTTAGTTATGGTAACTAGTTCATTGGAGTGACCAGCCGTAAGACTTCATATGATTCTCTGCATATATAGATATGTCAATGAAGTTCTTACTGCAGCTTAAGTGGGATGTTCCTTTGACTTGCGGTATTCAAGTCATCTTGATAATAAAGACTTATGCTTTGACATCTTAAGCAAGCATCTCTAAGAAGATGTGGACCCGGGATGATTGGGTATAAGTCGAAGTGATCGAAGGTGTTTGAATAGCCTATAAAGGATTCACCACTCCTTGCGAGGAGATGTATACCCATGACCTCTCGTCGGATTGTTACTAAAGTCTTTGGCCAAAGCATTACATGTTTAGAGTAAGGTACTCTTCGAATCATGTGCAGTAACTAGAATCCGTAGGACGAGGAAATGATACTTGGGCTAGGTGTGACGTAGTCAGCCTAGTGGAGACTGACACTATAGACCATGTCCTGAACCAAGTGGGTATAAGATGGCTGAAGGGAATGGGGAACGATTCATTCGAGCTGCTGAAGGGTTTCAGAAATAGTTCTGGAACAACCGTTGATCTTTTCGGTTAATTGGGGATCATGATGTACTACTAGGTGCCACTCAAGATCGTTCTATAATTAATGGTTAATTATAGATGACCAACATAAACCGAGAACCTATTTGGTCACACGCACAATGAGCGTAATCCGAAGGATTTAAAACGAGCTTGAGAATGAGATTCTCAGACCGAGAGAAACTAGGTTTGGTTGGACAAAACTTGGAGCGAGCATGAAATCATTTCAGTCACAATGGAAGCATGGATGGGCCGTGTCTTATGAAGACATGATGGATGAACCAAATTGGTTTGGTTCTAATCCAATGGAGGAGAATAAACCAAAGGGTTTGGTTTGTTTTAAACGAATGAACCAAAGTTGGTTCGGTTCGTTTTAACTTAAAATAAACCATCATGGTTTTGTTTATTTTAACTTAAATTAATGGAGCGGGTTAACGGGCTTTTGGTTATGATCCGATAACCATTAAGAGAATTTGTTCTCTATAAAAAAGGGCTTAAGGGTTTTGTTAAGCCCTAATCCAAATCCTTGCAACCCTAAGTTGCCGCCCCTCCTCCTTGGTGTAGTCGGCGCCAACCCCCCTTGCCGCCGCCCACCACCACCCAATCTCCTTGCCGGCGTCCAGCAGCTGCCGTCCTCTCCCCTTGCCGGCGTCGAGCTACTGCCGGAGGAGCTCCGGTGATCTCCTTTGGGTTCAGCAACAAGATGAGCTTCAACCTTCCCTTTTGGCCGACCCCTATTCCTCCACTAAAAGCTGTCCAGTTTTCTGGACAGCTTGTTTCCTTCTCGTCGGAGCGTCGTTTGAACGACGTTTGGAGCTCCGACAGTGGTAGCCTTGCCGGGGATTCGATCTCCGGTAATCCTCATAGGTGGAGGACGAAGGATTCGTCAAACGGTTGACGAATACCTCTCCGGAGAAGCGAGTTTTTGAGGACTCGTTTATGATCCGAATTTTGATTCGGATCGTGATCTTCTCTCGATCACATCATCTTCAACACGAGGCTAGTAACCCGTACGAAGACGAGGCTCGTGACTTTGTGAAGTCATCCCGAAGATACTCGGCGTGGATACGGATAGAGACGATTCTAGTGAGAATCGTTCCGGTTGATGTCTTTCCCGCTACACGTGATACGTAAGGTATACGTAGTATAAATTTCCTTTTATTGCAAAATTTGAATTTACGGTTATGTCTACACATATTATACTATGCATGCGTGTGATGTGTGTGTTGTAATAAATTAGATTTATTATTTTATTTCTTCCGCTGTGCATATGTTTGCGAAACATATTCGAACACACACTCGCCGCGGTGCCAGAAACCAAACAGTGGTATCATAGCCCATGTTGTGTTTCGACATAATCATAAAATTGTTTTGCGATAGTCATAATGATATTTCTGGAAATTTTCTACTTTTGGAAAGTTAAAAGTATTTATGGAAATTTTTTATTTTGGAAAGTCTAGAAGTATTTATGGAAATCTTCTACTTTTGGAAAGTTAGAAGTATTTATGGAAATTGATATTTTCCATAAATAAAATATTTGATTAGATTTGAAAATTTGTTTCCTAATTTAATATTGATTTGATTTGGGAAATCAAATCTTAAAAATATTTTATTTCCATAAGTAATTTTGATGATTTAGGAAATTGGTTTCCTAAATTGACTTTCCTTAATCAACTATTTCCACAAATAAAATATGTGATTAGATTTGGAAATTTGTTTCCTAATTTAATCATGATTTTATTTGGAGAATCAAATCTTAAACATATTTTATTTCCATAAATAGTTATGACATATAAGGAAATTTTGTACATGACATAATTGTATGCCATGTAATTGCATTAGATGCATATCAATATGCCATGCGTGTCGTGACATGTAGATGTATGTCATGTATGTCATGCCATGTAGATAATAGTTATTTGCATGCAAAGAGGATGAGACATAAAAACCCTTACTCAATATTAAAGCCTACATCTTCCATTAATATGGTTAGAACCAGAGTTCCATTTCTTGTTTGGGTTGTTGGACTCTCTCCAAGCCTGGCTCGAACCCGAACATGTTCAAACAATGGAATAGTTTAATACTAATATGGTAAGAGTTAGAGGTCAATTGTTAGCTTTGGTTGTTGGACTCTCTCCAAGCCGGGCTAATTGGTTGAATGCGCTCTAACTATATTAAAACTATTTCTCGATTAATGGATTGGTTTTAACCTGGAGCATCGGCTTGTTGGACTCTCTCCAAGGTCGATGTGAAGGGAGGTGAAGTTGGGTGCTATGCATATGATGCATACTTGTTAATGTGTTAACAACCCGATGTATGTGTGAACATTCAATTAGTTGATAGCACATTGTGATAGTTGCATATATGTGATATGCAATCGGTATAGTTGATACCTACCATCGTAGTTATGAATGGCTTGTTGGACTCTCTCCAAGGTTGTTCATATCTATGATGGATATCAGCCCATTCAGAGATGGACCTACGATCTCTCGAAGTGATTTTGAGGTTTTTGAAATTCGCAAAATGAATGGGATTTTTGAATGTATATTGATGCATTTTTAAAATCATTTTCTCATATATGCTCATTTTGTATTTCTAGGTTAATCGATTGATCATGACGTCTTTGAATTTGCGCACTATTTTGGATTCAAACAAATTGACTGGACCTAACTTCCTGGACTGGCTTAGAAACCTGAGAATTGTTCTCAAGGGGGAAAAGCTAGCATATCTCCTTAAAGAACCTCTTCCCAACTGTCCTAGGGACGATGCAACTCCAGACCAAATGTTGGTCTATTAGAAGCATGTGGTAGATTCTGAACTGGCGAGTTGCATCATGCTAGCTGCGATGGTACCTGAGATGCAAAAGCAGCATGAGCATATGGATGCTAATACCATGGTCTTCCATCTTCATGAGCTGTTTGATGAGCAAGCGAGATCCGAAAGGTTCGAAGTCTCCAGGCTCCTCTTCACCACGAAGATGCAAGAAGGTTCATCTGTAGTGCAGTTTGTGCTAAAGATGAACGGGTACATCGAGCGGCTAGCCACCCTCGAGTTTGTGATGGATCATGAATTAAGTATTGACTTAATTCTGCATTATTTTCCCAAGAGTTTCTCACAATTTGTGATGAACTATCGGATGAACAAATTAGAATCCACTATTCCTGAGCTCCTCAATATGCTGAAGAATGTGGAGCCTTCTGTGAAGCATGAGGAGAAGGCGGTTCTGTTAGTTGATTCCTCAAAGAAAGGTTCTAAGAGGAAGGTAAAGGAACATAAGAAAGGGAAGAACAAGAAGGCAAAGAAGGCAGAACCAACACAAAAGGGCACTTGCTATCATTGTGGCAAGGAAGGCCACTAGCGAAGAAACTGCAAGATTTATCTTGAGTCCATGAAGAAGAAGAAGGCATCCGATGCCCCATCCTCTTCAGGTATCTTCGTTATTGATTGTTATTCTATTTCCTTATACACTTGGGTATTGGATATTGGGTGTGGCTCACATATATGTAATGACATACAGGGGCTAAGGAATAGAAGAAGACTCGTCAAAGGGGAGTCAAATTTGCGAGTTGGCAATGGAGCAAAGGTCGTCGCTACCACCATCGTAACTTATTTGTCAAGCTCCTAGCGGACTAGTCTTGGAACTGGACAATTGCTATTGTGTTCCTTCTCTAATAAAGAACATTGTTTCTATTTCCTGTTTAAATAGAAATGGTTACCATTTGACGTTTAGTAACAATTGTTGTTATATAACTTTGAATGGCGTACTTTATGGAACTGGAACTTTGAGCAATGACATTTATACGTTGGACGTATCCAGTGACATTTTCAATATCGAAGCGAGCAACAAGCGTGCTCGAAAGGATAATCAATTAGACTCCTACATGTGGCATTGTCGTCTTGGTCATATAAGCAAGAAACGCATGTCCGAATTACACCGATGTGGAATTCTGGAATCATTTGAATTGGATTCATACGATACATGCAAATCATGCTTAAAAGGCAAGATGACTAAGTTACCTTTTACAGGAAAAGGTGAACGAGTGGGAGAGTTGCTAGGTCTAATACATACTGATGTATGTGGACCTATGTTAACTCAAGCTTTAGGAGGCTATAGCTACTTCATTACCTTCACCGATGATCACTCACGGTTTGGGTATGTGTTCTTGATGAAACACAAGTCTGAAGCCTTTGAAAGGTTTAAAGAATTCAGAAATGAAGTAGAGAAACAACATGACAAGAGTATTAAAATACTTCGATCGGATCGAGGTGGTGAATACTTAAGTCAAGAGTTTCTAGATTATCTAAGAGACAATGGTATATTGTCTCAATGGACTCCGCCATATACACCACAGCATAATGGTGTATCTGAGAGGCGTAACCGGACCTTGTTGGACATGGTCAGGTCAATGATTAATCATGCGAATCTTCCCAATTCCTTTTGGGGCTATGCACTTCAGACAGTTGTTTACTTGTTAAACAGAATGCCAACCAAGATAGTCTCTACTACTCTATATGAGATATGGAATAGTAAGAAACATCATGTATCTTACTTGAAGATATGGGGTTGTCCTGCTTATGTGAAGCGGACTATATCAGACAAATTGGATGCTAAGTCTGATAAATGTCTATTTATTGGATACCCTAAGGAAACAAGGGGTTACCAATTCTATCATCCTGTAGAACAAAAGGTGTTTGTTTCAAGGCATGCTGTGTTTCTAGAGAAAGAGTTTCTCTTGCAAGAAAACAGTGGAAGTGTCGTCGAGCTTGAGGAGGCTCGAGAGACTCAAATAGACATTGATGAGATACCTGGTGAAGCACAACAGCCGATAACTCATAGTGATGAGCAATTGGCTGGACCTATTGTAACACCACATCTTCGTAGATCTGGTAGAACACGCAATATTCCTGAGAGATATGGATTTCTCGTAAGTGAATCGAACGATGTGTTACTCATTGATGATGAGGAGCCTACCAGTTATGAAGAAGTGTTGACAAGTTCAGAAAGGGATAAATGGCTTGGTGCCATGAAGTCGGAAATGGATTCCATGTATGAAAACCAAGTTTGGAACTTGGTTGACCCATCAGAAGGCATAAAGCCTATGGGGTGACAGTGGGTTTTCAAGAAGAAAACTGACATGGATGGTAATATGATTACCTATAAGGCTAGATTGGTGGCGAAAGGATATCGTCAAAAAAACAAGGTGTTGATTATGACGAAACCTATTCGCCTGTAGCTATACTTAAATCCATTCGGATGCTCCTGGCCATAGCGGCTCATTATGATTATGAGATATGGCAGATGGATGTGAAAACAGCTTTCCTTAATGGAAACCTGCTCGAGGACGTGTATATGATACAGCCTGAGGGTTTCACATCGGTTGATAAAACCAAGGTATGCAAATTGTGGCGGTCCATTTATGGATTGAAGCAAGCATCCAGGAGCTGGAATATCCGTTTTGATGAGACAATCAAAAGTTTGATTTCTCACAAAATCCAGACGAACCTTGTGTGTACAAGAAGGTTAGTGGGAGTGCAGTCGTGTTCCTAGTATTGTATGTCGATGACATATTACTTATAGGAAACGATGTTTGATCTTCTGATCGATTAAGGATTTGGTTATCAAGACATTCTCCATGAAAGACACAGGAGAAGCAACCTACATCCTTGGGATTAAGATCTATAGAGATAGATCGAAGCGGTTGCTTGGTCTTCGCGGTCTACATATATAGGCCGAGTGCTAAAGAGGTTTAGCATGTCGAATCAAGAAAGGTTTCCTACCCATCGGGCATGGGGTACACCTTTGAAGTCTATGTGTCAGCGCCGAGAAGGCGAGAGGATTTGCATGAGTAAGATTCCCTATGCATCCATAATAGGATCTATCATGTATGCTATGTTATGTACAAGGCCCGATGTATCGTATGCTCTGAGTGTCACGAGTAGATACCAGTCTGATCCAGGAATGGATCATTGGGTGGCTGTTAAGACAATCCTTAAGTACTTAAGAAGAACTAAGGATGTGTTCCTAATATATGGAGAAGGGGACATGGTGATACGTGGGTATACGGATGCGGCTTCGAGGCAGACAAGGATGATTCGAGGTCTTAGTGCGGATACGTGTTCACCTTGAATGAGGGGCGATGAGTTGGAAAAGTTCCAAACAAGACACTATAGCGGATTACCACCGAGGCGAGAATACATTGCGGCCGGGCGAAGAAGCGGTTTGGATCAAGAAGTTCATTTATGAACTTGGTGTGATTCCAGCCATTGTTGAAGCAATACCGGTCTACTGTGACAATAATGGAGCAATTGCACAGGCGAAAGAGCCAAGGTCTCATCAACGATCCAAACATGTGCTTCGCCGCTATCATCTTATCAGAGAGATCATCAGTAGAAAGGAAATACAAATCGAGAAAATCCCCACTGAAAGGAACTTAGCGGATCCTTTGACTAAGGCATTACCTCAAAGTAAGTTTGAGGGTCATGTTAGAGCTTATGGTATTGGATACCGTAGCGATTGACATTAGGCCAAGTGGGAGTTTGTTAGTGATATATGAGAGATGTCCTAAGGCAATCTCCTTATGTTTGAACCATTTATATGATAAATGAAGATTCACTATTTGAGTATACATGTTTTCATGTATTTGATTAGATCTTAAACTCATTTACTGAATGTCCATGATACCATTCACAGCATGAGAGAATTTGTGATTGGATCACAACTAGTGAGTATCTCTACATGTGTAATTGTGATGTATCAGAATTATCCCTAGTCGATGAATTGATGGATTTGGACACCATTGATTCTGTCGAGACTAGCACGAGGTATACTCCTTGGTGTATCCAAGCAGCTGATTCTCACTGGCTGGAGACATTGTGATGTCCGGAGTTAATTGTGGATGCTAGTTATGGTAACTAGTTCATTGGAGTGACCAGCCGTAAGACTTCATATGGTTCTCTGCATATATAGATATGTCAATGAAGTTCTTACTACAGCTTAAGTGCGATGTTCCTTTGACTTGCGGTATTCAAGTCATCTTGATCATAAAGACTTATGCTTTGACATCTTAAGCAAGCATCTCTAAGGAGATGTGGACCCGGGATGATTGGTTATAAGTCGAAGTGATCGAAGGTGTTTGAATAGCCTATAAAGGATTCACCACTCCTTGCGAGGAGATGTATACCCATGGCCTCTCGTCGGATTGTTACTAAAGTCTTTAGCCAAAGCATTACATGTTTAGAGTAAGGTACTCTTCGAATCATGTGCAGTAACTAGAATCCGTAGAACGAGGAAATGATACTTGGGCTAGGTGTGACGTAGTCAGCCTAGTGGGGACTGACACTATAGACCATGTCTTGAACCAAGTGGGTATAAGATGGCTGAAGGGAATGGGGCACGATTCATTCGAGCTGCTGAAGGGTTTCAGAAATAGTTCTGGATCAACCGTTGATCATTTCGGTTAATTGGAGATCATGATGTACTACTAGGTGCCACTCATGATCATTCTATAATTAATGGTTAATTATAGACGGCTAACATAAACTGAGAACCTATTTGGTCACACGCACAACGAGCGTAATCCGAAGGATTTAAAACGAGCTTGAGAATGAGATTCTCAGACCGAGAGAAACTAGGTTTGGTTGGACCAAACATGGAGCGAGCATGAAATCGTTTCAGTTGCAATGGAAGCGTGGATGGGCCGTGTCTTATGAAGACATGATGGATGAACCAAATTGGTTTGGTTCTAATCCAATGGAGGAGAATAAACCAAAGGGTTTGGTTTGTTTTAAACGAATGAACCAATTCGGTTCATTTTAACTTAAAATAAACCATCATGGTTTGGTTTATTTTAATTTAAATTAATGGAGCGGGTTAACGGACTTTTGGTTATGATGCGATAACCATTAAGAGAATTTGTTCTCTATAAAAAAGGGCTTAAGGGCTTTGTTAAGCCCTAATCCAAATCCTTGCAACCCTAAGTTGCCACCCCTCCTTCTCCTTGGTGTAGTCGGCGCCAACCCCCCTTGCCACCGCCCACCACCACCCAATCTCCTTGCCGGCGTCCAGCAGCTGCCGTCCTCTCCCCTTGCCGGCGTTGAGCTGCTGCCGGAGGAGCTCCGGCGATCTCCTTTGGGTTCGGCAACAAGGTGAGCTTCAACCTTCCCTTTTGGCCGACCCCTATTCCTCCACCAAAAGCTGTCCAGTTTTCTGGACAGCTTGTTTCCTTCTCGTCGGAGCGTCATTTGGATGACGTTTGGAGCTCCGACAGCGGTAGCCTTTCCGGGGTTTCGATCTCCGGTTATGTCTTCAACACGAGGCTAGTAACCCGTACGAAGACGAGGCTCGTGACTTTGTGAAGTCATCCCGAAGATACTCGACGTGGATACGGATAGAGACGATTCTAGCGAGAATCATTCCGGTTGATGTCTTTCCCGCTACACGTGATACGTAAGGTATACGTAGTATAAATTTCCTTTTATTGCAAAATTTGAATTTATGGTTATGTCTACACATGTTGTACTATGCATGCGTGTGATGTGTGTGTTGTAATAAATTAGATTTATTATTTTATTCCTTCCGCTGTGCACATGTTTGCGAAACATGTTCGAACACACACTCGCCGCAGTGCCGGAAACCAAACAGATTCCTCCTCCTCATCCATGGATAGAAATGAAGAGGCATTTATGGTAAGGAAGGTAAGGCGTGCACTTAAAAATTTTAAATTTAACAAATCTAATGATAGGAAAAGAAGACCAAGGAGGAAGATCATTTGCTACAATTGCCAAGGAGAGGGACACATAAGGGATGATTGTCCCCTCTTGAACAAGAGCAAAGATGAAAGGAGGAGGAAAGAAGAGAAGAAGAAAGGGAACAAAAAGGAGGATGAAAAGAAAGCCAAAGAAAAAGGGAAGGTCAAGGCACACAAGGCAACATGGGATGATCCATCATCCTCATCGGAAGAAGAAGAAGCCTTCACAAGCCTTGCCCTAATGGCAATAGAAGACTTGGACACCTCCTCCTCCGAAGAAGAAACAAGCACAAGTGAGAAGAGCTCAAGTGAAGAGGGAGCTTCATCTTCATCCTTATCATCGGAAGAGGATTTGGTAAGTGAGGTAACAAATCTCCCTCCCGAGAAAATTATGTCTATGATTTCTAGTTTAACTAAGGAGCTATTTAAGGCTAAGAAAAAGAATAAATGCATGCTTGATCAAATTAAGGCCCTAGAAGAAAAGCTAGAAAAAGCATGTTTAGATGTTAATGATAATGCTTTTTCTTCTAATTTTAATAATGCATGATCACATGATGATTATATGCCTTTCAATGTTAATGATGCATGTATTAAAGAAAATAGGGTTTTAAGAGAAAAGGTAGATCATTTAACTAAGGCTCTAGAGAAATTCACCATAGGCTCCAACACATTGAACATGATTATAGGGAGCCAAAGGGCTAGTTTCAATAGGAAAGACCTAGGTTATAAAAGAAACACAAATGAAAAGGCCTATCATTGTTTAATTGCTAGGGGTCAAGCTAAAAATAAAATGGTAGCTAGAAAATGGATCCCTAAAGAATATTTAGTGAACCCTATAGGAAAAAATTTATATTGGGTTCCCAAATCCATCTTCAAGGGTTAGAAAAACCCTAGGATAGTCAACCATAGTGGACTTTATTTTATATCATATTATTTGGTTGACTTAGGATTATGAGGGTTATTAGTTTTTGAATTAAGTGTTGGGTGATGATAATCCGATCATAATATGGAATCATAATAATGTTTGATTTTATGATCATGATATGCAATAATTGAAAATATTTGATAATGATTGATAATACATGTTTTTATAATCATATTGGTGGTTTTAGGATGCACTTAACCATGGGTAGAAATGCATGAAATTTTGGTTAAGTATAAATACCTTTAGATACATCTCACATCCCACTATAAGGCTAACTTGATTGAGAACATAGCAATGGGTGAGATGATAGGATGATACAAATGACTCACTTATGATTATAACATTTTGATGGGTCATTAAGTGTATCAATAAAGCAATCATAGGTCAACTATGGGGAAAGCAAATGTTTAATCAATGGACATATTGCTCATAGATCATAGTTGGATATTTTAAATGTTTTAAAACCATTTTATACTTTGCAAACAGTAAGTTCATGTTTTGAAAAGTTTCAAGGCAAAACTAGGCTTTAAAATGGATACAAACTTTAGACATTTTTACAACTTTTGAGTTTTTGCCAAATTTTCAAAAATAAAATGAATTTTCATGAAAAATCATTTTTCACTGATAAAGGAACTCACTAGAAACATGTTCTTCAAATTTCATGATTTTTTGAATTTCCTAAAATTTTTAATGCATTTCTGAAATTGGATTTTGAAAATCAGAAAATCTGTAAACTGAGTGCCAGTCGATTGATTCTCTTATTCAGTCAACTGATGTACTGTGCACGAGCATAGTAACCTATTTTATCAGGTTTTAAGTTGAATTTTGGGTATTTTTCTTCCTTAGACTTGATTCCATGCGTGTATAACATTTGAATAATATTTTTGATGGTGTCAAAGGGGGAGAAATGGCGAGTTTAAGTTAATCATGCTAAGGGGAGAGTTAGCATGTCTTAAGGGGGAGTTGCATGTTTAAGGGGGAGTTTTTATACTCATGTTATTTACATGCTTTCTTGCCTTATGTTTTGTGTTTATGTTTTATCTAACTTAAACGGATTGTCACACATAAAAAAGGGGGAGATTGTTAGAGCAATCAACCCATGTGATGTGGTTTTGATGTGTGTGGCAAAGGGTTTAAGTTAGGATTGTTATGGATTTGATATGTGCGTTGAAGTTATACAGGACTTAGTAATTCGCACATGGATGGAGCATTGGCAAGATTCACCTCTCATGACTTGGTCCTTGAGTCGGTGAAAAATGAATTGCAGAAGCCGTGCGCTTGGTGCATCCGAGGGACCACCGGACGAGGAGCTTTGGAGTGAAGTCGAAGTAAGTAGACTTCAGGGCGAAATGCGAAGGATGTCACTATGAAGTCGTGCGTTTGACGCATCCGAGGGATGTGGTCAGACAAAGAGAACTTCAAAGGCGAGGGACTCCAAGGGAAAATGAGAGTGAGTGAATGTAACCCGAGATGAGGTAGCTCGTTAGGTGAACTTGGTCAATTGGCTAAGTGTCAGATGGGTTTTTCCAACATCAGTCGACTGCCATGACATGACAGTCGACTGCTTTAAGTCGACTGGAGACTCAACTGGTGTTCGAGTCTGATTTCTGTCCCATCAGTCAACTGCTAAGGGTTGGCAGTCGACTTCCATAACCATCAGTCGACTGTTGATGGCAGCAGTCGACTGGTCGCGAGGGTTTCGGGCACAGAATGTTAGAGAGTCGACTGCTCGCTTTCAGCACTCGACTGTTGGCTCCATCAGTCGACTGATGGGAAGATCAGTCGACTGATGTGGGAGCTATTGGATGGAATCCAACGTGGAAGAAGCCATTAGAGCAGCGGCCGTGACGATCGTGATCGGGGCATCATCGGATCCTCAAAGGAAAGAATGACCTCTTCCTTATAAGAAGAGGCCTTTGAACACTTAGGGAGGCTAATGCTTTAACTCTAAACAACACCCAAGTGCCCAAACAGTTTTCCTACTCTTCTTACTTGCATTAATTTCAATCCTATTGTAAGAAGAGTGATCTTGTAAGAAAAGGTTACCTCCACCTTGCTTGGTGCCAAGGAGAGAATAGTGAAGGTTTAGGCATGATTCACCTGGAATGAATTGGTCCGTGGATTAGCAGCAAGACCGTGAACCACGTTACGTCTTCGTGTTTGCGTTTGCCTTCTTTTGTCTTAATTGTTTTACTTTAGCTTTATATTTCCGCTTGTGCTAACCATAATTTGTAGACAATTAAGCGAGAAATTCCACCGTACACGAGAAAGGCTATTCACCCCCCTCTAGCCAGCCACCGATGTTCCAACATGTTGCGTGTCCTACTAGATCTATGAAGATATGGTGTCACAATAGGTTCAGCCGATGTCTCATCACTATGAGTCATCGGTCGAGGTTCTTGACCAGGTATCTGCTTAATGTCTACTGGAGTATCTTGAACCTCCTCAAGTTCAACGACACTCCCACTGTCTTCTTGCAAGAGAAACTCTTTCTCTAGAAACATAGCATGCCTTGAAACAAACACCTTTTATTCCACAGGATGATAGAATTGGTAACCCCTTATTTCCTTAGGGTATCCAATAAATGGACATTTATCAGACTTAGCATCCAATTTGTCTGATACAGTCCGCTTCACATAAGCAGGACAACCCTATATCTTCAAGTAAGATAAATGAGGTTTCTTACTATTCCATATCTCATATGGAGTAGTAGAGACTACCTTGGTTAGAACTCTGTTTAGCAAGTAAACAGCTGTCTGAAGTGTATAGCCCCAAAAGGACTTGGAAAGATTTGCATGATTCATCATCGACCTAACCATATCCAACAAGGTCCGGTTTGGCCTCTCAAACACACCATTAAGTTGTGGTGTATACGGCGGAGTCCATTGAGATAATATACCATTGCCCCTTAGATAATCCAGAAACTCTTGACTCAAGTATTCACCACCTCGATCCGATCGAAGTATTTTAATACTCTTGCCAATTTGTTTCTCTACTTCATTTCTGAATTCTTTGAACCTTTCAAAGGTTTTAGACTTGTGTTTCATCAAGAACACATACCCAAACTGTGAGTGATCCTCGGTGAAGGTAATGAAGTAGCTATATGTTGAACTTTCCGAGCTACAAAAACCGTTTTTTGCATTGCGGAAACCTCGGAAGTCCGACCACGGATCCGTGCGAAGATATATTTAAAACAAAAACATGTATGTGTTTACTAAACCTAGATCTACCTTAGATCTAGAAGTTGAGAGTGTCACCCTCGATGCGACACCCATCGCAAATCCCGCTCGTCCAAATAGGTTGCCGGAACTCTAGAGTGTCAAGTGAACACTCCTCTATTGGTATCCACACAAGCAATAAGTGGAGAAAAACACAACCTTGAGTGTGCTAGCACTCTTTGGATGGTTCAGCCAAGGAGGAGAGGGAGCTTGAGAGGATGATCCAAGGAAGAAGATGAAGTTGTAGTAACTCACCAAAATGAATACCCCATCTAATGGAGTGGCCGAACACTTCAAGGCTTGGGAGGTTACATGCATGCATGTAACTCCAAGAGCCAATGGCTCTTGGTCTCCCTCATGAGGTGGCACCACATGATAAGTCAATGATGATGTGGAGCATCATCATTGGTCGGCCATGCCAAGTCATCATCATGACATGACATTTGGTCAAGTCAAACTTGACCTTTCATCTTCCCTCTCAAGTCAAGTCAAACTTGACCTCTTATCTCCCATGATTGATCAAATCCAACCATTTGATTCAAGTCAATTTAATTTAATGAATCTCTATTCATTAATTTAAATTGATTTGATGAATCAAATCTAAATTAGACTCATTCAACACTTGAATCATCTTGAGTCTAACTGAATTAGTCTAATTTGGATTACTCTTAATCCAATTTGGTTCATCCCATGAACCTAATCCTCATTGTTCATCATATGAACCTAATCTCCATCTAATTGCCCTTTGTGTGTGACCCTATAGGTTCTTGTAACGTTGGCAATGCCCTTCTCCTTCTCCATCGATTTATTGCTGACTACATAATCGAATCGGACCTCAGATATTATTTAGTACATGCTCTTAATCCTGATATAATAACGGGCACATATACTTAGTAGTCATCTCTTTGATTTACCAATGGGCGAGATTTATAGATTAAATCGATAGGCTCGCTAAGTTGGGAGATGATATTATTTATATGGCGTGTCGTTGATTATAGGAGGAAACTGTGTCCTATATATTAGGATGATGATGTCCCCTTGAGGAGCTCATAAGGTTCATCATGTAAACCCTGCAGGTGGACTTGGTCCGGCATGATGAAAAGGTTGAGTGGTACTACTCAAGGAGTTAGATGTTGATTAATTAATGGTCAGTAAATTAATTAATCGACGGACATTCGAGATCTTAAAAATGGGGAGACAATGTACAAATAATATATGGAGCCCATATTATCATATGGGGGTTGGTGAGGTAGATCAATGATAATCCTTTAGTGGATTGGATCATCATTAGTGGATCGGACTTTATGTGGGCTTGATCCATGGGTGGCTAAGATTCAACTCCTCCTCATGGTCCCTAATGTAGCCTATTAACACCTCATGAAGCTTAGATCCAATGGATAGAAACAAAACTCTAGATCCATAGGTAGAGATTAAATCTCTAGATCCGACGGTTGAGATTAAATCTCTAGATCCGACGGTTGAGATTAAATCCCTAGAACCAATGGTGGAGATTAATCCAAGGTATAAACCCAACTCTATAAATAAGGCTTATAGGCTTGGACGACAACTTAATGGATGAGGGGATTAGGGTTTGTCCCTTGGGCGGCAACCAATTCTAATTAGATTAGGATTGGGAGTGGTGGCTAGGGTTAGGGTTTTGGGGATTAGAGTGGGCGGCAACTCAAGGAGGTGTTCCTTCTTCTTCAAAAGGTTGGTGGGCCCCTATTCTTCTCCTCTCTACCTTGGCATGAGCTCATCCTATTCTTCTTCTCCTCTTCCATGGCCGGCAATAAGGAAAGCTAGGATTAGGGTTTGGAAGCTTAGGGTTTAGGAGGCTTGGGTGGCACCAAATAAGGAAATAGTTTGGTTTCTTCTTCCTATCCTTTGGTGGCCAGCGCCCACAGCCCTATCCCAGCCCTTGGATGGCATCCAAAGACCCCTTCTCCTTCTCCTTAGGTGGCGGAAACAAGATATAGGGTTTTCCCTTGGTGTCTTGGCCAGTTTCCACCATTATCTCCTTCTCCTTGTTGGCCGGCGGCAAGCATTTCTTTTGTTGCTTGTTGGTTGGCTATAGGAAGGAGATGAGCCTTGTTTCTAGTCTTCCTCTTGCTTTGGAAGAGCAAGGAAGGAAGATTTGCGATCTAGGAGCTTCAACTTTTGGTAGATCGTCGCCCACACGACGTTTAAAAGGAGGAAGGACATACATTAGAAGATCGAGAGGTATATCGATTCTCTAATTTTTATATGTTACATGTTTGTATTTGTTTTTCATTTATGAGCATGATATAAATCTGTATATGGCTAAATAATACTTGGATCCCGAGCATAAACACAAAAACCGGCGATCCGTACATTGTCTATTCCGCGTCTACTCGTAGAATAGAGGATGGTCGCTTGAACAACTAGTTTGTTCAAGTGACCTCTCTAAACGAATAGCACGACGATGACTTGGTTGTTTGGGAAATCCCTTTTGTCTAGGATTAAATTTTTAATCCGGGGACATCGAAGGGATCACCATGATCAAATGACCGGGGTGAAGTGGGAAGCGAAGCTTCCCCTCACGGACTCGATAAGCTAAACCATTAAATTGGTGTGAGAGCTTACGGGGAAAAAACCCTTCAATTGGTATCAGAGCCAAGGTTTCCGGTTTTGTGTGTTTAGGATTCGGTTAATTTTTATGCACTTTTTCATATATTATATGTGCCGGATAATAGTAGGATATGCGTAGTTTAACTCTTTGGTTGCAAGTATAAGATCCGACTATTATGGCCATATGTGTGTAAATATTTATTTTGTTGAATCCTCGGGGTTGACGAGGCTAGTATTTAGTTTTTGTTAAATTAAATACGACATTGTTTAGCCGCTCTTTATTTTATTTTACTTTCGATCTAGATTTCATGTACACTCCCTCGTGGAGTATAGGATCGATGGATGTAAATTAAAATAGGTTTTAGTCTTGGCTCGGATCTCTGGATGACTCGTACATGGCATAGGAGGAGCGGACGAGATGGCGATGCGACAGGAGTCATATTAAAGACAAAAGCCATAATAGTTGGAAAATAATTTATTTTTCATATTTATTGTTTTTTGTTTGATATGTATGTCGTAGGCTAGGAAAATTCCTCAATTTCAAATTACTAAGTGGGAGAGGGATATTTTTAGAAATTCCCCCGGCCTCCATTACGATTTGACATGTGATGCAAGCAAACTTGCGCGTCGGCTCTGAGTGCCTTCCTCCCCATCGGATGGGTTTGTTTGCAGATCACAAGGTCGAATATGGTTATAGGAAATTATTAAGGAGCGTGTGTACTTGGCCATCGTAAGGCACATAACCTGAGATAATTATCTTGGTATCGAGTAATGGTGAACACTTAGATATAAATATAAGTATCCTCCCCCATCAGAGTCACTACTTTTATTTATAGGGCCAAAGAGGAACCAACTATTAATTTTACTTGTCAAAAAGTTAGGTTGACAAGATAGTAAAATTAATGGGTAAAACCTCCTCTTACAAATGTAGAATTCGTATACGTCCACACTATCGTGGCATACGATATTCTCGGTGTTTTAAGGTGTTGGTTGATTTTGAAATTTTATTGTTTGAGGAATCAATAATTTTTTGAAATCTACAGTAATGATCTATGTGATTCTTAGGATTTTCAAAAATGACTTTCAGTCCACTTACTATGATACTAAAGGAAATAAACTTACTGTACCCAAATAATGTTGATTGGAAAAGAATCTAAATATTGTCTTATCTACACATCAGGTGCCGGTAGATAACACCGCTAACCATGTTTCAACGACTAGTCCAAAGGATATATATTTGTTCTACTTTGGATTGGGATAGCCCTTCTTCCAGTGTCTAGTCTGCTTACAAGTGAAGCACTTGCCTTTCGGCTTCTTCACTCCTCCCTGAGATCCTCCCACCACCTTTGCTCCACCTTGTTTCTTCTTCTTCTTGCCTTTCGGCTTAGAAGTAGAAACCTTTTTGAGCAACCATGGGAGCCACTGATAATGTCTGCAATACTTTGTAGGGGTTCCAGGAAACCCGACGACAAGCTAAAGGGGAGATTACCATTTACTTGGGCAATGCCATGAAGGTGGTGGCTATTGCAGTGGGAGAAGTTTTATTTATCTCTTGAGAAAAATAAAACTTAGGTTCTGGAAAATTGCCTTTATGTACCCTTATTTAGAAAGAATTTAATTTCAGTTTCTAAATTGTTTGTGGATGGATATTCTATTTCTTTTAATGACAGAGTTGTTATAAGAAGGAATAGGGACATTATTTGTTCGGGTGCATTGATAGGGAATTTGTACACAATTGAACCAAAACCTCCCACGATGCAAATTGAAGTTAATAACTCATCTTCTAATTTCAATAAGGGAAAAGAATCTTCGAAGATGAACCAAACATATCTTTGGCATCTTAGGCTTGGTCATATTAACCTAAGCAGAATTCAAAAGTTGATAGCTGATGGACCTTTGGGTTCATTAGTGGTGGAGGATCTCCCAACCTGTGAATCTTGCTTGGAGGGTAAGATGACCAATAGGCCTTTTAAGGCCAAGGGGTATAGAGCCAAAGATGTGTTAGAATTGGTTCATACTGATTCGTATGGTCCTATGTCTATCCAGGCAAGAGGTAGTCTTGAATATTTTGTCTTTTTCATAGATGATTATTCAAGATATGGATGACACTACGATCTGATCGTGGTAGTGAGTACCTCTTGGGATAGTTTATGAATTACTTATCAGAGGCTGGGATTCAATCCCAATTGACTGCACCTGGCACACCCCAGCAGAATGGTGTAGCAGAGCGAAGGAATAGGACGCTTATGGAGATGGTTAGATCGATGATGAGTTATTCTAACTTGCCAGATTCGTTCTGGGGATATGCTCTAGATACGACAGTGTACATTCTGAACTTGGTTCCATCTAAATCAGTGCCTTCTACTCCCACAGAGTTGTGGACTGGGCGAAAGCCTAGTCTAAGACATATTCGGATATGGGGGAGTCCAAAGACATGTCGAAGGCGAATCGTAAGTTGGAACCTCGTACAGAAGTACGCATGTTCGTTGGCTATCCCAGGGGAACGAAGGGTGGATTGTTTTATAGTCCTAGAGATTAGAGGGTGATCGTTAGCACGAATGCCAGATTTCTAGAGGAAGACTATGTGATGAGCCACAAGCCCAAGAGTAAAATTGTTCTGGAGGAGTTAAAAAGGGGAAGTCACTTCTTTAGTACCACCGGTACAAGAGGATATACCATATGTCACTGCACCGTGTGTCACAGAGGATACACAGGTGATACCTCATCGTAGTGGGAGGGTTGTGAGACAGCTTGATAGATTCATGTTCCTGGGAGAATCTTCTGATTTGGTCCCTGACGAACATGAACCTGATCCCTGGACATATGACGAGGCAATCCAAGATAAAGATGCAGTATCTTGGTAAAGTGCAATGAATGCTGAGATTGAATTTATGGATTCAAATCAGGTCTGGGAGCTAGTAGAACCATCCGATGGTGTAAAAACCATTGGATGCAAGTGGATCTATAAGAGAAAGAGAGGAATAGATGGGAATGTTGAGACCTTCAAAGCGAGGCTTGTTGCGAAGGGGTATACTCAAAAAGAGGGTATCGATTATGAGGAGACCTTTTCGCCGGTAGACATGCTTAAGTCTATCCGGATTCTCTTATGCATAGTAGCTCATATGGATTATGAGGTGTGGCAGATGGATGTCAAGATAGCTTTCCTTAATGGAAGTCTTGAGGAAAACATCTACATGAAGCAACCAGAGGGATTCATTGCTAAAGGCAAAGAACATCTTGTGTGTAAGCTTAATCGGTCCATTTATGGATTGAAGCAATCTTCGAGGTCTTGGAACATCCGCTTTGATGAGGTGATTCAGTCTTATGGATTTATTCAAAGTCCGGATGAGTCTTGTGTATACAAGAGATGTGACAGAAACGTAGTGGTATTTCTTATACTATACGTAGATAACATTTTGGTGACTGGCAACAATATCAAAGTGTTATCGGGCGTAAGGGTATGGTTGTCCAAACAGTTTGATATAAAGGACTTGGGAGAAGTGGGACACAACCTTGGGATCAAGGTTATTGTGCTTATCCCAAGCTTCATACATAAACACGATAATGGATCGTTTTAGCATGAAAAACTCCAAGAAAGGTTTTCTACCTTTTAGGTATGGAGTTCCTTTATCTAAGGAGATGTGTTCTAGATCATCTGAGGAGATAGAGGAGATGAAGGCAGTTCCATATGCTTCGGCAGTAGGAAGCCTCATGTATGCGATGCTATGTACGAGACCAGATATCTGCTTTGTCGTGGGCATGGTCAGCAGATATCAGAGTAATCCAGGACAGGGATATTAGACTGCGATAAAGCATATATTGAAGTGCCTGAGTAGGACTAGGGATTATATGCTAGTTTACTAGGTAGACCAATTACTTCCTGTGGGTTACATGGATTGCGACTTCCAATCAGATAAGGATAATAGTAAGTCTACCTCAGGTTTTGTGTTTACTTTGGGAGGTGGAGCCATTGTATGGAGGAGTGTCCAGCAGAAATGCGTGGCGGACTCTACCATGAAAGCTGAGTATGTGTTAGCCTCTCAGGCGGCCAAAGAAGTTGTATGGCTCAGGAACTTCCTGATGGACTTGGATGTGATTCCTGGTTTGCCCAGTACTATCACAATTTATTGTGATAATAATGGTGCAGTTGCAAACTCGAAGGAAACATGAGCCCATAAGGCAAGTAAACACATAGAGCGCAAGTACCACCTAATACGAGAAATCGTAAAGGAGGTAGAAATTGCTGTCGCCTAGATTGCATCAGAGGATGACCTGGTAGACCCTTTTCACTAAGGCCCTTCTAGCGAGAGCTTTGATAGGCACGTGGAGGGAAGGGGAATCAGATGTATGACAGTATGAGGACAACATAGTCTTTTAGTATAAGTGGGAGATTATAGGGATGTATACTGAAAAGTCTAATTTTTGTATGAACATCTTTATTTTGAAATAAGAATCACATGATCATTGTTTGCATAGTTATGCAATATTGTCTAATACATTACATTGTAGATAACATAGTGTGTGGTGTCACATGGGAGATCATGTTATCGGCTCCTTGTAAAGTATAAGTAAATGCTCACAACCGAGATGACTTTGGACAAACCATCGGAATGGTTGTAGTGTGATTTGATGTTGGTTTGTCTTGACCATAGAATCACACTAGTGCACTTTGTGTGTATTGAGCAGGACCGACTTAGAGGTGATTCGATTTATTGCTGACTACATAATCGAATCGGACCTCAGATATTATTTAGTACATGCTCTTAATCCCGATATAATAACGGACACATATACTTAGTAGTCATCTCTTTGATTTACCAATGGGAGAGATTTATAGATTAAATCGATAGGCTCGGTAAGTTGGGAGATGATATTATTTATATGGCGTGCCGTTGATTATAGGAGGAAACCGTGTCCTATATATTAGGATGATGATGTTGTTAGTTATAGCCCTAGAACCAATCATGTGATGGTTGAATAGGGAACATTTTGTATCATATTCTATAAAGGCAAAGGATTGGTTATTATATATTTACGTCTTGCTTGTGCTAGCTAAATTAAATATATAATAATGCCCTAGAAAAGTAGGTTCTTATCTACAGCACATCAATTGGTAGAATTGATTATGAGAGGCTGTAGAGAACACTTTCCTAAATGTTCCTAGTCAAGTATTAATATGCAAGGGCAATATTAATACATAAAGACTAGCATGTAGGTCAATTGATGACTTGATCTCACAAGTCATGGATATATGATATCAAGTTGACACATGGGTATATATTAGAGAATATATACTGAACTGACCCGCCATGAGAAAGTTTCATGGATCGTCATATGAGTGTCATAAACTTTCTCATGTGACTATTGGTATGAATAGTCCTCAAACACAAGTCACTACGGTTCCCTACATAAGGAGTTATGTACTTTGGTATCGTCAAACGTCACCCGTAACAGGGTGGACCATAAAGGCGATTACTGGGTATATAACAAATTATGCGGAGGGATGTGAGTGATGTAGATGAGATCTATCCCTCCCATATGAAGGGAGTGATATCTGTGGGCCCCTTGATTGAGTAGAACTACTAAAACGCATGGCCATGCTCGAATGAGTCAATATGAGATATTGAGCTCATTTGTTTGAGTTAGTTTACTCAGGGATCAAGAAACACATAGATTGATCGAGGATGACACGGTCTATGCCTCATTGGTCAATCTGATATCAAGGATAGAAGGACACGGTCATACATTATAGTAGTCACGGAAAGGTTAGTCGGATCTTGACTTATCTCATAACTTAGCAGGTAGCAATGATGTATTGCTAGATGTCGCTCATTGCTTGTGTATCTAAAAGAGTTTAGATCCACTGCCAACGTTATGAGAGCCTATAGGGTCACACACAAAGAGCATGATGATTAGAAGAATTAGAGCATTCTAGTTTGACTAGAATAATTTGGGAATAAGCTTAAGTACAAAATGGTTTTTGGACTTTAAGCTTAATGAAATTTACAGCTTATTGATTTAATGAGATTAATTCAATATGCTAAGCTTAATTGATTTAATAAGATTAATTCAATATGTTACCTTATTGATTTAATGAGATTAATTCAATATAATAACATAAGCTTATTTAATTAATAAGATTAATTCAACATCCATGAATGCCACATAAGCATGCCACCTAAGCATGCCACATAAGCATGCCACCTAAGCTTGATGAGTTGGAAGGAGACAAAGGGTTTTGACCCTTGGATTTCCTCCACATGTGGCCGGCCAAAACAAGGAGGATAACTCCTTATTTAATTATCTTTCAATGCCATTGATTGCATTGAATGTGATAGGAGATGAAAGGTTTTTCAAATCCTATAAAACACCCCATGGGGTGGCCGGCCAAAGGAGTTGAGTTGGAGCTTAAGGCTTGGTGAGAGCTTGGTGGGAGAGGCTTTTGTTGTGTGGTTTTGTGAGTGTAAGCTAGCAAGAAGAGTAGTCTTCTTCTTCCTTTCTCTTCTTCCCTACCTTCCTCTCCTTTAGGGACTTCTCTAGCAAGAAGTAAAGGAAAGATCTTCTAGTTTTCTTTTGTGAGACAAGAGCTTGCTCGTGTGGATACATATAGAGGCACGGACATTTGAACGTGCTAAAAGATCCAACACATCCAAGGAAAAGCGGGATTGCAAAGGGCACGCAACAAAGGTAGAATTCTCCTATAAGATAGGCTTTCTTTTGAGAAATTTATTTTTGTACGAGTTTTTCTTTCGCAAGGATCACTTGGAAGGGATCCTAATTTTTCCGTTGCGCATATGCTATTTTGCATAAAGAGATCCCAACAGATGTCCCCTTGAGGAGCTCTTAAGGTTCATCATGTAAACCCTACAGGTGGACTTGGTCCGGCATGATGAAAAGGTTGAGTGGTACTACTCAAGGAGTTAGATGTTGATTAATTAATGGTCAGTAAATTAATTAATCGACGGACATTCGAGATCTTAAACACGGGGAGAAAATGTACAAATAATATATGGAGCCTATATTATCATATGGGGGTTGGTGAGGTAGATCAATGATAATCCTTTAGTGGATTGGATCATCATTAGTGGATCGGACTTTATGTGGGCTTGATCCATGGGTGGCCAAGATCCAACTCCTCCTCATGGTCCCTAATGTAGCATATTAACACCTCATGAATCTTAGATCCAATGGATAGAAACAAAACTCTAGATCCATAGGTAGAGATTAAATCTCTAGATCCGACGGTTGAGATTAAATCTCTAGATCCGACGGTTGAGATTAAATCCCTAGAACCAATGGTGGAGATTAATCCAAGGTATAAACCCAACTCTATAAATAAGGCTTATAGGCTTGGACGAAAACTTAATGGATGAGGGGATTAGGGTTTGTCCCTTGGGCGGCAACCAATCCTAATTAGATTAGGATTGGGAGTGGTGGCTAGGGTTAGGGTTTTGGGGATTAGAGTGGGTGGCAACTCAAGGAGGTATTCCTTCTTCTTCAAAAGGTTGGACGACCCCTATTCTTCTCCTCTCTACCTTGGCATGAGCTCATCCTATTCTTCTTCCCCTCTTCCATGGCCGGCAATAAGGAAAGCTAGGATTAGGGTTTGGAAGCTTAGGGTTTAGGAGGCTTGGGTGGCACCAAATAAGGAAATAGTTTGGTTTCTTCTTCCTATCCTTTGGTGGCCGGTGCCCACAGCCCTATCCCAGCCCTTGGACGGCATCCAAAGACCCCTTCTCCTTCTCCTTAGGTGGTGGAAACAAGATATAGGGTTTTCCCTTGGTGTCTTGGTCGGTTTCCAACATTATCTCCTTCTCCTTGTTGGCCGGCGGCAAGCATTTCTTTTGTTGCTTGTTGGTTGGCTATAGGAAGGAGATGAGCCTTGTTTCTAGTCTTCCTCTTGCTTTGGAAGAGCAAGGAAGGAAGATTTGCGATCTAGGAGCTTCGACTTTTGGTAGATCGTCGCCCACACGACGTCCAAAAGGAGGAAGGACATACATTAGAAGATCGAGAGGTATATCGATTCTCTAATTTTTATATGTTACATGTTTGTATTTGTTTTTCATTTATGAGCATGATATAAATCTGTATATGGCTAAATAATACTTGGATCCCGAGCATAAACACAAAAACCGGCGATCCGGACATCGTCTATTCCGCGTCTACTCGTAGAATAGAGGATGGTCGCTTGAACAACTAGTTTGTTCAAGTGACCTCTCTAAACAAATAGCACGATGATGGCTTGGTTGTTTGGGCAATCCCTTTTGTCTAGGATTAAATTTTTAATCCGAGGACATCGAAGGGATCGCCATGATGAAATGACCGAGGTGAAGTGGGAAGCGAAGCTTCCCCTCACGGACTCGATAAGCTAAACCATTAAATTGGTGTGAGAGCTTCTGGGGGCAAAACCCCTTCATAAGGGGGACATTGAGCTTAATTACATTGAATCCAAGTCCAACCTAGCCGACATATTTACCAAGGCTCTCCCCGAAGTAGAATTTTCATCACTTAGGAGAGAACTTGGAATGTGCTTGGTTGAATAAAGGTGTAGGTTTGAATGATCCTATAGAAATACTAGGATTTATACCTTTAAGCATCTCACAAAATACCTAAGAAACCATGATTTTTGTATTGAGCCACTTAGACAACATGTAAGATGTTAGGAAGATGCACTTGGTTCATCATGCTTGTTATTATGCATTACTATGGACCAAATTGTCATCTAGAGACATTAATCCTTCATTGGACCAATCATTGGGAAGACTTATACACAATTGATGTGCATATAGCTCCAAGAACATGATTGGAAATGTCAAATAAAACATATTTTAAACTATGTTTATCACATTTTGAAAAATAGTTTTCAAGTGAAACACAAAAGTGATACAAAGTTTGCAAAAACATTAGAACTTTTGTTGGTTTTCAAGTTTGTATCAATATTGAAATATGGAAAACATATATTTTTCAAAATATTTTTCCTTGATAAAGTATGATTTCAGAAATGTGTACACAAAATTTCGTGATTTTTCGAGGTTTCTGGAATTTCTAACGCATTTCTGAATTTGGGCTGAAAAAGCTGAAATTCGGATTTCAGGCGTAGCAGTCGACTGGGTCAGAAACCAGTCGACTGATACACTGTGTTTTCTGATAAATAGCTCCATTTTTTGATATTTAGTGTATCCTGGATTTCCTAAAACTTTAGCATAATAATATTGAGTATAAACAAACGTTTAGGACTGTTTAATGCGGTGTTTTAAGGGGAGTTTCATAAGATGTATTTTTTTTTCATTCCCAAATTTACATTGTTGGTGCAAAGTTAGGATTTAAACCTTCAAATTGTTTGATAGGCTTTTGCTCCACATGTCTTTTACTCATCATGAACTATATCTTGGATTAAGGGGGAGCTAAATGTCAATTCTATACCTTAGTTCAAGATTATAACACATTCGATTCTTTTATGAAATATATGATTTTGTCTTTCTTTTCTTTTTGATGTATGTCAAAGGGGGAGAAGAAATGTTTAAGTTAGAATTGGATATATGATTATGTGCGTATCTTTAAAAGACCTAACTTAAATGATTGCCAAACATAAAAAAGGGGGAGATTGTTGGTGCAACAATGCCCCAAGCATTCATATGTTTTGATGTTGGATAATCATCTAAGTTAGGCAACAATTTGTGATCTAATTGTGACAATATTCAAGTGACAGGGAAATCCAAGTATGAAGACTTGGTAAAGGCAAAGTCCAAGTATGAGCTTGGCAAGAAAAGTCCAAGGTAAAGGTTTGACGGCATAAGACCAAGCATGTTGTCTTGGCGGCATTAAGTCCAAACGGACTTTGGCAAAGGAAGACCAAAGGCAAGTCTTGGCAGCGTAAGTCCAAGCATGTAGACTTAGCAACATAAAGTCCAAGCATGCTTTGGCAAAAGGATACCTAAAAGACATGACAAAATCGAAGGAAGCTCTTGGAAGCAAAGCACAAAGGATGAACAAGTCGCGGACTCGGAGGGATCCTGGAGGCGCAAGGCTTAAGGAAGAGCTAGAAGGTTGGGTCTAGGTCTAGGGGGTGTAATCAAGTATGAATTATTCATACTTGATGAGTATCAGTCGACTGATACGATGTATCAATCGACGTCAGTGCTCGGTAGTCGAGGATGAAACCGACCATCGATCACTATCGTCGTGGATCGCGCGATGTGATCGGTGATCAAGTTAAACTGCAGACGCAGAATGGAGTCTTACTCGACTGCGACCTGTGATCACTCGACTGATGAGAGTGCCGTTGGAGGAAACGACTCTGAATCCCGTGAATCCGGCTATTCAAAAGTCGTTAACCACGCCGGCAGTCGACTGATGTTGTACATCAGTCGACTGATGATGCTCCAATGAGAAAATCAGCCTCCTCTCTATAAAAAGAGGGCCGGTGGAGGTTTTTGGGGTTAATGCTTATTCTCTGATAATACTCTCAAGCCTCCACGATTTTTCAAAGCTTTCTAGTGATTCTAAATCTCTTTCTCCTCTCTAAGCTTCATCTACATCTTTTGTAAGAAGAGGAGAAGTGTTATAAAGGAAAGCTTCATAGTGGTATTGATTAGGGTTGATCCACCTCAAGGATCACCGTGGAGTAGGAGCGCTATCTCCGAACCACGTAAAAAAATCGTGTTAGCATTGTTTTTCATTTGTGTTATTATTATTTTTGTTATGCTTCCGCTAATCTTTTTGTAGAGATGAAAAACAAGCTATTCACCCCCCCTCTAGCTTCCAATCGATCTCCAACAAGACTTTCCATGACATGGTTAACTCCAGTCAACCATCAAAATCCCCCTCGAGTCAAACTTGAGTCCGGTCAATCATGACTTGGGTCGATTGCACCAACAATCTCCCCAAAATATTATCAGACATCAATGTCAAATCTCCATGTCAAACATCAAAACATCGCTCGAGTCAAACTCGAGTCTAGTTAATCGTGACCTGGGCTGATTGCACCAACAATCTTCTCTTTTTTGATGTTTGACAAAAACACATACCTTTGAGTTAGAACACTAACTCAAATCTTCTTACCAATTATCCCAAATTGGTAATACCAAACATTTTCCCAAACATTCTCCCCAAACATTCTCCCCCTTTTTGACTAACATCAAAAAGGTTTTCTCCAAGGAGGTCAACGTCTCATGTCCCGATGAGATCTTACAATCTTCCCCTTGGTCCAAAAATACCTAGGATGCCTATAATCTTTCTAGTGATAAGTCCCATATCACTCAAGAGACGCAATCCTACAAACTCTCCCAATTTCCAAATTGGGTATCTCAAAATTTCATTTTCCCCTTCATGAGGAAAAATACCATCCATCATCCCATGATGGATACCTCCCTCTAAAGGCTTGCTCCCCTTGACCATTGCACCAACAATATCCTTGGGAAGTTCCTAAGCCAATAGGAACTCTAAACCATCAAAAATAAGGTTCAAAGTTCAACATTAAACTTTCCAACCCCTTAAATTTGATACATCACCCTAGCAACTCTCCTAATCCATATCCAATGAATTTTCACCCTTTATAATGCATCCCAAAGCATATCCTAGGGTTAGGAGTGGTTAAGGAATTTTTTCGTAGCTGAAAATGGGCTAAACAACCTTGTTTTTCCCGAAATCATCCTGGTAGTCGAGTCTATCAGAGATCAGTTGACTGCCAACAAGGGCAGTCGACTGATAATTGAAAAATCAAAATTTCAGTTATCAGAAATGAAATTTAGAAAAGTGTAAGTAATTCTACGTATATTGAAAAATCATGAAAATTCATACGTATATTACTTATAAGCAATATAATGGGTGAAAATTGTTTTAAAAATATTTTACCCACAAAATATCGAAATTGATACAAAGTTCAAAAGTGAAGAAAAACTTCAATGTTTGAGCTCACTTTGTATCAACTTCATCAATGGTGATTGCTATTAAAAGATAGACTTCACCAAAGTTTTTCAAAGTGATTTTAAAATAGTTTTAAAAACCTATATCGGATCATATTCTTTGGGCTTAATGTACATGACTTGAACATAAGCTTTTTCAATGATCGACAACATGATTTTTAGATGAGTTTGAGTTCATCTAGATGCAAAAACTATGCACCTTGAACTAAACTCATATCCTATCATCTCACATGTATCTAGAGTGTATAAATACACATACATGTCAATTTAGATGTGAGATGTAAGTTTTGGTTTATCTTAAACTAAAGCCTCATGCATTTTCTAAGGCAACACTACTTGATTCCCTTATAAATGGGACTTCAAGTCATGCCATTTTCCTTAACTCAATTTTTATTAATTCATGAGTGATTATGGCATTAATGATGATATAAATAAACACATGCTCATAATCATGATGTGTAACGCCCGAAAAATCTTAGGAGTTTTATAGATAATGAGGCATGATAATAAAGGGGCCCTTATGTGGGTTAAAGAAAATAAAGATAATTATGCATGATGATAATAGGCTTACGTGGGATTTAAAGGAAATAAAAAAAAAGATAAAAGAAAAGAAAATCGGACAAGAAGGGGTGAGTCACCAAAAATCCAATAAAAATTTTATATGATTAGGGAGAAGTCACGAATTTAATTGAAGAAGGAATTAATTCTGTTAAAGAGAGAAATTTAAGGAAATTTATAAGGGAATAGGTTAAGCCTTGATGGTTATAAATTTAACCTCCCTAATACCCTAGAGGACACCTCTCTACTCTCTCTTGATCCCTCCACCGCCGAACCACACATCAAGGAGAATTCTCTCCTAGGGTTGTCTTCTCCGCCGAATCCAAGGAAAGGTGGGATTCAAGAGACCTTGGAGGGCAGCTGCTAGGGCGGGATAGAAGGTTGCATCTCATTAGGTTTTACAAATATAAGTTAAAGCAATCGAAGGTAAGAATTCCCTCACCTGCAGTACATGGGTTTCTCTCGAATGACTTTCATGTTTCCAATGTTGTGCTATGCAATAAAGAGTTTTTCATGTTCTTCTTTTTTCTGTATTGCATATGATTAACCTTAGTCGAGGTTCCATGTTTGATATTTCTTAAGACCCTAAGACGAGGTTCGTATAAATTTTGTTAAGCAGAACACGTACAGAGGCCAACACGCCGCTCTTTCACCTCGACACAGGCGTGTCGGGGTGAGCAGCGCGGGACACGCCTATGCCACCCCGGCACAGGCGTGTCGGGGCCAAACAGATCGGGCGGAAAGCGTGCTGCCCGAGTGCAAAGCATGCCGCTCGGGCGCCAGGCGTGTCGCTCGACCACTGGAGGTGTTGCTCGGCTAGCAGGCGTACCTCTCGGCTAGCAGGCGTGTCGCTCGGCCATGACACGGGTGTGTCGTCCAACGCAGGTCGGCTGTGCCAAGCTCAGGAAGATTAAAAAGGACAAGAAAATAAATAAATGAAAAAAAAATTTCCGAACATGATTCCGAATGATTTTCCATGTTATGCTAGGTATATATATATGGTATTGATATGATGCTAGTTAGACGATATATTTTCATGATTCCATACCTTATGTCCATGTTAACGGCTGATGTAGGACCATTGTATCATAATGTATATGTTAAGTTTTGCTCATTTTATCATGATGTACCTGTTTATGTTCATGAACGATAGGCACCCCTATGCCATGGTTACGTAAGGCTTATGAATATGAATTGGTTAAGAAATGTTTCCCTAAGAGTGAGGACAAGAACACTCTTTATGTTATGTAAAAGAACATGTATGCTATTTTACTTTACGCATGGCTTGTATCCAAAGTTGCCCCTAGGTCGAAGTACGGGCCTAGTGGTACTGACATGGTCGATGTGCCGACGGTCGACGGTCGACGACCACAAGGGGTCGCCAAATGGGCTGGGCCGAGTCATGGATACAATGTCGGGCCCTAATGTTGAGATTATGTTTAAGTACTTATGAAAGTATATGTTTTCAAAGAGCATTCTGCATATAACTATTCCATGTCTATGTTATTACGAGATATTATGTTATTGTGATAAAAATGCCATGGGGATACATGTCCTAGATGATCATGTCACGGATTGCTTTACTCATGAATTTCGAATGCTAAGTCTATATGCCTCTTGATGATCATGTTAATAGTTACATCCATGCTATGACTATATGTTAGTTAAATGAACGTGTCACTATCTTATGTGTAATTTATGTCGTATGACTTTTGTGAGTAGGAAAGGATCTTACTCAACATATGTGCTGATAGTGTCGTTTTCCCCTTGTACTGCAGAGCAAGGCAAGGAATGGAATAATTGAAGGGAGCAGCAGGAGGCAAAGATATGTGTGGCAGTGGCATGGTGGATAAGATTTAGTTTATGGTTTGGGGAGATTATGCATGTTTTACCATTCAGTGTTAAGACTTAGATGATGTTTTTGTTTTGGTTGTCACTCCCATTTATTATATAAATCTCGAATTTCTTTAGTACATGTTTAGTTAAGAAAATTGCTAAGACCGTTACATCATAATTAATCTGTTGGGTGGATTAGGTTAATATAGTTAGCTTAAGAAGGGATTTTATTGTTTTAAATGCTTCCGCCGTATGTATATTCATGTATGTATGATCGCGTAGCGCCGCCCTTCGCTCCCCTCTGAGGTACGGGAAGGGTGGGCATTACATGATGTCATGGCATAAGATGGAATTTAAGCATACATGACATTTAAACTTAATCCTAAACATGATCATGACATATTATATAATTAAAAATGGATATAATGTCATGACATGTTATATGACAAATCAAGCATGACAAATAAAGTATAAGGTATATAGTACATAAATTTTAATATTAGTTGTCATTTGTTATAATTAATCTCATTTTTCCATATTATCAATTATTCCCAAAGTGTGCCAAAAATCCAAAATGGAACACTAAGACCTCTAAACCTAAATTGTGCCAATTTGATTGATTTTTCACAATTACAAAAATATATTGACACATCCTAAAATCTTTTAGGATATAAGATCAAACTTATTTCCAAGATACCCATAACCTTAGAAATGACCTAAAGTGCCACCTTTACCATGGTTAGGTTAACTACCCATTCATTTAAAGTTGGCACACCTAAACCCATTTAGCGTGAATCGATCACGCTTTTAGGAACCCAAAACTTATTTGAGCTCCTAGGGTTAACTAGGTATTCACTAGGGATAACTTCCCTAGATACCCTCCTAATGACCCTTCTAGGCTTGTTAGCCTTGGTCATTTGGATATTGCCTAGGTCAACTCTAGAGGTAACTCCCCCTTTGACCTTCTTAGTGGCCACCTTAGGTTTCTTCGAAACCCTAGCCACTAGGCACCTATCTTGGTCAACCTTAGGGATGACTTCCCTATTGACTTTGGTTTTCCTAGACCTAGTTTGTGTTCCATAATCAAAGGGAGCACTATGATAAGTCACCTTAGGCTTAGGTTTGTGACCCAAACTTTTCTTGCCCTTGGTTGATTCTTGTCTTCTAAACCCTAGGTTTTGACTTTGACTTCTAGACCCTAGAGTTTGACCATTTGACCTTTGCATTTGATTTGTCATTTTTGCAATGGTCTTTTCAAGTTTCTCAAGCCTTGATCTCAAGGCTTGATTTTCCTTTTCTAATTGTCCAATTTTTGAATTTTGATTTAATCTTTGGGCATTGTTCTTCCTAGGCATATGCCTAGTTCATTTGGGATTAAAACCTAGATGATCTTCAATTTTTCTAATAGATTCCCTAGGTAAGGTTTTTCTAGGGATATTAGTCCCAAATTTTTCCTTATTTGAAAAATTAACACTCTTAGCACCTAGACAAAGATATTTATTGTTTCTAGCATGTTTTTCATGATAAATTACAAGAGAATTAAAATTCCTAGCATGCTTTTTGACATTTAAATTAGAACTAGAAGGTGCATTAAAATATACCTTAGAGTTTGCCTTAGAGGCTCCCCCTACTTGTGATGCTCCTTCCTTATCTTTGATTTCCTTCTTCCTAGGGCATTGACTTCTATAGTGACCCTTCTTATGACACTTGAAGCATACTACGAGCTCCTTGGTCTTCTTGGTGGGGACACCGGTATCCTTTGACTTTTCTTGACTTTTAGGCACCGGTGGCCTTTTCTTGACATTCTTTGGAAACTTGCTCTTATAGTGCCCAAACTCCCTACACTCAAAACACATTATATGAATTTTATCTTGAAATGGTATTTTTGAGTTACCTTCCACGGTAGGGGAGTCCCGAGCTTCCTCTTCCTCTCGACCGGAGGTTGATGGTTCTTCTTGAGGTTCCTTCGATGTGGAAGGTCTAATTTCCTCCCCCTCAATCCTAGAGGTGAAGGCTTCTTCCAATTCCACCTCCTCTACCGATTCGGATGTCGACTCTCTATCACCATCCGAATCCTCAAGCTGTTGTGATGAGGATGTGCTTGCATCTTCTTGAGATTGAGAGGATGAAGACTCCTCTTCTTCTTTTTCTTGGACAGGTTGAGGGTTTTCGTGATATTTTGCAAATTCGCTCCAAAGCTCCTTGGCATCCATGTAATCTCCTAGGCTACACAAGATATCATTAGGAATTAAATCAAAAATAAATTTGACTACCTTCTTATTTTTATCAAATTGTTGGAGTTGCTCCTCGGTCCATCTCTTCTTCTTAAGGAAGCCTCCCTTTGGTCCTCTTGGATATTCAAATCCTTCCATTAAGATAGACCACTCCTCAAAATCCCTCATCATCAAGAAGTCTTCAATCCTTGCCTTCCATTGGTTGAAGCCCTCTCATCCATAGAAAGCATATGGGATTGGGGTGTTGATGTCCCAACCCAAATTCTCTTGAATTTCCATCTTGTTCCTCTTCACCCTCTAGCGCCTTTGCTTCTGACGGTTAGTCCACAGAAGAGCCCCGAGCTCTGATACCAATTGTTGAGGATTTGGTGACTGCTAGAGGGGGGGTGAATAGCACGTTTCGATGCGTCGATGGAATTCATTCGCGATCGCGTCTACAAATCGTGTTAGTGCGCAGCGAAATAATAATAAAAATAATAACACAATACACAATCACAAACACTACACAAGAATATAACGTGGTTCGGAACCAAATGGTTCCTACTCCACGGATCGAGTGATACGCACGTTTGCGTCCTCAAATCTCACGACGGATATCGTCGTGGACTCAAAGTGTGCACTCGCGCTCAACGCCTGCAAGTGCACAGATGTAGTCAAGTAATAAAGATTATCGATTCTACAGGGACTGGGATTCGAGTACTAATACACTAAGTGGTTGCGATTGTTCGGACGTGATCTCTGAGAGAGAGTCAGTTGGTGAGGACTATCGGTGGACACTACTCTGTGCGGTGTCACACGGAGGAGGAAAAGAGTGTGTCGGGGTCTTAAAAGGCGATTCTAGGATTTCAGTTTCACTTGTGTACCACAGAACAATGTTGTCAATTGGTGTCATCTAAACGTCTACCTATAGTTTAGGGAAGGGACATCATATACTCTCCCACAGAGCCGCCGCATTCACCGGGAGCTATCCTTGCCCAAAAGGACGGGATAGAGGGTACAAGGATGCCAAAACAATTTCATGCTCGCTCCTTGTTTGGTCCAACCAAACATAGTTTCTCTCGATATGAGAATCTCATTCTCAAGTTCGTTTTAAATCCTTCGGATTAGGCGTGTGACCAAATAGGTTCCCAATTTATGTTGGTCATCTATAATTAACCATTAAATATAGAACGATCATGAGTGACACCTAGTAGTACATCATGATCCCCAATTAATCAAAAAATCAACGGTTGATTTCAGAACCATTTCTGAAACCCTTCAACAGCTAGAATGAATCGTGACCCATTCCTTTCACGCATCTTATACCCACTTGGTTCAGGACATGGTCTATTGTGTCAGTCCCCACCAGGTTGACTACGTCATACCTAGCCCAAGAATCATTTCCTCATTCTACGGATTCTAGTTACTACACATGTATTCAAGAGTTCCTTACTCTAAACATGTAATGCTTTGGCCAAAGACTTTAGTAACAATTCGACGAGAGGCCATGGGTATACATCTCCTCACAAGGAGTGGTGAATCCTTTATAGGTTATTCAAACACCTTTGGGCATTTCAACTTATACCCAATCATCCCGGGTCCAGATCTCCTTGGAGATGCTTGCTTAAAATGTCAAAGCATAAGTCTCTATGACCAAGATGACTTGAATACTACAAGTCAAAGGATCATCGCACTTAAGCTGCAGTAAGTGTAGGGATGTATCCTGAAAAGTCTATCTTTTGTATGAACATCTTTATTTTGGAATAAGAATCACATGATCATTGTTTGCATATTTTTATGGTTATGCAATATTGTCTAATACTTTACATTGTAGATAACATGGTGTGTGGTGTCACACAGGAGATCATGTTATCGACCCCTTAAAAAGTATAAGTAAAGGCTCACAACCGAGATGACTTTGGACAAACCATCGGAATGGTTGTAGTGTGATTTGGTGTTGGTTTGTCTTGACCATAGAATCACACTAGTGCACTTTGTGTGTATTGAGCAGGACCGACTTAGAGGTGATTCGATTTATTGCTGACTACATAATCAAATCGGACCTCAGATATTATTTAGTACATGCTCTTAATCCCGATATAATAACGGGCACATATACTTAGTACTCATCTCTTTGATTTACCAATGGGCGAGATTTATAGATTAAATCAATAGGCTCGGTAAGTTGGGAGATGATATTATTTATATGGTGTGTCATTGATTATAGGAGGAAACCATGTCCTATATATTAGGATGATGATGTCCCCTTGAGGAGCTCATAAGGTTCATCATGTAAACCCTGCAGGTGGACTTGGTCCGACATGATGAAAAGGTTGAGTGGTACTACTCAAGGAGTTAGATGTTGATTAATTAATGGTTAGTAAATTAATTAATCGACGGACATTCGATATCTTAAACATGGGGATAAAATGTACAAATAATATATGGAGCCCATATTATCATATGGGGGTTGGTGAGGTAGATCAATGATGAACCTTTAGTGGATTGGATCATCATTAGTGGATCGAACTTTATGTGGGCTTGATCCATGGATGGCCAAGACCCAACTCCTCCTCATGGTCCCTAATGTAGCCTATTAACACCTCATGATGCTTAGATCCAATGGATAGAAACAAAAGTCTAAGATCCATTGGTAGAGATTAAATCTCTAAGATCCGACGGTTGAGATTAAATCTCTAGATCCGACGGTTGAGATTAAATCCCTAGAACCAATGGAGGAGATTAATTCATGACTTATCCCTAACTCTATAAGAGGATGTCAAAGGAGTTGGCATGAACTAGATTGAAGAGAGCTAGGGTTTGGGCGGCAAGAAGGTGAATCCTAGTTGAGATAGGATTAGGGTTAGGGTTTGGAGGCTAGGGCGGCACCAAATAAGGCAAGGTTTCCTTTCTTCTTCCTTGTCTTGTGGCCGGCATCCAGCAAGTTTCCAGGCCCTTCCCAGCCCTTAGCCAGTGCCCAAAAGCTCCCTTCTCCCTCTCCTTAGGTGGTGGAAACAAGATATAGGGTTTCCCTTGGTGTCTTGATTGTTTTCCATCATCTTCTCCACCTTCTAGTTGGCCGGCGGCAAGGACATTGTATGCTCCTTGTTGGTTGGTTTTAGGTCTACTCTTCCTCTTGCTTTGGAAGAGCAAGGAAGGAAGATTTGTGATCTAGGAGCTTCGACTTTTGGTAGATCGTCGCCCACACAACATCCAAAAGGAGGAAGGTCATACATTAGAAGATCGAGAGGTATACCTATTCTACTTTCTTCTTTTGTTTGTTGCTTGTTTTTGTTTTTCAATTATAAGCATGTTATAAATCTGTAAATGACTAAATAATACTTGGATCCCGAGCATAAACACAAAAACCGGCGATCCAGACATCGTCTATTCCACGGCTACTCGTAGAATAGAGGATGGTCACTTGAACAACTAGTTTGTTCAAGTGACCTCTCTAAACGAATAGCACGACGATGGCTTGGTGGTTTGGGGAATCCCTTTTGTCTAGGATTAAATTTTTTTAATCCGGGGACATCGAAGGGATCGCCATGGACAAGCTACCGAGGTGAAGTGGGAAGCAAAGTTTCCCCTCACGGACTCGATAAGCAAAACCCTTCAATTGGTATCAAAGCCAAGGTTTCCGGTTTTGTGTGTTTAGGATTCGGTTAATTTTTATGCACTTTTTCATATATTATATGTGTCAGATAATAGTAGGATATGCGTAGTTTAACTCTTTGGTTGCAGGCATAAGATCCGACTATTATGGCCATATGTGTGTATGTGATTGTATGTGTATAAATATTTATTTTGTTGAATCCTCGGGGTTGACGAGGCTAGTATTTAGTTTTTGTAAATTAAATATGACATTGTTTAGCCACTCTTTATTTTATTTTACTTTCGATCTAGGTTTCATGTACACTCCCTCATGGAGTATAGGATCGATGGATGTAAATTAAAATAGGTTTTAGTCTCGGCTCGGATCTCCGGATGGCTCGTACATGGCGTAGGAGGAGCGGACGAGAAGGCGATGCGACGGGAGACATATTGAAGACAAAAGCCATAATAGTTGGAAAATAATTTATTTTTCATATTTATTGCTTATTGTTTGATATGCATGTTGTAGCCTAGAAAATTCCTCATTTTCAAATTACTAAGTGGGAGAGGGAATTTTTATAAATTCCCACGGCCTCCATTACGATTTGACATGTGATGCAAGCAAACTTGCGCGTCGGCTCTGAGTGCCTTCCTCCCCATCGGATGAGTTTGTTTGCGGATCACAAGGTTGAATATGGTTATAGAAAATTATTAAGGAGCGTGTGTACTTCCCCATCGTATGGCACATAACCCGAGATAATTACCTTAGTACCGAGTAATGGTGAACACTTAGATACAAATATAAGTATCCTCCCCATCGGAGTCACTGCTTTTATTTGTAGGGTCGAAGAGAAACCAACTATTAATTTTACTTGTCATAAAGTTAGGTTTACAAGATAGTAAAATTAATGGGTAAAATCTCCTCTTACAAATGTAGAATTCGTATACGTCCACACTATCGTGGCATACGATATTCTCAGTGTTTTGAGGTGTTGTTTGATTTTGAAATTTTATTGTTTGAGGAATCAATAATTTTTTGAAATCTACAGTAATGATCTATGTGATTCTTAGGATTTTCAAAAATGACTTTCAGTCCACTTACTATGATACTAAAGGAAATAAACTTACTGTACCCAAATTATGATGATTGGAAAAGAATCTAGATATTGTCTTATCTGCTAAGGAGTACAAGTTTGCACTCTTCGAAGAGTGTCCTCAAGCAATAGTTGCTCAAAAAGGTTTCTACTTCTAAGCTGAAAGGCAAGAAGAAGGAGAAACAAGGTGAAGCAAAGGTGGTGGGAGGATCTCAGGGAGGAGTGAAGAAGCCGAAAGGCAAGTACTTCACTTACAAGCAGGATGGACATTGGAAGAAGGACTGTCCCAATCCAAAGTAGAACAAAGATATATCCTTTGGACTAGTCATTGAAACATGATTAGCGGTGTTATCTACCAACACCTGGTGTGTAGATAAGGGAGCCACTAATCATGTCTGCAATACTTTGTAGGGGTTCCAGGAAACCCGACGACTAGCTAAAGGGGAGATTACGATTTACTTGGGCAATACCATGAAGGTGGCGGCTATTGCAGTGGGAGAAGTTTTATTTATCTCTTGAGAAAAATAAAACTTAGGTTCTGGAAAATTCTCTTTATGTACCTTTATTTAGAAAGAACTTAGTTTCAGTTTCTAAATTGTTTATGGATGGATATTCTATTTCTTTTAATAACAGAGTTGTTATAAAAAGGAATAGGGAGAATATCTGTTCAGGTACATTGATAGGAAATTTATAGACACTTGAACCAAAACTTCCCATGATGCAAATTGAAGTTTATAACTCATCTTCTAATTCCAATAAGAGAAAAGAACCTTCGAAGATGAACCAAACATATCTTTGGCATCTTAGGCTTAGTCACATTAACCTAAGCAGAATTCAAAGGTTGATAGTTGATGGACTTTTGGGTTCATTAGTGGTGGAGGATCTCCCAACCTGTGAATCTTGCTTGGAGGGTAAGATGACCAAGAGGCCTTTTAAGGCCAAGGGGTATAGAGCCAAAGATGTGTTAGAATTAGTTCATACTGATTCGTATGGTCCTATGTCTATCCAGGCAAGAGGTAGTCTTGAATATTTCATCTTTTTCATAGATGATTATTTAAGATATGGATGACACTACGATCTGATCGTGATAGTGAGTACCTCTTGGGATAGTTTAGGAATTACTTATCAGAGGCTGGGATTCAATCCCAATTGACTACACCTGGCACACCCCAGCAGAATGGTGTAGCAGAGCGAAGGAATAAGACTCTTATGGAGATGGTTAGATCGATGATGAGTTATTCGGAATTGCCAGATTCGTTCTGAGGATATGCTCTAGATACGACAGTGTACATTATGAACTTGGTTCCATCTAAATCAGTGCCTTCTACTCCCACAGAGTTGTGAACTGGGCGAAAGCCTAGTCTAAGACATATTCGGATATGGGGAGTCCAGCACATGTGCTGAAGGTAGATGCTGGTAAGTTGGAACCTCATACAGAAGTACGCTTGTTCGTTGGCTATCCTAGAGGAACGAAGGGTGGTTTGTTTTATAGTCATAGAGATCAGAGGGTGATCGTTAGCACGAACGCTAGATTTCTAGAGGAAGACTATGTGATGAGCCACAAGCCCAAGAGTAAAATTATTCTTGAGGAGTTAAAAGGGGAAGTCACTTCTTTAGTACCACCGGTACAAGAGGATATACCACATGTCACTGCACCGCGTGTCACAGAGGATACACAGATGATACCTCATCGTAGTGGGAGGGTTGTGAGATAGCCTGATAGATTCATGTTCTTGGGAGAATCTTTTGATTTGGTCCCTGGAAAACATGAACCTGATCCCTAGACATATGACGAGGCAATCCAAGATATAGATACAATATCTTGGCAAAGTGCAATGAATGCTGAGATTGAATCTATGGATTCAAATCAGGTCTGGGAGCTAGTAGAACCACCCGATGGTGTAAAAGCCATTGGATGCAAGTGGATCTACAAGAGAAAGAGAGGAATAGATGGGAAGGTTGAGACCTTCAAAGCGAGGCTTGTTGCAAAGGGGTATACTCAGAAAGAGGGTATCGATTATGAGGAGACCTTTTCGCCGATAGCCATGCTTAAGTCTATCCGGATTCTCTTATGCATAACAGCTCATATGGATTATGAGGTGTGGCAGATGGATGTCAAGACAGCTTTCCTTAATGGAAGTCTTGAGGAAAACATATACATGAAGCAATCAGAGGGATTCATTGCTAAGGGCAAAGAGTATCTTGTATGTAAGCTTAATCGGTCCATTTATGGATTGAAACAAGCTTCGAGGTCTTGGAACATCCGGTTTGATGAGGTGATCCAGTCTTATGGATTTATTCAAAGTCCGGATAAGTCTTGTGTATACAAGAGATGTGACGGAAACGTAGTGGTTTTTCTTGTACTATACGTAGATGACATTTTGATGATTGGCAACAATATCAAGGTGTTATCGGGCGTAAGGGTATGGTTATCCAAACAGTTTGATATGAAGGACTTGGGAGAAGTGGGACACACCTTTGGGATCAAGGTTATAAGGGATCGCAGGAAAATGATGTTGTGTTTATCCCAAGCTTCATACATAGACAAGATTATGAATCATTTTAGCATGCAAAACTCCAAGAACGGTTTTCTACCTTTCAGGTATGGAGTTCCTTTATCTAAGGAGATGTGTCCTAGATCATCTGAGGAGATAGAGGAGATAAAGGTGGTTCCTTATGCTTCGGCAGTAGGAAGCCTCATGTATACGATGCTATGTACAAGACCAGATATCTGCTTTGTCGTGGGCATGGTCAGCAGATATCAGAGTAATCTAGGACAGGGACATTGGATTGCGGTAAATCATATATTAAAGTACCTGAGAAGGACTAGGGATTATATGCTGGTTTACCGGGCAGACTAATTACTCCCTTTGGATTACACGGATTCCGACTTCTAATCTGATAGGGATAATAGTAAGTCTACCTCAGGTTTTGTGTTTACTTTGGGAGGTGGAGCCATTGTATGGAGGAGTGTCAAGCAGAAATGCGTGGCGGAATCCACCATGGAAGCTGAGTATGTGGCAGCCTCTGAGGCGGCCAAAGAAGTTGTATGGCTCAGGAACTTCCTGATGGACTTGGATGTGATTCTTGGTTTGCCCAGAACTATCACAATTTATTGTGATAATAGTGGTGCAGTTACAAACTCGAAGGAACTACGAGCCCATAAGGCTAGTAAACACATAGAGCGCAAGTACCACCTGATAGGAGAAATCGTAAAGAGAGGAGAAGTTGTTGTGGCCAAGATTGCATCAGAGGATAACCTGGCAAATCCTTTCACTAAGGCCCTTCTGGCGAGAGCTTTTGATGGGCATGTGGAGGGAATGGGGATCAGATGTATGACACTTTGAGGACAACATAGTCTTTTAGTATAAGTGGGAGATTGTAGAGATGTATACTGAAAAGTCTATCTTTTGTATGAACATCTTTATTTTAGAATAAGAATCACAAGATCATTGTTTGCATATTTTTATGGTTATGCAATATTGTCTAATACCTTACATTGTAGATAACATGGTGTGTGGTGTCACACAAGAGATCATGTTATCGGCCCCTTGAAAAGTATAAGTAAAGGCTCACAACCGAGATGGCTTTGGACAAACCATCGGAATGGTTGTAGTGTGATTTGGTGTTGGTTTGTCTTGACCATAGAATCACACTAGTGCACTTTGTGTGTATTGAGCAGGACCGACTTAGAGGTGATTCGATTTATTGCTGACTATATAATCGAATCGGACCTCAGATATTATTTAGTACATGCTCTTAATCCCGATATAATAACGGGCACATATACTTAGTACTCATCTCTTTGATTTACCAATGGGAGAGATTTATAGATTAAATCGATAGGCTCGGTAAGTTGGGAGATGATATTATTTATATGGTGTGCCGTTGATTATAGGAGGAAACCGTGTCCTATATATTAGGATGATGATGTCCCCTTGAGGAGCTCATAAGGTTGAGGAGCTCATAAGGTTCATCATGTAAACCCTGCAGGTGGACTTGGTCCGGCATGATGAAAAGGTTGAGTGGTACTACTCAAGGAGTTAGATGTTGATTAATTAATGGTTAGTAAATTAATTAATCGACGGACATTCGAGATCTTAAACACGGGGAGAAAATATACAAATAATATATGGAGCCCATATTATCATATGAGGGTTGGTGAGGTAGATTAATGATGAACCTTTAGTGGATTGGATCATCATTAGTGGATCGGACTTTATGTGGGCTTGATCCATGGGTGGCCAAGACCCAACTCCTCCTCATGGTCCCTAATGTAGCCTATTAACACCTCATGATGCTTAGATCCAATGGATAGAAACAAAAGTCTAAGATCCATTGGTAGAGATTAAATCTCTAAGATCCAACGGTTGAGATTAAATCTCTAGATCCGATGGTTGAGATTAAATCCCTAGAACCAATGGAGGAGATTAATTCATGACTTATCCCTAACTCTATAAAAGGATGTCAAGGGGGTTGGCATGAACTAGATTGAAGAGAGCTAGGGTTTGGGCGGCAAGAAGGTGAATCCTAGTTGAGATAGGATTAGGGTTAGGGTTTGGAGGCTAGGGCGGCACCAAATAAGGCAAGGTTTCCTTTCTTCTTCCTTGTCTTGTGGCCGGCGTCCAGCAGGTTTCTAGGCCCTTCCCAGCCCTTGGCCGGCGACCAAAAGCTCCCTTCTCCCTCTCCTTAGGTGGTGGAAACAAGATATAGGGTTTCCCTTGGTGTCTTGATTGTTTTCCATCATCTTCTCCACCTTCTAGTTGGCTGGCGGCAAGGACATTGTATGCTCCTTGTTGGTTGGTTTTAGGGAGGAGAAAAAGCTTGTTTCTACTCTTCCTCTTGCTTTGGAAGAGCAAGGAAGGAAGATTTGTGATCTAGGAGCTTCGACTTTTGGTAGATCGTCGCCCACACGACGTCCAAAAGGAGGAAGGTCATACATTAGAAGATCAAGAGGTATACCTATTCTAATTTCTTCTTTTGTTTGTTGCTTGTTTTTGTTTTTCAATTATAAGCATGTTATAAATCTGTAAATGGATAAATAATACTTGGATCCCGAGCATAAACACAAAAACCGGCGATCCAGACATCGTCTAATCCGCGGCTACTCGTAGAATAGAGGATGGTCGCTTGAACAACTAGTTTGTTCAAGTGACCTCTCTAAACGAATAGCACGACGATGACTTGGTGGTTTGGGAAATCCCTTTTGTCTAGGATTAAATTTTTTTAATCCAGAGACATCGAAGGGATCGCCATGGACAAGCTACCGAGGTGAAGTGGGAAGCGAAGTTTCCCCTCACGGACTTGATAAGCAAAACCCTTCAGTAAGAACTTCATTGACATGTCCATATATGCAGAGAACCATATGAAGTCTTATAGCTGGTCACTACAATGAACTAATTACCATAACTAGCATCCATGATTAACTTCAGATATCACAATGTCTCCAACCAGTGAGAATCAGCTGCTTGGATACACCAAAGAGTATACCTCGTGCTAGTCTTGACAGAATTTATAGTGTCCAAATCCATCAATTCATCGACTAGGGATAATTTCAATACATCACAATTACATATGTAGAGATACTCACTAGTTGTGATCCAATCACAACTTCTCTCATGTTGTGAATTGTATTGTGGACATTCAGTAAATGAGTTTAAGATCTAATCAAATACATGAAAACATGTATACTCAAATAGTGAATCTTCATTTATCATATAAATGGTTTAAACATAAGGCGATTGCCTTAGGACTCCTCTCATATATTACTAATAGAAATATCCTCTTCAAATATTTTCTCTTGAATCTTTTTGTTCTTCCCATCATTTTTTTGACATAATGAGTCACTTCATTAGCGGGCATCTCTTTGTCGCTATTTAATGACTCTTGGTCAGACTCGGATGATGAAGATTCCTCCTTCTTCTTCTTCTTTTCCATCTTTTCTACAACAAGAGATAAACTTTTCTCTTTTGAAGATTTATGAAGTTCAAGTTCACAAAATAATTCATCTAGTTTAACTAAAGAAAGATCTCTAGAAACCTTATAAGCATCAACCATTGATGTCCATAGAGTGTTTCTAGGAAAATCTTGGAGCACATACCTCACTAGATCCTGATTGTCTATTTTTTCACCTATTACATGAAGCCCATTGACAATCTCTTTAAACCTACCTTACATTTGACTCACAGTTTCATTTGCTTTCATAGTGATGTTAGTAATATATGAGAGATGTCCTAAGGCAATCGCCTTATGTATGAACCATTTATATGATAAATGAAGATTCACTATTTGAGTATACATGTTTTGATGTATTTGATTGGATCTTAAACTCATTTACTGAATGTCCACGATACGATTCATAGCATGAGAGAATTTGTGATTGGATCACAACTAGTGAGTATCTCTACATGTGTAATTGTGATGTATCGGAATTATCCCTAGTCGATGAATTGATGGATTTGGACACCATCGATTCTGTCGAGACTAGCACGAGGTATACTCCTTGGTGTATCCAAGCAGCTGATTCTCACTGGCTGGAGACATTGTGATGTCCGGAGTTGATCGTGGATGCTAGTTATGGTAACTAGTTCATTGGAGTGACCAGCCGTAAGACTTCATATGGTTCTCTACATATATAGATATGTCAATGAAGTTCTTACTGTAGCTTAAGTGCGATGTTCCTTTGACTTGCGGTATTCAAGTCATCTTGACCATGGAGACTTATGCTTTGACATCTTAAGCAAACATCTCCAAGGAGATGTGGACCCGGGATGATTGGGTATAAGTCGAAGTGATCGAAGGTGTTTGAATAGCCTATAAAGGATTCACCACTCCTTGCGAGGAGATGTATACCCATGGCCTCTCGTCGAATTGTTACTAAAGTCTTTGGCCAAAGCATTACATGTTAAGAGTAAGGTACTCTTCGATACATGTGCAGTAACTAGAATCCGTAGGACGAGGAAATGATACTTGGGCTAGGTGTGACGTAGTCAGCCTAGTGGGGACTGACACTATAGACCATGTCTTGAACCAAGTGGGTATAAGATGAGTGAAGGGAATGGGGCACGATTCATTCGAGCTGCTGAAGGGTTTCAGAAATAGTTCTGGATCAACCGTTGATCTTTTCGGTTAATTGGGGATCATGATGTACTACTAGGTGCCACTCATGATCATTCTATAATTAATGGTTAATTATAGATGGCCAACATAAACCGAGAACCTATTTGGTCACACGCACAATGAGCGTAATCCGAAGGATTTAAAACGAGCTTGAGAATGGGATTCTCAGACCGAGAGAAACAAGGTTTGGTTGGACCAAACAAGAAGCGAGCATGAAATTGTTTCAGTCGCAATGGAAGCGTGGATGGGCCGTGTCTTATGAAGACATAATGGATGAACCAAAATGGTTTGGTTCTAATCCAATGGAGGAGAATAAACCAAAGGGGTTGGTTTATTTTAAACGAATGAACCAAAAGTTGGTTCGGTTCATTTTAACTTAAATCAAACCATCATGGTTTGGTTTATTTTAACTTATATTAATGGAGCGGGTTAACGGGCCTCATGGTTATGATCCAAAAACCATTAAGAGAATTAGTTCTCTATAAAAGAGGGCTTAAGGGATAGTTAAGCCCTAATCCAAAAGCCCTAAACCTAGTTGCCGCCCACCCCATTGAAGGAGTCGGCGCCAACTTCATTGCCACCCTCTCTTCTCCTCCAACCGGCGTCCAGAAGGAGCTTTCCTTTCCCCTCACTGGCATCGAGCTGCTGCCGGTTGGTGCTCCGGTGATCTCCCTTGGGTGTGGCGATAAGGTGAGCACTTGGCTTCCCTTGGTTGGCCGGCGCCTACTCCTCCACCAAAGCTGTCCAGTTTTCTGGACAGCTTGTTTTCCTCTCGTCGGAGCGTCGTTTGGACGACGGTTAGAGCTCCGACAATGCCTAACTTACCGAGGATTCGATCTCCGGTAATCCTCTGAGGTGGAGGATGAAGGATTCGTCAAACGGTTGACGAATACCTCTTCGGAGAAGTGAGTTTTGAGGACTCGTCTTTGGGTCCGAATTTGGATTCGGATCGTGATCATCTCTCGATCACGTCGTCTTCAACACGAGGCTAGTAACCCGTATGAAGACGAAGCTCATGGCTTAGCGAAGTCATCCTAAGGATACTCGGCGTGGATACAGATAGAGACAATTCTAGCGAGGATCGTTCCGGTTGATGCCGTTCCCGCTACACGTGATACGAAAGGTATACGTAGTTAAATTTCCTTTATTGCAAAATTTAAATTTACGATTATGTCTACACATGTTGTACTATGCATGCGTGTGATGTGTGTGTTGTAATAAATGTAGATTTATTATTTTTCTTCCGTTGTGTACATGTTTGCGAAACATGTTCGAACACACACTCGCCGCGGTGCCGGAAACCCAACAAGTGAAGGTTTGGAGTTGACCTTCCAAGAGATCCCTTTTGTCTTTTCTCGATTCTTTTGATCCTTCATTCAACTCAATGAGCTTTTGCCAAAGCACCTTGACGGAATTAAAAGGAACAACTTTGCTGAGTTGCTCCTTCGAGAGTCCACATTGTAGCGTGGTTATGGTCGTTGCATTTGCTTGACCCTTCTTGGCTATTTCTCTTGTCCAATCCTTGGTTAGAAGAGGTGCTCTAAATTCGTCCACCGATTTTTCAAACCCATCTACAATACTCAATCAATTTTCTATATCATTCATTAGATAATATTCCATTCTATCTTTTCAATATGTCAAACAATTGCCATCGAAGAAAAGTGGTCATGCGGTGCTATATCCCTCTTGAAATGTCATCTTGATGCTTTGGTTGGCGATTATTTCTTCTGAGGTGATCCAAGCTCTAATACCAATTGTTGAGGACCTTGTTAAGGCTAGAAGGGGTGAATAGTCATTCTTTGATTCTTTCTACAACTTTGTTAGCAGAAGCAATTACAAACCAAAAGTTAGAATGAAAAACGAGAAGAACAATGCTAACACGAGATGTAACATGGTTCGGAGATCGACTCCTACTCCATGAAAATCCTTAAAGGGGATTACTCCTCTTGCAAGCTTTCACTATCTTCTCCTTTGGATGAACAACAAGATAGAGAAACCTTCTTGTTGTAGGAACTTCGATGAGTGCTAGAGAGGGGTGAATGACACATTTCCGTTGCTTGACAGAACTCGATTGTGTCGCTTATCTACAATGTCATTAGCGCAGTGGAAATACAAAAAACAAAACAAAAATACAAGCACAATAATCCACACAATGTAACGTGGTTTGGAACCCTAGTTCCTACTCCACGGGGCGAGCTCGATAACGAGTTCTAGTGATGTACACACCACTACTCGATAAACTCCTTCTCGACAACACGTCGAAGGTGGAGAAACCTCGTACAAGCAATCTTACAATAATAAGAAAAAGATACAAGCAAATACAAGTAAAATACACAAAACAACATAAAGAAAACTATACAAATGTGAACTTGAATGCTTGCTAATAGATTGCTTGGGACCGCACTTGAAGACCCTGATTTGCACCAGCAAATCACCTCAAATCGCCCAAGAAATCGCTATGGAAATCCTCCCCGTCGAGCTCGTTTTATCCCTCCGTGCGACCTAGATTTCTGCCTAGTAGTCGACTGCCAACAATGTCGTTGTCTCACAACAGACTTGATCCACATTGTCATTCAAGCCAATGGATACACTGACAATCGACTTCCATTCTCAGCAGTCGACTGCTCAAGCTCGTAGCCGACTGCTCAGTCGGCTACTAAGCATTCTTCCTTCAGACCGAAACAAGCAGCAATCGACTACCAAGGCTACTTGTCGCACTCAAATGCCAGTCGACTCACATCAGTCGACTGGTCATAATCCTAGTCGACTGCTCAGTGTCGACTCGGCTACTAATTGTCAAAACACTTGACCAGTCAACTGATCCATAACCCTAGTCAACTTCTAAACCTCACCCATGAGATTTACCCCAAGTATGATGCCCTCATACTTGCTAGACCACGCTTAGCCTAGACCTAAGCCTTCTAGACACCTCCATCAGCCTCACACCTATTGGATCCCTCCAAGTCATCCATGACTTGTTCATCCATACGGTAGCCTTCAGGTGCTTCCATCGGCTATTGTCATGCTAAGCTAGTCTATACCGCCAAGGCACATTTGAGCTTACGCTGCCAAGACACACACTTGGACTTTACGCTGCCAAACATTGGACTTATGCTGCCAAGACTCCACCCTTAGACTTTACACTACCAATATCAACCCTTGGACTTTTCAATTGCCAAGTACCCATGACTTGGACTTTCACCGCCAAGACTACACACTTGGACTTACGTGACCAAGACTACACCCTTGGACTTTCCATGCAAACTTCATGTTGGACTTTCCAAATGCCAAGACCAATGCTTGGACTTTCCATTGTTAAGTACCCAAGATTTGGACTTTACCATTGCCAAGACCCATGCTTGGACTTTCCATGCCAAGTGTCCCACTTGAACTTCTCCATCATATGGTCAATCCCATGTCAACTATATAGTCAACCCATTATCAAACAATGGTCAACTCATCATCAAACATCAAAACACTACTCGAGTCAAACTCGAGTTTAGTCAATCGTGACCTGGGCCGATTGCACCAATAATCTCCCCCTTTTTTATGTTTGACAAAAACCAAACACCTTTGAGTTAGGACACTAACTCAATCCAATCCTTTCAATTGTCTAAATCGGAAATTCTCACATTCTCCCATCAATTCTCACACCACTTCTCCCCCTTTTTAACATACATTAAAAAGGCTCTCCCCAAGGGTATCAATGTCTCATATCCCAATGAGATCTTACAATCTCCCCCTTGGTCCAAAAACATCTAGGATGCCTTCACTCTTCCTAGTGATAAGTCTCATATCACTATAGAGAGGCAATCCTTCAATTTCTCCTATTCTCTAAATTCTCCCCCTTATGAGGAAGAACACATCCATTATCCCATGATGGATAACCTCCCCCTAAAGGCTTTTTTCCCCTTGACCATTGCACCAACAATGTAAAATATGGAAAAAAAAAATATTATTATATGGATTAACCCTTTAATTAATTGGATTTAATTAGTGGGTTAATTGGGTTTAATTAGTGGATTAATAGGGTTTGATTAGCTAGCCTATTGGGCCACCTTGTTGGGCTTGGAAATTGACTGAACCAAATGGGATTGGGTTAGTTAGGGTTCAATTGGAGCTAGCCTAATCACCTCGGAACGACTTTTAAAAGCCACCAAATCACCCGATCGCCTCATTCCTTTCTCCTCTCGCGTTTGGTAGTTTTCCCTCTTCTCTCGTGTGAGCGATTCCATCGCCTCTCTTCTCTGTGGGCGAGCTGTTGCCGACGGTGGGAGATCCAGTCGGCGGAAGGGGCACAGAGCAGCCGAAATCCGGTGGAGGTCTGGATTGGGATGCTCGGAACATCGTGGAAGGGAGCTGCTGAGAGGGAGGTATCGCCATCGATCATCGCCTGAGCTAGGTAAGGATCGATCTCTTTTCCCCTTTGAGATATGAGCTTAGATCTTGCTGTGGATTCATCGATTTAGCATCAATTTGTGGTTTGATCAGTGATTGGAGCCGGTTTGTCCGGAGAACAGGGCAGCTGGGAAAATTGTTGCCGGTGAAGATTTGGCCGGTGAGTTTCGTTTCCTTTTCTGTTCCGTTCAAGGTGTTTTCTATAGATTAATGTGGTTGTGTTAATGGTAATTATGCTGTATTAGTTGTGGTTTCTGTCGATGGATTGTCAAAGGGAATCTGTGATTCGTGTGGTATCTGAATCTGGGGCTTTGTCGATGGGTGATATTATGTAGTGTCGGCTATATAGTTGAAGCAACAAGGTGTAAGCCATGTTCTTCCTTCAATGTTGTGGAGTTGTGATCTATTCGGTGGATGAGTTGGGGAGGTTTTACTGTCATCGATCCAGTGAGGTTGGCGGTTGTGATTTGAGTGTAATCAGTGTTTGTTGTTGTTGATTTTAGAGTGGTCATTTATGATGCTATGTTGTTGTGTCGGTTATGAGTCCAATTGATGATTGTTAGTCCGTAGATGATTTGGTTATGTTCATGGTTGTATGTTGCTGTAAACAATGAGCTGTCGTGGCTGTGAATGTTGGTGTGTGTGTGTGTATGAATTGCTTGGTTGTGGTGATTTCGATTGATTGGTGGTGAGCTTGGGTTGTTCTGAGTATTGAGATTATGTTTAGATGATTGGATAGTTATTTGAGTGTATTTAGATCTATTTACTTTAATAGATCTTTGGATGTTGGTGATCTATTGTGAGTGTGGTTATGGTGTATCAGATTGGGATAATTGAGTTTTTAATTCGTAGACGAGGAAAGGATGCGAGTATAGGAACGATGTAATGTTTTGTTCCTACGTTTATTGGATACTTGTACTTAATCATCGTTGCTATTATGTGCAGGTTTGGGATACGAAGTGCGTCCACGGCTGTGAGGATTATTCGAGCTTCGTATCAGGTGGGTAATATCTACCTGGTCTAATAGTTTTGATCAAATTCCAGTGCATGAATTTGGACTTATGCTATTACTTTGATCTTAGATACACTCTTATTTAATCATATGCTTGTACTGCCTTGACCTTTGAGATATATACTCTGTTACTTCATTGATTATCTAGCACGGATAGGAACTATAAACCCTATTATGTGTTAGTTGATAGATGTTCAGTAAGTACATATGGTTAGGATTATCTTTGTGACCTCAGATTGGGTTACTGTGTTACATCACTAGGGTTAGGTGATGGATTGGATTATGGAGTCGATTGTTATATCATACCCGTATTAGTGGTGCATCTATGGTGGATCTAGTTGTTTGTGCATAGATAAGTATGTGGTTGTCAGTATGTGACCATGGACTAGAGGTCCTAGAGTGATGGTATATCCATTATGGATTGTGTGTCTGTGTATGGTTATATGGATGGTCAATAGTATCTCGCTACTGACTAGAGGTCTTAGCGAGGTTGATTGTCATAGGTGTATGACTCTTTGTGCGATAGAGAGAGTCTTGTGGATTTGTTGTCCTTGCATGGTTGACTTTTGGTTGACTAGGTCTCCCCGTGAGTTAGGGAGTGTTGCGAGGATTTGTGTGTGAGCTATGCATCATTACATTGCATGCATGCTGACGACTGGGTCTCCCTTGTGGTTGACACGGGTCGTCAGTCATCCTGCCTCCCCGACCACTCGGGGTAGTGATTGCAGGGTTGAGGGCAGAGCATTGTTGTGTGTGCCGTTCTCGACCACTAAGGATGGTGGTAGTTGGAGATGCTCACTTGGCCACTGTGCGGAGTGGTAGTTAGCGCACTCACCCACTATAGACGGTGGTCGTGTGATGTGCAGTTGTCCTGGGTGCGATGCTCGTCTACTCATGGGTAGGGACGGAGCAGCTAGCAGCAGGGTCCCCTTTGTGAGTAGCATATAGCTCTATGGCGGCTAGCTACTATTTCATACTACCCAACTCGGTCACTCAAGAGTGGTGGCGGTTGGAGTCGGGATAGTTGTCATGTCGTGCCACCTAGGCCACACTGGGGTCATGGTAGCGAGTTGGGTGCGCAGGCATGACCATGCATATGCATTGCTGATATATATGTATGCATGTATTCGATATATGTTTTACATATGCCTGTGAGATGTTGCATTTGTTTGTTGCATATGGTTGTTCATCATGATACATGTCATTTGCATTTTATATACTGTTGTGTGTTGAGCATGATATATGTGTTGGTCCAGACTGTTGTATGCATTTGATTAGCATCATGTCATAGTGTGGTATGGACCGGGATGTTTTTACATGTGATTCTATACTGTTCATATGTCTGAGTGTTGATCAGGTATGGGATTGACTTTGTTTGTTATATGAGTTATGTTATTGTATATCTGTTCAGGATGATATAGCTTATGGTGTTGCAGACCGTCAGGTACGTTGGTACATTACTTCATGTTCAGTTGATCAGTTTAGTATATACATTGAGTATGACTTTACTTTAGTTACTTGTTATTAGAGTTGGATAGGATTGTATGTCTATTGGACTCATGCTATATACATATAGATCTTCACATGTATACTTGTAGATCTTTATATCCTTATATGTTGTTCATGCACTTTCTACATATTACCCCTGAGTTTATACTCACCACCCCGGGACCACAGGCTTCGCCGTCCGTAACAGTAGAAGATTCCTTGGGCGTTGACTCACGGTGATCTCATCTCACACCGAACGGATGAAGGTTTATTTTACGATTTATTGTATTCTTGTGGATTGATGTATTCCATATTGTTGTTTTGGGTGCTAGCCTATATTGTTTCCGTATTTGTGATATACGGACGTATTGTATGTATTTGGCCGTTGTTGTGGTTTTCTATTATGATTCTTGTTGTGTCAAGTCACTCCGGAGTGCACAGTTGAGTCTTGTATTTTGTTTTATCTGTAGTATGTTTCCTCTGTGTTTGATATGTTGATATCATTATGTTAGATTGTTGTTGTGGGCCTACGGGCCTTGTATTAACCCGATATGTTGCCACGTACAGGGGAGATGCCGTCCGTTTGCTTTTCGGCATGGTATACTCTCGGGGCGTGACAATTTTTTTGGTATCAGAGCCCTAGGTTGCGAAGTCCATTTTCAGATTTTATTTCGTTCGGGCATCGAGTTTTGCTTTACTCGATTTTGGTTTTGTGAGTTAGGATCACATTGCGGACATCTCCGAGCTACAAGGTTTAAGGTATGTTAACTGTTATTACATATCCTTCTGTTGGCTATGCATTTAGTTGCTTATAACATGGATGACTTGTAGGATATTGGTTAGTATTCATAACTGTGGTTTGAGTTGACCACGGGAACGATATGTTGAGGTTATTAGACATGTACCTGCTATCGAAAAGGTAATTACCTTTGAGAGCCGACTGATACCGAGTCGGATAGCAGGGCTTAGTAGTCACATCTCTTGTGGAGATCAAGGATTACAGTCCTAAGATTTTCACTAATTATACTTGTCAGATCATTACCTGTGGGGTAATGGACTAAGCGAGTATACTATTGTTGATGCAGATAGTAGAAATTAGTGGAAGATATTCATAGGGATTTTGATCCCTGGGTTGGTCGTTCTAGGTTGTATAAGTTTGAGAGTACTTTTGAGTACTTAACTCATGTTATATGAAGATAGTGGAGTTAGTTGAATGCCATTATCCAGATTTAGCCGGTACTTGGTGGAAGAGATAGGAAATAGCCTTCGGGAAATAAGGTATCACTTGGTCACAGTTTAGTGATGTTGTGAGAGAGTATTTCCCCATGTCATCTTCTTTGACTCATCGTCAGGGAATTCTTGAGCCTCAGGTTGGGTGATCATTTGGTAACGAAGGTACCAAGCAGAGTCGTTAGACTTGCGAGGGTTACGACCACCTAATAGCCCAAGAATGGGATTGGGTTGGTTTTGGCCACCCACAGGTTATTGGCTGACATCTTGATCAGGATGTTTGGATCTTTTACCAGATCCTACCGAAAGTTCTTAGACCGAGTCATGTGTATAGAAATGACTCCGTAGTAAGCGTTTTCAGAGTTGGAGATTTGATAAGCAGATATTGCAAGTCAAATTATTGAAATCCGAAATCTCCAAATGTTGGAGCAAGATTTAAGTCATGAGTCACGAGCGACTATTGGAGAGTTTTTCGATCATAGAAGACCGATTGTAGATTTTCAGTAGCTTCTCATGTTTATCAGCGAACTCAGAGGAAAGTCTCCGAAAGGAGATCATGGGTGTGCAGTGCGGGTTACGACAAGACACAGAGCCAGATTATCCGATGGACCATTGTATCTGTTTTCTACTATAAGCAGCCAATATCTACGAGGAGAGTATGTACTTTGAAGACTCAGTGGAAGACTATGGATGATGCTTTCGAGCGGACGATCCACAACCTCGAAAGCTAAGATCATTACAAAAGATTGGGTTATCACATCAGCAGTGATTTACTACCTCAGATATAGTTGGGGCTCTTTGATACTTTCATCCGGAAGAAGTAAATTACTGTGATGTCGGTAGAAGACATCTCGAGAAGACTTCGAGCGTTGGACAACAATTGTTACCTTCCCAGATGACAACAACTGTTACCTTCCCAGGCGTAGTTATGATTTGTTCAGAGGAGAGAGAGTATACGACGATGGTCATATCTATGTCGTATTCTCCGGGTGTAGCTATACCTTTCACAGAGATGGAACGTGCTATGATGTTGACAGTTCTTCAGTATTATATAGCCGGATGTATATCCTTTGCCAGTACAACAATGTTTACTATCTCCATTGCAGTTGTTTCAGTTGTACCTCAGTTCCAGCAGTTGATTTCAGTTCCTTCATGATAGTCTTTGCATCTACATGAGCTCAGCCATCCAGAACAGATGTTGGACAAGTTTACATGATTACTCGGGAAGAAGTATAGAAGACCGAAGGATTGGTCCTTCGGGGTATTACTTTAGGTTATCCTATTTGCGGATATATTGAGAGATACTGGTAGTTTATAGGTATCTTTGTCTAGAACATTCTTGGATAGGGTTCGAAGGGTTCCTATCGACTTGTGGGTTGGTGATTTTTCTCTACCGTTAGGTGAGATGTTGATCGACAACCAAGAAGTCAAGGGATACCCTTGGCCTTTGCTAGACATACCTCTACTATAGACATATCCTTATGGATAGTTAGATTGTTGGAGCATTGGTATACTAGGACTCTCGGATGTATGTATAATTCGAGAGTATTCAGATATAGTTTTGGATAAACTCTCGAGCTAGCCACTGTATGGGCAAGTGGAGTAAGCGATTGAGGTGATTTCGGGAATAGTTTCGATATTGAAGACCTCATACCGGGAGATGATTTTATGGGTATTAGTGTTGCTAAACACTATGGGAGATTTATCTTTCCTAGTGTTTCTTCTTGAGAAGACTCGTAACTCTTTGTTAAAAGAGAGACAAACCTTTGAGGTTATGCATCGATTATCGATGATTGGAACGCAGTAGTTGAGAATGAGTATCCTTCGTTAGGGATAGATGATCTGTTTAGATCAGTTAAAGGACACCTGTGTATACCCTAGGGTTGATCTACGACTGGAGGGTTGATATTATAGTGATTTAGTGTCATACAATTATCATTGTCGGTGTGATAATTGAGCTATCTGTAGCTTAGAGAAAAAGGGATGCAGGTGTGTAGAAGACGACATTTCATACTTGGTATGAATTTTAGGAGATGTTGATAATGTTGTTAGACTTATCGATGATTTAGTCGTTCATGGACTTGAGGAATCAAGTACTCTTGGAGTATTTGAGATCGATTGTCATCATATCTGTGGAGGATATATTTATGGATATATTCCCAATCTTGAGGGAAGTTGTGGTTTTCCTAGATTGATTTGGTATTTATCGTAGATGTGGATAGGATGCTCTAGAGTTACTATACCGCAGACTTGTTGGACTAAGGAAGTGATGGGAATCACTTAGTCGAAAGTTGGGGAAGCTAGGTTTCAAGGCCTAGAAGGTGGCTGACTTTTGTGTCAGTGTTAGTTAATCCGTCCGATATGGATGGAAGGGTATTGTACGTAGATGCATCATTTCAGGGATTAGGAGCGATCTCGATGCAGTTGAATGAGACGTATATTATGTGTATGCTAGTTGAGAAACTAGCGAGATTAGTCATTATAGTCTTCCAGTTACTTTCAGTTCTGTGTAACAGAGTGAATTTTGGACATTAGATTAATTTCTCTTGTTAGAATAATTCTCCGTCTCTGAGAAGGATAGTGGTTTCCAGAGTTGCATTCGTTTTAGGAAGAGTTGTTTCAGGAGACTCTTCATTCGAGAGTAATAATTTATTCGGAGTGTATCCGAAAATAGTGAGTATGGAGACGTTCCAGTTGGTGGAACGATATGTGGGACATGGATGATTCCGTAGTTTGATGTTGGGTATTCCAACAAGCAAAGGTGGAATATTGTGATCGGTAGGGTTACGTACCGTGATGAAGTGAGAGCCTAGTACGTTAGACTGTGTTGGGAGATTATCTAGAATTCGAAAAGGACTTGATCGGATTTGGGTAGTTGATGGTCGATTAGCTAGGTCCGCTCATTTTCTTCCGAGCTGTAAGATGGACTCCGTTGGATTGCTTGATGGAATTATATCCATGGAGTAACCTTGAGTATCATTTCTGATAGTGATTCATGATTCACCTTATGATTCTGGCAAAGTCTTCCATTGGTTACGGGTATAGAGCTCCACTATGGTATAGTTATTTACCTTTTAATAGGTCGATTGAGAGTGTATATATGAGCTAGAATATAATATTCGAGCTCAGTACCCCACTTAGTCACTAGAGGTGTGTGATTTTTCCCAGATACTTGAGTAGTTGTTGTGACATCTCGTACTCGTATGTGAGTCAGAAATTTGGGGACCAAATTTTTATAAGTGGGGGAGAATGTAAAATATGGAAAAAAAATTATTATTATATGAATTAACCCTTTAATTAATTGGATTTAATTAGTGGGTTAATTGGGTTTAATTAGTGGATTAATAGGGTTTGATTAGCTTGTTGGGCTGAGCCCATTGGGCCACCTTGTTGGGCTTGGAAATTGACTAAACCAAATGGGATTGGGTTAGTTAGGGTTCAATTGGAGCTAGCCTAATCACCTTGGAACGACTTTTAAAAGCCACCAAATCACCCGATCGCCTCATTCCTTTCTCCTCTCGCATTCGACAGTTTTCCCTCTTCTCTCGCGCGAGCGATTCCATCGCCTCTCTTCTCCGTGGGTGAGCTGTTGCCGACGGTGGAAGATCCAGTCGGTAGAAGGGGCACAGAGCAGTCGAAATCCGGTGGAGGTCTGGATTAGGATGCTCGGAATGTCGTGGAAGTGAGCTGCTGAGAGGGAGGTATCGCCGTCGATCATCGCCTGAGCTATGTAAGGATCGATCTCTTTTCCCCTTTGAGATATGAGCTTAGATCTTGCTGTGGATTCATCGATTTAGCATCAATTTGTGGTTTGATCAGTGATTGGAGTCGGTTTGTCCGGTGAACAGGGCAGCTAGGAAAATTGTTGCCGTTGAAGATTTGGCCGGTGAGTTTCGTTTCCTTTTCTATTCCATTCAAGGTGTTTTCTATAGATTAATGTGGTTGCGTTAATGGTAATTATGTTGTATTAGTTGTGGTTTCTGTCGATGGATTGTCAAAGGGAATCTGTGATTCGTGTGGTATCTGAATCTGGGGCTTTGTCGATGGGTGATATTATGTAGTGTCGGCTGTATAGTTGAAGTAGCAAGGTGTAAGCCATGTTCTTCCTTCAACATTGTGGAGTTGTGATCTATTCGGTGGACGAGTTGGGGAGGTTTTACTGTCATCGATCCAGTGAGGTTGGCGGCTGTGATTTGAGTGTAATCAGTGTTTGTTGTTGTTGATTTTAGAGTGGTCATTTATGATGCTATGTTGTTGTGTCGGTTATGAGTCCAATTGATGATTGTTCGTGCGTAGATGATTTGGTAATGTTCATGGTTGTATGTTGCTGTAAACGATGAGCTGTCGTGGCTGTGAATGTTGGTGTGTGTGTGTGTGTGAATTGCTTGGTTGTGGTGATTTCGATTGATTGGTGGTGAGCTTGGGTTGTTCTGAGTATTGAGATTATGTTTAGATGATTGGATAGTTATTTGAGTGTATTTAGATCTATTTACTTTAATAGATCTTTGGATGTTGGTGATCAATTGTGAGTGTGGTTATGGTGTATCAGATTGGGATAATTGAGTTTTTAATTCGTAGACGAGGAAAGGATGTGAGTATAGGAACGATGTAGTGTTTTGTTCCTACGTTTGTTGGATACTTGTACTTAATCATTGTTGCTATTATGTGCAGGTTTGGGATACGAAGTGCATCCACGCCCGTGAGGATTATTCGAGCTTCGTATCAGGTGGGTAATATCTACCTGGTCCGGTAGTTTTGATCAAATTCCAGTGCATAAATTTGGACTTATGCTATTACTTTGATCTTAGATCCACTCTTATTTAATCATATGCTTGTACTGCCTTGACCTTTGAGATATATACTCTGTTATTTCATTGATTATCTAGCACAGATAGGAACTATAAACCCTATTATGTGTTAGTTGATAGATGTTCAGTAAGTACATGTGGTTAGGATTATCTTTGTGACCTCAAAATGGGTTACTGTGTTACATCACTAGGGTTAGGTGATGGATTATATCATACCCGTATTAGTGGTGCATCTATGGTGGATCTAGTTGTCTGTTCATAGATAAGTATGTGGTTGTCAGTATGTGACAATGGACTAGAGGTCCTAGCGTGATGGTATATCCATTATGGATTGTGTGTCTGTGTATGGTTATATGGATGGTCGATAGTATCTCGCTACTGACTAGAGGTCTTAGCGAGGTTGATTGTCAGAGGCGTATGACTCTTTGTGCGATAGAGAGAGTCTTGTGGATTTGTCGTCCTTGCATGGTTGACTTTTGGTTGACTAGGTCTCCCCGTGAGTTAGGGAGTGTTGCGAGGATTTGTGTGTGAGCTATGCATCATTACATTGCATGCATGTTGACGACTGGGTCTCCCTTGTGGTTGAGACGGGTCGTCAGTCATCCTGCCTCCCCGGCCACTCGGGGTAGTGATTGCAGGGTTGAGGGCAGAGCATTGTTGTGCGTTCCGTTCTTGGCCACTAAGGATGGTGGTAGCTGGAGATGTGCACTTGGCCACTGTGCGGAGTGGTAGTTAGCGCACTCACCCACTATAGACGGTGGTCATGTGATGTGCAGTTGTCTTGGGTGCGGTGCTCATCTACTCATGGGTAGGGACTGAGCAGCTAGCAGCAGGGACCCCCGTGTGAGTAGCATATAGCTCTATGGTGGCTAGCTACTGTTTCATACTACCCAACTTGGTCACTCGAGAGTGGTGGCGGCTGGAGTCGGGATAGTTGTCATGTCGTGCCACCTAGGCCACACTGGGGTCGTGGTAGCGAGTTGGGTGCGCAGGCATGACCATGCATATGCATTGCTGATATATATGTATGCATGTATTCGATATATGTTTTACATATGCCTGTGAGATGCTGCATTTGTTTGTTGCATATGGTTGTTCATCATGATACATGCCATTTGCATTTTATATACTGCTGTGTGTTGAGCATGATATATGTGTTGGTCCAGACTGTTGTATGCATTTGATTAGCGTCATGTCATAGTGCGGTATGGACCAGGATGTTATTACATGTGATTCTATACTGTTCATATGTCTGAGTGTTGATAAGGTATGGGATTGACTTTGTGCATTATATGGGTTATGTTATTGTATATCTGTTCAGGATGATATAGCTTATGGTGTTGCAGACCGTCAGGTACGTTGGTACATTACTTCATGTTCAGTTGATCAGTTTAGTATATACATTGAGTATGACTTTACTGTAGTTACTATTTATTAGAGTTGGATAGGACTATATGTCTATTGGACTCATTCTGTATACCTATAGATCTTCACATGTATACTTGTAGATCTTTATATCCTTATATGTTGTTCATGCACTTTCTACATATTACCCCTTAGTTTATACTCACCACCCCGGGACCCTGGGCTTCCTGTCGCCCAGGTAATAGGTAGAAGATTCCTTGGACGTTCGGAGCTCCGTCAGCTGATCCCATCTCACACCGAACGCATGAAGGTTTATTTTACGATTTGTTGTATTCTTGTGGATTTATGTATTCCATATTGTTGTTTTGGGTTCTAGCCTGTATTGTTTCCGTATTTGTGATATACGGACGTATTTTATGTATTTGGCCGTTGTTGTGGTTTTCTGTTATGATTCTTGTTGTGTCAAGTCACTCCGGAGTACACAGTTGAGTCTTGTATTTTGTTTTATCTGTAGTATGTTTCCGCTGTGTTTGATATGTTGATATCATTATGTTAGATTGTTGTTGTGGGCCTACGGGCCTTGTATTAACCCGATATGTTGCCACGTACAGGGGAGATGCCGTCCGTTTGCTTTTCGGCACGGTTTACTCTCGGGGCGTGACAAACAATGTCCTTGGAGAGTCCCTAAGTCTATAGGAATACTAAACCATCAAAATTAAGGTCGAAAGTTCAAACTTGAACTTTCACACACCTTAAAATTGATACACACCCTAAACAACTCTCCTAATCAATATTCAATGGATTTTCACCCTTCTAATGCTTTCCAAAGCATATCCTAGGGTTATGAGTAGTTAGGGAACCTAGAAATTGCTAAAACATGGGCTAAATATTCATGTTTACCTGAAATCAGCACTGGCAGTCGATTTTGTCAGTCAACAATCGACTTCCCTTGATGCCAGTCAACTGTCATCCATGGTAGTTGACTAATTTCTACAAGTGTAGAAATCAAGTTCAGAAATCAAAATTGTGAAAAGCATAAGTAATTATACATAAATCGAAAAATCATGAAAATTCATATGTATAATGCTTAAGTCAATCATTAAGGGTGAAAAATATTTGAAAAATAAAATATCCATTAAATATTGATATTGATACAAAATTCAAAATCATTGATAACTTCAATATTTTTCACCTATTTTGTATCAACTTCTTCAATGATGACTTCTATCAAAAGATAGACTATACCAAGATTTTTCAAAATGATTTTGAAATGTTTTTAAAATATTATATTGAACCATGGTCTATGGGCTTAATGCACATGACTTGTACATAAACTTTCCTCATGATTCATCCATGGTATAAGATGAGTTTGAGTTCATCTAGATGCAAAAATTATGCACTTTGAACTTAATTCATTTCCTAGCATCTCACATGTCTAGGGTATATTAATACACACACATGTCAATAGGATGTGAGATGTGGGTTTTGTTCATCCTAAACTAATGTCTCATGCATTTTTCTAAGGCAACACTATTTGATTCCCTTATATATGGGTCTTCAAATCATGCCATAGTCTTTACATCAATTTTAATTAGCCCTAAATGCATGAATGATGACTATGACATATAATATATCATAAATAAGCATGTACCAAAAATCATGATGTCATGACATATGAAGACAATCTAAGTATACATGACATAAAAATTAATCCTAGGCATTATCATGACATATTATATGATAAAAATAAGAATGATGTCATGACATGTTATATGACAATCAAGGTATGGCAAATAAAATATAGAGGTATAAGTATACCTAAATTTTAGTATTAATTGTCATTTGTTATGATTAAATTCATTTTTTCCATATTACTACTTATCTCCTAAGAGTTCTAAAAACACAAAAATAACGCACTACGACCTCTAAATCTTAATTGTGCCAATTTGTTCAATTTTTCAAAACTCTCAAATTTAATTGGCACATCCTAAAATCTTTTAGGATATAATTCTAACCACAATTTCAAAGTATCACATTACTTTAGAAATGACCTAAAGTGCCAACACTACTATGGTTAGGTTAACTACCTATCCACTTAGGGTTGACAAACCCTAACTCATTTAGTGTGAATCGATCACGCTCCTAGGAACTCAATACCTATTTGAGCTCCTTGGGTTTACTAGGTATTCACTAGGGATAACTTCCCTTGATACCTTCCTAATGACCCTCCTAGGCTTAGAAGTCTTGGTCATTTGGGTCTTGCCTAGGTCAACTTTAGGGATGGCCTCCCTTGTGACCTTCTTAGTGACTTCCTTAGGTTTTCTTGAAACCTTAGCCACTAGGCACACACCATAGTTACCCTTAGGGATGACTTTTCTAGTAACCTTGGTCTTCCTAGACCTATGAATGGTTCTAAAATCAATGGAACATTATGGCAGGTCTCTTTGGTCTTAGGTTTGTAACCCAAATCTTTCTTGCCCTTAGATGAGTCTTGTCTCCTAGACCCTAGGTTTTGACTCATTTATCCTAAATTTTGACTATTTCACCCTTCTCTAACTCCAATTTTTCTAATTTGGTGGGTCCATTATTTCTTTGAGTAGAGTTGCTCTTTCTAGGCATATATCTACCCTTCTTAGGATTAATGCCTAAATGCTCCTCTACCTTCCTAATAGTTTCCCTAGGTAGAATTGCTCTAGGGTTATTGGTTCTAGGTTTGTCCTTAGGTAAAGTAGGTCTAGTATGATCCTTAGGCCTAGAATTACAACTCTTAGCACCTAGACAAAAATACTTATTGTTACTTCTAGCATGCTTTTCATGATTATGCACAATTGCAAGAGTATTAAAAGTATTTCTAGCATGCTTCTTCCTATTACTTAAAGAATGAGCATTATTAAAATTTACCTTAAGATTTGCTTTAGAATCTCCCCCTACATTTGATGCTCCTTCTTCACCCTTGCTAGGCTTCCTCCCCCTATGACATTGGCTTCTATAATGTCCCTTTTGATGATACTTGAAGCACACAATGTGCTCTTTGCTCTTCTTAATGGGGACTCCGGCATCCTTAGGCTTCTCATTTACTTTTGGTGTTAGCGCTTTCTTCTTAGCCAATTTTGGACACTTACTCTTGTAATGCCTAGCTTCCTTACACTCAAAGTATATGATATGATTTTTATTTATAATTAAGATGCTTGAGTTACCTAGGGTGGTGGTGGAAATGTGAGCTTCTTAATGTTGGGTTCCCATGGCACTGACATGGGTGTTGTGTTCGAACACGTTTCGTAAAAATGCACACAGCGGAAGCAAAAACAAGTAATAAACTATTTATTACAACACACACACCACACACATGCAAGGATACACTATGTGTATAAAAAAAAATTATTCTAGTTATACCTGATGAATCATGTGTAGCGGGAAAGGCATCAACCGTAGCGACCCTCGCTAGAACCGCCTCTATTCGTATCCACGCCGAGTATCATCGGGATAGCTTCACAAAGCCACGAGCCCTGACTTCACGAAAGGTACTAGCCTTACGTTGAAGTCGTTGTGATCTGAGAGACAATCACAATCCGAATAAAATTCGGATCTAAAAACGAGTTCCACGAACTCACTTCTTGTAAGCGGTTTTCGTCAACCAATTGACGAAAACTTAACCCTCCACCTATGAGGATTGCCGGAAATCCAATCCCTGACAAGTAGGTCACTGTCGGAGTGCAAAACGTCAACCAAACGACCTCTCCACAAAGAGGAGAACAAGCTGTCCAAAACTGGACAGCTTGTTTAGGTGGAAGAGATGGCCGGCCAAAGCTTGGTTGGTTGCTCCTTGGTCACCGGCGGCCAAAGGAGGATCGCCAGAGGAGTCGCCAGCGGCTAGTGGATGGCCGGCGTCAAGGAGGAAGTGGCGACAGCAACTTGGGCAACAACACAAGGGTTGGGCGGCAAGGACTCCCTCCTTGTGTTGGGCGGCAAGAAGCAAAGAGAAGGAGAAGAGATGAGCGGCAACTCAAAAAATAACTCTCTCTCTCTAGCTAGCTAGGGTTTCACAAAACCCTTAAGCCGTGTTTTTATAGAGAGCAAATTCTCCTAATGGTTATTTGTTTATAACCAAAACCCATTAACCCGCTCCAATAACTTAAGTTAAAATAAACTGAACCGCGTTGGTCTATTTTAAGTTAAAATGAACCGAATCAACTTTAGTTCATTCGTTTAAAACAAACCAAACCACTTTGGTTTATTTTTCCACCATTGGATTAGAACCAAACCGATTTGGTTCATCCGTTATGTCTTCATAAGACTTGGCTCATCCATGCTTCCAATGCGACTAAAACAATTTCATACTCGCAATTTGTTTGGTCCAACCAAACCAAGTCTCTCTCTATCTGAGAATCCTATTCTCAAGCTCGTTTTAAATTCTTTGGATTACGCTTGTTGTGCATGTGACCAAATAGGTTCCCAATTTATGTTGGTCCTTTATAATTAACCATTAATTATAGAACGATCATGAGTGACACCTAGTAGTACATCATGATCCCCAATTAACCGAAAGATCAACGGTTGATCCAGAACTATTTTTGAAACCCTTCAGTAGCTACAATGAATCGTGCCCCATTCCCTTCACTCATCTTATACCCACTTGGTTCAGGACATGGTATATTGTGTCAGTCCCCACTAGGCTGACTACATCACACTTAGCCCAAGTATTCACTTCCTCATCCTGCGGATTCTAGTTACTGTACATGTATCCAAGAGTACCATACTCTAAATATGTAATGTTTTGGACAAAGACTTTAGTAACAATCTGATGAGAGACCATAGGGTTTGCATCTCCTCGTAATGAGTGGTGAATCCTCTGTTGGCTATTCAAACACCTTCAGACACTTCGACTTATGCTCAATCATCCCGGGTCCACATCTCCTCATAGATGCTTACTTAAGATGTCAAAGAATAAGTCTCCATGACCAAGATAACTTGAATACCTCAAGTCGAAGGAATATCACACTTAAGCTACAGTAAGGACTTCATTGACATATTTGTATATGTAGAAAATCATATGAAGTCTTACAGTTGGTCTCTCCAATGAACTAGTTACCATAACTAGCATCCATAATCAACTCCGAACAACCCAATGTCTCCAGTCAGTGGGAAATAGCTGCTAGGATAAACCAAAGAGTACACCTCATGCAAGTCTCAACAAAATCAATGGCGTCCGAATGCATCAATTCATCGACTAAGGTTAATTCCAATACATCACAATTACACATGTAGAGATACTCACTAGTTGTGATCCAATCACAAATTCTCTCATGCTGTGAATCGTATTACGGACATTCAGTAAATGAGTTTGAGATCCAATCAAATACATGAAAACATGTATACTTAAATAATGAATCTTCATTTATCAAATAAATGGTACAACTATAAGGCGATTGTCTTAGGACACCTCTCATATATTACTAACAAACTCCCACTTGGCCTAATGCCAATCGCCACGATACTTGATACCTTAAGCTCTAACATGGCCCTCAAACTTACTTTGAGGTAAGTCCTTAGTTAAAGGGTCCGCTAAGTTCCTTTCAGTGGGAATCTTCTCAATTTATATTTCCTTCCTACTGATGATCTCTCTTATCAGATGATAGCGGCGAAGCACATGTTTGGATCGTTGATGAGACCTTGGCTCTTTTTCCTGAGCAATTGCTCTATTGTTGTCGTAGTAGACTGGTATTGCTTCAACACTGGTTGGTACCACACCAAGTTCAGAGATGAACTTCTTGATCCAAACCGCTTCCTTTGCTGCTTCCAAAGCTGCAATGTATTCTGCCTCAGTGGTAGAATCCGCTATAGTGTCTTGCTTGAAACTTTTTCAACTTATTGCTCCTCCATTTAAGGTGAATACGTACCCAGACTAAGACCTGGAATCATCCTTGTATGTTTGGAAATTGGCATCCGTATACCCGTGTATTACCATATCACCTTCTCCATATATTAGGAACACATCCTTAGTTCTTCTCAAGTACTTAAGGATTATCTTAATAGCCGCCCAACGATCCATTCCTAGATCAGACTGGTAACTTCTCGTGACACTTAAAGCATATGATACATCGGGTCTTGTACATAACATAGTATACATGATAGATCATATTGCGGATGCTTAGGGGATCTTACTCATACAAATCCTCTCATCTTCTGTGCGTGGACACATAGACTTCAAAAGATGTTCCCCATGCCTGATGGGTAGGAAACCTTTTTTGGATTCTGACATGCTAAACCTCTTTAGCACTCGGTCTATATAAGTAGACTATGAAAGACCAAGCAACCGTTTTGATCTATCTCTATAGATCTTAATCACGAAGATGTAGGTCGCTTCTCCCAGGTATTTCATGGAGAATATTTTGGATAACCAAATTTTAACTGACTATAAGACAAATATATCATTTCCTATAAGTAATATGTCATCGACATACAATATTAGGAACATGACTGCACTCCCACTAACCTTCTTGTACACACAAGGTTCGTCCGGATTTTGTGAGAAATCAAACATTTTGATTGTCTCATCAAAATGGATATTCCATCTCCTGGAAGCTTGCTTTAGTCCATATATGGACCGTCAAAGCTTGCATACCTTGGTTTTATCAATCGATGTGAAACCCTCGGGTTGTATCATATACACATCCTCGAGTAGGTTTCCTTTAAGGAAAGTCGTTTTCACATCCATTTGTCATATCTCATAATCATAATGAGATGCTATGGCCAGGAGCATCCGAATGGATTTAAGCATAGCTACTAGTGAATAGGTTTCGTCATAATCAACACTTTGCTTTTGACGATAGTCTTTCGCCACTAATCTAGCCTTATAGGTAATCACATTACCATCCATGTTGATTTTCTTCTTGAAAAACTCACTTGCACCCTATAGGCTTAATGCCTTCAGGTGGGTCCACCAAGTTCCAAACTTGATTTTCATACATGAATCCATTTCCGACTTCATGGTTTCGAGTCATTTGTCCCTTTCTGAACTTTTCAGAACTTCTTCATAACTGGTAGGCTCTTCATCGTCAATGAGTAACACGTCGTTCAATTCACTTATGAGAAATCCATATCTCTTGAGAATGTTGTGTGTTCTACCAGATCTATGAAGATGTGGTGTCACAATAGGTTCAGTCGATGTGTCATCACTATGAGTTATCGGTTGAGGTGCTTGACCAGATATCTCTTCAATGTCTATTGGAGTATCTTGAACCTCCTCAAGTTCAATGCCACTCCCACTATTTTTTTTTGCAAGAGAAACTCTTTCTCCAGAAACACAACATGTCTTAAAACAAACACCTTTTGTTCCACAGGATGATAGAATTGGTAAGCCCTCATTTCCTTAGGGTATCCAATAAATAGATATTTATCAGACTTAGCATCCAGTTTGTCTGATATAGTCTGTTTCACATAAGCAGGACAACCTCATATCTTCAAGCAAGATAAATGAGGTTTGTTGCTATTCCATATCTCATGTGGAATAGTAGAGACTACCTTGGTCGAAATTTTGTTTAGAAAGTAAATAGCTGTCTGAAGTGCATAACCCCAAAAGGACTTGGGAAGATTCACATGATTCATCATCGACCTGACCTTGTCCAACAAGGTCTAATTTCGCCTCTCAGATACACCATTAAGTTGTGGTGTATACGTTGGAGTCCATTGAGACAATATACCATTGTCTCTCAGATAATCTAGAAACTCTTGACTCAAGTATTCACCACCTCAATCCGATCAAAGTATTTTTAATACTCTTGCCAAGTTGTTTCTCTACTTCATTTTAGAATTCTTTGAACCTTTCAAAAGCTTTTGACTTGTGTTTCATCAAGAACACATACCCAAACCATGAGTGATCATCAGTGAAGGTAATGAAGTAGCTATAGTCTCCTAGAGCTTGAGTTGACATAGGTCCGCATACATCAGTATGTATTAGACCAAGCAACTCTCCCTCCAGTTCACCTTTTCCAGTAAAAGGTAACTTGGTCATCTTGCCCTTTAAGCATGATTTGCATGTATCATATAAATCTAATTCAAACGATTCTAGAATTCCACATCGATGTAATTCGAACATGTGTTTCTCTCACATGGCCAAGACGACAATGCCACGTGTAGGAGTCTAATTGATTATCTTTTCGAGTACGCTTGTTGCTCGCTTCGATATTGAGAATGTCACTGGATATGTCCAATGTATATATACCATTACATAAAGTTCCAATCCCATAAAGAACATCATTCAAAGTTATGTAACAATAATTGTTACTAAAAGTCAAATGATATCCATTTCAATTTAAGTAGGAAATAGAAACAATGTTCTTTATTAATGAAGGAACACAATAGAAATTGTCCAGTTCTAAGACAAGTCCTGTAGGGAGCTTCAACAAATATGTTCTGATGGCGACCGCAGCAACCTTTGCTCCATTGCCAACTCGCAAATTTGATTCTCCCTTGACGAGTCTTCTTCTATTCCTTAGCCCATGTATGTCATTACATATGTGTGAGCCACACCCAGTATCTAATATCCAAGTGTCTGAGGAAATAGAATGACAATCAATAACAAAGATATCTGAAGAGGATGGGGCATCTGATGCCTTCTTCTTCTTCACAGACTCAAGATAAATCTTGTAGTTTCTTTGCCAATAGCCCTCCTTTCCACAGTGATGGCAAGTGCCCTTTTAGGTTGGTTCCATCTTCTTAGCCTTTTCCTTCTTCTTCCCCTTCTGTTGTTCCTTTGATTTCCTCTTAGAACCTTTCTTCGAGGAATCAACTAACAACACCATCTTCTCCTCATACATCACAGAAAGCTTCATAGTCTTCAGCATGTTGAGGAGTTCAGGAATGGTGGTTTCAAGTTTGTTCATCCGGTAGTGTTGGGATGTATACTGAAAAGCCTATCCTTTGTATGAACATCTTTATTTTTTGAAATAAGAATCACATTATCATTTTTTGCATATTTATAGTTATGCATATTGTCTAATATTGTACATTGAAGATAACATGGTGTGTGGTGTCACACAGAAGATCATATTATCAGTTCCTTGTAGAGTATAAGTAGAGGCTCACAACCAAGATAGTTTTGGAAAAACCATTGGCATGGTTGTAGTGTAATTTGGTATTGGTTTATCTTGACCATAGAATTACACTAGTACACTTTGTGTGTATTGAGCAGGACCGACTTAGAGGTGATTAAATTTATTGTTAACTACATAATTGAATCGAACCTCGGATATTATGGTGTACATGCTCTTAATCCCGATATAATAACGGGTACATGTACTTAGTATTTATTTCTTTAATTTACCAATGGGCGAGATTTATGGTTTAAATCGATAGGCTCGGTAAGTTGGGAGAAAATATTATTTACATGATGTGTCGTTGATTATAGGAGGAAACCGTGTCCTATGTAATAGGATGATGATGTCCCCTTGAGGAGCTCATAAGGATGATCATGTAAACTCTGCAGGTGGACTTGGTCCGACATGATGATAAGGTTGAGTGGTACTACTCATGGAGTTAGATGTTGATTAATTAATTGTCAGTAAATTAATTAATTAATGGACATTCGATATCTTAAACACGGGGAGACATTTGTACAATTAATATATGGAGCCCATATTTATTTATGGGGGTTGGTGAGGTGATCAATGATAATCCTCTAGTGGAATGGAGTATCATTAATGGATCAAATTTTATGTGGGTCGGATCCATTGGGTGGCCAAGATCCAACTCCTCATGGTCCCTATTGTAGCCTATTAAAACCCTCATGAAACCTAGATCCGACGGACACGATTAAATGGAGGCTTGGGCGAAATCTATAAATAAGATTTCAAGGCTTGGGCATGAGATATCTTTTTGGAGATTAGGGTTTTGGGAGTGGGCGGCAAGATTGTTGGAGGCTAGGGTTTGGGCGGAAGAAGCTCTTGGTTTTGCTTCCTAGGGCCAGCGGCAACAACTCTGAGATTAGGGTTTGTCTCTTGCTTCTCCTTGGTCGACGCCACCCTCATCCATCTCCATCTTCATTGCCGACACCTCCTTCTCTTTCCCTTTATTCGGCGGCAAGAGTTAGGGCTTCTTCCCTTGGAGCTCTTGGCCAGCACCCACCTTCCTTCTTCCTCTCCTTGGCCGGCGGTAACAACCTAGCTAGGAGCTTGGTGGTCGGCACTAGATAGGAGAAGAAGGGTTCGGTCATCTTCCCTTTGTTCGGAGTGAGCTAGGAAGGGAAGAATGCGATCTAGGAAGTTTCAACTCTTGGAGGATCATTGCCCACACAACGTTCAAGAGGAGGATAGGTCATACAATAAAAGATCAAGAGGTATACAAGAGGTATAATCTTGTTTGTTTTGATTTAGTTCTTTTGTATAATGCATGTGGCTAATTTACTTGGACCCCGAAGATAAACACAAAAACCGGCGATCCGTACATCATCTATTCCGTGGCTAATCGAGGAAAAGAGTTAGGTTGCATAAACAACAAGTTTGTTCAAGCGACCACTCTAATCAAATAGCACGATGATGGATCAATTGTTTGGGTAATCCATCTTCGTCAAGGATTAATTTTTTAATCCGGGGATGTAGATAGGATCGCCATGCACAAGAGACTAAGGCGAAGTGGGAAGCGAAGCTTCGACCCTTCAAGTAGTATCAGAGCCACAGTTTCTAGTTTTGTGTGTTTAGGATTCGGTTACTTTTATGCACTTATCATATATTATGTGTGCTGGATAATAGTAGGATGTGCGTAGGCTAACTTTTTGGTTGCAGGCATAAGAACCAACTATTATGGCCATATGTGTGTGTATGTGATTGGATGTGTGTAATTGTAATATTATTTGAATCCTCGGGGTTGACGAGGCTAGTATTTAATTTTTGTAATTAAGTACGACATTGTTATGCCACTCTTTTATTTTAGTTTACTTTCGATCTAGATTTCATGTATACTCCTTTGTGGAGTATAGGATCGATGAATGTAAATTAAAATAATTATTCTCGTCCTGGATCTCCGGATGGCTTGTACATGGTGTATAAAGGAGCGGACGAGATGACGACACGACGGGAGGCATATTGGAAAACAAAAACCATAATAGTTGGAAAATATTTTTTTCATATTTATTGCTTCTTGTTTCATATTTTTTCATGTTGTGTGCTTGGAAAATTCCTCATTTTAAATTACTAAGTGGGAGAGGGATATTTTTTAAATTCCCATGGCCTCAATTACAATTTGACATGTGATGCAAACAAACTTGCGTGTCGGCTCTGAGTGCCTTCCTCCCCATCGGATGAGTTTGTTTTATGGATCACTAGGTCAAATATGGTTATAGGAAATTATTTAGGAGTGTGTGTACTTCCCCATCGGAAGGCATATAATCTGAGATAATTGCCTTGGTACCAAGTAATGATGAACACTTAGATGCAAATAAAAGTATCCTCCCCATCGGAGTCACTGCTTTTATTTGTAGAGCCGAAGAGGAAACAACTATTAATTTTATTTGTCAAAAAGTAAGGTTGACAGGATAATAAAATTAATGGATAAAACCTTCTCTTACAAATGTAGAATTCATATACGTCCACACTATCGTGGCATACGATATTCTCAGTGTTTTGAGGTGTTGGTTGATTTTAAAATTTTATTGTTTGAGGAATCAATAAATTTTTGAAATCTAATGTTTTGATCTATGTGATTCTTAGGTTTTTCAAAAATGACTTTCAACCCACTTGCTGTGATACTAAAGGAAAATAAACTTACTGGACCTAACTATGTTGATTGGGAAAGCAATCTGGATATAGTCTTGACTGTTGAGGAGTACAAGTATGTACTCCTCGAAGAGTGTCCTCCTAAGCCTATGAATGATTCTGAGGAAAAGGAGAAAGAGAGTTATAAGAAGTAGATCAAGGCTGATGAGATGACACGGTGTTACATTTTGGCTTCTATTTCAAATGTATTGCAACATCAGCATCAGGCCATGTCTATTGCTTATGACATGATGCCAATCTCAAGGAACTTTTTGTACACCAGAATCGGGCTGCTAGGCAGAAAGCCATGAGGAACTTGATGACGACCACCATGGTTGAGGGAACACCCGTGAGGGATCATGTTCTCAAGATGATGGTTCATTTGAATGAGATGGAAGTCCATAGAGTTGAGATCGATGTGGAAACCTAGGTCGATATCATTCTCTAATCTCTACCCAGGAGTTTTGAGCAGTTTCGCCTGAACTACAACATGAATAAGAGGTTGTATTCATTAGCGGAGCTTCTAATAGAACTCCAGGCGGTAGAGGGACTCTTTCGTCGGACTGCTCAGGCTCATGCCATGGTTGCTCTAAAGGTTTTGACTTCTAAGTCGAAAGGCAAGAAGAAGAAGAAACAAGGTGGCGGGAGGATCTCAGGGAGGAGTGATAAAGCCGAAAGGTAAGTGCTTCACTTGCAAGCAGACTGGACATTGGAAGAAGGACTGCCCCAACCAGAAGCAGAACAAAGGTATATCTTTTGGTGTAGTCGTTGAAACATGTTTAGCGGTGTTATCTACCGGTACCTAGTGCGTAGATACGGGAGACACTGATCATGTCTGCAATTCTTTGCAGGGTTTCCAGGAAACCAAATGACTAGCTGAGGGGGAGATTACCGTCTACATGGGCAATGCTACAAATGTGGCGGCTATTGCAGTGGGAGATATTTATTTATCTTTTGATAGAAATAAAACTTTGGTTCTGAAAAATTGCCTTTATGTACCTTTATTTAGAAAGAATTTGATTTCGGTTTCTAAATTATTTTTGGATGGATATTCTGTTTCTTTTAATGACAGAGTTGTTATAAAAAGGAATAGGGAGATTATCTGTTCTAGTGCATTGGTAGAAAATTTATATATCCTTGAACTAAAAGCTCCCACGATGCAAATAGAAGTAAATAACTCATCTTCTAAATCTAATAAGAGAAAAGAACCTTCGAAAATGAACCAAACATATCTTTGGCATCTAAGGTTAGGTCATATTAATCTAAGTAGAATTCAAAGGTTGATAGTTGATGGACCTTTGGGTTCATTAGTGGTGGAAGATTTCCCAACCTGCGAATCTTGCTTGGAAGGTAAAATGACGAAGAGGCCTTTTAAGGCCAAGAGGTATAAAGCCAAAGATGTGGGGGATTGTTGGGATGTATAGTAAAAAGTCTATCCTTTGTATGAACATCTTTATTTTTTGAAATAAGAATCACATGATCATTGTTTGCATATTTATAGTTATGCATATTGTCTAATACTGTACATTGTAGATAATAAGGTGTGTGGTGTCACACAGAAGATCATGTTATCAGTTCCTTGTAGAGTATAAGTAGAGGCTCACAACCAAGATGGTTTTGGACAAACCATTGGCATGGTTGTAGTGTAATTTGGTATTGGTTTATCTTGACCATAGAATTTTTGGTGTAATCGGCCAGGACTCAAGTTTGACTCGAACTATATTTTGATGTTGGACAAAATGCATCACATGGGATTGTCATGGGTTGGCCACGTAAATCCAAGTGTGTAGCCTTGGTGGTGTTAAGAAAATCCAAGAATGAGGCTTGGTGTGGAAGTCTTGAGGACTTGGCAAGTTCACTAGGCTCGGGATCCTTGAGTCGGTGAAGGATGACATTGCGAAGTCATGTGCTTGATGCATGCGAGGGACCGCCGGACGGAGAGCGAATGGAGTGAGGCCTAAGGGAAGCATACTTCAAGGGCAAGAGACACGAAGGATGGCATTGCGAAGTCGTGCGCTTGGTGCATCCGAGGGACGTAGGCCGAGGGAAGAGAGCTTCGGTGGGGAACTCCATGAGAGAATGAGGTGGACTTCACCAAGTGGCTAAGACTGAGTGTCGAAGGCTCAAACATGATGTTTGAGGGTTTACCCGATGGTTGGATGCTCAAACAACTTGGTGTTTGAGGTTTTATTTGACATCAGTCGACTGGCATAGGTGTCAGTCGACTTCTCTAGGTCGATTGGACTCGACCAGTGTTCGACTAACGAGTTACGGCCGAGCGATCGTCGAGGAGGCAATCGATCTCGACACCATCGATCGGCCCGATTAGGAGATCGATCAACCGATCGGGTGTTCTTGAAGGGGGAATTGCTTCCCACTTCGACTTCTTTGCTTGTACATGGCGATCCTATCTACGTCCCCGAATAAAAAAAATTAATCTTTGACGAAGATGGATTACCCAAGCAACCGATTCATCATCGTGCTATTCGATTAGAGTGGTCTCTTGAACAAACTTGTTGTTCAAGCAACCTAACTCTTTTCCTCAATTAGCCGCGGAATAGATTATGTATGGATCATCAGTTTTTGTATTTATCTTCGGGGTCAAAGTAAATTAGCCACATGAATTGTACAAAAGAACTAAATCAAAACCAACAAGATTAGTATACCTCTTGATCTTCTATTGTATATACTATCCTCCTCTTGGACGTTGTGTGGGCAACGATCCTCCAAGAGATGAAGCCTCCTAGATCACGTTCTTCCCTTCCTTGCTTGCACCGAACAAAGGGAAGATGAAAGCTTCCTTCTTATCCTATCTAGTGTCGACCAACAATCCTCCTAACTCAAATGTTACCGCCGGCCAAGGAGAGGGAGAAGGAAGGTGGGCGCCGGCCAACAAGAGGAGCTCTTGTTGCCGCCGGCCAAAGCTTGAGGAAGAGAGGAGGTGGGCACCGGCCAAGAGATGGAGAGATCCCTTGTTACCGCCGGCCAAAAGAGTAGAGAGAGAGAGGGGGAGCTATCGGCCAACCTAGAGAGAAAGAGGGAGGCGCCACCCAATCCTCTCTATAGCCAACTCCAAAAACCCTAACCCTAATTGATGTGTTGCCGCCCAAAACTTTGGAAGCAAACCCTAACACCAATTCTTCTCTCCACGCCCAAGCCTTTGCCTCCTATTTATAGATTTTTCCCAATCCTCCTTTTAATCGTGTCCGTCGGATCTAGGCTTCATGAGGTTTTTAATAGGCTATAATAGAGACCATGAGGAGGAGTTGGATCTTAGCCACCCAATGGATCTAGCCTGCATAAAGTCCGATCCATTAATGATAATCCATTCCACTAGAGGATTATCATTGATCTACCTCACCAACCCCCATAAATAAATATGGGCTCCTATATTAATTCTACAAATATCTCCCCGTATTTAAGATATCGAATGTTCGTCAATTAATTTATTTATTGACAATTAATTAATCAACATCTAACTCCATGAGTAGTACCACTCAACTTTATCATCATGTCGGACCAAGTCCACCTGCAGGATTTACATGATGATCCTTATGAGCTCGTCAAGGGGACATCATCATCCTAGTATATAGGACATGGTTTCCACCTATAATCAACGACACACCAAGTAAATAATATCATTTCCCAACTTATCGAGCATATCGATTTAATCTATAAATCTCGCTCATTTGTAAATCAAAGAAATAAATACTAAATACATTTGTCCGTTATTATATCGGGATTAAGAGCATGTACACCATAATATTCGAGGTCCGATTCAATTATGTAGTCAGCAATAAATTAAATCACCTCTAAGTCGATCCCGCTCAATACACACAAAGTGTACTAGTGTAATTCTATGGTCAAGACAAACCAATACTAAATTACACTACAACCATACCAATGGTTTGTCCAAAACCATTTCGATTGTGAGCCTCTACTCATACTCTACAAGGAACTGATAACATGATCTACCGTGTGACACCACACACCATGTTATCTACAATGTAATGTATCAAACAATATGCATAACCATAAATATACAAACAATGATCATGTGATTCTTATTTCAAAAATAAAGATGTTCATACAAAGAATAGACTTTTCAGTATACATCCCAACAATCTCCCACTTATACTAAAAGACTATGCTGCCATCAAAGTGTCAGACATCTGATTCCCATTCCCTCCACATGCCTATCAAAAGCTCTCGCTTGAAAAGCCCTAGTGAAAGGATCTGTCAGGTTATCCTCTGATGCAATCTTGGCGACAACAAATTCTACCCGCTTTACGATCTCTCGTATCAGGTGGTACTTACGCTCTATGTGTTTATTTGCCTTATGGGCTCGTGGTTCCTTCGAGTTTGCAACTGCACCACTGTTATCACAATAAATTGTGAAATTTCTGGGCAAACCAGGAATCACATCCAAGTCCATCAAGAAGTTCCTGAGCCATACAACTTCTTTGGCTGCCTCAGAGACTGCCACATACTCAGCTTCCATGGTGGAGTCCGCCATGCATTTCTGCTTGACACTCCTCCATACAATGGCTCCACCTCCCAAAGTAAACACAAAACTCGAGGTAGATTTACTGTTATCCCTATCTGATTGGAAGTCAAAATCTATGTAATCCACAGGGAGTAATTGATTTGCATGGTATACCATCATATAATCCCTAGTCCTTCTCAGGTACTTCAATATATGTTTTACCGTAGTCCAATGTCCCTGTCCTAGATTACTTTGATATCTGCTAACCATGCCCACTGCAAAGCAGATATCTGACCTCGTACATAACATAGCATACATGAGGCTTCCTACTGCCGAAGCATAAGAAAGAAAACCTTTCTTGGAGTTCTGCATGCTAAAACGAGCCAAAATAGTGTCTATGTATGAAGCTTGAGTAAAGCACAACATCCTTTTCCTGCGATCCCTTATAACCTTGATCCCAAGGATGTGTCCCACTTTTCCCAAGTCCTTCATATCAAACTGTTTAGACAATAATACCCTTACGTCTGATAACACTTTGACATTGTTGCTAATTAACAAAATGTCATCTACGTATAGTACAAGAAATACCACTACGTTTCTGTCACATCTCTTGTATACACAAGACTCATCCGGACTTTGAATAAATCCATAAGACTGGATTACCTCATCAAAGCGGATGTTCTAAGATCTCGAAGCTTGCTTCAATCCATAAATGGACCGATTAAGCTTGCACACAAGATGCTCTTTACCCTTTGCAATGAATCCCTCTGGTTGCTCCATATAGATGTTTTCCTCAAGACTTCCATTAAGGAAAGGTGTCTTGACATCCATCTGCCACACCTCATAATCCATATGAGCAACAATACATAAGAGAATCCGGATAGACTTAAACATGGCTACCGACAAAAAGGTCTCCTCATAATCGATGCCCTCTTTCTGAGTATACCCTTTCGCAACAAGCCTCGCTTTGAAGGTCTCAACCATTCCGTCTATTCCTCTCTTTCTTTTGTAGATCCACTTGCATCTAATGGTTTTTACACCATTGGGTGGTTCTACTAGCTCACATACCTAATTTGAATTCATAGATTCTATCTCAGAATTCATCACACTTTGCCAAGATATCACATCTTTATCTTGGATTGCCTCGTCATATGTCCAGGGATCAGGTTCATGTTCGCCAGGGACCAAATAAGAAGATTCTCCCAAGAACATAAATCTATCAGGTTGTCTAGCAACCTTTCCACTACAATGAGGTATCACCTGTGTATCCTCTGTGACACGCGGTGCAGTCACTTATGGTATATCCTCTTGTACCGATGGTACTAAAGTAGTGACTTCCCCTCTCAATTCCTCCAGAATAATCTTGCTCATGGGCTTGTGGTTCATCACATAGTCTTCCTTTAAAAATCTGGCATTCGTGCTAATGATCATCCTCTAATCTCTAGGAATATAGAACAAACCACCTTTCGTTCCTCTAGGATAGCCTACAAACAAGCGCACTTCTGTACGAGGTTCCAACTTACCAGCATCTGTTGGGGATCGTTGGAATGGCTAGAGGGGGGGTGAATAGCGTCAATAGAATTCTTTCGCGTTCGTGTCTACAATTTCGTTAGCGCAGCAGAATATAGATAATGAAAGCAATAATGAAATATACAATCACACACGAACACGATGATATAACGTGGTTCGGAACCTTAAGGTCCCTACTCCACGGATCGAGCTCTACGAGCTCTAGTGATGCACACGCAAACACTAATAAACACTCCTTCTCGGAACAATCCGGAGGCGGAGAAACCTCGTACAGGATAATTAAAACAATAATCAAAAGCTATAAGCGAATACAATGAAATACAAAGCAAAACTAGTAAAGAAAAACACTTTACAAATGCTCTTGAATGCTTGATCGCTAGGTTGATCGAGTAGCACTTGGAGACTCTGAATTACAGCAGCAACTCGCCCCAAATCGCCTCAAAGAAAACCTTTGTTTTTCCTCCATCACGAGCTCTATATATAGCTTCAACCTGTGCTGGAAAAAGTCGATCAGTCGACTGATTGGGACCATCAGTCGACTGATGCCACTGTTGTCATGAGACAACGGCTAGATCCACGCTGGATAAGTCCAACGGAACCTTCATCAATTGACTGATTGTGACCATCAGTCGACTGATGGAGTCCTCACTCGACCAGTCGAGTCTCGACTCCATTCTGTGGCTGATTTCTCGAGCACCAGTCGACTGATCACACGATCACCGATCGCTGTCGATCCCATCATCGGTCCGCCCACTGGCATCGCTAGGCCATAACCCCAAACCCTAGTTGACTCGGTCCGGTGCCACATGGCACTAACATGAGGTTTTAACCCAAGTATGGTTCCCCCATACTTGCTAGACCACCCTTAGCCTAGACCTAAGCCTTCTAGCCACCTCCATCAGCCTCACACCTCTCGGATCCCTCCAAGTCATCCATGACTTGTTCATCCATCGCGCTAGCCTTCAGGTGCTTCCGTCGGCTATGTCATGCTAACGGTGTCTACACCGCCAAGGCACATTGGACTTACGCCGCCAAGACTCCGCTTGGACTTTACGCCGCCAACCATTGGACTTATGTTGCCAAGACTCCCGCTTGGACTTTACGCTGCCAATATCAAACCCTTGGACTTCTCAAATGCCAAGACTCAAGCTTGGACTTTCCCTTGCCAACCCATGTTGGACTTTTCATGCCAAGACCATGCTTGGACTTTCCTTGCCAACCCATGTTGGACTTTTCATTCCAAGACCATGCTTGGACTTTCCTTGCCAACCCATGTTGGACTTTACATTGCCAAGACCCATGCTTGGACTTTCCTTGCCAACCCATGTTGGACTTTACATTGCCAAGACCCATGCTTGGACTTTTCCCAATGCCAAGTGTCCCACTTGGACTTTCCATGTCAAGTACTCAAGACTTGGACTTTACCAAATGACAATTACATTGTCATATGTTTTTGTCGAAACATCAAAACATCACTCGAGTCCTGGTCAATCGTGACCTGGGCCGATTGCACCAACAATCTCCCCCTTTTTGATGTTTGACAAAAACTAAACAAATTATTGAGTTAGAACACTAACTCAAATCCTTTACCAATTATCCCAAATTGGTAAATACTCTCCAAATGTTCTCCCCCAAACATTCTCCCCCTTTTTGACTAACATCAAAAAGGTTTTCTCCCCAAGAGGGTCAATGTCTCATGTCCCAATGAGATCTTACAATCTCCCCCTTGGTCCAAAAATACTTAGGATGCCTACCATCTTCCTAGTGATAAGTCCAATATCACTCAAGAGAGACAATCCCATTTACTCTCCCAATTTCCAAATTGGGTCTCTCAAAAGTCCCATCAATTTCCCAATTGATGTCATATTCTCCCAATAACTTCTCCTCTTCAAGGAGAAAAACACATCCATCATCCCAAGATGGATATCTCCCCCTAAAGGCTTGCTCCCCCTTGACCATTGCACCAACAATGTCCTTGGGCAGTCCCTAAGCCAATAGGAACTCTAAACCATCAAAATTAAGGTTAGAAATTCAACATTGAACTTTCCAACACCTTAACATTGATACAAACCCTAAACAACTCTCCTAATCCATATCCAATGGATTTTCACCCTTTATAATGCTTCCCAAAGCATATCCTAGGGTTAGGAGTGATTAGGGACCTTTACCATGGCTGAACACGGGCTAACCAAACCTAATTTTCCCGAAATCAGCCTTGGCGATCGACTGTCACAATCGACTACGATCATTACACTCATCGATCATTGCCACAAAGAAATTCATAAATAATTATACGTTTATCGACAAATCCTGAAAGTTCATACATATAATACTTATGATACATACAATGGGTGAAAAATATTTTAAAATTATTTTACCCATAAAATAGTGAATTTGATACAAAACTCAAAACCATTGAAATTTTTAATGTTTTGGCCCTATTTTGTATCAACTTCATCAATGGTGATTGCTATCAAAAGATAGACTTCACCAAGGTTTTTCAAAATGATTTTAAAATGTTTTCAAAACCTTATTTTGGATCATATTCCTTGGGCTCTATGCACATAACTTGTACACAAGCTTTCCCAATGATCCACAAATAAAATTGGATGAGTTTTAGTTCATCTAGATGCAAAAACTATGCACCTTGAACTTAACTCATATCCTAGCATCTCACATGTATCTAAAGTGTATAAATACACATACATGTCAATTGGATGTGAGATGTGGGTTTTGGTTCATTTAATCTAGGGTTTCATGCATTTTTCTAAGGCAACCCTACTTGATTCCCTTATAAATGGGACTCCAAGTCATACCATTGTCCTTAAATCAATTTCAATCAAATTATCTTAAATGCATGAGTGATTATGGCATTAGAGATGATATAGATAAACACATGCTCATAATCATGATGTCATGACATAAGATGAAATCTAAAAACACATGACATTTAAAACCTTAATCCTAAACATGAACATGACATATAAAAATGATTAAAAAAAATATGATGTCATGGCATATGGCAATCAAGGCATGGCAAATAAAATATATAGGTATGGTAATACCTAAATTTTAATATTAATTTCCATTTGATATAATTAAGTATATTTTGCCATATTAACCTAAATTTTCCCAAGTGTGCCAAAAACCCAAAATGGCACACTACGACCTCTAAACCTAAATTGTGCCAATTTGACCATTTTATCAAGCTTCTCAAATAATATTGGCACACCCTAAAATCTTTTAGGATGATAATTCAAATCTATTTCCAAGGTATCCATAACCTTGAAAATAACCTAAAATGCCACCTTTATCATGGTTGAGTTAACTACCCATCCACTCAAAGTTGGCACATCCTAAGCCCACCTAGCATGAATCAATCACGCTCTTAGGAACCCAAAACCGACTTGAGCTCCTAGGGTTAATTAGGTATTCCTTAGGGATAACCTCCCTAGATACCTTCCTAATGACCCTCCTAGGCTTGTTAGCCTTGGTCATTTGGGTCTTACCTAGGTTGACTCTAGGGGTAACTCCCCTTGCAACCTTCTTAGTGGCCACCCTAGGTTTCCTAGAAACCCTAGCCACTAGGCACACCCTTTGGTCAACTCTAAGGATGACTTCCCTATTGACCTTAGTCTTCCTAGGCCTAGTTTGTGTTCCATAATCAAATGGAATACTATGGTAAGCCACCTTAGGCTTAGGTTTGTGACCCCAACCTTGCTTGCCCTTGGTTGACTTTTGACTTTTAGGTCCTAGGTGTTGACTTTGACTTTTAGACCTAGAAGTTTGACTAATTGACCCTTGCATTTGATCATTAGACCCTTTAGATTGATTTTGTATCTTATTTAGGGTCTTTTCAAGTTTCTCAAGCCTTGACCTCAAGGCTTGGTTCTCTAATTCTAATTGCCCAATTTTAGAATTTTGATTTAGACCATGGGCATGGTTCTTCCTAGGCATATGCCTAGTCCATTTAGGGTTAAGGCCTAGATGTTCTCCTATTTTCTTAATGCTTTCCTTAGGTAATATATTTTTAGAGACATTAGTCCCAAATTTCTTCTTATTTCCTAAGTGAACCTTCTTAGCTCCTAAACAAATATGTTTGTTATTTCTAGCATGCTCTTTATGATAAATAGCAAGAGAATTAAAACCCTTAGCATGCTTTTGCCTATTAACTAAAAAGGATGCATTATTAAAATATACCTTAGGGTTAGCTTTGGAAGCTCCCCTACATGTGTAGCTCCCTCTTGGGTCTTCTTCTTCCCCCTAAGACATTGATTCCTATAATATCCTTTTGCATTGCATTTGAAGAATATGATGTGCTCCTTGCTCTTGATACTTGGGGAACCGGCGGCCGTTGACTTTTGTTGACTTTTAGGCGTCGGAGGAGCTTTCTTGACTTTCATTGGGCACTTACTCTTATAATGCCCAAATTTCCTACACTCAAAACACATAATGTTATTTTTATTTTGAATTGAGGTGTTTGAGTTACCGATGGTGGTGGAGACCGAAATTTGACTTTGGGCTTCTTCATCTTGACCGGATGTCGAAGCTTCTTCTTCTCGATGTTCCGGTATGAAGGTTCTCTCCTCCCCCTCAATCCTTGAGGTGGATGCTTCTTCCACTTCCTCCACCTCTTCCGACCCGAAAGTTGACTCCTCACTTTCTTGTGAGGATGATGATGACTCTTCTTCGGTCTCCTCCTCTTCCAAGTCTTCTTGGACCGATTCGGGATTGTCGTGGAACTTGATCAACTTGTTCCACAACTCCTTGGCATCCCTATAGCTTCCTAATCTGGACAAAATATCGTTAGGTATCAAATCAATCAACATTTTTGTTACCTTAACGGTTGTCTTGAATTTTTCCCATTTCTCCTCGGTCCATCTCTTCATCTTGAGGATTTCGCCGTTTTCTCCTCTCGGAGCATCAAAACCTATAGTCACGGCAAACCAATTTTCTATATTCATCATTAGAAAATATTCCATCCTACCTTTCCAATACGCAAAATGTTCGCGGTTGAAGGAAGGTGGGATGTTGACGTCGTCACCCAATCTTTCCTCAAATTCCATATTCTTCCCTCTAGCTCCTTGACTCCGGGTTGTTAATCCGTAGAAGAGCCCCGGGCTCTGATACCACTTGTTGGGGATCATTGGAATGGCTAGAGGGGGGTGAATAGCGTCAATGAAATTCTTTCGCGTTCGTGTCTACAATTTCGTTAGCGCAGCGGAATATAGATAATGAAAGCAATAACGAAATATACAATCACACACGAACACGATGATATAACGTGGTTCGGAACCTCAAGGTTCCTACTCCACGGATCGAGCTCTACGAGCTCTAGTGATGCACACGCAAACACTAATAAACACTCCTTCTCGGAACAATCCGGAGGCGGAGAAACCTCGTACAGGATGATTACAACAATAATCAAAAGCTACAAGCGAATACAATGAAATACAAAGCAAACTAGTAAAGAAAAACACTTTACAAATGCTCTTGAATGCTTGATCGCTAGGTTGATCGAGTAGCACTTGGAGACTCTGAATTGCAGCAGCAACTCGCCCCAAATCGCCTCAAAGAAAACCTTTGTTTTTCCTCCATCACGAGCTCCATATATAGCTTCAACCTCGCGGCCGAAAGTCGATCAATCGATCGATTGGGACCATCACCGATCGATGCCACCGCTGTCATGAGACAACGGCTAGATCCACACCGATAAGTCCAACGAACCTTCATCACCGATCGACAGACCATCACGACCGATGGAGTCCTCACTGACCACCGATTCTCGACTCCATTCTCGCGGGTCGATTTGAGCACTACCGACCGATCACACGATCGGGCCGATCGCTGAGCCATCACCGACCGCCCACCGCAAATGATCATAGGCCATAACCCGTAGTCAAACCCTAGTTGACTCGGTCCAGTCGACTGCCACATGGCACCAGTCGACTGGCACACCTCAAACATGAGGTTTTAACCCAAGTATGGTTCCCCCATACTTGCTAGACCACCCTTAGCCTAGACCTAAGCCTTCTAGCCACCTCCATCACCTCACGCCTCTGGATCCTCCAAGTCATCCATGACTTGTTCATCCATCGCGCTAGCCTTCAGGTGCTTCCGTCGGCTATGTCATGCTAACGGTGTCTACACCGCCAAGGCACATTGGACTTACGCCGCCAAGACTCTGCTTGGACTTTACACCGCCAACCATTGGACTTATGTTGCCAAGACTCCCGCTTGGACTTTACGCTGCCAATATCAAACCCTTGGACTTCTCAAATGCCAAGACTCAAGCTTGGACTTTCCCTTGCCAACCCATGTTGGACTTTTCATGCCAAGACCATGCTTGGACTTTCCTTGCCAATCCATGTTGGACTTTTCATGCCAAGACCATGCTTGGACTTTCCTTGCCAACCCATGTTGGACTTTACATTGTCAAGACCCATGCTTGGACTTTCCTTGCCAACCCATGTTGGACTTTACATTGCCAAGACCCATGCTTGGACTTTTCCCAATGCCAAGTGTCCCACTTGGACTTTCCATGCCAAGTACTCAAGACTTGGACTTTACCAAATGACAATTACATTGTCATATGTTTTTGTCGAAACATCAAAACATCACTCGAGTCAAACTCGAGTCCTGGTCAATTGTGACCTGGGCCGATTGCACCAACAGCATCTGCCTTCAGCACATGTGCTGGACTCCCCCAAATCCGAATATGTCTCAGACTATGCTTTCGCCCAGTCCACAATTCTATTGGAGTAGAAGGCACTATTTAGATGGTACCAAGTTCAGAATATACATTGTCGTATCAAGATCATACCCCCAGAACGAATCTGACAACTCAGAAAAACTCATCATAGATCTAACCATCTCCATAAGAGTCATATTCCTTCGCTCCGCTACTGCTGGGGTGTGCCAGGTACAGACAATTGGGATTGGATCTCAGCCTCTGATAAGTAATTCCTAAACTCTCCCAAGAGGTACTCACTGACACGATCAGATCGTAGTGTCTTGATACTTTTACGTTGATGTTTCTCCACATCAGCTTTGAATTCTTTGAACCTGTCAAAGCATTCAGACTTTTGGCGCATCAAGTAATTTATCCATATCTTGAATAATCTTCTATAAAAGAGATGAAATATTTAAAACCACCTCTAGCCTGGATAGACATAGGACCACAAAAATCAGAATGAACCAATTCTAACACATCTTTGGCTCTGTACCCCTTGGCCTTAAAAGGCATCTTGGTCATTTTACCTTCCAAGCAAGATTCGCAGGTTGGGAAATCTTCCTCCACTAATGAACCCAAAGGTCCATCAACTATCAACTTTTGAATACTACTCAAGTTAATATGACCTAACCTTAGATGCCAAAGATACATTTGGTTCATTTACGAAGGTTCTTTTCTCTTATAAGATTTAGAAGATGAGTTATTTACTTCTATTTGCATCGTGGGAGCTTTTGGTTCAAGGGTATATAAATTTCCTATCAATGCACCATAACAGATAATCTCCCTATTCCTTTTTATAACAACTCTGTCATTAAAAGAAATAGAATATCCATCCAAAAACAATTTAGAAATCGAAATCAAATTCTTTTTAAATAAAGGTACATAAAGGCAATATTTCAGAACCAAAATTTTATTTCTATCAAAAGATAAATAAACATCTCCCACTACAATAGCTGCCACCTTCGTAGCATCGCCCAAGTAAACGGTAATCTCCCCCTCAGCTAGTCGTCTGGTTTCCTGGAACCCCTGCAAAGTATTGCAGACATGATCAGTGGCTCCCATATCTACACACCAGGTGTCGATAAATAACACCTCTAAACATGTTTCAACGACTAGACCAAAAGATATACCTTTGTTCTGTTTCCGGTTAGGGCAGTCCTTCCAATGTCCAGTCTGCTTGCAAGTGAAGCACTTGCCTTTCGACTTCTTCACTCCTCCCTGAGATCCTCCCGCCACCTTTGCTCCACCTTGTTTCTTCTTCTTCTTGCCTTTCGACTTAGAAGTCGAAACCTTCTGAGCAACCATGGCCTGAGCCTGAGCACTCTGACGAAAAAGCCCCTCTGCCACCTGGAGTTCTGTCAGAAGCTCCGCCAACGAATACAACCTCTTATTCATGTTGTAATTCAGACGAAACTGCTCAAAACTCCTAGGTAGAGATTGGAGAATGATATCGACCTAGGTTTGCCCATCGATCTCAACTCCAAGGGCTTCCAGCTCATTTAAATGAGTTATCATCTTGAGAACATGATACCTCACGGGTGTTCCCTCAACCATAGTGGTTGTCATCAAGTTCCTCATGGTTTCCTGCCTAGCAGCCCGATTCTGTGTCCGAAAAGTTCCTTGAGATTGAGCATCATGTCACAAGCAATAGGCATGGCTTGATGCTGATGTTGCAATACATTTGATATAGAAGCCAAAATGTAACACCGCGCCATCTCATCAGTCTTTATCCACTTCTTATAACTCTCTTTCTCCTTTTCCCCAGAATCATCTGTAGGCTTAGGAGGACACTCTTCGAAGAGTATATACTTGTACTCCTCAGCAGTCAAGACAATATCTAGATTCCTTTTCCAATCAACATAATTGGGTCCAGTAAGTTTATTCTCCTTTAGCATCACGACAAATGGGTTGAAAGTCATTTTTGAAAAACCTAAGAATCACATAGATCAAAACAATAGATTTCAAAAATTTATTGATTCCTCAAACAATAAAATTTTAAAATCAATCAACACCGAGAATATCGTATGCCACGATAGTGTGGACGTATATGAATTCTACATTTTTAAGAAGAGGTTTTACCCATTAATTATATTATCCTGTCAACCTTACTTTTTGACAAATAAAATTAATAGTTGGTTCCTCTTCGGCCCTACAAATAAAAGCAGTGACTCCGATGGGGAGGATACTTTTATTTGCATCTAAGTATTCACCATTACTTGATACCAAGGCAATTATCTCGGATTATGTGCCTTCCGATGGGGAAGTACACATGCTCCTAAATAATTTCTTATAACCATATTTGACCCTGTGATCCGCAAAACAAACTCATCTGATGGAGAGGAAGGCACTCAGAGCCGATGCGCAAGTTTGTTTGCATCACATGTCAAATCGTAATGAGATATTTTTTTAAAAAATATCCCTCTCCCACTTAGTAATTTAAAATGAGGAATTTTCCTAACACACAACATGCATGTCAAACAAGAAGCAATAAATATGAAAAAAATATTTTCCAACTATGATGGCTTTTGTTCTCCAATATGCCACCCGTCGTGTCGCCATCTCGTCCGCTCCTCCCTACACCATGTACAAGCCATCCGGAGATCTGAGCCAAGAAAAATTATTTTAATTTACATCCATCGATCCTATACTCCACGAAGGAGTGTACATGAAATCTAGATTGAAAGTAAACTAAAATAAAAGAGTGGCTAAACAATGTCATACTTAATTACAAAAATTAAATACTAGCCTCGTCAATCCCGAGAATTCAAATAATATTACAATTACACACATCTAATCACATACACACATATATGGCCATAATAGTTGGATCTTATGCCTGCAACCAAAAAGTTAGCCTACACACATCTTACTATTATCCGACACATACAAAATATGATAAGTGCATTAAAGTAACCGAATCCTAAATACAAAAAACCGAAAACTGTGGCTTTGATACCACTTGAAGGGGGAATTGCTTCCCGCTTCGACTTGGTTGCTTGTACATGGCGATCCTATCTATGTCTCCGAATAAAAAAAAATTAATACTTGACGAAGAGGGATTACCCAAGCAACTGATCCATCATTGTGCTATTCGATTAGAGTGGTCTCTTGAACAAACTTGTTGTTCAATCAACCTAACTCTTTTCCTCGATTAGTCATGGAATAGATGATGTACGGATCGCCGGTTTTTGTGTTTATCTTTGGGGTCCAAGAAAATCAACTACATGAATTGTAAAAAAGAACTAAAACAAAAACAAACAAGATTATTATACCTCTTGTATACCTCTTGATCTTCTATTGTATATCCTATCCTCCTCTTGGACATTGTGTGGGCAACGATCCTCCAAAAGATGAAGTCTCCTAGATCACGTTCTTCCCTTCCTTGCTCGCTCTGAACAAAGGGAAGATGAAAGCTCCCTTCTTCTCCTATCTAGTGCCGACCAACAATCCTCCTAACTCAATTGTTTCCGCCAGCGAAGGAGAGGGAGAAGGAAGGTGGGCGCCGGCCAACAAGAGGAGCTCTTGTTGCCGCCGGCCAAAGCTTGAGGAAGAGAGGAGGTGGGTGCCGGCCAAGTAATGAAGAGATCCCTTGTTACCGTCAGTCAAAAGAGTAGAGAGAGAGGGGGGGAGCCACCGGCCAACCTAGAAAGAAAGAGGGAGGCGCCGCCCAATCCTCTCTATGGCCAACTCCAAAAACCCTAACCCTAATTAATGTGTTGCCGCCCAAAACATTGGAAGCAAACCCTAACACCAATTCTTCTCTCCATGCCCAAGCCTTTGCCTCCTATTTATAGATTTTGCCAAAACCTCCTTTTAATCGTGTCCGTCGGATCTAGGCTTCATGAGATTTTTAATAGGCTACAATAGGGACCATGAGGAGAAGTTGGATCTTGGCCACCCAATGGATCTAGCCCTCATAAAGTCCGATCCATTAATGATAATCCATTCCACTAAAGGATTATCATTGATCTACCTCACCAACCCCCATAAATAAATATGAGCTCCATTTATTAATTGTACAAATATCTCCCCGTGTTTTAACATATCGAATGTCCGTCAATTAATTAATCAACATCTAATTCCATGAGTAGTGCCACTCAACCTTATCATCATGCCGGACCAAGTCCACCTGCAGGGTTTACATGATGATCCTTATGAGCTCCTCAAGGGGACATCATCATACTAGTTTATAGGACACAGTTTTCTCCTATAATCAACGACACACCATGTAAATAATATCATTTCTCAACTTACCGAGCCTATCGATTTAATCTATAAATCTCGCTCATTGGTAAATCAAAGAAATAAATACTAAATATATGTGCCCGTTATTATATCTAGATTAAGAGCATGTACACCATAATATCCGAGGTCTAATTCAATTATGTAGTCAGCAATAAATTGAATCACCTCTAAGTCAGTCCCGCTCAATACACACAAAGTGTACTAGTGTAATTCTATGGTCAAGACAAACCAATACCAAATTACACTACAACCATACCAATGGTTTGTCCAAAACCATCTCGATTGTGAGCCTCTACTTATACTTTATAAGGAACTGATAACATGATCTTCCGTGTGATACCACACACCATCTTATCTACAATGTAATGTATCAAACAATATGCATAACCATAAATATGCAAACAATGATAATGTGATTCTTATTTCAAAAATAAAGATGTTCATATAAAGAATAGACTTTTTCAGTGTACATCCCAACAATCTCCCACTTATACTAAAAGACTATGCTGCCATCAAAGTGTCAGACATCTGATTCCCATTCCCTCCACATGCCTATCAAAAGCTCTCGCTTGAAAAGCCATAGTGAAAGGATCTGCCAGGTTATCCTCTGATGCAATATTGGCGACAGCAACTTCTACCTACTTTATGATCTCTCGTATCAGGTGGTACTTGCGCTCTATGTGTTTATTTGCTTTATGGGCTCGTGGTTCCTTTGAGTTTGCAACTGCACCACTGTTATCACAATAAATTGTTTATATTTCTGGGTAAACCAGGAATCACATCCAAGTCCATCAAGAAGTTCCTGAGCCATACAACTTCTTTGGCTGCCTCATAGACTGCCACATACTCAGCTTCCATGGTGGAGTCCGCCATGCATTTCTGCTTGACACTCCTCCATACAATGGCTCCTCCCAAAGTAAACACAAAACCCGAGGTAGACTTACTGTTATCCCTATCTGATTGGAAATTGAAATCTATGTAATCCACAGGGAGTAATTGATTTGCATGGTATACCAGCATATAATCCCTAGTCCTTCTCAGGTACTTCAATATATGCTTTACCGTAGTCCAATGTCCCTATCCTGGATTACTCTGATATCTGCTAACCATGCCCACTGCAAAGTAGATATCTGACCTCGTACATAAAATAGCATACATGAGGCTTCCTACTGCCGAAGCATAAGAAACTGCCTTCATCTCTTCTATCTCCTTTGATGTTCTAGGACACATCTCTTTAGATAAAGGTACCCCATGCCTAAAAGATAGAAAACCTTTCTTGGCGTTCTGCATGCTAAAACAAGCCAAAATAGTGTCTATGTATGAAGCTTGAGATCAGCACAATATCCTTTTCCTGCGATCCCTTATAACCTTGATCCCAAGGATGTGTCCCACTTTTCCCAAGTCCTTCATATCAAACTGTTTGGACAACCATACTCTTATGTCTGATAACACTTTGACATTGTTGCCAATTAACAAAATGTCATCTACGTATAGTACAAGAAATGTCACTACGTTTTCGTCACATCTCTTGTATACATAAGACTCATCCGGACTTTGAATAAATCCATAAGACTGGATTACCTCATCAAAGCAAATGTTCAAAGATCTCGAAGCTTGCTTCAATCCATAAATAGACCGATTAAGCTTGCACACAAGATGCTCTTTGCCCTTTGCAATGAATCCCTCTGGTTGCTCCATATAGATGTTTTCCTCAAGACTTCCATTAAGGAAAGGTGTCTTGACATCCATCTGCCACACCTCATAATCTATGACCAGCAATACATAAGAGAATCCGGATAGACTTAAACATGGCTACCGGCAAAAAGGTCTCCTCATAATCGATGCCCTCTTTCTGAGTATACCCTTTCACAATAAGCCTCGCTTTGAAGGTCTCAACCTTTCCATCTATTCCTCTCTTTTTTTTGTAGATCCACTCTCATCCAATGATTTTTACACCATTGGGTGGTTCTACTACCTCCCATACCTGATTTGAATCCATAGATTCTATCTCAGAATTCATCGCACTTTGCCAAGATATTGCATCTTTATCTTGGATTGCCTCATCATATGTCCAGGGATCAGGTTCATGTTCGTCAGGGACCAAATAAAAAGATTCTCCCAAGAACATAAATCTATAAGGTTGTCTAGAAACCCTCCCACTACAACGAGGTATCACCTGTGTATCCTCTGTGACACGCGGTACAGTCACTTGTGGTATATCCTCTTGTACCGGTGGTACTGAAGTAGTGACTTCCCCTCTCAATTCATCTAGAACAATCTTGCTCATGGGCTTGTGGTTCATCACATAGTCTTCCTCTAAAAATCTGGCATTCGTGCTAATGATCATCCTCTGATCTCTAGGACTATAAAACAAACCACCTTTTGTTCCTCTAGGATAGCCTACAAACAAGCGCACTTCTGTACAAGGTTCCAACTTCCCAGCATCTACCTTCAGCACATGTGCTGGACTCCCCTAAATCTGAATATGTCTCAGACTATACTTTCACCCAGTCCATAATTATGTGGGAGTAGAAGGCACTGATTTAGATGGTACCAAGTTCAGAATATACATTGTCGTATCCAGAGCATACCCCAAGAACAAATCTGGCAACTCAGAATAACTCATCATCGATCTAACCATCTCCATAAGAGTCCTATTCCTTCGCTCCGCTACACCATTATGCTGGGGTGTGCCAGGTGCAGACAATTGGGATTGAATCTCAGCCTCTGATAAGTAATTCCTAAACTCTCCTAAGAGGTACTCACTGACATGATCAGATCGTAGTGTCTTGATACTTTTACGTTGATATTTCTCCACATCAGCCTTGAATTCTTTGAACCTGTCAAAGCATTCAGACTTACGGTGCATCAAGTAAATGTATCCATATCTTGAATAATCATCTATAAAAGAGATGAAATATTCAAAACTACCTCTAGCCTGGATAGACATAGGACCACACAAATCAGAATGAACCAATTCCAACACATCTTTGGCTCTATACCCCTTGGCCTTAAAAGGCATCTTGGTCATTTTACCTTCCAACCAAGATTCGCAGGTTGGGAAATCTTCCACCACTAATGAACCCAAAGGTCCATCAGCTATCAACCTTTGAATTCTATTCAGGTTAATATGACCTAACCTTAGATGTCAAAGATACGTTTGGTTCATTTTCGAAGGTTCTTTTCTCTTATAAGATTCAGAAGATGAGTTATTTACTTCTATTTGCATCGTGGGAGCTTTTGGTTCAAGGGTATATAAATTTCCTATCAATGCACCAAAACAGATAATCTCCCTATTCCTTTTTATAACAACTCTGTCATTAAAAGAAATAGAATATCCATCCAAAAACTATTTGGAAATCGAAATCAAATTCTTTTTAAATAAAGGTACATAAAGGCAATTTTTCAGAACCAAAGTTTTATTTCTATCAAAAGATAAATAAACATCTCCCACTATAATAGCCGCCACCTTCGTAGCATCGCCCAAGTAAACGGTAATCTCCCCCTCAGCTAGTCGTCTGGTTTCCTGGAACCCCTGCAAAGTATTGCAGACATGATCAGTGGCTCCCATATCTACACACTAGATTCCGATAAATAACACCGCTAAACATGTTTCAACGACCAGACCAAAAGATATACCTTTGTTCTGCTTCCGGTTGGGGTAGTCCTTCTTCCAATGTCCAGTCTGCTTGCAAGTGAAGCACTTGTCTTTCGGCTTCTTCACTCCTCCCTGAGATCCTCCCACCACCTTTGCTCCACCTTGTTTCTTCTTCTTCTTGCCTTTTAGCTTAGAAGTCGAAACCTTCTGAGCAACCATGGCCTGAGCCTGAGCACTCTGACGAAAAAGCCCCTCTGCCGCCTGGAGTTCTGTCAGAAGCTCCGCCAACGAATACAACCTCTTATTCATGTTGTAATTCATGCGAAACTACTCAAAACTCCTAGGTAGAGATTGGAGAATGATATCGATCTAGGTTTCCCCATCGATCTCAACTCTAAGGGCTTCCAGCTCATTTAAATGAGCCATCATCTTGAGAACATGATCCCTCACAGGTGTTCCCTCAACCATGGTGGTCGTCGTCAAGTTCCTCATGGCTTCCTACCTAGCAACCCGATTCTGTGTCCGAAAAGTTCCTTGAGATTGAGCATCATGTCATAAGCAATAGGCATGACTTGATGCTGATGTTGCAATACATTTGATATAGAAGCCAAAATGTAACACCGCGCCATCTCATCAACCTTTATCCACTTCTTATAACTCTCTTTCTCCTTTTCCCCAGAATCATCCGTAGGCTTAGGAGGACACTCTTCGAAGAGTACATACTTGTACTCCTCAGCAGTCAATACAATATCTAGATTTCTTTTCCAATCAACATAATTGGGTCCAGTAAGTTTATTCTCCTTTAGCATCACAGCAAGTGGGTTGAAAGTCATTTTTTAAAAACCTAAGAATCACATAGATTAAAACATTAGATTTCAAAAATTTATTGATTCCTCAAACAATAAAATTTTAAAATCAACCAACACCTCAAAACACCGAGAATATCGTATGCCACGATAGTGTGGACGTATACGAATTCTACATTTTTAAGAAGAGGTTTTACGTATTAATTATATTATCCTGTCAACCTTACTTTTTGACAAATAAAATTAATAGTTGGTTCCTCTTCGGCCCTACAAATAAAAGCAGTGACTCTGATGGGGAGGATACTTTTATTTGCATCTAAGAGTTCACCATTACTTGATATCAAGGCAATTATCTCGGATTATGTGCCTTCCGATGGGGAAGTACACACGCTCCTAAATAATTTCTTATAACCATATTTGACCCTGGGATCCGCAAAACAAACTCATCCGATGGGGAGGAAGGCACTCAGAGCCCATGTGCAAGTTTATTTGCATCACATGTCAAATCGTAATGAGATTTTTTTTTAAAAAAAAATATCCTTCTCCCACTTAGTAATTTAAAATGACGAATTTTCCTAGCATACAACATGCATATCAAACAAGAAGCAATAAATATGAAAAAAATATTTTCCAACTATTATGGCTTTTTTTCTCTAATATGCCACCCGTCGTGTCGCGATCTCGTCGGCTCCTCCCTACGCCATGTACAAGCCATCCGGAGATCTGAGCCGAAAAAAATTATTTTAATTTACATCCATCGATCATATACTCCATGAAGGAGTGTACATGAAATCTAGATCGAAAGTAAACTAAAATAAAAGAGTGGCTAAAGAATGTCATACTTAATTACAAAAACTAAATACTAGTCTCATCAACCCCGAGGATTCAAATAATATTACAATTACACACATCTAATCACATACACACACGTATGGCCATAATAGTTGGATCTTATGCCTACAACCAAAAAGTTAGCCTACGCATATCTTACTATTATCCGGCACATACAATATTTGATAAGTGCATAAAAGTAACCGAATCCTAAATACACAAAACTGAAAACCGTGGCTCTGATACCACTTGAAGGGAGAATTGCTTCCCGCTTCGACTTGGTTGCTTATACATGGTGATCCTATCTATGTCTCCGGATAAAAAAAAAATAATCCTTCACGAAGAGGGATTACCCAAGCAACTGATCCATCATTTTGCTACTCGATTAGAGTGGTCTCTTGAACAAACTTGTTGTTCAATCAACCTAACTCTTTTCCTCGATTAGCCGCGGAATAGATGATGTACGGATTACCAGTTTTTGTGTTTATCTTTGGGGTCCAAGAAAATTAGCCACATGAATTGTAAAAAAGAACTAAAACAAAAACAAACAAGATTATTATACCTCTTGATATTCTATTGTATATCCTATCCTCCACTTGGACATTGTGTGGGCAACGATCCTCCAAAAGATGAAGTCTCCTAGATCACGTTCTTCCCTTCCTTGCTCGCTCTGAACAAAGGGAAGATGAAAGCTCCCTTCTTCTCCTATCTAGTTCCGACCAACAATCTTCCTAACTCAATTGTTTCCGCCGGCGAAGGAGAGGGAGAAGGAAGGTGGGCGCCGGCCAACAAGAGGAGCTCTTGTTGCCGCTGGCCAAAGCTTGAGGAAGAGAGGAGGTGGGTGCTGGCCAAGTAATGGAGAGATCCCTTGATACCGTCGGCTAAAAGAGTAGAGAGAGAGAGGGGGGAGCTGTCAGCCAACCTAGAGAGAAAGAGGGAGGCGCCGCCCAATCCTCTCTATGGCCAACTCCAAAAACCCTAACCCTAATTAATGTGTTGTCGCCCAAAACTTTGGAAGCAAACCCTAACACCAATTCTTCTCTCCACACCCAAGCCTTTGCCTCCTATTTATAGATTTTGCCAAAACCTCCTTTTAATCATGTCCGTCGGATCTAGGCTTCATGAGATTTTTAATAGGCTACAATAGGGACCATGAGGAGAAGTTGGATCTTGGCCACCCAATGGATCTAGCCCACATAAAGTCCGATCCATTAATGATAATCCATTCCACTAGAGGATTATCATTGATCTACCTCACCAACCCCCATAAATAAATATGAGCTCCATATATTAATTGTACAAATATCTTTCCGTGTTTTAAGATATTGAATGTCCGTCAATTAATTAATTTACTGACAATTAATTAATCAACATCTAACTCCATGAGTAGTGCCACTCAACCTTATCATCATGCCGGACCAAGTCCACCTGCAGGGTTTACATGATAATCCTTATGAGCTCCTCAAGGGGACGTCATCATCCTAGTTTATAGGACATGGTTTCCTCCTATAATCAATGACACACCATGTAAATAATATTATTTCCCAACTTACCGAGCCTATCAATTTAATCTATAAATCTCTCTTATTGGTAAATCAAAGAAATAAATACTAAATACATGTGTCCATTATTATATCTAGATTAAGAGCATGTACACCATAATATCTGAGGTCTGATTCAATTATGTAGTCAGCAATAAATTGAATCACCTCCAAGTCAGTCCCTCTCAATACACACAAAGTGTACTAGTGTAATTCTATGGTCAAGACAAACCAATACCAAATTACACTACAACCGTACCAATGGTTTGTCTAAAACCATCTCGATTGTGAGCCTCTACTTATACTCTACAAGGAACTGATAACATGATCTTCCGTGTGATACCACACACCATGTTATCTACAATGTAATGTATCAAACAATATGCATAACCATAAATATGCAAACAATGATCATGTGATTCTTATTTCAAAAATAAAGATGTTCATACAAAGAATAGACTTTTCAGTATACATCCCAATAATTAGGGGATTGTTGGAGTATTGGGAATACAATCAAAGTCCCACATTGGTAGGACATGGAAAAGATCATGTGCTTATATGATGAAAATATATCTCCATTGGTATGAGGCCTTTTGGGTAAAGCCCAAAAATAAAACCATGAGGGCTTAGGCCCAAAGTGGACAATATCATATCATTGTGGAGATATATGATTCTTATAGGCGAAACAATTGGTATCAGAGTCATGGTCCATGTCAAGCCATGAACCTCGAACGAAGGAAGTTGAGCTCTCATGTCCGGATCAAGAGAACCAACACTAGGCAGGAAGTCCAGTTGGGTCGGAAGGACCGAACAACTGGCAGGAAGTCTAGTTGGGCCAGAAGGGTCGGACAACTGGCAAGAAGTCCAGCTGGGTCAGGAGAACCAGATAGTTAGAAGGAAGTCCTAGTGGGTTGAGGATCGGACGAGGATGTCCTTCAAAAATGGATAGGCTTGGGGGGGGGGTCAATGTGGTCCTTCGTTTGAGGGGGGGGATTGTTGGAGTATTGGGAATACAATCAACGTCCTACATTGGTAAGACATGGAAAAGATCATGTACTTATAAGATGAAAAGATATCTCCATTGGTATGAGGCCTTTTGGGTAAAGCCTAAAAACAAAACCATGAGAGCTTAGGCCTAAAGTGGACAATATCATACCATTGTGAAGATATATGATTCTTATAGGCACTAACATTTATGACCACAGAAGGTTTTCCAGTCAAGTGATCGCATTGACCACTCGACTGATGGGCATGATCAGTCGACTGATGATGGATCCGTTGGCATTTAGCCAGCGTGGATCGAGTCATTGTGAGACAATGGCTACAGGACCAGTCGACTGATGGTCACGATCAGTCGATTGATGGGCGTGGAATCAGCTCGATGCAAGTTATAAATGGAGCTTGAGATGGAGGATTTTGCCAAGACTTTAAGGGTGATTTTGGAGGGGAATTGCTGCTGCATTCCAAACCTTCAAAAGCCAATCCAAAGCAAGCAGCAAGTAAGTGATTCAAAGCGATTTGTGTAAAGTGTTCTTTACTTGTATTTCGTATTGTAGTTGTATTCTTGCTTGTACTTTTGTATTACTATTGTAATAGCTTGTACGAGGTTTCTCCACCTCCGACGTGTTGTCGAGAAGGAGTTTAGTTAGTGTCGTGCGCATAACTAGAGCTCATTGAGCTCGCCCTGTGGAGTAGGAACGATTCGGTTCCGAACCACATATATCTTGTGTATGCTTGTATGTGTTGTTAGTATTTTCATTTATATTACTATTCCGCTGCGCTAACGATAATCGTAGACAAGTGACACAAGAAGAACGAACGATTTCCACCATATGCAAAAGAGGGCTATTCACCCCCCTCTAGCCGACCACCAACATTCCAACAAGTGGTATCAGAGCCGAGGAGCTTGTCGAGGACTAACCGCCAACACAAGCACGACAAGATGGCCGACTACTACCTCCAACCACCAAAATTCGAAGGAGATTTTCAATGGTGGAGAAGAAAAATGGAGGTATATCTAGAAATCGATTTTGATACTATGTTAATTCTAGAAAATGGTTTCAAAATGCCTAGGGATGAAGAAAATAGGCAAATTGAGAAGTCAAGGTGGACCAAAGACCAAATCAAGGACTTCAAGACAAATCTCAAGGTAATCAAATTGCTTAGTGATTTGATTCCTAACTATATTTAGTCTAGGCTAGGAGAATATAGGGATGCTAAGGACCTATGGGACAAGGTAATCAAATTTCATGAGGAGCCCACATTGGTCCATGAAGAGGAAGAATGGCCATCAACATCTGGATCTGAGGATGTTGAAGAATTGCCATCCACATTCGACAATGTGGATGATTTGATGGAGATCTCCACCTCTAGCATTGAGGGGGAGGAGAGGCCTTCCATCCCAGAACAAGTTCAAGAAGAAGCTTCAACATCCGAGAGAAGCGAAAATTCCCTAGGTAACTTTGAGTGTAGGCAAACCAGGTATTACAAGAGTAAATGCACAAAATTGGATAAGGAAAAGGCACCGACATCAAAAGTCAACCAAAAGTCAAAGGATGTTGGAGTTCCCTCAACTAGAAGCAAGGAGCACATTGTGTGCTTCAAATGCAACCAAAGAGGACATTATAGAAGCCAATGCCCTATGGGGAGGAAGAAAGGGCAAGAAGGGGCATCTCATGTAGGGGGATCTTCTAAAGCTAACCCTAAGGTAAATTTAATTAATGCACCTTCAATTCCTAGGACTAATAAGCATGCTAGAAATTATTTTAGTTCACTTGCTATTATTAATGAAAAGCATGCTAGTAGGAATAAATATGTTTGTCTAGGTGCCAAGCATGTTAGTTTATCTAAAGACAAACCTAGACACCATAATTCTAGACCTATCTTGCCTAGGGAGAGTATAAGGAGAATAAAATAAAATTTGGATATTAACTCCAAGAAGTCTAGGCATATGCCTTGGAAGAGTCCTTCCCATAGAAAGAATGAAAATTCAAAATTGGGAAAATTAGAATTAGAGAACCAAGCCTTGAGGTCAAGGCTTGAAAAATTGGAGAAGACCTTAGCAATTATGACAAATTCATTTAACGGGTCAAAGGATCAAAATTTAAGGCCTAGGAAACAAGAAATGTCTAAGGGCAAGAAAGGTTTGGGTCACAAACCTATGTCCTATCATAATGTTCCTTTTAATTACGGAACAATTTCTAGGTCTAGAAAAACCAAGGCTAATAGGGAAGCTATCCCTAAGACTAGCCATGGTAAGTGTTTAGTGGCTAAGGACTTAAGAAAAACTAAGAAATCCACTAAGAAGGTCAAAGGAGGAGTCACCTCTAGAGTTGACCTAGGAAAGACCCATTTGACTAAAGTGTCAAAACCAAAAAGGGTCATTAGGAAGGTATCTAGGGAAGTTTTCCCTAGTGAATACCTTGTTAACCCAAGGAACTCCAATAGATATTGGGTTCTTAGGAGCGTGATCGATTCACGCTAGATGGGTTAGGGTGTGTCAACCCTAAGTGAATGGGTAGTTAACCTAGCCATGATGAGTTGACACATTAGGATGTGCCAATGTACTTTGAGAAGATGAAAAATGATTAAATTGGCACAATTATGTCTTAGGAGTAATGGTGTGTCATTTTGGGTTTTTGGCACACTAGGGGGATAATTGGCATTAAGGCAAAAATGGATTTGATTTTAGAAATGACAATTTGGGCTTAACACTTAGGTATTCTATACCTTATTATTTTATAATTGTCATGCTTCGTTTGCCTTTCCATGACATGACATCATATTTATTTTTATCATTTAAAAATATCATGATCATTTTTAGGGTTATTTTTATATGTCATGTATGCTTATAATTCATTCACATGTCATAACATCGTGATTTTGGCACATGCTCTTATATTTGTATCATTTATGCCATAATCATCATTCATGCATAAATAAAATGGATTTAAGGACAAAGGCATGATTTGAAAAGAATCAAATATTGTTGCCTAGAGATATGCATGAAACCCTAAATAACAAAGACCCCACATCTCACTAATATTTGACTTGTATGTGTTTTACACATGTAGATACAAGTGAGATGTTTAGGAAAAAGAAATCAAAGCTTTTAAAAAAACATTTCAAAAACATTTTGAAAAACCTTGGTAAAGTCTATCTTTTGATAGCAATCACCATTGAATGGGATGATACAAAGAGGGCTCAATATTGAAGCTTTTCTTAACTTTTGAACTTTGTATCAATCTCACTATTTTATGGGTAAAATAATTTTATAATATTTTTCACCCATAATGATTGTAATAAGTAATATACATACAAAATTTCATGATTTTTCAACTTATGTATATTTACTTACGAATTTCAAAAATTCATTTCTAAAAAACCTGAAAACTGTGTTTGCAGTTATCAGTCGACTGCCATTGAGGCCAATCAACTGATGAGGGTGGCAGTCGACTGATATCTGATATAGTCGACTACCCAAGCTGATTTCAAATAAACCATGGTGGTTAGGCCCATGTTCAGCTATGTTTTGGTCCCCTAACCACTCCTAACCCTAGGACATGCTATGGAGAGCATTAGAAAGGGTGAAAATCCATTGGATATGGATTAAGAGAAGTGTTTAGGGTGAGTATCAATTTTAAGGTGGATGGAAGTTCATTGTTGAACTTTGCCTTAATTTTGATTGTTTAAATGTTCCTATTGTCTTAGGGACTCTCCAAGGACATTGTTGGTGCAATGGTCAATGAGGAGCAAGCCTTTAGGAGGAGGTATCCATCTTGGGAAGATGGATGTGTATTTTTCCTCATGGGAGGAAAATTGGGTTGCCTCTCTTAAGTGATATGGGACTTATCACTAGAAAGATTGTAGGCGTGTGTTCCTCCAAGGGAGAGATTGTAAGATCTCATTGGGATATGAGACATTCATACCCTTGGGGAGGACCTTTTTGATGTATGTCAAAAAGGGAGAGAAGTTACCAATTGGGATAGTTGGAATTCTCATTGGGATGTGAGAATTGCCAATTGGGGATAATTGGTAGACTTAGTTTTGAGGTTTTGTCGAACATCAAAAAGGGGGAGATTGCTGGTGCAATCGGCCCGTACTTGAGTTTGACTCGAACTATATTTTGATGTTAGACAAAACACATGACATGGGATTGTCATGGAAAGCCAACATGGGTTGGCCACGTAAATCCAAGTGTCTAGACTTGGTGGTGTTGGGAAAATCCAAGCATGAGGCTTAGTGTGGAAGTCTTGAGTGTTGGGATGTATACTGAAAAGTCTATCTTTTGTATGAACATCTTTATTTTGAAATAAGAATCACATGATCATTGTTTGCATATTTATGGTGATGCATATTGTCTAATACATTACATTGTAGATAACATGGTGTGTGGTGTTACACGGGAGATCATGTTATCGGCCCCTTATAAAGTATAAGTATAGGCTCACAACCGAGATGGCTTTGGAAAAACCATTTGGTATGGTTGTAGTGTGATTTGGTATTGGTTTGTCTTGACCATAGAATCACACTAGTACACTTTGTGTGTATTTAGCAGGACCGACTTAGAGGTGATTCGATTTATTGCTGACTACATAATCAAATCGGACCTCAAATATTATATTGTACATGCTCTTAATCCCGATATAATAATAGGCACATATACTTAGTATTCATTTCTTTGATTTACCAATGGGCGAGATTTATAGATTAAATCGATAGGCTCGGTAAGTTGGAAAATGATATTATTTATATGGTGTGCCATTGATTATAGGAGGAAACCGTGTCCTATATATTAGGATGATGATGTCTCCTTGAGGAGCTCATAAGGTTCATCATGTAAACCCTGCAGGTGGACTTGGTCCGGCATGATGAAAAGGTTGAGTGGTACTACTCATGGAGTTAGATGTTGATTAATTAATGGTCAGTAAATTAATTAATCGATGGACATTCGAGATCTTGAACACAGGGAGAAAATGTACATATAATATATGGAGCCCATATTAACTTATGGGGGTTGGTGAGGTAGATTAATGATAATCCTTTAGTGGATTGGATTATCATTAATGGATCGGACTTTATGTGGGCTTGATCCATTGGGTGGCCAAGATCCAACTCCTCCTCATGGTCCCTATTGTATCCTATTAATACCTCATGAAGCCTAGATCCAATGGATGAAAACAAAACTCTAGATCCAAAGGTAGAGATTAAATCTCTAGATCCGACGGTTGAGATTAAATCTCTAGATCCGACGGTTGAGATTAAATCCCTAGAACCAATGGTGGAGATTAAAACAAGGCTTATCCCTAACTCTATAAAAGGAGAGGAGGGGGTGGGCGGCAAGGGGGAATCCCATTAGAGATAGGATTAGGGTTAAGGTGGGCGGCAAGCTTGGAGATTAGGGTTTGGGGTTGGCGGCACCAAATAAGGAAAGCTTTTCCTTATCTTCTTCTTCTCCCTTGGTGGCCGGTGCCCATACAAGCTCTTCCCTCCTTTGGCCAGCGTCCAAACTCCCTCAATCTCTTCTCCTTGGCCAGTGGAAACAAGGGTTAGAGTAATTCCTTGGAGTCCTTGGCCGGCGCCCACTTCCTTTCCTCCTCTTCTTCTTAGCCGGTGGCTAGCACCTAGCTTGGAGCTCGGTGGTTGGTTGAAAGAAGGAGAAGTGCCTTGTTTCTATACTTCCTCTTGTTCGGAGCGAGCAAGGAAGGAAGATTGGTGATCTAGGAGCTTCAACTTTTTGTAGATCGTCGCCCACACGACGTCCAAAAGGAGGAAGGTCATACAATAGAAGATCGAGAGGTATATCACATATCTATCTTCATATGTAATATGTTTGTAATTGTTTTTCAATTATATATGCATGATATATTCTATTTTATGGCTAATATAACTTGGACCCCGAACATAAACACAAAAGTCAGCAATCTGTACATCGTCTATTCCACGGCTATTCGTAGAATAGAGGTTGGTTGCTTGAACAATAAGTTTGTTCAAGTGACTACTCTAATCAAATAGCATGACGATGAAACGGTTGCTTGGGTGATCCCTTTTGTCTAGGATTAAATTTTTTTAATCTGGGGGCGTCGATGGGATCGCCATGAACAAGCGACCGAGTTGAAGTGGGAAGCGAAGTTTTCTACCTTCAAGTGGTATCAGAGCTTCGGTTCCAAAGGCAAAACCTTCAAGTGGTATCAGAGCCACGGTTTTCGATTTTGTGTGTTTAGGATTTGGTTACTTTTATGTACTTTTCATATATTATATGTGTCGAATAATAGTAGGATATACGTAGGTTAACTCTTTGGTTGCAGGCATTGGATCCAACTATTATGGTCATATGTGTGTATGTGATTGTATGTGTGTAATTGTATATTTTGTTGAATCCTCGGGGTTGATGAGGCTAGTATTTAATTTTTGTAAATTAGATATGACACTGTTTAGCCACTCTTTCTATTTTAGTTTACTTTCGATCAAGATTTCATGTACACTCCCTCGTGGAGTATAGGATCGATGGATATAAATTAAAATATTTTTTCTCGGCTCAGATCTCCGGATGGCTCGTACATGGCGTAGGAGGAGCGGACGAGATGGAGATACGACGGGAGACATATTGAAGACAAAAGCCATAATAGTTGGAAAATATTTATTTTTCATATTTATTGCTTATTGTTTTATATGCATGTCATAGGCTAGAAAATTCCTCAATTTTAAATTACTAAGTGGGAGAGGGATATTTTTTATAAAATTCCCACGGCCTCCATTACGATTTGACAAGTAATGCAAACAAACTTGTGCGTCGGCTCTGAGTACCTTCCTCCCCATCGGATGAGTTTGTTTGCATATCACAAGGTTGAATATGGTTATAGGCAATTATTAAGGAGCGTGTGTACTTCCCCATCGGAAGGTACATAACCCGAGATAATTACCAAGGTACCGAGTAATGGTGAACACTTAGATACAAATATAAGTATCCTCGCCATCGGAGTCACTGTTTTTATTTGTAGGGCCAAAGAGGAACCAACTATTAATTTTACTTGTCAAAAAGTTAGGTTGACAAGATAGTAAAATTAATGGGTAAAACCTCTTACAAATGTAGAATTCGTATACGTCCACACTATCGTGGCATATGATATTCTCAGTGTTTTGAGGTGTTGGTTGATTTTAAAATATTATTGTTTGAGGAATCAATAATTTTTTGAAATCTAATGTTTTGATCTATGTGATTCTTAGGTTTTCTTTCAAAATGACTTTCAACCCGCTTGCTGTGATACTGAAAGAGAATAAACTTACTGGACCCAACTATGTTGATTGGAAGAGGAATCTTGACATTGTCTTAACTGCTGAGGAATACAAATATGTACTCCTCAAAGAGTGCCCTCCTAAGCCTACGGATGATTCTGGGGAAAAAGAGAAGGAGGGTTATAAGAAGTGGATCAAGGCCGATGAGATGGCGCGGTGTTACATTTTGGCATCTATGTCAAATGTACTGCAACATCAGCATCAAGCCATGCCCACTGCTTATGACATGATGCTCAATCTCAAAGATCTTTTCAGACACCAAAATCGGGCTGCAAGGCAGGAAGCCATGAGGAACTTGATGATGACCACCATGATCGAGGGAACACCCGTGAGGGATCATGTCCTCAAGATGATGGCTCATTTGAATGAGTTGGAAGTCCTCGGAGCTAAGATCAATGGGGAAACCTAGGTCGATATCATTCTCTAGTCTCTACCTAGGAGTTTTGAGCAGTTTCGTCTGAACTACAACATGAACAAAAGTTTATATTCATTGGCGGAGCTTCTGACAGAACTCCAGGCGGCAGAGGGGCTATTTCGTCAGAGTGCTCAGGCGCATGCTATGGTTACTCAAAAGGTTTCTACTTCTAAGCAGAAAGGCAAGAAGAAGAAGAAACAAGTTGGGGCTAAGGCGGTGGGACGAACTCAGGGAGGAGTGAAGAAGCCGAAAGGAAAGTGCTTCACTTGTAAGCAGACTGGACACTGGAAGAAGGACTGCCCCAACTGCAAGCAGAACAAAGGTATATATTTTGGTCTAGTCGTTGAAACATGTTTAGCGGTGTTATCTACCGGCACCTGGTGTGTAGATACGGGAGCCACTGATCATGTCTGCAATACTTTACAGGGGTTCCAGGAAACTAGACGACTGGCTGAGGGGGAGATTATCATATACTTGGGTGATGCCACAAAGGTGGCGGCTGTTACAGTGGGAGACGTTTATTTATCTTTTGAGAAAAATAAAGTTTTGTTTCTTAAGAATTGCTTTTATGTACCTTTATTTAGAAAGAATTTAATTTCGGTTTCTAAATTATTTATGGATGGATATTCTATTTCTTTTAATGACAGAGTTGTTATAAAAAGGAATAGGGACATTATCTGTTCGGGTGCATTGATAGGAAAATCTATACACACTTGAATTAAAAACTCCCACGATGCAAATAGAAGTTAATAACTCATCTTCTAATTCCAATAAGAGAAAAGAACCTTCGAAGATGAACCAAACATATCTTTGGCATCTTAGGCTTGGTCATATTAACCTAAGCAGAATTCAAAGGTTGATAGCTGATGGACCTCTGGGTTCATTAGCGGTGGAAGATTTCCCAACCTGTGAATCTTGCTTGGAGGGTAAAATGACCAAGAGGCCTTTTAAGGCCAAGGGATATAGAGCCAAAGATATGTTAGAATTGGTTCATTCTAATTTGTGTGATCCTATGTCTATCCAAGCTAGAGGTGGTTTTGAGTATTTTGTATCTTTTATAGATGCTTATTCGAGATATGGATACATTTACTTAATGCGCTGCAAGTCTGAATGCTTTGACAAGTTCAAAGAATTCAAGGGTGATGTGGAGAAATGTCAAGGTAAAAGTATCAAGACACTACGATCTGATCGTGGTGGTGAGTACCTCTTGGGAGAGTTTAGGAATTACTTATCAGAGGTTGGGATTCAATCCCAATTGTCTGCACCTGGCACACCCTAGCAGAATGGTGTAGCAGAGCGAAGGAATAGGACTCTTATGGAGATGGTTAGATTGATGATGAGTTATTCTGAGTTGCCAGATTCGTTCTGGGGATATGCTCTAGATACGGTAGTGTACATTCTGAACTTGGTTCCATCAAAATCAGTGTCTTCTACTCCCATAGAATTGTGGACTGGGCGAAAGCCTAGTCTAAGACATATTCGGATTTGGGGGAGTCCAGCACATGTGCTGAAGGCGGATGCTGGTAAGTTGGAATCTCGTACAAAAGTACACATAATCGTTGGCTATCCTAGGGGAATGAAAGGTGGTTTGTTTTATAGTCCTAGAGATCAAAAGGTGATCGTTAGCACGAACGCCAGATTTCTAGAGAAAGACTATGTAATGAACCACAAACCCATGAGTAAGATTGTTCTGGAGGAATTGAAAGGGGAAGTCACTTCTTCAGTACCACCGGTACAAGAGGATATACCACAAGTCACTGCACCGCGTGTCACAGAGGATACACAGGTGATACCTCATCGTAGTGGGAGGGTTGTTAGACAGCCTGATAGATTCATGTTCTTGGGAGAATCTTTTGATTTGGTCCCTGGCAAACATGAACCTGATCCCTGGACATATAACGAGGCAATCCAAGATAAAGATGCAGTATCTTGGCAAAATGCAATGAATACTGAGATTGAATATATGGATTCGAATCAGGTTTGGGAGCTAGTAGAACCACCCAATGGTGTAAAAACCATTGGATGCAAGTGGATCTACAAAAGAAAAAGAGGAATGGACAGAAAAGTTGAGACCTTCAAAGTGAGGCTTGTTGCAAAGGGGTATACTCAGAAAGAGGGTATCGATTATGAGGAGAACTTTTCGCCAGTAACCATGCTTAAGTCTATCCGGATTCTCTTATGCATTGCAGCTCATATGGATTATGAGGTGTGGCAGATGGATGTCAAGACAGCTTTCCTTAATGGAAGTCTTGAGAAAAACATCTATATGAAGCAACCAGAAGGTTTCAATGCAAAGGGCAAAGAGCATCTTATGTGTAAGCTTAATCGGTCCATTTATGGATTGAAGCAAGCTTCGAGGTCTTGGAACATCTGCTTTGATGAGGTAATCCAGTCTTATGGATTTATTCAAAGTCCGGATGAGTCTTGTGTATACAAGAGATGTGACGGAAACGTAGTGGTATTTCTTGTACTATACGTAGATGACATTTTGTTAATTGGCAACAATGTCAAGGTGTTATCAGACGTATGGGTATGGTTATCCAAAAAGTTTGATATGAAGGACTTGGGAGAAGTGGGACACATCCTTGGGATCAAGGTTATAAGGGATCGCAGGAAAAGGATATTGTGCTTATCTCAAGCTTCATACATAGACACCATTATGGATCGTTTTAGCATGCAGAACTCCAAGAAGGGTTTTCTACCTTTTAGGCATGGAGTTCCTTTATCTAAGGAGATGTGTCCTAGAACATCTAAGGAGATAGAGGAGATGAAGGTGGTTCCTTATGCTTCAGTGGTAGGAAGCCTCATGTATGCGATGCTATGTACGAGACCAGATATCTGCTTTGCCGTGGGCATGGTCAGTAGATATCAGAGTAATCCAGGACAGGGACATTGGACTACGGTAAAGCATATATTGAAGTACCTGAGAAGGACTAGGGATTATATGCTAGTTTACCAGGAAGACCAATTACTCCCTGTGGGTTATACAGATTCCGACTTCCAATCAGATAGGGATAACAGTAAGTCTACCTCAAGTTTTGTGTTTACTTTGGGAGGTGGAGCAATTGTATGGAGGAGTGTCAAGCAGAAATGCGTGGCGGACTCCACCATGGAAGCTGAGTATGTGGTGTCCTCTGACGCGGCCAAAGAAGTTGTGTGGCTCAGGAACTTCCTGATGGACTTGGATGTGATTCATGGTTTGCCCAGAACTATCACAATTTATTGTGATAATAGTGGTGCAGTTGCAAACTCGAAGGAACCACGAGCCCATAAGGCAAGTAAACACATAGAGCGCAAGTACCACCTGATACGAGAAATCGTAAAGAGAGGAGAAGTTGTTGTGGCCAAGATTGCATCGGAGGATAACCTGGCAGATCCTTTCACTAAGGCCCTTCCGGCGAGAGCTTTTGATAGGCATGTGGAGGGAATGGGAATCAAATGTATGGCAGTTTGAGGACAGCATAGTCCTTTAGTATAAGTGGGAGATTGTTGGGATGTATACTGAAAAGTCTATCTTTTGTATGAACATCTTTATTTTGAAATAAGAATCACATGATCATTGTTTGCATATTTATGGTGATGCATATTGTCTAATACATTACATTGTAGATAACATGGTGTGTGGTGTCACACGGGAGATCATATTATCGGCTCCTTGTAAAGTATAAGTATAGGCTCACAACCGAGATGGCTTTGGACAAACCATTGGTATGGTTGTAGTGTGTTTTGGTATTGGTTTATCTTGACCATAGAATCACACTAGTACACTTTGTGTGTATTGAGCAGGACCAACTTAGAGGTGATTCGATTTTTTACTGACTACATAATCGAATCGGACCTCAGATATTATATTGTAAATGCTCTTAATCCCAATATAAAAACGGGCACATATACTTAGTATTCATTTCTTTGATTTACCAATGGGCGAGATTTATAGATTAAATCGATAGGCTCGGTAAGTTGGGAAATGATATTATTTATATGGTGTGTCGTTGATTATAGGAGGAAATCGTGTCCTATATATTAGGATGATGATGTCCCCTTGAGGAGCTCATAAGGTTCATCATGTAAACCCTGCAGGTGGACTTGGTCCGGCATGATGAAAAGGTTGAGTGGTACTACTCATGGAGTTAGATGTTGATTAATTAATTGTCAGTAAATTAATTAATCGATGTACATTCGAGATCTTAAACACGGGAAGAAAATGTACATATAATATATGAAGCCCATATTAACTTATGGGGGTTGGTGAGGTAGATCAATGATAATCCTTTAGTGGATTGGATTATCATTAATGGATAGGACTTTATGTGGGCTTGATCCATTGGGTGGCCAAGATCCAACTCCTCCTCATGGTCCCTATTGTATCCTATTAATACCTCATGAAGCCTAGATCCAATGGATGAAAACAAAACTCTAGATCCAAAGGTAGAGATTAAATCTCTAGATCCGACGGTTGAGATTAAATCTCTAGATCTGATGGTTGAGATTAAATCCCTAAAACCAATGGTGGAGATTAAAACAAGGCTTATCCCTAACTCTATAAATGGAGAGGAGGGGGTGGGCAGTAAGGGGGAATCCCATTAGAGATAGGATTAGGGTTAAGGTGGGCGGCAAGTTTGGAGATTAGGGTTTGGGGTTGGCGGCACCAAATAAGGAAAGCTTTTCCTTATCTTCTTCTTCTCCCTTGGTGGCCGGCACCCATACAAGCTCTTCCCTCGTTTGGTCGGCGTCCAAACTCCCTCAATCTCTTCTCCTTGGCCGGTGGAAACAACGATTAGGGTAATTCCTTGGAGTCCTTGGCCGGCACCCACTTCCTTTCCTCCTCTTCTTCTTGGCCGGCGGCTAGCACCTAGCTTGGAGCTCGGTGGTTGGTTGAAAGAAGGAGAAGTTCCTTGTTTCTATACTTCCTCTTGTTCGAAGCGAGCAAGGAAGGAAGATTGGTGATCTAGGAGCTTCAACTTTTGGTAGATCATCGCCCACACGACGTCCAAAAGGAGGAAGGTCATACAATAGAAGATCGAGAGGTATATCACTTATCTATCTTCATATGTAACATGTTTGTAATTGTTTTTTAATTATATATGCATGATATATTCTGTTTTGTGGCTAATATAACTTGGACCCCGAACATAAACACAAAAGTCGGCGATCCATACATCGTCTATTCTGCGGCTATTCATAGAATAGAGGTTGGTTTCTTGAACAACAAGTTTGTTCAAGTGACTACTCTAATTGAATAGCACGATGATGAAATGGTTGCTTGGGTGATCCCCTTTGTCTAGGATTAAATTTTTTTAATCCGGGGACGTCGATGGGATCGCCATGAACAAGCGACCGAGTTGAAGTGAGAAGCGAAGTTTCCTACCTTCAAGTGGTATCAGAGCTTCAGTTCCAAAGGCAAAACCTTCATTGAGGACTTGGCAAGTTCACTAGGCTCGGGGTCCTTGAGTCGGTGAAGGATGTCATTGCGAAGCCGTGCGCTTGATGCATCCAAGAAACCACTGGATGGGGAGCGAATAGAGTGAGTCCCAATAGAAGCATACTTCGAGGGCAAGAGACGCGAAGGATGGCATTGTGAAGTCATGCACTTGGTGCATCCGAGGGACGTAGGCCGAGGGAAGAGAGCTTCGGTGGGGAACTCCATGAGAGAATGAGGTGGATTTGGCCAAGTGGCTAAGACTGAGTGTCGGAGGCTCAAACATGATGTTTGAGGCTTTACCCAATGGTTAGATGCTCAAACAACTTGGTGTTTGAGGTTTTACCCGACATCAATCGAATAGCATAGGTGCCAGTCGACTGCTCTAGGTCGATTGGACTCAACCGGTGTTCGACTGACCAAGTTCTTGCTGAAAAGTCGACTGCCGAGGGAGGGCAGTCGACTGTCAACACCATAAGTCGACTGATTAGGGAGATCAGTCGACTGATCGGGGTATTTGCGGCCACAGAAGGTCTTCTAGTCGAGTGATCGCGGTGACCACTTGACTGATGGGATCATTAGTTGACTGATGGGCATGATCAGTCGACTGATGATGGATCCGTTGGCATTTGGCCAGCGTGGATCGAGTGGTTGTGAGACAACGGCTACAGGGCCAGTCGACTGATGGTCATGATCAATCGACTGATGGGCGTAGAATCAGCTCGATGCAGGTTATAAATGGAGCTCAATATGGAAGATTTCGCCAAGACTTAAAGGGTGATTTTGGAGGGGAATTGCTGTTGCATTCCAGACCTTCAAAGCCAATCCAAAGCAAGCAACAAGCAAGTGATTCAAAGCGATTTGTGTAAAGTATTCTTTACTTGTATTTCGTATTATAGTTGTATTCTTGCTTGTACTTTTGTATTACTGTTGTAATAGCTTGTACGAGGTTTCTCCACCTCCGACGTGTTGTTGAGAAGGAGTTTAGTTAGTGTCGTGCACATAACTAGAGCTCATTGAGCTCGCCCCGTGGAGTAGGAACCATTCGGTTCTGAACCACATATATCTTGTGTATGCTTGTATGTGTTGTTAGTATTTTCATTTATATTACTATTCTGCTGCACTAACGACAATCGTAGACAAGTGACACAAGAAGAATGAACGATTTCCACCATACGCGAAAGAGGGCTATTCACCCCCTCTAGCCGGCCACCAACGTTCTAACAAGAATTACACTAATACACTTTGTGTGTATTGAGCAAGACCGACTTAAAGGTGATTCAATTTATTGCTGGCTACATAATTGAATCAGACCTCGGATATTATGATGTACATCCTCTTAATTCCGATATAATAATGGGCACATATACTTAGTATTTATTTCTTTGATTTACCAATGGGCGAGATTTATGGATTAAATCGATAGGTTCGGTAAGTTGGGAGATAATATTATTTACATGGTGTGTCGTTGATTATAGGAGGAAATCATGTCCTATGTATTAGGATGATTATGTCCCCTTGAGGAGCTCATAAGGATCATCATGTAAACACTGCAGGTGGACTTGGTCCGGCATGATGATAAGGTTGAGCAGTACTACTCATGGAGTTAGATGTTGATTAATTAATTATCAGTAAATTAATTAATTAATGGACATTCGATATCTTAAACACGGGGAGACATTTGTACAATTAATATATGGAGCCCATACTTATTTATGGGGGTTGGTGAGGTAGATCAATGATAATCCTCTAGTGGAATGGATTATCATTAATGGATCGGATTTTATGTGGGCCAGATCCATTGGGTGGCCAAGATCCAACTCCTCCTCATGGTCTCTATTGTAGCCTATTAAAACCCTCATGAAACCTAGATCCGATGAACGCGATTAAATGGAGGCTTGGGCGAAATCTATAAATATGGTTTCAAGGCTTGGGCGTTAGATATCTTTTTGGAGATTGGGGTTTTTGGAGTGGGCGGCAAGATTGTTGGAGAGGCTAGGGTTTGGGCGGAAGAAGTTTTTGGTTTTGCTTCCTAGGGTCGGCGGTAACAACTTGGAGATTAGGGTTTATCTCTTGCTTCTCCTTGGCCGGCACCACCCTCATCCATCTCCATCTTCATTGCCGACGCCTCCTTCTCTTTCCCTTTATCCAGCGGCAAGAGTTAGGGCTTCTTCCCTTAGAGCTCTTGGTCGCCGCCCATCTTCCTTCTTCCTGCCCTTGGCCAGCAGCAACAACCTAGCTAGGAGCTTAGTGGTCGGCACTAGATAGGAGAAGAAGGGTTCGGTCATCTTCCCTTTGTTCGGAGCGAGCAAGGAAGGGAAGAATGCGATCTAGGAAGTTTCGACTCTTGGATGATCGTTGCCCACACAACGTTCAAGAGGAGGATAGGTCATACAATAGAAGATCAAGAGGTATACAAGAGGTATAATCTTGTTTGTTTTGATTTAGTTCTTTTGTATAATGCATGTGGCTAATTTACTTGGACCCCGAAGATAAACACAAAAATCGGTGATCCGTACATCATCTATTCCGTGGCTAATCGAGGAAAAGAGTTAGGTTGCTTGAGCAATAAGTTTGTTCAAGTGACCACTCTAATTGAATAGCACGATGATGGATCGGTTGTTTGGGTAATCCATCTTTGTCAAGGATTAATTTTTTAATCCGGGGACATAGATAGGATCGTCATGCACAAGCGACCAAGGCGAAGTGGGAAGCGAAGCTTCGACCCTTCAGGTAGTTCATCACAAACTGTGAGTAACTCTTCGACAAACAATGTAAAATTAAGTCAATACTTAATTCATGATCCATCACAAACCCAAGTGTCACTAGTCGCTCGATGTACCCATTCATCTTTAGCACAAATTGCACCACAGATGAACCTTCTTGCATCTTAGAGGTGAAGAGGAGCTTGGATACTTCGAATCTTTCGGATCTCACTTACTCTTCAAACAGCTCATGGAGATGAAAGACTATGGTATTAGCATCCATATGCTCATGTTGCTTCTAAAGCTCGGGTATCATCGCCGCTAGCATGATGCAACTTACCAATTAAAAATCAGTCATATGTTTCTGATAGGCCAATAATTGGTCCGGAGTTGCATCATCCTTAGGATGGTTGGGAAGAGGCTCTTCGAGGACATACGCAAGTTTTTCTGCCTTGAGAAATTCTCAAGTTTCTAAGTCAGTCCCAGAAGTTTGGCCCAGTCAATTTATTCGAATCCAAAATAGAGCGCAAATTCAAAGACGTCATGATCAAGTGATTAACCTAGACATACAAATCGAACATATATGAGAAAGATGATTTTAAAATGCAATAACATACATTTATTAGTTCCCATTCATTTTTCCAAATTCTAAAACCCCTCAAATCAATTCAGAAGATCATAGGTCCATCTCCGAATGGGCTGATATCCAACATAGGTAAGAACAACCTTGGAGAGAGTCCAACAAGTCATTCTTAGATACGATGGTAGGTATCAAGTATACCAATTGCATATCACATATATGCAACTATCGTAATGTGCTATCAACTAATTGAATGTTCACACATACATTGGGTTGTTAACACATTAACAAGTATGCATCATATGCATGTCACCCAACTTCACCTCCCTTTATATCGACCTTGGAGAGAGTCCAACAAATTGATGCTCCAAGTTAAAGTCGACCCATTAATCGCGGAATAGTTTTAATATGGTTAGAGCGCATTCAAACAATTAGCAAGACTTGGAGAGAGTCCAACAACCCAAGCTAACGATTGACCTCTGACTCTTATCATATTAGTGTTAAACTATTCAATGGTTTGAACATGTTTAGGTTCGAACCGGGCTTAGAGAGAGTCCAACAACCCAAACAAGAAACGAAACTCTGGTTCTAACCATATTAATGGAAGGTGTAGGCTTTAATATTGTGTAAGGGTTTTAAAGTCTCATCCTCTTTTTCATGCAAATAACTATTATCTACTTTGCATGACACACATGACATACATTTACATGTCATGACACGCATGACATAATGATATGCATCTAATGCAATTATATGACATACAATTATGGCATGTACAAATAGTTTCCTTATTTGTCATAACTATTTTTGGAAATAAAATATGTTTGAGATTTGATTTCTAAAATCAAATCTCGATTAAATTAGGAAACAAATTTCCACATCTAATCACATATCTTATTTATGGAAAATATTAAATAAGAAAATTCAAATTTAATTTAGGAAACAAATTTCCTAATCACATTAGAAAATTTCTAATTTGAATTTCTTTATTAATTAAAATTTCCATAATTACTTCTAAACTTTCCAAAAGTAGAAAATTTTCAAAAATACAATTATGACTATCGTAAAACAATTTTACGATTATGTCATAACACAATCGAACTCTAATACCACTGTTGGGTTCCCATGGCACCAACGTGGATGTTGTGTTCGAACACGTTTCGTAAACATTCACACAGTGGAAGCAAAAACAAGTAATAAACTATTTATTACAACACACATACCACACACATGCAAGGATACAACATGTGTAGACATAATTGACATTTCAAATTTTATAATAAAAGGAAATTTATTCTAGTTATACCTGACGAATCACGTTGTGGGAAAGGCATCAACCGTAGCGACCCTCGCTAGAACCGCCTCTATTCGTATCCACGTCGAGTATCATCGGGATAGCTTCTCCAAGCCACGAGGCCCGACTTCATGAAAGGTACTAGCTTCATGTTGAAGTCATTGTGATCCGAGAGACGATCACAATCCGAATCAAATTCAGATTTAAAAATGAGTTCCACGAACTCGCTTCTTGGAAGTAGTTTTCATCAACCAATTGACGAAAATTTAACCCTCCACCTTTGAGGATTTCCAGAGATCCAATCCCCGGCAAGTAGGTCACTGTCGGAGCACATAACACCAAACGACCTCTCCACAAAGAGGAGAACATGTTATCCAAAACTGGACAGCTTGTTTAGGTGGAAGAGATAGCCGGCTAATGCTTGGTCGGTTGCTCCTTGGTGACCGGCGGCCAAAGGAGGATCATCGGAGGAGTTGTCGAAGGCTGGTGGATGGCCGGCGTCAAGGAGAAAGTGGTGGCAGCAACTTGGGCAGTAGCACAAGAGCTGGGCGGCAAGGACTCCCTCCTTGTGTTGGGCGGCAAGAAGCAAGGAGAAGGAGAAGAGGTGGGCGGCAACTCCAAAAATAACTCTCTCTCTCTCTAGCTAGCTAGGGTTTCACAAAACCCTTAAGCCGTGTTTTTAAAGAGAGCATATTCTCCTAATAGTTATTTGTTCATAACTAAAACCCGTTAACCCGCTCCAATAACTTAAGTTAAAATAAACCAAATCGTATTAGTCTATTTTAAGTTAAAACGAACCGAACTAACTTTGGTTCATTCTTTTAAAACAAACCAAACCACTTTGGTTTATTTTTCCACCATTGGATTAGAACCAAATCGATTTGGTTCATCCATCATGTCTTCATAAGAATCGACCCATCCATGCTTCCGATGCGACTGAAATAATTTCATACTCGCTCTTTGTTTGGTCCAACCAAACCAAGTATCTCTCGATCTGAAAATCCTATTCTCAAGCTCGTTTTAAATCCTTCAGATTACGCTTGTTATGCATGTGGCCAAATAGGTTCCCGATTTATATTGGTCATCTATAATTAACCATTAATTATAGAACGATCATGAGTGGCACCAAGTAGTACATCATGATCCTCAATTAACCGAAAAATCAATGGTTGATCCCAGAAACTTTTTCTGAAACTCTTCAGCAGCTATAATGAATCATGTCTCATTCCCTTCACTCATCTTATACCCACTTGGTTCAGGACATGGTCTATTGTGTCAGTCCCCACTAGGCTGACTACATCACACCTAGCCCAAGTATTTACTTCCTCGTCCTACGGATTTTAGTTACTGCACATGTATCCAAGAGTACCATACTCTAAACATGTAATGCTTTGGCCAAAGACTTTAGTAACAATCCGATGAGAAGTCATAGGGCATGCATCTCCTCGTAAGGAGTGGTGAATTCTCTGTTGACTATTCAAACACCTTCGGGCACTTCGACTTATGCTCAATCATTCCGGGTCCACATCTCCTCGGAGATGCTTACTTAAGATGTCAAAGCATAAGTCTCCGTGACCAAGATGACTTGAATACCTCAAGTCGAAGAAATATCACACTTATTGTCTCAACAGAATCGATGGCGTCTGAATGCATCAATTTATCGACTAGGGATAATTCTAATACATTACAATTACACATGTAGAGAAACTCACTAGTTGTGATCCAATCATAAATTCTCTCATGGTGTGAATCGTATTACGGACATTCAGTAAATGAGTTTGAGATCCAATCAAATACATGAAAACATATATACTCAAGTAGTGAATCTTCATTTATAAAATAAATGGTACAACCATAAGGCGATTGCCTTGGGACACCTCTCATATATTACTAACACTTCATCTTCTCGACCAGAGGTAGATGGTTCCTCTTGAGTTTGCTCCAGTGTGGAAGTTCTCTCCTCCCCCTCAATCCTAGAGGTGGAGGCTTCTCCTACTTCTTCCACTTCTTCTACTAATCCGGATGTCGAACTCCTCTCAACCTCCAAATCCTCACTTTCTTGTGAGGATGAGCTTTCTTCTTTAGGCTCTCTCTCTACTTGAGCCACAGATGGTTCTTCATTGAGTTTGGCCAATTTATCCCATAGCTCCTTGGCATCTTGAAATTCACCTAACCTAGACACGACATCATTAGGTAATGAATTTAATATCAATTGCATTGCCTTATGATGTGAGCAAAACATATAGGGTTTTAGGAGTAGTTTTTGCTCACATCTTGTTACATTTTGCGTTAGTTTCATGCATAAGTTACTCTGTTTTTGCATGCATTTCCTATTTTCTAGTTTGGAGGTTTGCTCGTTGTTCTTTTGAATGTAGGTTGGCTTTTTGGGCAGAAAAGATGCATTTTCGGAGCGAAAGAAGGACATTTCATGCTAGACGCAGAGTGGGACACGGTCAGAGCGTGTGAATTCACACGGTCGTGTCCGATGGGCGAAGATCAGCACACCAGGGCCGCACACGGCTTGGTCGTGTGGAAACACACGGCCGTGTGGCGGCCCGATGGAGTTGCGCGACTAGGGTTTTTTCCCGATTTCGCAGCGGTCCGAGGCGACGTCTATATAAGGATGGCTCCACCCAAACCCTAGGAAGAGGCACGACAGCTAGGATGGCACGCCAAAGCCCTAAAAAGCTTTGGTAACTCACAGCCGGGAGGAGGAACACCGTCGGAGGTCCACCACTTGCAATACAACGCCGGAGAGAAGGTCACAATGCATTGTAATCTCTATTTCTGCACTGTCTTTCTATTGTAATTGAACTTAAACATGTGTTGTGATTCTTCCTTCGTGTTTATGGAGTAGAACTTTTGATTCTAGGATTAGGGAGTAGCTTGTGTTCATAAACAATGTTGGTTCATATTAAATTTTGGCCAAAAGTTTGATTTGACAATTGGATGTTGCTCTTTATTCTACCTACGTGTATTTGTCTTTCTTTCCACTGTGCTTAGGCGATACGAGGTGGTGACAGCCCTCGCAATCTAAATTTAGGAGGTTTCATCAAGGAACCTAGGGGTAAACCTGACCTCCCATAACTGCGGGGAGAAGGGAGCGGTAGAATCAGAAACAGTCCACCGTAAGGATTGATTTGGGATCCTCGTACCCTCTATCCCATCCTTTTGGGCGAGGATAGCTCCCGGTGAATGCGGTGGCTCTGTGGGAGAGTGTATGATGTCCCTTCCCCAAAACCGTAAGTAGAAGTTTAGACGACGCCAATTGACAACGTTGCTCTATGGTACACAAGTGAAACTGAAGTCCTAGAATTGCCTTTTTAAGACCCCGACACCCTCTTTTCCTCCTTCGTGTGACACCACACTGAGTAGGATCCTCCGATAGTCCTCACCAATTGACTCTCACTGAGATTTCGTCCGAACAACCGCAACCACTTAGTATATTGGTACTCGAATCCCAGTCCCTGTGGGATCGATAATCTATTTATTACTTGACAACATCCATGCACTTGCGGGCATTGAGCGTGAGCGCATACTTTGAGTATTCGACGGTCTCCGTCGTGGGATTTAAGGTCGCGACCGTGCGCATCAAGTTTTTGGCACCGTTGTCGGGGACTGTCGATTCGATATCAAATCGAACGGTGGTAGATTGGATCGGACTTAGGATTAGATTATTTTCTTGCTTTTTTTTACTTTATTTTCTTTAGTTTTATTTTCCATATTTAGATTTAGTTTTTATTTGCAGTAGTAGTTTCCTTTTTACTTATTGCATCTTAGGTTTTTATTTATTAGATTTATTTTCTTCTTTAGCATTAGGTTAGCACTCTTACTTTTGTGTGTTGGTTCATCGTATGCTTAGAAGTCTAGGGTCGGAAGGTATAATTCCGATCGATTTAGAGATAGAGCGAACCTTTCACCGTCGGAGAGCAGCACAGCGAAAGATGGAAGATCAAGCTGCATCCGAGGTGAACGTAGGCAGTCGACCTCTACGGGACTACGCAGCTCCTAGCGCTAGAGGATTCAGGCCGAGCATAGCTGGACCATCCATATCGGCAAATAACTTTGAGCCGAAGCCGACACTCATACATATGGTCCAATAGAGCCAATTTGGGGGGAGCTGCGACTGAAGACCCGAACCGGCATCTTGAGGCTTTTCTAGAAATCTGCTCAACCATGAAATTAAACGGAGTCCCTTCTGACGCGATCCGCCTCAGCCTATTTTCATTTTCACTGCGGGATAAGGCTAAGGCTTGGATTCAATACTTACCCTCTGGCAGCATCACCACATGGGAGCAGTGTGAGTAGCAGTTTCTGAATAAATACTTCCCACCAAGTAAGACTGCTCACATGCACCATCTTATCACTAGCTTTCGCCAGAAGGAGGGGGAGTCCCTGTTCGAAGCATGGGATCGCTACAAGGGGCTACTTTATCAATGCCCACACCATGGACTGGAGAGGTGGTTGGTGATCCATATTTTCTATAATGGGATCGCTTACGTCACAAAGATGTCCCTAGATTCTACCGCAGGAGGAGCTTTAATGAACAAAATCATAGAGGAGGCGGAGGAGCTTATCGAAGAGGTGGCCCAAAACCTCCATCAATGGGCCTCCGAACGTGGTCAACCCATGCCTACAGCGGAATGTTACACTGTCAATTCCATGGAATACTATGGAGGGTAAGGGACCCAGGATTAGCAGATTGAGCACTACGATGCGGTTGGGGACTACAACCCCAGACCCAACAACCAACACTCCAGCACTTCTCATTGGGGACGGAGGAACCACCAAAATTTTCCGTATAAGAATACCTTAGGAAGGTTCCAACTGCCGGGAGAGAATTGGTAGTCATGTCCCTCTAACACCCAGCTAAAGAGTATGCTAGAGGATTTCATTTGAACGCAATAGAAGGCGAACACTGAATTTTAGTGATGGCATTCACAGACGGATACGATGATCGAGGGGTTGGGGTCATATGTAAGAGATCTTGCCACCAGGCAGAAGTCGCTGGAGATTCAAGTAGCTCGGATCGCGAACCAAATCTCCGGAGACCAGGGAAGCTGCCAGGAAGAGCAGAGGCCAATCCGGTAGAGCAGTGTCAGGCAGTGATGCTGCGAAGCAGAAGGATCCTGAAAGAAATGTCAGGATGGTCGATTACCGAAAAGGACAAGGGATCTGAACCGCTAGAGCCTCTGGGGGAGGCAGAGAATGAAAAAACAAGAGAGACGAACCGAGAGCCTGCTGTGAGGGCTAAATCACCCCTTATTGTACCATTCCCACAACAGTTGACGAATGCAAAGAAAGACACCGAGTTTGGTAAATTCCTGGATATGCTGAAGACGATCTCGGTAGAGGTATCGATACTCGAAACGTTGCACCAAATGCCCCAGTTTGCTAGGTTCATGAAAGATATTCTGGCATATCGTAGGAAGGTAGTGGAGTCGGAAACAGTAGCCCTCACAGAGGAGTCAAGCGCTTATCTCCGAAACGAAGCTACTCAGAAATTAAAAGATCCAGGGAGCTTCTATATCCCATGCTATATAGGGACAACACTGATTAGTAAAGCCTTCTGTGACTTGGGAGCGAGTGTGAGTCTTATGCCCTATACCTTATGTAAAAACTATGGTTAGGAAATTTAAAATTCACTACTATGACACTACAACTAGCTGACCACACATACCGCTACCCATTGGGGATTTTAGAAGACGTTCCTATTAAGTTGGGGAAGTTTACATTACCAACTGACTTTGTGGTGATGGAGATGGAAAAAGATCCCAAGATACCCGTTATCCTGAGGCGACCATTTTTAGCGACTGCAGGAATGGTCATTGATGTTAAGAATCACAAGTTGACCCTAAAAGTGGGAGAGGATAAGATCAAATTTGAGCCCACTGGGATAGGAAGTCAGGAACCTGCGTTAGGGAAATATGTGATTCCAGTGAGAACTAGAAAGGAAGCGGCATATGCAGATCCCGAGACGGATGAATGGAGGTTCACTGAACCACCAGAGCCGAGTTGATAGAAGAGTGCGGTCGAGCTAAACGACCTTAAACAAAGTGCTTCTTGAGAGGCAACCCAAGTTTAGTTGTAGATTTCCTTTTTTCTATTGCATTGCATACATGTGTTAGATTTTAGTTTTGATTTCCATCACATTTAGAGTTAGGAGTAGAAAAGAACTTTGCTAGGCGAAAATGAAACCCATATTAGTCTACACGGCGAAATGTATGAACAAATTCGGGCCATGGTGTATGAAAGGGGCGAAAAAAGAGGGTACACGGCCTGGCTGTGTGTTTTCCCATGGTCGTGCCCGCTTGACCAAAGATGCACACGGCCTAGCCGTGTGTTTTCACACGGCCTGGCCGTGTGTTTTCACACGGCCGTGGCGCGCGAGGTTAAAAGGGGTGAGTCGTGTGTTTTCACCTCATTTGCACTGTGTGCTTCAAAAGTTCTTTCCCTAGCCGTGTGAGTTCGTTTTCCCCTTCCTCTAGAAGCATTTTAAACCTCTTTAGAAGCCAAAAGGAGCAAGAATGAGGAGGACCAAGGTCGTAGCATCCCGATCCGGTGCCTCGAAGTGACAAACAAGAAGATCTGACACTCCTCAAGCTCCGGAAGAGGGTAACGCCCTACCCCCTCTACTTTTTCGCAATAATGAGCATAGAGATAGGTTTAATATGCTCTCTACTCGTAAACTTACTGCTACTAGGTACTTAGATGAGGATTTGCTAAGATCCTTAGGTTTGTTGGGTGACATGCACACCCTATTTGCAAAAATGGGGTGGGATGAGATTATGGGAATAAGGCACCTAACCTACCCTAGGATAGTTTTGGAATTTTTGAGTTCTTTAGAGGAGGAAGTTTTAACGGGTAGAGAGATCGAGGAGGGTAGGATAACTTTTAGACTTTTTAATATTGAGCATGAGTGGACCCTTCACCAATGGAACTCATGCTTTGGCCTGCCAAGTGGGGGAGAGAGAAGAACCCCTAATGGGTACAACTCTCATTTGATTTGGACTGAGTTGACAGGGGAGCACGTTTATAACCCTTCTAGGGCCAAAGCATCGCGCCTCCAAAACCCCGTCTTTCGATACCTTCACCGTGTCATGGCCAGTACTATATTTGGTCGTGAAGAGAGTGACGGTGTAGTGAGAGACAGTGAGCTGCTTTGCCTATGGGACATGCTACAAGAAAGGAGTAGCATCGATGTAGGGTCCCACTTCATCAGACACTTAGTGAAGATGGGCAAAGCATCACGCGGAGAGATCCATGTGGGAGGCCTACTTACCCACATTTGCTATAGGATGGGGTACGACTACACAGCATTGGAGAGTATAGAGGGGAGCCCTAAGATCGACCTAGGAGTATGCATGGCCATGAAGATGATTGTAAGAGAAGGAGACTCCTTATATTTTGTAAGGAAAAATCTTACGACCCTTAGGCTCCCCGACCCGGATCATACCACCATCGCTATACGCGCCAATTGGTGCTTAGACCTGATAGTGGAGTCCCCTCCACATGAGGGACCATCCACATCAGCACCCATCTCTCCACCTTTGTACCACTCTCCCTCCAGTCCACACATACATAGGAGCCCACCTAGTCCACGCCGACACGAGCCTACACCTATGCCACCATCTTTCTCTACTTTTGAGCAGGATGCAGGTATATCGGCATATGATTTCTCGGAGTTCCGATCGTGTCTCAACGACATCTACATTGAGCAGCAGACGCAGGGGCAGCGATGGGAGGAGCAGAGCGCCTACCAGCAGGTGGAGTTCCAGGGATTCCAGGAGCATTTCCAGCGGGTAGAGGAGTTCTACGATGAGGCCCGCATATACTTCCGGGAGGAGGTTGCTAGTCGCCAGGATGAGGCAGCTTACCGCAGGGAGATGTGTCAGTGGCTCAGCAGCAGGTTCTCCCAGGATCCAGAGATGCCCATGCTCCCAGACTTTCCACCTCGTTCATCATATTAGAGGTATACTTTTGTTTAAGTCGGGGGGAGGGGGGGAGCCCCAAAATCCTATTTTGTTTTGTTTTCCTAGTAATAGTTTCTTTCTGGTATTTTCATTTGTTCATGCATGCATGAGTTGTTTAGTTCCTTTCAGTACTTAATTTTTGATGTCTTAAAAGCTATCTCAGTAGTATTTTTGAAAATTGCTTGCATGATGTTGTTCCCATAGGTAGCTTAACTCTATTTATCTTGTGGTATTTTATTCTATGTGCTCTATTGAATGTTCTAGACTTACACTAATTAGCTCTGTTTTCGCACTTACACATGTCGAACAGTCTGACAGGGAGAATCTAGTACATACCTAGTTATAATTCACTTCAATAGTCTAGTACTTTGGAATCCATAGGTGACTCTAGGTTTAGCATTTTAGTTACTGGAGATGCTCGGATTGTGTAAGCCCATTCGGAAAAATAAAAATCCCTATGAGCTAAAAAAAAAAGATTATGAGGGATAAAAAAATAGTTGTTGTGGGTGGAAATGGTTAGGTGCTCCTTAGAGACCGAGTTAGGTTACTGGGGAAACACCTCCCAATTTCTCTCAATATCGAGCACGCCTTTGAGACTTTATGCTAGATCTAGGGAACGACCCTTGCTTTAGGCAGGTAAGTGCCTAAGAGCCGAAAACCTTAGGAAAGCTATGGGGTGACGACTTAACTCACCAAGAAAAGGGCATCCCCTAAGAATGATTTGCCTAGCACGAGCACGAGGAGCTAACTTAGTGAATTTTTAGAATGTATCTATTTTGCTTTGATTGCAAATACCACCTGATAAATTTAGTTAGCATGCTCATTATGGAACATTATCTTTTTAAAATTTTATGGCACTGAGGTTTGCTTGAGGACAAGCAAAGATTTAAGACTGGGGGAAGTGATGTGAGCGAAACATATAGGGTTTTAGGAGTAGTTTTTGCTCACATCTTGTTATATTTTGTGTCAATTTCATGCATAAGTTACTCTATTTTTGCATGCATTTCCTATTTTCTAGTTCGGAGGTCTGCTCATTGTTCTTTTGAATGTAGGTTGGGTTTTCGGGCGGAAAAGATGTGTTTTCTGAGCGAAAGAAGGACATTTCATGCTAGACGCAGAGTGGGACACGGCCAGGGTGTGTGGATTCACACAGTCATGTACGATGGGCGAAGATCAACACACCAGGACTGTACACAGCCTGGCCATGTGGAAACACATAGTCGTATGGCGGCCCGATGGAGTTGCGCGACTAGGGTTTTTTCCCGATTTCGCAGCGGTCCGAGGCGACATCTATATAAGAATGGCTCCACCCAAACCCTAGGAAGAGGCACAATGGCTAGGACGACACGCCGAAGCCCTAAAAAGCTTCAATAACTCACAGCGGGGAGGAGAAACGCCGCCGGAGGTCCACCACTTGCAATACAACGCCGAAGAGAAGGTCACAACGCATTGTAATCTCTATTTCTGCGCTCTCTTTATATTGTAATTGAACTTAAACATGTGTTGTGATTCTTCCTTCATGTTTATGGAGTAGAACTTTTGATTCTAGGATTAGGGAGTAGCTTGTGTTCATAGACAATGTTGGTTCATATTAAATTCTGGCCAAAAGTTTGATTTGACAATTGGATGTTGCTCTTTATTATACCTACATGTATTTGGCTTTCTTTCCACTGTGCTTAGGTGATACGAGGTGGTGACAGCCCTCGCAATCTAGATTTAGGAGGTTTGATCAAGGAACCTAGGGGTAAACCTGACCTCTCGTAACTGCGGGGAGAAGGGAACGGTGGAATCGAAAACGGTCCACCGTAAGGATTGATTTGGCATCCTCGTACCCTCTATCGCATCCTTTTGAGTGAGGATAGCTCCCAGTGAATGAGGCATCTCTGCGAGAGAGTGTATGATTTCCCTTCCCCAAAACCATAGGTAGAAGTTTAGACGACGTCAATTGACAACGTTGCTCTGTGGTACACAAGTGAAACCGAAGTCCTAAAATCGCCTTTTTAAGACCCCGACACCCTCTTTTCCTCCTCCATGTGACACCGCACTAAGTAGGATCCTCCGATAGTCCTCAACAACCGACTCTCATTGAGATTTCATCCGAACAACCGCAACCACTTAGGCTGCATTTAGTAGGATGTAATGTAATCCAAGTTGTAATGTAATCCAAGTTGTAATGGAATGCAATGTAATCTTGATTACATTACTATGTTTGGATATAAATTGTATGTAATCTTGGATTACAAAGGTCATTACATTCTTTTGTTTGGTCGATCGTCGATCGGCCATCGGTCGTCGATCGATCGGATCACCGATTGATCGCTGATGCACGCGCTTGATCGGCCCGCCGCGCATCGGCCGTCGTCGTCGGTCATTGGTCGACCACCATCGGTCACCGATCGACCATCGATCGACCGTCGTCGGTCGCCGATCGGTCGTCGAGCGATCGCCGACCGATCGCCGATCACCGACCGACCGCCGCCGGTCACCAACCGATTGTCGCCGATTACCGATCGGCCATCGGTCGTCGATCATCGGTCGACCGCCGACCGACCTGTTGGTGCAATCGGCCCAAGTCACGATTGACCAGGACTCGAGCTTGGCTCGAGTGATGTTTTGATGTTTCGACAAAAACATATGACAATGTAATTGTCATGGGAAAGTCCAAGTCTTGAGTACTTGGCACAAGGAAAGTCCAAGCATGGGTCTTGGCATGGAAAGTCCAACATAGGTTGGCAAGGGAAAGTCCAATCTTGAGTCTTAGCATTTGAAGTCCAAGGGGTTTGGTATTGGCGGCGTAAAGTCCAAGCGGGAGTCTTGGCGGCGTAAGTACAATGTGCCTTGGCGGTGTAGACACCGTTAGCATGACATAGCCGATGGAAGCATCTAAAGGCTAGCGCGATGGATGAACAAGTCATTGATGACTTGGAGGGATCCGAGAGGCGTGAGGCTGATGGAGATGGTTAGAAGGCTTAGGTCTAGGCTAAGGGTGGTCTAGCAAGTATAGGGGCACCATACTTGGGTTAAAACCTCATGTTTGCCATGTGCGATCGGCCGTAGCGTAATCAACTAGGGTTTGACCGCAGGAATGGCCAAAGAGTCGATCGCCGGAGCTTGGCACTCGATCGATCGGTCAGCGATCGATCATGGGATCGATCGGTGATGCTTGGATTTTCGGCCACGAGAATGGAGTCTCACCAACGCTGGGATGAGCGGTTGAGTGATGGCTCATCGATCGGCCGATGCTCATGATCGATCGGTCGATGTCCTAGCCGTTGGATTTTTCCAGCGTGGATTACACCGTTGTCTCACAGCAACAGTGTGATCAGTCGACTAATGGTCCCGAGCAGTCGACTGATCGACCTTTTTCAGCACAGATTGAAGCTATATAAGGAGCTCGTGATGGAGGAAAAGATAGTGATTTTCTTGGGTGAAATTGAAGGGGAAAGTTGGTGCTTTCCAGTCCTTCAAAGCTAGTTCAAGGCAATTAAAGATCAAGCAATCAAAAGCTCTTGTAAAGTATTTTTCTTTACTCGCATTTCATATAAATTGTTGTAATTTCTTGTTTTAGTTTCTTACTGTTGTAAGATTACATGTAAGGGGTTTCTCCGCCTCCGACTTGTGTCGAGAAGGAGTGTTTATTATAGTGGTGTGTGATTGGCATCGCTAGGGTTCGTACGAACCCGATCCATGGACTAGGAACCGTTTCGGTTCTGAACCACGTTAAACGATTGTGTTTGCGTGTTGTTAATTGTTTCGTTATTGCTTTCATTACTATTCTGCTTCATACTAACGAAATTGTAGAGACGAACACGCGATCAAATTCCATCACGTTTAGCACGACGCTATTCACCCCCCTCTAGCGGCTTCAAATTTCCTACAATTGGTATCAGAGCCCGGGCCTCTTCTACAGATTAACAACCCGGAGTCAAGACGCTAGAGGAACAAGATGGAATTCCAAGACAAGCTTGGATCGGACATCAACACTCCACCGCCATATGATCGAGAAGACTTTTGGGCGTGGAGATCAATAATGGAGATGTTCTTGATGATGGATATAGAGGATTGGTTCATCCTCGTAGAAGGCTTTGAACCTCCTCGGGACAAAAACGGAAACATCTTGAAATTGAAGAAGTGGACACGAGAGCAACGTCTCAAGTTCAAGACCGAAATCAAGGTAATAAAGCTCTTAGAAGATTTAATACCTAATGACATTTTATCTAGTTTAGGTGAATTTCAAGGCACCAAGGAGCTATGGAAAAATTTAGCCAAGCTCCATGAAGAACCCATCCATGGCCCAAGAAAGAGAAAGCTCATCCTCACAAGAAAGTGGGGATTCGGAGGTTGATAGGGAATCAACTTCCGAATCAGTGGAAGAGGAGGTGAAAGAATTTGAGGAGACCTCCACCTCTAGGATTGAGGGGGAGGAAGTTAGACCATCCACTTCAGAGCAAGAGCCAAGTCAAGAAGAACCCTCTACTTCCGGTCAAGAGGAAGAGCAAGCTCGAGTTTCCGACACGGCCCTAGGTAACTCAAACATATCAATTTCTAATAAAAATCATATCATGTGTTTTGAGTGTAGGGAATTTGGGCATTACAAGAGCAAATGCCCAAAGAAGGTTAGGAAAGCTCCACCGGCACCAAAAGTCAAGGATGTCGGTTCCCCAACATCTAAAGGCAAGGAACACATCATATGCTTCAAGTGCAATTCAAAAGGACATTATAGGAATCAATGTCCTAGGGGGAGCAAAAAGACCAAAGAGGGAGCTACACAAGTAGGGGGAGCCTCTAAGGCAAACCCTAAGGTATATTTTCATAATGCTCATTCTTTAAATTCTAAGCAAAAGCATGCTAGAATTAATTCAAATAACTTTGCTATTACTCATGAATCAAAGCATGCTAGGAATGATAACTCTAGATCTATTTCAAAGAAGGAGAAATTTGGGACTAATGTCCCTAGAAATGTCATTCCTAGGAAAACAATTAAGAAAATCGAAAGTCATTTAGGTATAAATCCCAATAAGGGTAGATATATGTTTAAGGTGAATGGTAATGCCCAAAAACCTAATCAAAAATCATTTGGGCAATTAGAATTAGAGAACCAAGCCTTAAGGTCAAGGCTTGAAAAACTAAAAAAGACCCTAAATAAGATGCAAAATCAATTTCAAGGGTCTAATGGTCAAAGTCAAGGGTCAAGATCTCAAAGTCAACATCTAGGACCTAAAAGACAAAAGTCAACCAAGGGCAATCAAGGTTTTAGTCACAAACTTAAGCCTAAGGTGGCTTACCATAGTGTTCCATTTGATTATGGAACACAAACTAGGTCTAGGAAGACCAAGGTTGCAAGGGGAGTTACCTCTAGAGTCAACCTAGGTAAGACCGCCATGACCGAGGCTAATAAGCCTAGGAGGGTCATTAGGAAGGTATCTAGGGAGGTTATCCCTAAGGAATACCTAATTAATTCAATGAGCTCAAATAGATTTTGGGTTCCAAAGAGCGTGATTGATTCATGTTAAATGAGTTAGAATGTGTCAACCATGATTGGATGGGTAGTTAACTCAACCATGGTAAAGGTGACACTTTAGGTTATTTTCAAGGTTATGGTTACCTTAGAAATACATTTGAGTTTTAATTCTAAAAGATCTTGGGATGTGCCAATATTTTTTTTTAAATCATGAAAATCAATAAAATTGGCACAATCTAGATTTAAAGGTCGTAGTGTGTCACTTTGATCTTTGGCATACTTTAGGAATCAATGTATCAAGAGAAGTGTGTTTAAGGTATAGAAGTTACATCAAGAGTGATACTCAAGTGCCACACACCTTGATGTCTTGTACTTACCATGCTTCATGTGTTTCACCATGTGTTTGCATGGAAGGAATGTCTAGAGTGGATTGCATCTCGCAAAACAAGTCATTTACCATTGATTGTGTATTTCAACACTTAGAAAGGGTGAGATGTTAGGATTTTGAAACCTTTGAATGTTAATGTTTGCTAAAATGAAATAAAATATCAAAATACATTAACGAATACATGAATATAAGCATAACATCAATATGTTCGATATACAAGATTAAACATGAGAAAATGGAATAAGTTAGATAAAGAAATCAAGATTTTCGAATTTGAGCCGAAAATCAGATATCGATCGAATCTGATTATCGATCGTGATATCTTATAACACGATATCGTGAGTCAAGCAATCGAGTGTTGCTTCCAGGACTCGACTGTTTGCACATCAGTCGACTGATGGGATACATCGATCGGTGATGGCATCGCTTCACCGAGGTGAGGGTCATCGGTCGAGTGCTCACCGGCGGTCAGTGATGATCGCGCGATCGTGATGAGCAACATCGATCGACTTATGCTCGTAGCATATGACACGTAAGACTCGGCGATCGATTGCTGGCCGGAGTAGTCATACTGCTCGGTAAACTCGCTAATAAACGCGATCGATCGACCGATGCACATCGGCTGCGTCAATATTTATAACGCCAACCGCTAGGGTTCGTCTCTTCTGTGACTACTTCCCATTTTCCTTCTCCTCTCCGTTCGCCACTCCTTTCTCCGACGAGAGTTTCCGACCGCTCCGGCCACCTAGGTCCTAGGTTTGATAGCCTAACCCTTCCTCTCGCATTTTCACTCATCTCACAACCCTAGTTCACTCCTTTTCAGTGGTTGTTTTCTTCTAGGGTTCCGGCGTCCAGTTCTCCGGCGAACTTTCCGACGACCCCTTCAGCAATATCCGAATATTCCCTCATCACCCCTTCAAATGGCACCGAAGTAAAATTTTCTTACTCAAAAACCCTAATTTTTCCTTTTCATTGCAATCTATAACAATCTAATCGTGTATTGGTGCCCATGCATTTCATATTGTTGCATTACATTCATATAGGAGATCCCGTAGAAATGATCCACCCGAGAGTGAATCACGATTGTACCAACCTATGTTGCTTAGGTACATCGATAGGGACTTTTTTGCACGATACTGTAGTGATGTCATGGACATATTTGCATATTATCATCTCATGAAAATTGTCTTATGCACACATGCCATTAACGATGATCTCCTTAAGGAGTTTTATCAGAACCTAAAGAAGGTAGACGATGGCCCTACCTACACTACTCGCGTTGCAAAATGCGATTTAGAGTTCACTCCTGCGATATTGCAGGAGTTTCTTGAGTGTAAGCCATCGGATGACACCTTCATTTTCTACCCTACCTTTGATGCTCCTTTACTCGAGCCATTTGACCATATCTCTATGGACTCTATGCATGAGCATGTTTTTGGTCATCCTCGTCCACCAGCCCAGAATTTATTTCCTATTGTTGAGTTATCTGCACCTGACAATGTACTCTACAAGGTCATTGTTGGGTGTTTTCTTCCGATCGTCACTCGGGGTCTGGCCAAGATTCGGCCTCCCCATCTCTTTCTACTGTATGCCATGCGTAATAGGTAGACATAAACATTGCACTAAACATGTTTCATTGTATTGTGCATTTCATTTCCCCTGTACAAGGGAAAGTGTATATGCCTTATGGGCACATTATCACAGCATGGTTAGAGTCAGTAGGCATCAACATTCACAGGGGATCACTGAGGTCGCTATCTGAGGTGTACGACTGCATATCAGTTCGTAACTTCTCGTTAGCGAAGCTGCGGATGGGGCTTGGGCAGATGGAGTTGGCACCCCGACCACCGCCCAGGGCACGTGGAGAGCCACCTCTGGCACCTAGAGAGGCGACAGAGGACTATGAGGATGTAGACGCCGCTGATGAGGAGGATCAAATGCCAGTAGATGCATCAGCGGCGGGTCCATCAGATCGTCTTGGCGGTGAGTCCAGATTCGGGACTATCGTGACGACCGACTCTAGGCTGTCAGAGCTCTTAGTAGGGCAAGCATCCATGGGTGCACGTCTTGGTCGGATGGAGGAGAGATACATGCAGATTGCAGAGTCCCAGAGCCTCATCAAGCAGCGTCAGCTCGATATGTATGAGATGATGCGGGCCTGGACTTTGAGCCAGCAGCCTCCTCCACCTCCACCTCCTGCAGACGACTAGATCTAGAAGATGTTAGGATTTTCTTTTGTTTCTCAGTTTTTGTAATGAGATTGAGCATATCAAATCTCTAGTTTTGAATGTAAAAAAAACTGAAATCTTTTAAATTGAATGAAATTTCTGTTTGTGAAAATCATGTGTGTTTGAGTGTGTATTTGTATGAATGTATTGGTTTATGAAAATTGCTATATCATGACATGAAATTTCATCCTATCATATAGTATGTCATGCCATTGGTTATGATTATTTTAGATGTCATGTTTGTTTTTAGATTATATTACATGTCATGACATCATGATTATTGGTCATGCGTTATTATTGTTATGATTTGTGCCATGATCATTCATGCATTTTATTGTGATTAAAATTGATTTAAGGAAAACTGGCATGACTTGAAGTCCTATTTCTAAGGGAATCAAGTAGGGTTGCCTAGAAACTGCATGAGGCCATAATAATCCTAACTCCACATCTCACATCACATTGACATGTATGTGTATTTATACACCCTAGATACATGTGAGATGCTAGGATAATAAGTTAGGTTCAAGGTGCATAGGTAGTGCATCTAGATGAACTCAAACTTATTTTAATTATCACCAAGAATCATAAGGAAAGCTAATATACAAGTTATGTATATTTAGCCAATAAACCATGGTTCAAAATAGGTTTTCAAAAACATTTTAAAATCAATTTAGAAAACCTTGGTGAAGTCTATCTTTTGATAGTCATCATCATTGTAGAAGTTGATACAAAGTAGATCAAAAACTTTAAAGTTTTAATAGTTTTGAACTTTGTACCAATCTCCTATTTTCATGGTAAAAATATTTTTTCAAAATTTTTCACCGATTGTATGTGTGATAAGTAATGTACGTATCAAGTTTCGTGATTTTTTGATTTACGTAGAATTACTTATGAATTTCCAAAAGTCGAGTCTGATATCTGAAAATCAGGTTTTCAGTTATCAGTCGACTGCCTCTACAGGGCAGTCGACTGATGGGCAGCATTTGGACTCGACTGCAGTGCAGTATCGATCATTGTTGCCGTTCTAGTCGTGATGGACACATCGATCGAGTAGACAGTCATCGTCAATCCGATTCGGAAAAACTAAGTTTGTTTAACCCGATTGCAGCTGCGGTTAAGGTCCCTAACCACTCCTAACCCTAGGATATGCTTTGGGAAGCATGATGAAGGGTGAAAATCCATTGGATATGGATTAGGAGAGGTGTTTAGGGTTTGTATCAATTTTAAGGTGTTGGGAAGTTCAATGTTGAATTTCTAACCTTCATTTTGATGGCTTAGAGTTCCTACTGGATTAGGGACTTCCCAACGACATTGTTGGTGCAATGGTCAAGGGGGAGCAAGCCTTTAGGGGGAGGTATCCATCTTGGGATGATGGATGTGTTTTTCTCCTTGAAGAGGAGAGGTTATTGAGAGAGTATCATCAATTGGGAAAATTTATGGCCTCTTGATACCCAATTTGGAAATTGGGAGAGTGAATAGGATTGCCTCTCTTGAGTGATATGGGACTTATCACTAGGAAGATGGTAGGCATCCTAGGTATTTTTAAACCAAGGAGGAGATTGTAAGATCTCATTGGGACGTGAGACTTTGACCTCCTTGGAGAGATAACCTTTTTGATGTATGTCAAAAAGGGGGAGAATGTTTGGGAAATTATTTGGGGTTACCAATTTGGAATAATTGGTAAGAGACTTGAGTTAGTGGTCTAACTCAAATGGTTTGTTTGGTTTTTTTGTCAAACATCAAAAAGGGGGAGATTGTTGGTGCAATCGGCCCAGGTCACGATTGACCAGGACTCGAGCTTGGCTCGAGTGATGTTTTGATGTTTCGACAAAAACATATGGCAATGTAATTGTCATGGGAAAGTCCAAGTCTTGAGTACTTGGCACAAGGAAAGTCCAAGCATAGGTCTTGGCATGGAAAGTCCAACATAGGTTGGCAAGGGAAAGTCCAAGCTTGAGTCTTGGCATTTGAAGTCCAAGGGGTTTGGTATTGGCGACGCAAAGTCCAAGCGGGAGTCTTGGCGGTGTAAGTCCAATATGCCTTGGCGGTGTAGACACCGTTAGCATGACACAGCCGATGGAAGCATCTGAAGGCTAGCGTGATGGATGAACAAGTCATGGATGACTTGGAGGGATCCGAGAGGCGTGAGGCTGATGGAGATGGTTAGAAGGCTTAGGTCTAGGCTAAGGGTGGTCTAGCAAGTATGGGGGCACCATACTTGGGTTAAAACCTCATGTGTGTCATGTGGCGGTCGTGGCGTGAATCAACTAGGGTTTCGCAGGAATGGCCAAAGAGTCATTGCCGGAGCTTGGCACTCGATCGGTTGAAGGCGATCATGGATCGATCGTCGATGCTCGGATTTTCGACCACGAATGGAGTCTCACTTTCGACCGCCGGGACGGCGATCAGTGATGGCTCATCAGTCGACTGATGCTCATGATCAGTCGACTGATGTCCTAGCCATTGGATTTTTCCAGCATGGATTACACCGTTGTCTCACAGCAATAGTGTGATCAGTCGACTAATGGTCCCGAGCAGTCGACTGATCGACCTTTTCCAGCACATATTGAAGCTATATAAGGAGCTCGTGATGGAGGAAAAGATAGCGATTTTCTTGGGCGAAATTGAAGGGGAAAGTTGGTGCTTTCCAGTCCTTCAAAGCTAGTTCAAGGCAATCAAAGATCAAGCAATCAAAAGCTCTTGTAAAGTGTTTTTCTTTACTCGCATTTCATATAAATTGTTGTAATTGCTTATTTTATTTTCTTACTGTTGTAAGATTACATGTAAGGGGTTTCTCTGCCTCCGACTTGTGTCGAGAAGGAGTGTTTATTATAGTGGTGTGTGATTGACATCGCTAGGGTTCGTACGAACCTGATCCGTGGACTAGGAACCGTTTCGGTTCCGAACCACGTTAAATGATTGTGTTTGCGTGTTGTTAATTGTTTCGTTATTGCTTTCATTACTATTCCACTGCGTACTAACGAAATTGTAGAGATGAACACGCGATCGAATTCCAACTACGAACGAACTCTACGCTATTCACCCCCCCCCCCCTCTAGCGGCTTCAAATTTCCTACTCAAATGGTTTGTTTGGTTTTTTTATCAAACATCAAAAAGGGGGAGATTGTTGGTGCAATCAGCCCAGGTCACGATTGACCAGGACTCGAGCTTGGCTCGAGTGATGTTTTGATGTTTCGACAAAAACATATGACAATGTAATTGTCATGGTAAAGTCCAAGTCTTGAGTACTTGGCACAAGGAAAGTTCAAGCATGGGTCTTGGCATGGAAAGTCCAACATAGGTTGGCAAGGGAAAGTCCAAGCTTGAGTCTTGGCATTTGAAGTCCAAGGGGTTTGGTATTGGCGGCGTAAAGTCCAAGCAGGAGTCTTGGTGGCATAAGTCCAATGTGCCTTGGCGGTGTAGACACCGTTAGCATGACATAGCCGATGGAAGCATCTGAAGGCTAGCGCGATGGATGAACAAGTCATGGATGACTTAGAGGGATCCGAGAGGCGTGAGGCTGATGGAGATGGTTAGAAGGCTTAGGTCTAGGCTAAGGGTGGTCTAGCAAGTATAGGGGCACCGTACTTGGGTTAAAACCTCATGTTTAAGGTGTGCCAGTCAACTGGTGTCATGTGGCAGTCGACTGGCATAGTCAACTAGGGTTTGACTGTAGGGAATGGCCAAAGAGTCGACTGTCGGAGCTTGGCACTCGACTGATCGACCGAGCAGTCGATTGATCATGGGATCAGTCGACTAATGCTCGGATTTTCGGCCACAGAATGGAGTCTCACTCGACCGCTGGGACGAGCAGTCGAGTGATGGCTCATCAGTCGACTGATGCTCGAATTTTCGGCCACAGAATGGAGTCTCTCTCGACCGCTGGGACAAGTAGTCGAGTGATGGCTCATCAGTCGACTGATGCTCATGATCAGTCGACTGATGTCCTAGCCGTTGGATTTTTCCAGCGTGGATTACACCATTGTCTCACAGCAACAGTGTGATCAGTCGACTGATGGTCCCGAGCAGTCGACTGATCGACCTTTTCCAGCACAGGTTGAAGCTATATAAGGAGCTCGTGATGGAGGAAAAGATAGCGATTTTCTTGGGCAAAATTGAAGGGGAAAGTTGGTGCTTTCCAGTCCTTCAAAGCTAGTTCAAGGCAATCAAAGATCAAGCAATCAAAAGCTCTTGTAAAGTGTTTTTCTTTACTCACATTTCATATAAATTGTTGTAATTGCTTGTTTTAGTTTCTTACTGTTGTAAGATTACGTGTAAGAGGTTTCTCCGCCTCCGGATTGTTCCGAGAAGGAGTGTTTATTATAGTGGTGTGTGATTGACCGTCGATGATCGCCAAACGCAACCTAAATCTCATTTGCATGCAATAAATCACATTTGCATGCATGCAATAAATCACATTTGCATGCATGCAAATGGGAAGCTTATAATGTAATCTGGATTACATGGGTTTTGTTTTGTAATCCAGATTACAAAACTTTAGTGTCTTTTGTAATCCAGATTACATTACATTACAATTCTAAGACAATAACAAACAAAGGAATCTGCCTTGTAATGTAATCTGGATTACATTACAAGGCAGATTACGGTATACCAAACACAGCCTTAGTGTATTGGTACTCGAATATCAGTCCCTGTGGAATCGATAATCTATTTATTACTTGACGACATTCGTGCACTTGCGAGCGTTGAGCGCGAGCGCGTACTTTGAGTCTTCGACGGTCTCCGTCGTGGGATTTAAGGTAGCGATCGTGCCCATCACCTTATCATTTCTTTCAAAGGCTCGGACTTGCTCTTCGGTCCATCTCTTCTTCTTGAGGTATCCACCTTTTAGACCTCTTGGAAGTTCAAATCCCTTCACTAGGATCATCCAATCTTCAAAGTCCATCATGAAGAAGTTCTCCATCCATGCCCTCCATTGCTCAAAACCTTCTCGTCCATAGAAGGTGTATGGAATTGGAGTGTCGATGTCCCACCCAAAACCATCATTTGGCAACTCCATCCTCTAGCACATTTGCTCCCAGTTGTTAATACGTAGAAGAGCTCCTAGCTCTAATACCAATGGTAGGAACTTCGGTGAGCACTAGAGGGGGGTTGAATGGAGCGTTTCTGTTGCTTGATGAAACTCAATCGTGTTGCTTGTCTACAATGTCGTTAGTACAGTGGAAATACAAAAAGCACAACAAAAATACAAGCACAACAATCCACACAATGTGACATGGTTTGGAACCCTAGTTCCTACTCCATGGGGCAAGCTCGATAACGAGCTCTAGTGATGTGCATACCGCTACTGAATAAACTCCTTCTTGACAACACGTCAGAGGTGGAGAAACCTCGTACAAGCGATCTTACAACAATAAGAAAAAGATACAAGTAAATACAAGTAAAATACATAAAGAAAACTTTACAAATGTGAACTTGAATGCTTGCTTGTTGATTTCTTTGGACTGCACTTGAAGACTCTGATTTACACTAGCAAATCGCCCAAAAATCACTGTGAAAATCCTCCCCGTCAAGCTCCTTTTATCCCTCTGTGTGACCAGGATTTCTGCCTAGCAGTCTACTGCCAATAGTGTCGTTGTCTCACAATGGACTTGATCCACGTTGGCATTCAAGCCAACGGATACACTGGTAGTCAACTGTCATTCCTAGCATACTGCCGCTCGCTTCGTGACCAAAATCAAGAATAATCGATCGCTCAGCGGCTGGCCGACTACCCAATGTTGGCAGCCAACTACCAAGGCTTCTTGGCACAGTCGAATGTCAGTCAACTCACATCAATCGACTGGTCATAATCCCAATCGACTACTCAATGCCGACTCAGCTGCTAAGTGTCAAAATACTTGACCAGTCGACTAGTCCATAACTTCAATCGATTGCTAAATCTCACCCATGAGGTTTACTGATGTGAGCAAAATATATAGGGTTTTAGGAGTAGTTTTCACTCACATCTTGTTACATTTTGTGTTAGTTTCATGCATATGTTACTATATTCTTGCACGCATTGCCTATTTTCTGGTTCGGAGGTCTGCTCATTGTACTTTTGTGTGTAGGTTAGCTTTTCTGGTGAAAAAGATGCATTTTCGGAGAAAAAGAAGGACTTTCACAGCTAGACGCAGAGTGGGACATGGCCAAGGTGTGTGGATTCACACGGTCATGTCCAATGGGCGAAGAACAACACCCTAGGGCCGCACACAGCCTGGCCATGTGGAAACACACGGTCGTGTGGCCGCCCGACGGATTTGTACAACTAGGGTTTTTTCCCAATTTTGCAGTGGTCCGAGGCGATGTCTATATAAGGATGGCTCTGCCCAAATCCTAGGAGGGAGGCACGACGGCTAGGACGACATGCCGAAGCCCTAAAAAGCTTTGGTAACTGATAGCTGCATTTTTTATTGCGCCATTTTTACTTGTTAATTAGATCTTTTAGGCTCTTTGATGGGATAATTATTGTTATTCGGGATGTTTTTACATATTGAGCCTATTTGCGATTAATTGCATTAATTCCTATAATTTCGGTATTTTTCACGAATTTCATGTGATTTTGTAGGAAACATATAATGAGGATCTAATTGGAGCAATCGCAGCCGTCAATCCGGATCAGATCTGAGCATTATGGACCGTCTAATGAATATAGCTGATTTGAAGCCATCTATTCAAATCTGGAGAGATCTCGTCCGTACATTTTGATCTGAACATCTGAGCCCTTCCTCCAGATTCGACCGATCATCATTATCATTTTAGATGGATCAGATCCGTTCATTTGAAATCAGACTGATCACAGCCATTGGATCACAACCTGCTTAGGAGGTTAATTGGATTCATTTAACCTAGCTATATTTGGGCGGTTGAGATTAGATCTGGCATAATCGGACGGCTCAGAAAAATCACTTAATAAACCCAACTTCTTCCCAGATGCGCCACAACGCGCGACAGAAACCTTCGAGCGGCGTCTTCTTCCTCGCGGCCTTGGCGGCCGTGACTACTACGGCGATCGGCGGGTCGGCGATTCCGGCGAGTTCCCTCCGACAGCTGGCGATGATCCCATCCAATCCTTGGTGGCGGATCCAGATGTCGTGATTCGGGCAGCTGATCCAAAGCGAGGCGAGGCGGGAGTTCAGCGAGTTCATCCTTCACCGGCATTCTCCTTCATTCCGGCGACTGGGATAGGCCGTTCCAGATTCGCCGGAGTCACCCCCAGGTTGTGCCGATTGGAAAATCCCATCTTCACCGCCGGAGAAGATTTCCAGTTCACTGTCCGGTGAATCCAGATTCATCGAAGCAGTGATCGCATTCATCCATCTTTCCTTCCTTTCTGTTGTGTCGATTGGACAGCTTCGCATTCACCGCCGGAGTGGTTGTTCGATTTGTTGTGACTGCCGTGTGGTTACCGGTTGTAGTTTATTTGGATTAGTTACTGAGTGTGTTTGTGTTAAACACTCGGGATTTCATGTTAATTACCTACTGCATTTTATTCCAGTGCAATTATGCAATTGTTAGTAGTTGATGATGTTTGTTTCGGTTAATTGTTAATTTGTTTACATGCAATGTTATTTCTATTTGTTGGGAGTATGGGGAATACAATCAAAGTCCCACATTGGTAAGACATGGAAAAGATCATGTGCTTATAAGAAAAAAGATATCTCCATTGGTATGAGGCCTTTTGGGTAAAGCCCAAAAATAAAACCATGAGGGCTTAGACCCAAAGTGGACAATATCATGCCATTGTGGAGATATGTGGAGCTTATAAGCACTAACAATTGGTATCAGAGCCATGGTCCATGTCAAGCCATGAACCTCGAACGAAGGAAGTTGAGCTCCCACGTCCGGATCAAGAGAACCAGACATCAGGAAGGAAGTCTAGTTGGGTCGGGGGGACCGAACAATTGGCAGGAAGTCCTGGTGGGTTGAAGATCGGACATCAAGCAGAGAAAATCCTTCGAGGAGGGATAGGCTTGAGGGGGGGCCCAATGTGGTCCTTCGTTTGAGGGGGGGATTGTTGGGAGTATGGGGAATACAATCAAAGTCCCACATTGGTAAGACATGGAAAAGATCATGTGCTTATAAGAAAAAAGATATCTCCATTGGTATGAGGCCTTTTGGGTAAAGCCCAAAAATAAAACCATGAGGGCTTAGACCCAAAGTGGACAATATCATGCCATTGTGGAGATATGTGGAGCTTATAAGCACTAACACTATTGGTTTGTTATGCTTAGTTGTTTAATTTTGTTCATTGTGCATTTTTATTAGAGTTAATATTGGTGTTCGTTATTTAGTTGTAGGTTAGTTTAATTTCTTGTTGCTGATGTACTAACCCCATCAATTAAAATTGTCCAGTCAATGCATCGTATAGTGACAGTATGGTGTTCTGGTTGGAGTGTTTTCATTATTAGGTTAGATTTCCTTTACATTCGACCAGTTGATGTATAGTGACAGTGCGGTGCCTGGTTGAATTGCTTTTGTTTATTGCATTTCGTTTATTGCAATTTTTAGTGACCGTTTGACTATTGTGTCGTATAGTGACAGTGCGGTGCATGGTTGAATTGTTCACATTTGTTTGATCATTGTACCGTATAGTGACAGTGCGGTGCGTGATCACTTACTTTTGTGCATTAGGATAGTTGTTTGTTATTTGTTAATTAGTAGTTAGATTTACTTTTTGCATGTTTAATTCTCATGTTTGCTTTTGATTTTGCATTTTAATAAATTCAGAAAACCCCCAATGTTTACTTCTGTTTAAAAACAAACGTCCAGCCATTAGGTTCGTTGGGAGATGACCCGAGTCAGTCCTATACTGCATTAGTGTAGTTAGGGGGTTCGGTAAATAATTTGGGAACGGTATTGCGACAATTCACCGCTTATCAATTTTTGGCACCGTTGTCGGGGAACTCTAATGGGTTCGTTTGTCTTTAAACTGTAGTTTGATTGTTTGTTGTCTTTTTCTTTTGTTATTATTGTCTTTCTTATCATTTCTATTTGTTTATCATTGTAATTGTTTGTGTGGATGACTAGGTCTTCAGGCGATAATTCACTTGAGTTTTATGTAGCATTTTTTTTCTTCCCTCAGAGGCCCAACCTAGGAAGAGGGTTGTTGAAGAAAAGGCTAGGGAATTCCAAGAGCTAGTAAATTTCCAAGTATGCCGAGGATATGGAAGGTGTAGGGACTTGCACGCTTCAGGTGACGCCCCAAGAATCACTTCCATCCTATGTTTGTGTAATTTCATGGTCGAGCATGGGATATCTTAGGTTATATTATCTCTGTGTATGGTATTGAAGTAGATCCTGCTACAATTCATATTATATCCTCTTTATCTTACCCCGCTTCTGTGCGGGAAGTTCGTGCTTTTTTGAGTCATGCAGGGTTCTACAGACTTTTTATCAGAAACTTCAGTAAGATTGCCTTGCCCTTGACCGACTTGTTGCAGAAGGAGGTGGTATTTCAGTTTGACCAGGATTGTGAGGGAGATCGAGCCACCCCCATAGCAGATTCTTTTCTAGATGAGCAACTTTTTCACCTGTAGGGTAAGACACCATGGTATGCAAATTTTGCTATTTATTTAGTTGCCGTGTTGTACCTTCACATTTTACTCATGCACAAGTCCAGAAATTGAAACGTGATGTTAAGTACTATGTATGGGATGATCCTTATCTTTGGCAATTTTGTAGTGATTAGATCATTAGATGATATGGACTTGATTATGAGTTTCATTCCATACGTACTTACTTTTTGTTATTCTCTGGCTTGTGGGGGGTATTTCGGACACCAAAGGACTGCTAGAAAAGTTGTATAGTCTAGTTTGTATTGGCCCACCCTATTTCATGATGCCTCTGAATTTTACAAATCTTGTGAGTGATGTCAACGAACAGGGAACATAGGATGTAGAATTGAAATGCCTCAACAACTTTTGTTATTCTGTGAGATTTTCGATATTTGAGGTATTGATTTTATGGGTCCATTTCCTGTATCTTTTGTATTTTCATATTTTTTTTTTGGCATATGATTATATTTCCAAATGGGTGGAGGTCATCCCCACCAGGACTGATGATTCTCTAGTTGTTGTGGATGTTGTTAGGTCTCACATATTTTACAGATTTGGAGTTCCCAAGGCGATCATTAGCGATCAAGGGTCTCACTTTTGCAACAGACTCATGAAGTGTCGAGCAAAGAGATCAAGTCTATTCTGGAGAATACGGTGGGGCCAGACATGATGCTTCTTCTCCGACATGAAAGGGGAGTGTGTTCTTTTATTTACTGTATTTATTTTCTTCCTTTCATGTTCGGAATAATTTGTGTGGTTGATTGTGTGTTTGCCTGTTTACCTAGGTTTAGTGTTGTTGTTGAGTCGAATAATTTCCCCTATGCATGTCTTAGTATCATTTCAGATGTGGTAAAAATTAGTTAAGTTTGATCATTAAATTATGAATTTTTGTGTATAATAGGAGACTTTACTTTCATGCAGTCACTTGTTATGATGGTGAACTTTATTGATAGATCAAGCTTGATTTTTATTCACCTAGTGAGGTAGTAAGCCATTTCAATCATTTATCCACTTTAGTGTGATACACGTGTGATACTTGTTACTCTAGAACTTACTTTGAGTCTTTTCAAAACTGCAAGAACATTTATTTGCATGAATATGATGAAGGATTTCACTCTTGAATCTTTTCCTTACTTGAATTGTTTGTTTAATCCACTTGATACTTTCATGTTGTCGTACTTGTCATTCCTATTCATTTATTTTCCATTGTCTTGTGGATTACCTCTACCATCTTTTGTTCTCCCATTGGAAGAATAACTTGATAAGTTGCATTGTCTGAGACGGGAAAATTTCTAAGTGTGGGGGAAGAGATATTGTTTATTTGAAGATTGACACAGTTTGAAGCATTCTGACCAACACTTTTCGGAATGGAGAAATTGGAATATGGAAGATGCTGAATCAAATAGGTTATGTTTCAGTTGGTTATAATCTTGAACACAAGGGCTATGTTGAAGTAAGTCTATACCACCATTAGAGCTATTAAAATTCTAGCTCCAAGCAAGGATTCAAAAACTGGATATAGCAAAGAAATACTTTCTGTTGGAGCAGGGAATGATGGAAACAAATTATATGCGGAATCTACCTTCATGATAATTGTGTTTTACTCAAGCTACAAGCAGCTATCGAAAGGAAGGACAACCTTGGTTCCAATGTGACTACTAATCACAAGCTCCAGTTGGCAAGTGATCAGGGGTCGACAAAGACCAGATTGAGAGAAGCAGAAAAGAGTTCAAACTTGAGGATGGAATTGTAGGACAGAATATGCATCTAAATAGTTGGGTAGGGAAACAACATTGGAGACACTATTGGTGCCGGAGGTCAGGGTCCTCGACCTGGGTTTTTCTCTTCTGGCAGGAATGATGGCCAAGGAAACTACATGGGAAAATTCTGGATCACAGTAGGGACAAGATGGAAACAAAGGGGTTCTCCACTATTCTTGAACATCAGTTGAGATTATGAAAAAAAAAACAAGCTATTGATTCAGCTGTTGTTGCATTAATTCTGCAGTTGCTATCAGTTTCAACGCCAAACCAAATCCAATCTAACTGCTTATGCACAAGCTGCATCACAACTTCCTACTCGACAATGTTACTACCAGCAACAATAGCAGCATTATCAGAATTATGCCAGTATCAACAGCAGCCTCCCCTATGTGTGCAGCCCAATCTCGACTTCAACCTGGTGTGCAGCTCACACTAATCCAAGTATCACAGCCTACCAGGCCTGTTCAGCATAAGTAAATCACAACAATTGGAAGGTCAACTATGTGAAAAAAAAAAAAAAATCTGAATGATGGCAGAATGAAACTGAAGAATGACGTTCCTTTGTCTCATGCCATGGATGCTACTGATACAGTGTCATGCCAGGGGAATGATGTAACTGAAAAATGTGGAGGACTGAAAAACTTGCCGATCCTGCTAAATCTGCCCTGTTGTCTGGGAATGAAAATGGACCTTGCTTGACAGAACCAAGCTATGCTTGCGGTAGTAGTGAGCTGTGCCAAGTACTCTGAAGCTTTCAGTTCCTTGGCTCTGGGATGACGATAAAAGGAAAAAAAACCACATGCACATGCACTTCCATTGCCAACATTTGACGGAAATGCGGCTATAAGTCTTCGTTCTGGGCAAGGTGGCAGTCATGTGGTTGCAAGGAATTTACCTTAGCAGACACCCACTCAATTTGGAGGAATTCTATAAGGATCGATGTAATCTAAATCATCTCAAGGAAGAAATGTCATTTTTTTTTTGTGGCAAAACGGATTCTAAGACAGACAGAAAAATGCAACATGACTAGATAAATTCTTCTTATCACTACTTGCAGGGTTATTGTTTGCTGGCCTTTGAGAAGTTGCACGTGCAAGTTTTAATGAGCTAGTCAAATTCTGGAAAAATGCAGGAGTCAAAGATCAAAACATGATGAACTCCTTGCAGCAAAAATATTGCCAACGGACTGCATAGAGCTCCCATGATTCTGCTACCCTTCGCAAAAGCTATGCAAGTGATAAATGCCAGTAGACATTTCTACTGATTTGAACGGAGAAAAACAGCAATTCCAGTGATAAAGAAATAGAAATGGGCGTAGCTCTGGTGAAGCTATAGATGGATGGAAAATTTATGAACTTGTAACCATTTGTGACATGTGCTGAATAAACAGGAATTGATGGAGGTTGTGATATGGAAGGTTCTGATTTAAAGTTTCTGCATCTCTATGGAGACGTTTATATCTGCAATCAATTTATGATTTGAAGATAGTGTACGTGTGCACTTCAATTGGAGCTAGAATTGCTTGAAATTTCTGAATCACCGACTGCAGAATATTCTGAGCATTCAATTTCTAAAAAGAGAAAAGATGATAGATGCAGTCTGATTTAAAGTGCATGAGTCATCAAAGATCTAAGAGGATATGCTTACACGTGGTTTGGATATCTTTGCCAAGTGCAGCACCTGCCAGTGTAGAGACAACCTGCATGTTGACTACATTAAAAACTGCAAAATGTCAAAGAATTGTAACCTTGGAGAAGCTGCACGTGGAAGGGTAGAGGAGTTAGTTACAGTCTGAAAAAAATTCTGGAGTAATGCATGAATAACCAAGCTCTAAAATACAGTGCTTACACGTGGATTCAAGGATCAAATTTTCAGAATTCAAGGACATTTGGGATGGCTCTATTTAAATATGAGCAACTGCTGTCAGCTCCAACACAACAACCATTTCAATCTAAAGGCCTATAATTTATGCCGAGGCCATCAAACTGGTTCAGATTCAAGGCTGAGACCTGATCAGAGGTGCTTGGAGATGGGGAGTATGAGAAATTGAATCATCAGAGGATAAAACAACCAATGTGATGAACGATGGATACAATCTCCATGATCTTGTCTTGTTTGGGCAGAAAAACTTTGATGTTATTGTAGCTTTTGAAAAAAATTGCTTCAAGATACTAAGAGGAGATGCTGAGAGCGCAGAAGTGATGTCAGTTAAAATTCAGGACCTAAAGAAATCATGTGATGCTGCTGTAAATCTTTCAGTGCTAAAGAAAAGTCTCCAGTATCTGAAGATAGGATTTCCCAGGTGACACAACACGAACAAGGAGATATGCTGAAAAGAATTCTGGACGATGACAATAATAGGAATTCTGCTAAACAACACCTGGCAATGCTATGTCTTGGAGAAATTGGAAGAGTTGCACCTGCCTTTGTTACAAAATTAACTAAACTGAAATTCTGTGATGGCGTTTGAGTCATCATGAGATGGACTGCACAGCTGCGTTTAATGGGAGAAAGGTAAAGAGAAGACTCTTGAAACGAATTCTCCCCTTGGTATCATGCGAACTTCAGCCAATGGGTCATGAGCGTGCTCCAAGTGGTGGTAAGCAATGCTGTCTCAGAAATTGATTGTGAACCATGCTTTGGGCAAGGTGCAGGATTTTCTGAAACACAGTTGGCATCTGGAACTACTAATGACATAAGTGAAAATTTGAGTTCCAAAGAAAAGCCTAGTTTGGAGAAGAACCAAAAGTTAAGTGATGAGGAATTTCGGAAAAAGTATATTCACTGACTGCTGAGGTGGTGAAGAAAATGGCATCAGTTGCAAATGAGTTGGCTGATTTAGTTCATTGCTTGAGTTCTTCTGCTATTGCTGAGCTCTCGACTATGAGGAATTCAAATGTTCTGGAACATGGTAGTGTTTCAGTGGTGAGAGGCTATTGCATGAGTGCAGCAGAATTGCAGATAGGACAGACAGCATCCTTTTTGTCATCTTTACATGATGTAGGAGAAATTGGTGGTCCTTTCACTCCTACAACACCTCTGTTGCAGCAGTTTCAACAATTGGTAGAGGTCCAAGAATCTGCAAGAATACTTTTGGACATTGAAAAAGGGAACAAACAACCCTCGGGAAGTTCAGGTGGCAATATAAGTAATATGTATGGTGAGCTCAAAGATATCCTTGAGACTTGGAGACTGCGCACACCTAATGAATGGGATAAGATGTCTGTTTGGTATGAACTACTGCAATGGAGAAAAATCTGATCGTGGGAGGCTACAATTAGCTCAGCAGCGTATGAAACAAGCTGCAATAGCAAATAATACTGGTTCCCAAAGCCTGCTTGATGGAAATCAACGAGGGACCTCTCATCTCAGTGTTACTTCAGAAAGTCAGGCACATCAAGGTTCCCATTCCATCTCTAGTGTTGGTTCACATGATGGTGTAAATTCTCATGGACAAGAATCTGAAAGATCTGGAATTATGGAAGGTAATGTCAATAGTGTGCAGGATCAAACTCCACAAAATCCAATTGCTGCTGAAGGTGCTCATATACCTTTAAGACTGGCCAGTGAATTAGAGGTTACTATCTGAAATTGGTTCAAGAATTGTGTCGATTCCTGAAGAGCGGCTATTAGCAGTTGTTAATGCATTGCTGCATCGTTGTTACAAGCATCTTACAGCAACAACTAGGTGCTTGAAAAATCTGTATCAGAGGAAGCACAAATTGATCCAGAATCAATACATCACCACAGTTTCTAGTAGTTTCTAAGTTGTCAACACAGCATCAAAGAGTAGGATAGATGCACTAAATCATGATATCTTCCTCCACATTCCTACATGCAATTTATCAGGTTTATTCTTCCAATTCTTTTATGGTTTCCTTTTCATTACATCTTGATCTTCTTTATTTCTCTATTGCAGTCTACATCTGATCTTGTTTTGATATTCGATAAATCCTTTTGATTCATGTATGGAATGTATTGATAGTGGTGGAGAAGTAGATGATAAGCAAGCATATGGTAGGACAAGATTACATGGTGTTTTGAGGGTACCCCACTCCTAAAATCATTATGTGAGCATGAGTGCATATATCCATTTGGGAGGTTTTGTATCAGGCTTGGTTTATTTGATTTGAATGTAAACCATCGTACATGTTGACTGTTGTAGGAGTCGGATCTTTTGAATACCCTAGATCCTGATAAATTTGGTGATCCTAAGTAACTTATTTTTTCTGTCTCTGAATTATTGATCTAGGTATTGCTAGGGGAATGAGTTAGGGAGTTAGTGTGTCTTTGTTTTTGTTATTGCACGGGACGCGCAAAAATTATTGACCTAGGGCCGCACACGGCCTGGCCGTGTGGCCGCTCGACGGATTTGTACGACTAGGGCTTTTTCCCAATTTTGCAGTGGTCCGAGGCGATGTCTATATAAGGATGGCTCTGCCCAAATCCTAGGAGGGAGGCACGATGGCTAGGACGGCATGCCGAAGCCCTAAAAAGCTTTGGTAACTCGCAGCGGGGAGGAGGAACGCCACTGGAGGTCCACAACTTGCAATACAATGCCGAAGAGAAGATCATGAAGCATCGTATATCTCTATTTCTGCACTTTATTTCTATTGTATTCAAACTTAAACATGTTTTGTGATTCTTCCTTCGTATTTATGGAGTAGTACTTTTGATTCTATGATTAGGGAGTAGCTTGTGTACATAAACAATGTTGGTTCATATTAAATTCTGACCAAAAGTTTGATTTGACAATTGGTAGTTGCTCTCTATTATATCTACGTGAGTTTGGCTTTCTTTCCACTGTGCTTAGGCGATACGAGGTGGTGACAACCCTCGCAATCTAAATTTAGGAGGTTTGATCCAAGGAACCTAGGGGTAAACCTGACCTCCCGTAACTGCGGGGAGAAGGGAGCGGTGGAATAGGAAACGGTTCACCGCAAGGATTGATTTGGCATCCTCGTACCCTCTATCCCATCCTTTTGGGCGGAGGTAGCTCCCAGTGAATGCGGCAGCTCTGCGGGAGAGTGTATGATGTCCCTTCCCCAAAACCGTAGGTAGATGTTTAGACGAAGCCAATTGACAATATTGTTTTGTGGTACACAAGCGAAACCGAAGTCCTAGAATCACCTTTTAAGACCCCAGCACACTCTTTTTCCTCCTCTGTGTGACACCGTACAGAGTAGGGTCCACCGATAGTCCTCACCAACTGACTCTCTCAGAGATTTCGCCCGAACAATCGCAACCACTTAGTGTATTGGTATTCGAATCCCAGTCCCTGTGAGATCGATAAATCTTTATTACTTGACGACATTCGTGCACTTGCAGGCATTGAGCATGAGCGCGCACTTTGAGTCCATGATGATATCCATCGCGAGATTTGAAGTCGTGCCCGTACGCATCAAGTTTTTGGTGTTGTTGCCAGGGAACTGTCGATTCGATATCAAATCGAACGGTGGTAGATTGGATCAGACTTAGGATTAGATTATTTTCTTACTTTATTTTCCTTTTAGTTTAATCTTATCTGCTTAGTTCTATTTTCCATATTTAGATTTAGTTTTTATTGTCAGTAGTAGTTTCCTATTTACTTATTGCATATTAGATTTTTATTTGCTAGATTTATTTATTTTCTGCTTTTAGCATTAAGGTAGCACTCTTACTTTTGTGGTCTGGTTCATCGTATGCTTAGAAGACTAGGGTCAGAAGGCCTAATTCTGATCGACTTAGAGATTGAGCGAACCTTTCACCGTCGGAGAGCAGTACAGTGAAAGATGGAAGATCAAGCTGCATCCGAGGTGAACATAGGAAGTCTACCTCTGCGGGACTACGCAGCTCCTAGCGCTAGAGGATTCAGGCTGAGCATAGCTAGACCATCTATTTCAGCAAATAACTTTGAGCTGAAGCCAACACTTATACATATGGTCCAGTAGAGCCAATTTAGGGGAACTGCGACTAAAGACCCAAACTGGCATCTTGAGGCTTTTTTCGAAATTTGCTCGACTATGAAACTGAACGGAGTCCCTTCTGACGTGATCCACCTGAGCCTGTTCTCTTTTTCACTGCGGGATAACGCTAAGTTTTGGCTTCACTCTCTACCCTCTGGCAGCATCACCACATGGGAGCAGTGTGAGCAGCAGTTTCTGAATAAATACTTCCCACCAAGTAAGACTGCTCACATGCGCCATCTTATCACGAGCTTTCGCCAGAAGGAGGGGGAGTCCTTGTTCGAAGCATGGGATCGCTACAAGGGGCTACTTTACCAATGCCCACACCACGGACTGGAGAGGTGGCTGGTGATCCATATTTTCTATAATGGGATCGCTTACGCCACAAAGATGTCCCTAGACTCTGCCGCAGGAGGAGTTCTAATGAACAAGACCATAGAGGAGACAGAGGAGCTTATTGAAGAGGTGGCCCAATACCACCATCAATGGGCTTCCGAACATGGTCAACCCACACCTACGGCAGGAAGATACACTGTCAACTCCATTGACCACCTTTCGACAAGGATGGGCGCGCTCAGTAGACGGTTTGAATCTTTGAATTCTTCATCTGCATGCGCGGCCATTGACTTTGGAGAAGGAGTGGCAGCGTATCGTGAGGACAACTATGGAGGGAAGGGGACCTCAGACGAGCAGATTGAGCATTGTGATGCGATTGGGGACTATGATCAAAGGCCCCATAACCCGTACTCTAATACTTACAATCCCGGATGGAGGAGTCGCCCAAATTTCTCCTACAAAAATAACTCGGGAAACCCCCAATCATCCGAAGGGTACGGGCAACAGCAGGGTAATGGGCAGCAACCACAGAAGTCCAGACTGGAACAAATGATGGAGGACTTCATCGCTACCCAAACTAAGGCCAATGAGGAATTTCGTCGCCAACATCAAAAGTCTGAAGAAGCACTGAGAGACTTGAAGGCCACCGTTGATGGTCTTGCAAGTCATACTCGGATGTTGGAGACACAAGTGGCCCAAATAGCCCAATCTATGTCACAACCTGTGAAGAACTCTCCGGCGAGCCAAGGAAAGGAGGAAGGAGTAGGGCAAAGTAGCCAATTCGCAAAGGGGTGTGCAGCCATGATTTCCACCCTACCTGACCAAGCTGAGTTTGAAGAGAAGATTCCAATATAGCTTGAGGACCCTGGTGAATTCATTATTCCTTGCTCGATTTATGGGGAGAACTTCGACGAAGCACTATACGACTTGGGGTCATTAGTCAGTGTGATGCCCTATGTATATTTTCTGAAGATGGGACTAAGCGGGCTCCAACCAGCGAATCTTGGTATTCGTATGGGGGATGATTCAGTGAAGGAACCCATTGGCCTGCTACCACACGTTCCTGTGATGATTGAGGATTTCGTGATACCCACGGACTTCATCATACTAGACACAGGACCGAATCCCTAGAATCTCATCATTCTAGGAAGGCCTTTTCTAGCAACTGCAGGGGCGTGCATAGATGTGAAGGCACACCAAATCTCCCTAGAGGTAGACGGGGAGATTATCCTTTTCAGCCTTTCAGAGCACAGAGCTCCCTACTTTGATGGCTTCACGATTAGCAGATTGAAGCCGGAACCTCCAGATCCATATCCCGAGACGGATGAATGGAGGTTCACTGAACCACCAGAGCTGAGTTGATAGAAGAGTGCGGTCGAGCTAAACGACGTTAAACAAAGCGCTTCTTGGGAGGCAACCCAAGTTTAGTTTTAGATTTCCCTTTTCTATTGCATTGCATAAATTTGTTTGATTTTAGTTTTGATTTCCATCACATTTAGAGTTAGGAATAGAAAAGAACTTTGCTAGGCAAAAATGAGACCCATATTAGTCTACACGGCGAAGTGTATGAACAAATTCGGGTATGGTGCATAAATGGGGAGAAAAATGGGGGCACACGGCCTGACTGTGTGTTTTCCCACGGCCGTGCCCAATTGACCAGAGGCGCACATGGCCTGGCCGTGTATTTTCACACGACCGTGGCGCACGAGGTTAAAAGGGGTGAGCCGTGTGTTTTCACCCCATTTGCGCCATGTGCTTCAAAAGTTCTTGCCCTAGCCGTGTGATTTTGCTTTCTCCTTCCTCTAGAAGCATTTCTAACCTCTAAAGAAGACAAAAGGAGCAAGGATGAGGAGGACCAAGATGGTAACATCCCGATCCGGCGCCTCAGAGTGACGAACAAGAAGAGTCGACGCTCCTCAAGCTCCGGAAGAGGGTAACACCCTATCCCCTCTACTTTTTCGCAATAATGAACATAGAGATAGGTACAATATGCTCTCTACTCGTAAACTTACTGCTACTAGGTACTTAGATGAGTATTTGCTAAAATCTTTAGGGTTGTTAGGTGATATGCAAACCCTATTTGCAAAAATGGGGTGGGATGAGATTATGGGAATAAGGCACCTAACCTACCCTAGGATAGTTTTGGAATTTTTGAGTTCTTTAGAGGCGGAAGTTTTAACGGGTAGAGAGAGCGAGGAGGGTAGGATAACTTTTAGGATTTTTAACATAGAGCATGAGTGGACCCTTCACCAATGGAACTCATGCTTTGGCTTACCAAGTGGGGGAGAGAGAAGAACCCCTATTGGGTTCAACTCTCGGGAATGTTGGACTGAGTTGACGGGGGAGCACGCTTACGACCCTTCTAGGGCCAAAGCGTCGTGCCTCCAAAACCCCGTCTTTCGATACCTTCACCGTGTCATGGCCAGTACTATATTTGGTCATGGGGAGAGTGACGGTGTAGTAAGTGCCAGCGAGTTGCTTTGCTTATCGGATATGCTACAAGAAAGAAGTAGCATCGATGTGGGGTCCCACTTCATTAGACACTTAGTGAAGATGGGCAAAGTAGCACGCGGAGAGATCAATGTGGGAGGCCTACTTACCCACATTTGCTATAGGATGGGGTACGATTACACAACATTGGAGAGTATAGAGGGGAGCCCTAGGATCGACCTAGGAGTATGCATGGCCATGAAGATGATTGTAAGAGAAGGAGACTCCTTATGCTTTGTAAGAAAAAAATCTTACGGCCCTTAGGCTCCCCAACCCAGATCGTACCACCATCGCTATACGTGCCAATTGGTGCTTAGACCTGATAGTGGAGTCCCCTCCACATGAGGGACCATCCACATCAGCGCCCATCTCTCCACCTTTGTATCACTCTCCCTTCAGTCCACAGATGCATTGGAGCCCACCTAGTCCACGCCGACATGAGCCTACACCTGCACCACCACCTTTTTCTACCTTTGAGCAAGATGCAGGTACATCGGCCTACGATTTCTCAGAGTTCCGATCGCACCTCGATGACATTTACACTGAGCAGCAGATGTAGAGGTAGCGATAGGAGGAGCAAAGTGCCTTCCAGCAGGCGGAGTTCTACAATGAGGCCCGCATATACTTCCAGGAGGAGGCTGCTCATCGCCAGGATGAGGTAGCTTACCACAGGGAGATGCGGCAGCATATGCACGCCCAGCAGGCACAATGGGCTAGGGAGGAGGAGCACCGAGCAACCGCTGCATCCACCAATTCCTAGATCGACCACATGTATATGTGGTATCAGCGGCTCAGCAACAGGTTCTCCCAGGATCCAGAGATGCCTAGGCTCCTAGACTTTCCACCTCGTCCACCATATTAGAGGTATATTTTTGTTTATGTCTGGGGGGAGACCCCAAAATCTATTTTGTTTTGTTTCCTAGCAGTAGTTTCTTTTCTGGTATTTTCATTCATTTGTTCATGCATGCATGAGTTGTTTAGTTCCTTTTAGTACTTAATTTTTAGTGTCTGAAAAGCTACCTCAATAGTATTTTTAAAAGTTGCTTGTATGAGTTGTTCCCATAGGTAGCTTAACTCTATTTATCTTGTGGTATTTTATTCTATTCGCTCTATTGAATGTTCTAGACCTGCACTGGTTAGCTTTATTTGTGCACTCACACATATTGAACATTCTGAAAGAGAAAATCTAGTACATACCTAGTTATGATTCACTTCAATAGTCTAGTACTTTGGAATCCATAGGTGACTCTAGGTTTAGCATTTTAGTTACTGGAGATACTCGGATTGTGTACGCCCATTCAGAAAAATCAAAATCCCTGTGAGCTAAAAAAAAAGAGAGATTATGAGGGATAAAAAATATAGTTGTCGTGGGTGGAAATGACTAGGTGCCCCTTTGAGACCGAGTTAGGTTACTGGGGAAACACCTCCCAATTTCTCTCAATACCGAGCACGCCTTTGAGACTTTATGCTAGATCTAGGGAACGACCCTCGCTTTGGGCAGGTAAGTGCCTAAGAGTTGGAAACTTTAGGAAAACTATGGGGTGACGACTTAACTCACCATGGAACGGGCATCCCCTAAGAATGATTCGCCTAGCACGAGCACGAGGAGCTAACTTAGTGAATTTTTAGAACATATCTGTTTTGCTTTGATTGCAAATACCACCTGATAAATTTAGTTAGCATGCTAATTATGGAACAATATCTTTTTAAAATTTTATGACACTGAGGTTTGCTTGAGGACAAGCAAAGATTTAAGTCTGGGGGAAGTGATGTGAGCAAAATATATAGGGTTTTAGGAGTAGTTTTCGCTCACATCTTGTTACATTTTGTGTTAGTTTCATGCATATGTTACTATATTCTTGCACGCATTGCCTATTTTTTGGTTCAGAGGTCTGCTCATTGTACTTTTGTGTGAAGGTTAGCTTTTCTGGTGAAAAAGATGCATTTTCGGAGCAAAAGAAGGACTTTCGCAGCTAGATGCAGAGTGGGACACGGTCAGGGCGTGTGGATTCACACATCCATGTCCAATGGGAAAAGAACAACACCCTAGGGTCGCACACGGCCTGGCCGTGTGGTGGCCCGATGGATTTACGTGACTAGGGCTTTTTCTAGATTTTGCAGCGATCTGAGGCGATGTCTATATAAGGATAGCTCCGCCCAAACCCTAGGGGGGAGGCACAACGGCTAGGACGGCATGCCGAAGCCCTAAAAAGCTTCGGTAACTCACAGGGGGGAGGAGGAATGCCGCCGGAGGTCCACATCTTACAATACAATGCCGAAGAGAAGATCACGAAGCATTGTATATCTCTATTTCTGCGCTTTATTTCTATTGTATTTGAACTTAAACATGTTTTGTGATTCTTCCTTCGTATTTATGGAGTAGTACTTTTGATTCTAGGATTAGGGAGTAGCTTGTGTATATAAACAATATTGGTTCATATTAAATTCTAGCCAAAAGTTTGATTTGACAATTGGTAGTTGCTCTCTATTATATCTACGTGAGTTTGGCTTTCTTTCAGCTGTGCTTAGGTGATACGAGGTGGTGACAGCCCTCGCAATCTAAATTTAGGAGGTTTGATCCAAGGAACCTAGGGGTAAACCTGACCTCCCGTAACTGCGGGGAGAAGGGAGTAGTGGAATCGGAAATGGTCCACCGCAAGGATTGATTTGGCATCCTCGTACCCTCTATCCCGTCCTCTTGGGCGGAGGTAGCTCCCGGTGAATGCGGCGGCTCTGCGGGAGAGTGTATGATGTCCCTTCCTCAAAATCGTAGGTAGACGTTTACACGACGCCAATTGACAACATTGTTCTGTGGTACACAAGCAAAACCGAAGTCCTAGAATCGTCTTTTAAGATCTCGGCACACTCTTTTTCCTCCTTCGTGTGACATCGTACAGAGTAGGGTCCACCGATAGTCCTCACCAACTGACTCTCTCAGAGATTTCGTCTGAACAATCGCAACCACTTAGTGTATTGGTATTCAAATCCCAGTCCCTGTTGGATCGATAAATCTTTATTACTTGACGATATCCGTGCACTTGTGGGCGTTGAGCGCGAGCGCACACTGAGTCCATGACGATATCCGTTGCGAGATTTGAGGTCGTGCCCGTGCGCATCATTTACCCCAAGTATGATACTCTCATACTTGCTAGACCACCCTTAGCCTAGGCCTAAGCCTTCTATCCACCTCCATCATCCTCATGCCTTTCAGATCTCTCCAAGTCATCCATGACTTGCTCATCCATACGCTAGCCTTCAGGTGCTTCCATCGGCTTTTGTCAAGATAATCTGGTCTATACCGTCAAGGCACATTTGGGCTTACGTTGTCAAGACATACACTTGGACTTTACACTGCTAAACATTGGACTTATGCTGCCAAGACTCCACCCTTGGACTTTACGCCGCCAATATCAACCATTGAACTTTCCAATTGCCAAGTACCTATGACTTGGACTTTCACTGCCAAGACTACACACTTGGACTTATGTGGCTAAGACTACACCCTTGGACTTTCCATGCCAACTTCATGTTAGACTTTTCAAATGCCAAGAACAACACTTGGACTTTCCATTGGCAAGTACCCAAGACTTGGATTTTACCATTGTCAAGACCCATTCTTCAACTTTCCATGCCAAGTGTCCCACTTGGACTTCTCCATCATATGGTCAACCCCATGTCAACCATATAGTCAACCCATTATCAAACAATGGTCGACTCATCGTCAAACATCAAAACACTACTCGAGTCAAACTTGAGTCTGGTCAATCGTGACCTAGGCCGATTGCACCAACACTTACAACAATAATATCTTCTTCTTACAAGATCAAATGAATGAGTTCTTGAAGAAGAGATTTAGTGGATAGAAACTTAGAAAACGTAGATAGCTTTAAGATGTTTTTATATGAAAGTTTTTCCAGCCCTTCTTCAAGCTCCAACACCCTTCTTATATAGAGTTTGGAACCCTATTGTTGATGCCTCAATGGCTTACCGTGATTCTCGAGATTTCGAACGTTATAGCTCAACAGTCGCTTCATTAGTCGACTCCAGCTCTTTCTGTTAATCTGACCTTGCAGCCAATCAATTGCTTCATCACAGCAATCAACTGCTACACCATAAATTTCCCAAGCACTACTTTCTCAATCTCTCGAGCATCGAGTCCTAAGCTCCGCTCTTCTCAATTGCCTGAGTTCTCTATTAGTTGAATGACCATTTGACTCCAACTCTTTCTGTTCATTGGCCACTGAAGCCAGTCGATTGCTGCCATCATAACTTTTTCTGAGCACAAATTTCCCACTCAGTTGTCTGTGTTGGAATGTATACTGAAAGCCTAGCTCTTTTTGTATGAACATTTTATTTTGAAATAAGAATCACATGATCATTGTTTGCACTTTATATATTTATTATATGTGTGCATATTGTCTAATATTTTACATTGTAGATAACATGATGCTTGGTGTGGCACAGAAGATCATGTTATCAGTCCCTTGTAAAATATAAGTAGAGGCTCACAACCAAGATGGTTTTGGACAAACCATTGGCATGGTTGTAGTGTAGCTTGGTATTGTTTTGTCTTGAACATAGAGTTACACTAGTACACTTAGGTGTATTGAGCAGGACCGACATAGAGGTGATTCAATTTAGTACTGACTACATAATTGAATCGGACCTCGGATATTATGTTGTGCATGCTCTTAATCCCGATATAATAACGGGCACATGTACTTAGTATTTATTTCTTTGATTTACCAGAGGGTGAGATTTAGATGGATTAAATCAATATGCCCGGTAAGTTGGGAAATAATATTATTTACATGGTGTGTCGTTGATTATAGGAGGAAACCGTGTCCTATATATTAGGTTGATGATGTCCCCTTGAGGAGCTCATAAGGTTCATCATGTAAACCCAGGTTGACTTAGTCAACATGATGATAAGGTTGAGTGGTACTACTCGAGAATTAGATGTTAATTAATTGATGGTCATGAAATCAATTAATTGTGGACATTCGATATCTTAAACACGGGAGATTAATGTACAAATAATATATGGAGCCCATATTGATTTATGGGGTTGGTGAGGTAGTTCAATGATGATCCTCTAGTGGAATGGAACATCATTGATGGATCAAGTTAGTGTGGTTCCGATCCATCGGGTGGCCAAGACCCAACTCCTCCTTATGGTCCCTATCGTAGCCTAATATAATCCTTGTGAAGTCTAGATCCAAGAATGTAAAACAAAACCTAGAACCAACGGTTAGGATTAAATCCCTAGATCCGATGGTTAGGATAAAACCCTAGAACCAACGGTTGGGATTAAATCCCTAAGATCCGATGGTTAGGATGAAACCCTAGAATCGACGGTTAGGATTAAATCCCTAGATCCAACGGTTGGGATAAAACCCTAGATCCGACGGTTGGGATGAAACCCTAGATCCGACGGTTGGGATGAAATCTTAGATCCGACGGTTGGGATGAAACCCTAGATCCAACGGTTGGGATAAAACCCTAGATCCGACGGTGGAGATTAAATCCCTAGATCTGACGGTGGAGATTAAAGGAGGCTTAGGTTGGGCGGCAAGATAAGATTGAAGAATTAGGGTTTTGGCTCATCCAAAAGTGGGCTGCTAGGGTTTTTGGGCGGCTAGGGTTTTGGAGTAATTCAAAGTGGGCGGCAACTTCTTCCTTCTAGTTGATTGCCGGCGCCCATCCTCCTCCATCAACACTTGGCCGGCGCCCATCCTAGAGGCCTCTCCCTTCTTCCTTGGCCGGCGGTTCTCCTTCCATAGGTGGCCGGAGTTCATCTTCCTCCCTTTCTGCAACCCTTCTTCAAGTTGGCCGGCGCTTCATCCATTTGATCCTTGGCTGGCGGTTGCACCAAATTCCTTAATTTGGTTGCCGGTTCTAGAAAGGATAGGTATTTGTAAGTTCTTCTCTTTGTTCGCAGCAGACAAGGTAGAGAAGAAAGCGATCTAGAAGGCTTCTACTCGTGGAGGATCTTCGTCCACACGTCGTCCACGAGAAGGATAGGACATACGGTAGAAGATCGTGAGGTATAAAGTTATTTTAACTTTATTTATAGATCTGAGCATGTTCTTTTATGTTTTTATTATGCATGTGTGAATTAGTAAATATATTGTATAATCATGGACCCCGAAGACAAACACAAAAACCGGCGATCCGTCCGTCGTCTCTTCCGCGGCTAACCAACTAGAAGAGTTGTGTTGCTTGAACAACTAGTTTGTTCAAGCGACCACTCAAGTTGTTAGCACGACGACGAAATGGTTGTGCTAAGGAAGCTCATCCCATCCGGATTAATTCTTTCATTAGTGAAAATTTTAATCCGGGGACATGGGAGTCAATGAGCCTCCGAAGCATCCACCTTCAATTGGTATCAGAGCCAAGGTTTCCGGTTTTGTGTGTTTTGGATTCGGTTAATTTTTATGCATATTTCATATATTATATGTGCCGGATAATAGTAGGATATGCGTAGTTTAACTCTTTGGTTGCAGGCATAAGATCCGACTATTATGGTCATGTGTGTGTATGTTAATGGATGTGTGTAAAAATTTATTATTTGAATCCTCGGGGTTGACGAGGCTAGATTAGTATTTAATTTTTATAATTAAATACGGCATTGTTTAGCCGCTCATTTTAGTTTACTTTCGATCTAGATGATTTGTACACTCCTTCGTGGAGTATAGGATCGATGGATGTAAATTAAAATGTTTTATCTCGGCTCAGAACTCTTTGGTGACTTGCGCACGGGAAAAGATGGAGCGGACGAGGTGGCGACACGACGGGATGCATATTGGAGGACAATGCCATAATAGTTGGAAAAAATCTATTTTTTCCATATTTATTGCTTATTTGTTTTATATGCATGTTGTGTATGTTTTAAAATTCCTCAATTTTAATTTACTAAGTGGGAGAGGGACATTTTAATTAATTCTCGCGGCCTCCATTACAATTTGACGTGTGATGCAACAAACTTGCGTGTTGGCTCTGAGTGCCTTCCTCCCCATCGGATGGGTTTGTTTGCGGATCACTAGGTCAAATAATGATTATAGGAAATTATTAAGGAGCGTGTGTACTTCCCCATCGGTAAGGCACATAATCCGAAATAATTCCCTTAGTATCGTGTAATGGTGCACACTTAGATGCAAATTAAAAGTATCCTCTCCATCGGAGTCACTGCTTTTATTTGTAGGGACAAAGAGGAACCAACTATTAATTTTATTTGTCAAAAAGTAAGGTTGACAAGATAATAAAATTAATGGGTAAAACCTCCTCTTACAAATGCAGAATTCGTATACGTCCACACTATCGTGGCATGCGATATTCTCAGTGTTGGTTGATTTCGGAATTTTATTGTTTTTGAGGAATTAATAATATTTGAAATCTAATATTTCGATCATTGTGATTTTTAGGATTTTTCAAATGGCTTTCAACCCACTTGCTGTGATTTTAAAAGAAAACAAACTTACTGGTCCAAACTACATTGATTGGAAAAGAAACCTGGATATTGTCTTAACTGCGGAGGAGTACAAATTTGTACTCTTCGAGGTCTGTCCTCCTAAGCCCTCCGATGACTCTGATGAAAAGGAGATAGAACGTTATAAGAAATGGGTTAAGGCAGATGAGATGGCGCGGTGTTACATTTTGGCATCTAGCAACATCGACATCGGCCATAGCCACGACTTATGACATGATGTTCAATCTCAAGGAACTTTTCGGACATCGAGTAGGCGGCTAGGCGAGGCAATGAAACTTGATGGCGACCTCCATGATCGAGGAACACCGTTAGGGATCATGTTCTCAAGATGATGGCTCATCTTAATGAGATGGAAGTCCTACATTTGAGATCGATGGGGAAACCCAGGTCGATATCATTCTCCAGTCTCTGCCTAGGAGTTTTGAGCAGTTCCGCCTCAACTACAACATGAACAAAAGGTTGTATTCGTTGGCGGAGCTTCTGACAGAACTCCAGGCGGCAGAGGGGCTTTTTCGTCAGAGTGCTCAAGCCATGGTCGCTCAGAAGGTTTCTTCCTCTAAACCGAAAGGTAAGAAGAAGAAGAAACAAGGTGGAGCGAAGAAAGTGGCAGTAGGACCTCAAGCAGGAGTGAAGAAGCCGAAAGGCAAGTGCTTCACTTGCAAGCAGACTGGACATTGGAAGGCGGACTGTCCTCGCCGAAAGAACAAAGGTATATCTTCTTGTTTAGTTGTTGAAACATGTTTAGCGGTGTTATCTACCAGTGCCTGGTGTGTAGATACAGGAGCCACTAATCATGTCTGCAATACTTTGCAGGGGTTTCAAGAAACCCGACGACTAGCTGAGGGAGAGATTACCGTCTTCATGGGCAATGCTTCAAAGGTGGCGGCTATTGCAGTGGGAGACATTTATTTATCTTTTGATAGGAATAAAGTTTTGGTTTTAAGAAATTGTCTTTATGTACCTACTTTTAGAAAGAATTTAATTTCAGTTTCTAAATTGTTTATGGATGGATATTCTGTTTCTTTTAATGACAAAGTGGTTATAAAAAGGAATAGGGAGATTATCTGTTCTGGTACATTGGTTGGCAATTTATATACTCTTGAACCAAAAACTCCCACGATGCATATAGAAATCAATAACTCATCTTCTAAGTCTAATAAGAGAAAAGAACCTTCGCAAATGAACCAAACATATCTTTGGCATCTAAGGCTTGGTCATATTAACCTAAGCAGAATTCAAAGGTTGATAGTTGATGGACCTGTGGGTTCATTGGTGGTGGAGGATCTCCCAACTGCGAATCTTGCTTGGAAGGTAAAATGACCAGAGGCCTTTCAAGGCAAGGGTATAGAGCCAAGATGTGTTAGAATTGGTTCATTCGATTTGTGTGATCCTATGTCTATCGAGGCAAGAGGTGGCTTTGAATATTTAGTCTCTTTTATAGGCGATTATTCAAGATATGGATACATTTACTTGATCGCCGCAAGTCAGATGCTTTGACAAGTTCAAAGAATTCAAGGTGATGTGGAGAACCGTCAAGGTAAAAGTATCAAGACATTACGATCGATCGTGGTGGCGAGTACCTCTTGGGAGAGTTTAGGAGTTACTTATCAAAGTGGGATTCAATCCCAATTGTCACTTTGGCACACCCAGTGAGAATGGTGTGGCGGAGGCGAAGGAATAGGACTCTTATGGAGATGGTCGGATCGATGATGAGTTATTGAGTTACGATTAGTTACGGGGTTTGCTCTGGAAACAACGGACACATTACGAACTTGGTTCCATCTAAGTCGGTACTCTACTCCCTGAGTTGTGGGTGGCGAAAGCCTAGTCTAAGACATATTCGGTTGGGGTAGTCCACATGTCTTTGAAGGAGATCTTTGGTAAGTTGGAATCTCGTGCAAATGCAGCTTGTTTGTTGGCTACCTAAGGAAGCGAAGGGTGGTTTATTCTATAGTCCTAGAGATCGAGAAGGTGATCGTGAGTCGAATGCCATTTCTAGAGGAGGACTATGTGATGAACCACAAGCCCACGAGTAGGATTGTTCTTGAGGAGTTGGCGGAAGTCGACTTGGTACCACCGGTCAGAGGAGACACCACAAGTCCTGCACCGCGTGTCACGAGCATACACAGGAGGCACCTCGTCGTAGTGGGAGGTTGTTAGACAACCCAGATTCATGTTTTTGGGAGAGTCTTGGACTTAGTCACAGTGAACATGAACTGATCCTGGACATATGGCAGAGGCAATCCAAGATAGAGATCACGGTATCTTGGCAAAGAGCGATGAATTGGAGATAGAATCTATGGATTCTAATCAGTTTGGGAGCTAGTAGAACCACGATGGTGTAAAAACCATTGGATGCAAGTGGATCTACAAGAGAAAGAGAGGAGTAGACGGGAAGGTTGAGACCTTCAAAGCTAGGCTTGTTGCGAAAGGGTATACTCGGAAAGAGGGTATCGATTATGAGGAGACCTTTTCGTATATGCTTGATCTATTCGGATTCTCTTATCTATAGCTGCTCATATGGATTATGAGATTTGGCGGATGGATGTCAAGGCGGCTTTCCTTAATGGAAGTCTTGAGGAGAACATCTATATGCACAACGGAGGATTCATTGCTAAAGGCAAAGAGCATCTTGTATGTAAGCTTAATCGGTCCATTTATGGATTGAAGCAAGCTTCTAGATCTTGGAACATCCACTTTGATGAGGTAATCCAGTCATATGGATTTATTCAAAGTCCGGATGAGCCTTGTGTATACAAGAGATGTGTGAAGCGTAGTGGTGTTTCTTGTACTATCGTAGATGACATTTTGTTAGTTGGCAGCAATATCAAAGTGTTATCGGATGTAAGTATGGTTGTCCAAATAGTTTGATATGAAGGACTTGGGAGAAGTGGGACACATCCTTGGGATCAAAGTTATAAGGGATTGCAAGAAAAGGATGTTGTGCTTGTCTCAAGCTTCATACATTGACACTATCCTTGCTCGTTTTAGCATGCAGAACTCCAAGAAAGGTTTTCTACCTTTTAGGCATGGAGTTCCTTTATCTAAAGAGATGTGTCCCAAAACATCAAAGGAGATAGAGGACATGAAGGCGGTTCCTTATGCTTCGGCAGTAGGAAGCCTTATGTATGCTATGCTATGTACGAGACCGGATATCTGCTTTGCCGTGGGCATGGTTAGCAGATATCAGAGTAATCCTGGACAGGGACATTGGACTGTGGTAAAGCATATATTGAAGTACCTGAGAAGGACTAGGGATTATATGCTGGTTTTCAGGCGGATCAATTAGTCCCATGGGTTACGGATTCGGATTTCCAATCAGATAGGGACAAGAGTAAGTCTACCTCGGGGTTTGTGTTTACTTTTGGAGGTGGAGCCATAGTATGGAGGAGTGTCAAGCAGAAATGCGTGGCGGACTCTACCATGGAAGCTGAGTATGTGGCAGCCTCTGAGGCAGCCAAGGAAGCTGTATGGCTCAGGAACTTCTTGATGGACTTGGATGTGATTCCTGGTTTGCCCAGAACTATCACAATTTATTGTGATAACAGTGGTGCAGTTGCAAACTCGAAGGAACCACGAGCCCATAAGGCGAGTAAACACATAGAGCGCAAGTACCACCTCATACGAGAGATCGTAAAGCGAGGAGAAGTTGCTGTCGCCAAGATTGCATCAGAGGATAACCTGGCGGATCCATTCACTAAGGCCCTTCCAGCGAAAGCGTTTGATAGGCATGTGGAGGACATGGGGATCAGATGTATGGCAGAGTGATGACGGCATAGTCTTTTAGTATAAGTGGGAGATTGTTGGAATGTATACTGAAAGCCTAGCTCTTTTTGTATGAATATTTTATTTTGAAATAAGAATCACATGATCATTGTTTGCACTTTATATATTTATTATATGTGTGCATATTATCTAATATTTTACATTGTAGATAACATGGTGCTTGGTGTGGCACATAAGATCATGTTATCAGTCCCTTGTAAAATATAAGTAGAGGCTCACAACCAAGATGATTTTGGACAAACCATTGGCATGGTTGTAGTGTAGCTTGGTATTGTTTTGTCTTGAACATAGAGTTACACTAGTACACTTAGGTGTATTGAGCAGGACCGACATAGAGGTGATTCAATTTAGTACTGACTACATAATTGAATCGGACCTCGGATATTATGTTGTGCATGCTCTTAATCCCGATATAATAACGGGCACATGTACTTAGTATTTATTTCTTTGATTTACCAGAGGGTGAGATTTAGATGGATTAAATCAATATGCCCGGTAAGTTGGGAAATAATATTATTTACATGGTGTGTCGTTGATTATAGGAGGAAACCGTGTCCTATATATTAGGTTGATGATGTCCCCTTGAGGAGCTCATAAGGTTCATCATGTAAACCCAGCTGGTTGACTTAGTCAACATAATGATAAGGTTGAGTGGTACTACTCGAGGAATTAGATGTTAATTAATTGATGGTCAGTAAATCAATTAATTGACGGACATTCAATATCTTAAACACGGGGAGATTAATGTACAAATAATATATGGAGCCCATATTGATTTATGGGGGTTGGTGAGGTAGTTCAATGATGATCCTCTAGTGGAATGGAACATCATTGATGGATCAAGTTAGTGTGGTTCCGATCCATTGGGTGGCCAAGACCCAACTCCTCCTTATGGTCTCTATCGTAGCCTAATATAATCCTTGTGAAGTCTAGATCCAAGAATGTAAAACAAAACCTAGAACCAACGGTTAGGATTAAATCCCTAGATCCAATGGTTAGGATAAAACCCTAGAACCAACGGTTGGGATTAAATCCCTAAGATCCGATGGTTAGGATGAAACCCTAGAATCAACGGTTAGGATTAAATCCCTAGATCCGACGGTTGGGATAAAACCCTAGATCCGACGGTTGGGATGAAACCCTAGATCCGACAGTTTGGATGAAATCTTAGATCCGACGGTTGGGATGAAACCCTAGATCCAACGGTTGGGATAAAACCCTAGATCCGACAGTGGAGATTAAATCCCTAGATTCGACGATGGAGATTAAAGGAGGCTTAAGCCTAATTCTATAAATAGAGGCTTAGGTTGGGCGGCAAGATAAGATTGAAGAATTAGGGTTTTGGCTCATCCAAAAGTGGGCGGCTAGGGTTTTTGGGCGGCTAGGGTTTTGGAGTACTTCAAAGTGGGCGGCAACTTCTTCCTTCTAGTTGATTGCCGGCGCCCATCCTCCTCCATCAACACTTGGCCGGCGCCCATCCTAGAGGCCTCTCCCTTCTTCCTTGGCCGGCGGTTCTCCCTCCATTGGTGGCCAGAGTTCATCTTCCTCCCTTTCTCCTTGGTGGCCGGCGGCAACCCTTCTTCAAGTTGGCCGGCGCTTCATCCATTTGATCCTTGGCCAGCGGTTGCATCAAATTCCCTAATTTGGTTGCCGGTTCTAGAAAGGATAGGTATTTGTAAGTTCTTCTCTTTGTTCGCAGCGGACAAGGTAGAGAATAAAACGATCTAGAAGGCTTCTACTCGTGGAGGATCTTCGTCCACACGTCGTCCACGAGAAGGATAGGACATACGGTAGAAGATCGTGAGGTATAAAGTTATTTTAACTTTATTTACAGATCTGAGCATGTTCTTTTATGTTTTGATTATGCATATGTGAATTAGTAAATATATTGTATAATCATGGACCCCGAAGACAAACACAAAAACCGGCGATCCGTCCGTCGTCTCTTCCGCGGCTAACCAACTAGAAGAGTTGTGTTCCTTGAACAACTAGTTTGTTCAAGCGACCACTCAAGTTGTTAACACGACGACGAAATGGTTGTGCTAAGGAAGCTCATCCCATCCGGATTAATTCTTTCATTAGTGAAAATTTTAATCCGGGGACATGGGAGCCAATGAGCCTCCGAAGCATCCACCTTCAGTCTGAGCATCGCTCGACTTCCCGAGTCGGAATGCCGACTTGTGCACGCAGTGAGTCCTAAGCACAACTTAGGACTTCCCGAGCACCACTCGGAATAAGCTTCTCGAGCACCGCTCAGGACTTCCTGATCACTCGCCCGGGATAACGAGTCCTGAGCCCCACTCAGGACAAGCTTCCCAATCCTTGCTCGGGGCAGGCTTCTCGAGCACCGCTCAGGATTTCCCACTCGCCTGAGCACCCTTCGGACGACCAGTCGACTGGAGAAAATCACCAGTCGACTAGTACACCTCAAAACTGAGATTTAACACCCCAAGTATGATCCTCTCATACTTGACACTTACCCTTAGCCTAGACCTAAGCCTTCAAGCATCTTCCATCAGCCTCGCGCCATTAGGATGCATCCGAGTCCATGACTCCTCACCCTTTGCATTTGCCTTCAAGTGCCTCCTTCAGCTTTGTCATGCTATCGATTCTTCCTTTGCCAAGAGGTCGCGCCTCCAATACTTCTCCGCCAAGAGTCATGCTCCGGGACTTCCATCGCCAAGTTACACTTGGACTTACGTGCCAAATCATCATACTTGGACTTTCTTTGCCAAGTCTCCATACTTGGTTTTTCCTTGTACATGTCACTCAACATTCATGTTAGATCACCAACATTGCCTATAACTTAAGCTTGATTATCCAAACATCAAAAGTAATTAATGCTTGGAGCAAGATTGCACCAAAAAGTCATACTTTGTGGCCTTCATATAGATATATTTATCACATTCATTGATTTTAAACACACTTTCCTTCATGGAATTATCAAATTTCTCATGGCATTGCTTTGGTGTTCATTTCAAGTCGTATAATGACTTCACCTATCCACAAATTTTATTTTCCTTCCCTGACACAAAAAAATCCCTTAGATTGTTCCATATAGATTTTCTCTTCTAAATTCTCATTTAAAAAGGTTGTCTTTACATCTATCTGATGTATTTTTAGATTTTATAGAGCGACAACCACTAGTAACACTCTAATGGAAGTTATTTTAGATACTGTAGAATGAGTATTAAAGTAATCAAGGTCTTCTCATTGTCAGTAACCTTTAAGTACCAATTTGGTCTTATACTTATCAGTTGTACCATTTGATTTCATCTTCTTCTTGAAAAATCCACTTACATCTTAGTGGTCTACTTTCCTGAGAAAGATCCACAAGTTTCCATGTGTAGTTTTGCAAGATAGAGTCAATCTTAGATGTAATTGTCTCTTTCTATTGAAGCCCCTCAAACAAGCTTAGGACTTCTGAGTAACTTTGGGGATCATTTTCTAATATGAAAGTGATAAAATTCATTCCATGAGATTTTTCCACTTGAGCTCTTTTATTTCGTATGAACTTACCCTCAATTGGTCCATCATCTTCTTCCTCTTGTGTTTTATATGCTCATTTTGAGAAGCTAACATCCTCTCAGATCTTATATAGAAACACATGCTTGAAGAATCAGGCATTTCTATAGGATAGGAAAGAATGCTAGAGGGGGGTGAATAACATAAAAAAATTTCTTTCGTTCGTTCATTAAAACACATAATCTCAAAGTAAAATGCAACTAAAAAGTAAAACCAAAACAAAGACACAAGGAGTTTTACTTGGTTCACAACCGATAGGCTTCTAATCCAAGGCCCAGCAATTCAACATTGCTATCAGTGGGCAATCCACTAAATGTCTCTTCCCCATTAGAGGTAAGAGACTCGCTTCTTACAAAAAGTTAAGAAGGCAATAACAACCTTACAACTCCTTATAGAATTTAAGTAAAATTAAAATAATGAAAACAAGCTTTATCAATACTGACTTAAGATAATGTAATTGAGGTGCGCGGTCGGAGTCATAGAACTGTAGTGCGAAGGTTGATCAATGAACATAGCAGTTGATAGCACGAGCACTTGGAAAAAGATTATCTAGGGTTTCTGGTTGAAGGTACTTTTATAAACTTTTTCCAGCCGCCTGGGCCCGGTCTAGTTGACTCCAGGCGACTCCTGCTTCATCCAGATCTAGATCTGATGCGACCGCAATTTATCTCGTTCCAGTCAACTGGACCATTTACAATAGACTAGACATGCTGATGTGGCAGTCGACTTCTGATCCGTCTTCACCAATTAAATCTATCTATAGTCCAGTTGACTGGATTCCACTCTAGTCAACTAGAGCATGAGCTCCCATCTAGTTACCTACATCTCAAGGTTAGTACAATATACAAATAGTAATGATAGTCTCCGATTGTCCGATCTCAACTTTGGCATTTCCATGGAACCCTTAGTCTGATCGACATCTAAGGTTTTCCTCATATCGAGGATGCGACCTTGCCACTCCACACAAAGTTCTTACCTTTCCTACCATTGTCAATCCCTGTTTGGACTTATCGGCTTAGCATTCAATCCTCAAACCGTTCTAGCTCTCTCTGATGTCCAGACTCCTGTTGACCCACCAAGACTATCCTGGTGCCTTCGATTTCTGCTTTTCCTTGTCAAGATAAGTTCTACACACTCAACAAAGTATAAGACCATAATACGACTTAACTTTGAACCTTTGCCATTATCAAAAATCTGCTTCGATTATCTAGTGTCCCTGCACAACAATCTCACCCTTTTTTATTTATGTCACCACTTTTCAAAGTTTAAGGAAATCAAAATATGTAAACAAGAGTTATTTCTCAACAACTCCCCCTTAATATTTGATGAGTTTTTGGAAAAGAATTTTTTCAAACTTTTCTTAACTTTTACTCTCTCCTCCTTTGTCATATATAAAAAAGAATATAATATAAAGTCCTTTTTAAATTTTGCACCAATAATGTTTAACTAAGGTCTATCATATTTCTGAAAACATATTAAAGATTCATGTATGTGTTTAATTTTATAAAAGTTGTATTTTGAATGAATGCTCATTATGATAGTGTAAGAAAATTTGTCTCCATAAAGTTTCAATTTGAAGTTCTTAATACTTTTGAAAACAAAAAGATTTAACAAATATGTTTCAAAATATTTTGAAGACTTATTAATTTTCAAAAGTTGCAAGAATAATTTTCAAATAATTTTGTACTTTCAAAATATTTGAAACAAAGTTAAAAATTTTGACAGTATTGTCAATTTTCACTGCAATATTTTTTTAAATCATGATTTTTCAAATATATTTTAAAAGCTCCTATAAATGCTGATTTTTCAACCAGAACCTCCCCCTTAGCCTGACACATCCTCGTTGACCATAAAGAAGACTTACCTAAGTGTTTAGAGGGTCTAAGAGTCTAAAGTTGACCTAAGAATCTAGAAGTTTAGTATTGGTCAACCAATCTTTTTTTAAGAAAATATAGATTTTCAAAAATTAAGTATTACTACACACAACAATCATGAAGATCAATAAATATCAAAAAACTAGTTTTAATAAAATATTTATTTATAGATTTTGAAAGTATTTTCAAAAATATTTTCAATTTGATTGTCCTTATCATCTCACCCTTTCTATTTGATCAATCAAGTTATCCCTATAGTTATTGTGAGATGACTTTCAATTTTACTTAGTTAATTTAATGTCTTGGAAATTAATTAACCTTGGGTTAGATTCAGATTTAACCTTTAGTTACTTAAGTGAACATTTCAAAAGAGAGCTTCCAGGTCATGGCGAGGCATAGAGGCCTTCTTTGATCTGAACAATGATCATTTTCTTAGTCAAGCCAACTTAAGAAATTATACACTTAATTTACTTAGGATCAAATTCTGGCATAACTAGTTTAGGATGTGTTGAGGTAGCTTCAGGTAGTTCCACTTAGCTAAGTGCACCAAGCTAGATACTCCTTATCTAATCCGAATACACTTGACTGAGTTTCTCTAACGTACTATCATCTCACTGCATCCTGATGCTATGTTGTCAAGGTTAATTAACCATTTCCTATCTAACCATTCTACTTTAAACAATTAAATCAAACTAAACATGCAAAACTTAAAAACTAAAACAATCAAGTTATTCATGTAGTCATGCATACAAGTTTAGTATTGACTCCTCTTGGATCATAGCTTCGGTACGGTCTACCCACATAATGGACTTGATTCTTGGGAACCCAATACTTGGTTGAGTTTAATTGTTTAGTTAGACTTAACTTAGGGACCCATGCTTGGATTCTTCTACTATTACGATTAAGTAGAGATAATTATGATCTATTTATTAATTTAGCTTTGAATCAAAGTTCGATCTTGTTGTACATGACACTTTGAGACCCAAGCATCATGTCAAGATTATTGGAGCCTAAGGTGAACCTTTCCAACATTAATCTAAGCTCTTGAACTTGTCCTTTCAACAGGTTAGCCTTTTCCTTAAGGATTTCAACTTCCTTAAGTAAAGACTCGACCTTAGAATTGGACTTAGCTAATTTCTTTATTAGACATCCAATCATTATGTAGGGAATCTGACCATGCTCGGAAACATTTTACAAGCACTAAGCAGTGAAAAAATAAGATCCCTCCAGAGATCCATGCGAAAACCATACTCATTTGATCGATTCTATCCTATGAGAATCGTAGTTACCTTTGATGCGTGCCCTTCGCTATCCTGTCAGCAACACTTACGTTCAAGGTGTCTGGATCTCAGCGCGGTCAGTATGTCCACACCTCCACAGCATCCACACGAACCGTGAGATGAAGAGGAACCAAACTGTGGTGCTAGCCACAAGGTTGTTTCGACCAAGAAGGTAGGAGAAGGAGAAGAAGATCACAATCAAGCCAACCATCAACACCCATTAATTTCCTCTTTTATATTCACCCGCCTATTATAGGTGACATTTGACGAAGCTAGAGTATACAACTCATTATATAGGGAACCGTAGTGACATCAGGTCTAAGGATTATTCATACAAATAGTCACATGAGAATGTTTATGACACTCATATAACGATCCATGCAATATTCTCATAGCGAGTCAATTCAGTACATAGTCTCTAATATGTACCCATGTGTCAACTTGATATCACATATCCATGACTTATGAGATTAAGTCATCAATTGACCTACATGCTAGTCTATATATAATCTACTATTCAAGGACACTATTATATTATTCATATAACACATATAAGAAATAATATAATAAGCAAACCTTGCCTATTATTAATGAAATATGATACATATGATCCCTAATCATTCATCTCATGATTGGCACTAAGGGCTGACACTAACACATTACATATAACTTTTTAATTAAAGAAAAGGGTACCTTAGGAGAACCTTCTGAACCAGATACGAATCTATAGCTAGATCCAGACTCAGCTTTGGACTCAGATTCAGACTCAGACTCATATTCGTACACAGATTTATTCATGAGTGCTAAGTGGTTGGCTTGATCGTGTTTTGTTGGTGCAATCATCCCAGATTATGATTGATCGGACTCGAGTTTGACTCGAGTAGTATTTTGATGTTTGACAATGGGTTGACTATATGGTTGATATGGGTTTAACCATATAATGGAGAAGTCCAAATGGGACACTTGAAATTGGAAAGTCCAAGTCATGGGCACTTGGCATTGGAAAGACCAAGTCTTGTGTACTTGGCATGGAAAGTCCAAGTCATGGGTACATGGCATGGAAAGTCTAAGTCTTGAGTACTTGGCATGGAAAGTCCAAGCATGGGTCTTGGCAATTAGAAAGTCCAAGCATGGATCTTGGCATTTGGAAAGTCCAACATGGAGTTGGCAAGAGAATTCCAAGGGTGTAATATTGGCGGCATAAAGTCCAAGCGGTAGTCTTGGTAGTATAAGTCTAATGTTTGGCGGGATAAAGTCCAAGCGTGTGTCTTGCAGCGTAAGCCCAAATGTGCCTTGGTGGTGTAGACCCGGTTAGCATGACAATAGTCGATGGAAGAACATAAAGGCTAGTGTATAGATGAACAAGTCATAGATGACTTGGAGGGATCCGATAGGCATGAGGCTGATGGAGGTGGCTAGAAGGCTTAGGTCTAGGCTAAGGGTGGTCTAGCGAGTATGAGGGGATCATACTTGGGGTAAATATCATGGTTGAGATTTAGCAGTCAACTGAGGTTATGGACCAGTTGACTGGTCAAGTGTTTGACACTTGGCAGCCGAGTCAACTCTGAGCAGTCGATTGGAATTATGACCAATCGACTGGTCGGGAGTCAACTGGCAATCGACTATGATCGAGTGGCCTTGGCAGTCGACTGGCTAAGAAGTCAATTGCCATGGAGGGCAGTCGATTGTTGTTTGTGGCTACAAACACAAAAAGTCCCATAGTCGACTAAGCAATCGACTGACAGGGTAGTAGTCGACTGATGAGCTATCCGTTGGAGTTTTTCCAACATGGATTAAATCGTTATGAGAAAATAGCTACAGGAGTAGTCGACTGATGGGTATGGGCAGTCGGCTGCTAGGCGAGAATCAATCCGAGTTGCAGCTTTGTAAGGAGCTCGAACAGGAAGATTTTGGCCATGGTTTTTGAGGTGATTTGAAGGGAAATTGTTGTTACATTCCAGACCTTCAACGCATTCCGCAAGAAACTAAAAGATCAAGCATTCAAAGCATTCTTTGTAAAGGTTTCTTTACTTTTATTTCATTGTATTTGCTTGTATCTCTTGTATTACTTTTGTAATCATTTGTACGATGTTTCTCCACCTCCAGATTGTTCCGAGAAGGAGTGTATTAGTGGTGGTGTGGATCACTAGAGCTCATTTGAGCTCGCCCCGTGGAGTATGAACCCTATGGTTCCGAACCACGTTATATCTTGTGTATTGATTGTGCTTGTGTGTTTGTGTTTATCTTCATATTGTATTTCTATATTTCGTTGCATTAACAAGTATTGTAGACAAGCAAGCACGCAATCGAATTCCATCAAGCAAAGCAAAATGCTATTCACCCCCCCCCCCCCTCCCTCTAGTGATCAACGATTCCTCTATATGTTCCTCCTCATCTGATGGCTCATCCCATGTAGCCTTAAGTGCTTTCTTTGATTAATGTTAGTTTGACTTTAGATTAGGGCAATCAGCTATGAAATGCCCTTTCTAGTTGCACTCGTAGCATACACTGTCTGGTTTTAAGTTTTGACTTGCTCTGGATCGTTTCTCCTTGGTTTGTTTTGTCATCCATTTCTTCTTCTTGATTAGCTTCTGGACGAGGTTGACTAATTCTAATGCCACATCATCATCTAGCTCCAATTCAGACTCATCGTACTTGGATTTGGATTTGATCTTCTCCTGACTTGCAAACAAATCAATACCCTTCTCGGACAATGTAGAATTAGTCTGCTCATGTAACTCAAATTTAGAGAACAACTCATCTAACCTAACTTTTGACAAGTCCCGAGATACTTTGTATGCATCAACCATTGATTCCCACAAAGTTGTTATCGAGAAGGCTTTGATTGCGTACCTTATTACATCCCAACTGTCCACCTTTTGGTCGATTGAGTGGAGTCCGTTCAGGATGTCTTTGATTCGTGCATGAAGTTGGCTCACTGATAACTATAATTTTGTCATGTTATTTTAGTCCTTAATATCATTATTTTTATCCTCTCGAGTGATTTATTATTGATTATTATCATGTTTTATGAGTTGGATATATTTTTGGATCTTATTGTAAATTCTCCTAAATTTTGGACTTATATGCGAATTTTATATTTGTTTGTAAGAGATCTAAATGAGCCACTAGACTAGACTCAAGTTGGATCAAATATGGCTTCATCTAAAGGTCATAATGGGCATTTTAAGTTGGAAGAATCTGAGCCCTTCATCAAGATCAGAGGTAATTTAATCAAAGGGTTCAGATCTGTTTAATCCTGACCGTCCGATGAGATCTGATTGATCTGAGCCATCCATCTAAATCTGGAGAGATTTGGTCCTTACATTTAAATCTGGACATCTTAGGCCTTCATCCAGATTCAGCCGATCGATCATGATTATCCATTCGGAGTGATCAGATCCATTCATTCAAAGTCGGAGAATTCTCAGCAGTTGGATGCATAGCCCTTAATTGGATTAATCAGAGTAATTAACCTAGCTTCAATTGGACGGCTGGGATTAGATCTTGCTTCGATTGGACGGTGGAGATAATCCACTTAATGCTTCTTCGAGCAAGCAAAAAGGGAGTCAGCGCCTTCTCCACCGACTGTAGCTCCGCCAACCCTTACCAAGATCTGCCATTGTCGACCAATCAGAGATGTGATTCCTCTCTGATCAATCCAGCCAGCTCCTCTAGCCATCTCCATCTAGCCAGCATCTTACAGCTCTGCTAGCTCTGAGTTTCCACCTCTGATCGGAGGTGTCGATCACAGCTCCGCCGGTAGCTCCATTTCAACCGCCTACAATAAATTGGAGTGGGGATTCCCCTTCGATTGATCCAACCACCACAGCCCCCAGAGTGGGGATTCCCCTCTGTTATCGCTCCGACCACCAGCAACTCCGACAGCCGATCCACAACTCCAGCAGCGCTCCACTTTTGCGGTCAGTTCCTTCATGGCATCGCCAATTGTGTCTTCCAACACCTATTTTTCATCTCTCTTCGTTTGATTGTTCCTTGGTTTAGTTTGTGTTGAATGTTTGTAGTCAAATTCAGATTCCATGTTTAGAATTGCACGCACTTAGTTTAAATTCTTTCACGCTTACATAGTGTTTGATGAAATGCTTCTTAGAGTAATTAGGTTGTAGTTCATTAGATTATATTTAGTTTCGTGCTTTACTTTACATCATGTTCATGCATTAAATTTCGTTGATACATTGCTTATTTTATTTAGTTGTTAGTTAAAATTTTTCTTCCCTTGAGCTCTAGCAGCCGCTTCCACCTTGCTTCCACCCATTTTCCTCCACGAATTCGAGGAGGAACCGCTTCATCAAGAGATTTCAACGTCATCCTCCATCTCCACAGCTCATCCACCTTCTCTTTCGGATTCGAGGAGGAGTCCGCCCCAATGACACTTCTTCGAGCTCAACCGGATCCGCGAGAGTTCGGAGCATCCATCAAATTACTGGATTCAGGAGTTTGCACCATCCCACATCCACTTCCATTTGTGGAGTCTCGATCGAGCTTCGTTGGACTTAGCTGGAAGAATTTGTTCATTCACCGGGCCTATCTTGGGTTGATTAGATTATTTCCTCTTCCAGTTTTTATTGTTTTAATTCTTGCATTGTTTGATTTAGTTGTTGCATGTTAATTTAGAGTTTTAATTACCTTGCAACTGTAGGTTAGAGCTCAAATTCCAAACCTCCATCTTCAATAGAAAAACCAAAGCAATAATTAGAAATTCTAAGTTTACTATTCTATCGATTACACTCGTTGGGAAATTATCCGGGCCATCCACTATGCTATATTAGTGTAGTTAGGGGCTTCGGTAATAAATTTGAAATGGTACCATGACAAATACTTGTTTATCAAATTTTGGCACCGTTGCTAGGGAGTGTAATGATGTTTAGTATACTTAGGATTGTTTGTCCATTTTTCAAAAACAAATCAAAATTCAAAAATTTTGTTTAGGGCTTCATTCTTTTATTCTCTTATATATCCATGTATTTTATCATGTATGCTTCCTATGTCTCTTGATATTGTTTGTTAGTATTTCAGAAAAGACAGAAAATTTCTTTGAACATGGATTCATATTATCATCAGTGTGGAGACTTCAGTGATGCTTACTATTTAGGCACTGGGCAACAAGAGTATTACCAACCTGAAGATGAGTATTATTAATACAAACCACAATATCATCAGCCTGTTCTTCAGTATCATCAGTCTTATCAGCAGGACAGGTATAATTCAATTTTTGGTACATCTTTTCATAATTTTTATTCAGATTTCAGGTATGCAAACACACAACAGTACACCCCTGAGCCATCTCAGTGCTATCTACCCCCACCGTCCATTGATACTTACATGCCTAGTTGGGGAGATCAATCAAGTTACTGTGAAGAAACCCCTGCTCTCAGTCAAGAAAATACAGAGACACTAGAAAAACTAGCATCATTTCTACATCAATATCAGCAACAAATGAACGATAGTCATCAGTGGATATAGAACATGCAAATCCTGCTAGATCAAATTGTGTCATCCATCAGCCAGACACAAGCATAAGATTCCTTCCAGTTTTCCTCAGAGATAATTTCTGATGGTAGTGATGTGCTTGAGGAGATGGATTGTAGAGCTGGTGATATGTATGCTTCTACCTCTGCAGCTCTACAAGACTCCTCTGCTGATGTGCATGATGATGATGTACTGTATGATGCTCCAGATATTGATAAATTTACTGTTGTGGAAAATGATATGAATGATAATACTAGCGGTTTAGATTTACTCTATGATGTTGTTTATGCCCTAGATTATTTTGAAGAAAAGGAGCAGTTTCTAGATACCAGTGCCCAGACTTGCTAGCCAAACCAGAAGACAAGTGAGACAGTGGCGACAAGCAATTCTGATGAGCTGATTCCCATGGAAGTGGTGGATAGCTGGAGGCCCCCCGACTGGACACTTCCATCTCAGCCAGAGTCTCCCACACCTCTGTTGATGAAGGCCTTGACATTCCATGCAATAATCCAGCCCCAAGGCTGGACACTTTATCTGAATCGCCTCCGACCACCAAAGATTACATATGATGAGGCAATGATATTGGAGGGAGCAGCACAGTATTATCATGATCACACAATGAAGGCGCTCACCCCCGTTCAGTCCATCCCACTCCCGGCATGGATGCTTACACTGAATCCTCTTCAACCGCCGGGACGGGATTTCTCTCGGAGCACTCCATGGCCTGCGTGGATCCTCCTGCTAAATCTTCTTCAATCGCCAGGACCTCAGGCGAGTTTTCTCCATCTCATTCTCTTTTCTTTTTATTTGTATATACAATTCTTTTACTTCATTTGTTTTTATTTTAGTTGTTATGTTTTTGTTGTTGAGTTTTTATTTTGTCGATTTTTCAAATAAATTTCCTATGCATTCTTTTATATTATCTTCGAAGTCGTGAAATCTAGTTAAATTTGATTGTCGAGTTTCGGGGATTTATTGTCATGAATGGATTATTTGATTGCATGTGGTTACTACTTGGTGATGGATTCTATGTTGATAGACTTTGTTGATTATTTTTGTTTACCTAGTGAGGATTGAGCCTATTTTTATTGCTTGTGTGTGGTGCACTTGTGGTTATTGTAACTCTAGAACTTGCTTTGATTCTTTCGAGACCACACAACAGTAGGTTTGCATGATTATTATAAAGGAAATCACATTTGTTTTTCTTCATTTCTTTTATCATCACATGCTTATTTGAATAACATTCTAGTCATTCATCCTTACATTTTTTCTTTCCTTCCATTACTTTCTTCTCCATTTCTATTTCTGGATGTGGAATACTTGGATGATCCATGATGAGTGTTTTGCCCAAGATGGATAAAAATTTAAGTGTGGAGGAGAGAGTAGCTCAGGAAAATTTAGTGTTAGCATAGGCAAGTTGTGCTTGATCACCATGTGTTAGCCATGCTCTTTATCTTTTTAGCTGAGCTTGATGTTTTCTTTCTTGGAGCATAGGGAAGTGCACTACATGTCAGGAAAAAAAGTTTGAAAAGAAAGTTGAAAAAAAGGAGAAAAAAGAGAATAAACAATTGGGTGCCCATGAAATAAAAAAAATATATTGTGAACATTTTGACATGTTGTGCCATTTCTATTTATGTGTGATAGTATTTTTGTTAACGACATCCCTTGTTACAATCATTGAGAGATTTATTGTATATCATTAGTAGATTTGTATTGAAGAATGTGATAAGGGTTGTTTACATGTTTATTAGGTTGGAAGAAAAAAAAAATTAGGGTTATGCTTTCTTATACTCATCTATGTAGCATTTCAGTATTTCCATATCTTCTTGTATTTCTTTAGCTATTTCATTTCTTATCTTTATTTCCTTTCGCACATATTATCATTTTTCTTGTATTCATGTTTCCCTTACATTCTTAATAGGCCTTCAGTGATTGTGCATTCTTATGTGTATATAGTGGTGAAGGTAGAAGAAAAGCAAGAATATGGTAGTTCATAAACCATGAGTAGCTTGAGTGAACTCCACTATTACATGCTTATGAGAGCGAGAGAAACCACCATTTATCTTGTGAGACTTAATAATTCATAGTCTATTCAAGATGGATTTAAGTCACCATGTTTGTTAACCTATGTAACATTTGAGTCTATAATTGCTTGAGCCTTTGAGATTTGACAATCCTAGGTAACTTTCTTTCATAATTTTCTATCTATGATTTGGAATTGATAGGGAAATATATCTTCAGTTTGCTTTTAGTTTTCTTTACTTGCTCAGGACGTGCAAGAATAAGTGTGGAGGAATTGATAACTACAATTTTGTCGTGTTATTTTGATCCTTAATATCACTGTTTTTATCCTCTCAAGTGATTTATTATTGATTATTATCATGTTTTATGAGTTGGATATATTTTTGAACCTTATTATAAATTCTTCTAAATTTTGAACTTATATGCGAATTTTATCTTTGTTTGTAGAAGATCTAGATGAGCCACTAGACTAGACTCAAGTTGGATTAAATATGGCTTCATCTAAGGGTCATAATGGGCATTTTAAGATGGAAGAATTTGAGCCCTTCACCAAGATCAGAGGCAATTTAATCAAAGGGTTCAGATTTGTTTAATCCTGACCGCCTGATGAGATCTAATTGATCTGAGCCATCCATCTAAATCTGGAGAGATTCAGTCCATACATTCAGATCTGGACATCTTAGGCCTTCATCCAGATTCAACCGATTGTGATTATCCAATCAGAGTGATCAGATCCATTCATTCAAAGTCAGAGAATTCTCAACCGTTGGATGCATATCCCTTAATTGGATTAATCAGAGTAATTAACCTAGCTTCAATTGGATAGCTGGGATTAGATCTTGCTTCGATCGGATGGTGGAGATAATCCACTTAATGCTTCTTCGAGCAAGCAGAAAGGGAGCTAAAGGCTTTTCCACTGACTGCAGCTCCGCCAGCCCTTACCAAGCTCTGCCGCTGTCGACCAATCGGAGATGAGATTCCTCTCTGATCGATCTGGCCAGCTCCTCTAGCCATCTCCATCATCCCGGCATCTTACGACTCGCCCGGCTCACGAGTTTCCACCTCGATCGAAGGTGCGATCCACTCGCCCGTGTAGCTCCATTTCCACCGCCTACAATCAATTGGAGTGGGGATTCCCCACCGATCGATCCAGCCACCGCAACCACCAGAGTGGGGATTTCCCTCCGTTAATGCTTCGACCACCAGTAGCTCCAGCAGCGCTCCACTTTTGCGACCAGTTCCTTCACGACAGCGCTGATTGCGTCTTCCAACACCTATTTTTTGTTGGTGCAACAATGCCCCATGAATTTATATATGTTTTGATGTTTGGTTAAATCATCTAAGTTAGGCAATGCTTTTTGATCTAATTGTTCACATGTTTAAGTGACAGGGAAATCCAAGGATGAAGACTTGGTAAAAGAGAAGTCCAAGTATGATCTTGGCAAGGAAAGTCCAAGGGACAGACTTGGCAGCATAAGACCAAGCTTGTAGTCTTGGCAGCGTAAAGTCCAAGTGAACCTTGGCAAAGAAAGTCCAAGGGACGGACTTGGCAGCGTAAGACCAAGCTTGGAGTCTTGGCAGCGTAAAGTCCAAGTGAACCTTGGCAAAGGAAGTCCAAAGTAAAGTCTTGGCAGCATAAGTCCAAGCTTGTAGTCTTGGCGGCATAAAGTCCAAGCATTTGGCAACCCAAGACATGACGAGGCCGAAGGAAACTCTTGAAGGTGGGTGCAAGGCTGAAGGAAGAGTTAGAAGGTCAAGTCTAGGTCTAGGGAGTCAATTCAAGTATGAATTATTCATACTTGACTAGTATCGATTGGATCGATACGATGTAACGATCGTCGGTGCTTGGTAGTCAGGATGAAACCACGACTATCGATCATTGGTCGTGGCGATCGATTGATCGGCCGATTGCGCCAATCCGATCGGTGATCGTGATCGAGTCGAAAATGGGCACATAATGGAGTCTCACTCGACTCCTCACGGCGATCACTCAACTGATCGCCTCATCAGTCGACTGATAGGCCTCCCATTGGAAATGGCGACTGTGAATCCCCGTGGATCTGCTTTGTCAGAAGTCGTTAGCTTCGACGGCAGTCGACTGATGGTGATCATCAGTCGACTGATCAAAGCCCAACGGGAAAAACAGCCTTTCTTCTATAAGATGGGGCCTTGGGGAGCTTGGTGAAGCTAGTGCTCTCATTCCTAACTACACCCTCGCGCTCACCAAGCTTTCTCCAAGTGTTTTTGTGATTCTAAACCTCCTCTTCTCTAGTCTTCATCTTCCATCATTGTAAAGAAGAGGAGTCCATTGTAATACAAGGTTTCTCCACCTTGGTTCATCTAAAGGAGGATATAGTGAAGCTTGGCTAGGGCTAATCCACCTTACGAATTACCGTGGAGTAGGAGCGTCATCTCCGAACCACGTACATTGGGTGTTAGCATTGTTTTTCTTGTTTCTTATTCTTATTTGTATTTGTATTTGTATTGCTTCCGCTAACGTACTTGTAGAAACAAAGAAAGGCTAATCACCCCCCCCCCCTCCTCCTCTAGCCATTACAAAGAACCAACAAGTGGTATTAGAGCCCGGATAGCTTGGAAGATTTCACCATCAACCAAGGCATCAATGGCTCTTCAAGGGGATATAGCACCGCCAAGCCACCGCTCTTCGATGGGAGTCACTTTGCATATTGGAAAGGTAGGATGAAGTATTATCTAATGAGTAATATTGAGATTTGGCATAGCATTGTAGATGGCTTTGAGGAACCGGTGGATGAACATGGAAACCCTATTCCAAGCAAGGATTGGACAAGGGAAATGAATAGGAGGTTCAAATCAAATGCAAAGGAGGTACTCACCATCCAATGCGGTATTACAATGGAGCAACTCAACAAGGTGGGACCTTTCGAATCCGCCAAGGAGTTATGGGAAAAGCTCATTGAGCTAAATGAAGGATCTAAGGAGTCAAAGAGGGCCAAGAAGGACTTGCTAATTGGACAACTTCAAGCCTTCCAAATGAAGATGCATGAAACCGTAAGCCAAATGCATGGAAGGTTTAAGGAGATTGTGAATGGACTTCACATCATAGGTGAGCGAGTTGACAACCGGGATTTGGTAAGGTATATTCTCCAAGCATTTCCTAGAACTTCTCTATGGACTTCTATAGTTGATGCTATTAAGGTAACTAGGGATCTTTCTCAAATTAAAATTGATGAATTATTTTGTGAGTTTGAATTGCATGAGCAAACTAACATGTCCTCTAAGGAAAAAGGTTTAGCTCTATTTGTTGAAAAGAAGGAAAAGAAGAAGAAAGAAAGGAAAGAAGTGTCATCATCATCCGAGTCGGAGTATGATTCAAGTAGTGATGGAGACTCATCTAGTGAGATGGCCAACTTTGTCAAGAAGCTCTATAGAAAATCAAAGGACTTCAAGAATAGAGAAGCAAGGAAGGGGTCCCATTCTTCAAGAGGTAAGTTTAGTGGTAATTCAAATTTTAATAATAATGTGATTTGTCATGCTTGCAATAAGAAGGGGCACATAAAGCCAAATTGCCCGGAGCTAAAGAAGAAAGAGGAAAAAGAAAAGAAAAAGAAGGATAAGAAGGAAAAGAAGAAGAAGGAGGCCATGATGGCTCAAACCACATGGGACACACCGAGTGTTGAAGATTCCTCCTCCGATGATGAGTTTTGCCACATCACACGCCATGTGGCACTCATGGCCCAAGGAGATGACTCCGGTACATCAAGTCAAGAAGAAGACTCTTCAAGTGATGAATCGTCATCTAGTGACGATGAGGTAATGAATTCTCCTAAAGTTAAGCTTCTTTATAAATCAATTGCTTATCTTAAAGAGGCTCTAGATAAGTCTAAATCTAAGGTTAGAAGCATGAAAGTAGAACTAAAGGCCATTAGGAATGAAAAACCTTCACATGTTGATTCTTGCATACTTAAGGAAGAGAATGACAAACTTAAGGATGAGGTTAGTGACCTAAAGGCATGCTTAGAGAAATTTACGAATGGCTCAAAATATCTTGACATGATCCTTAGCCGACAAAGAGCCGTTTACAACAAGGCCGGTTTAGGATATAAGCCAAAAGAAAAAGAAGTTGCTAATATCTCATTGATTAATAGAAAAGCAACCACTAAGGGTAAGGTTAAGAAAGCATGGGTACCTAAGAAGTTGTTACTTAATGTTACCGGTCCAAATATTTGGGTACCAAAAGCTTGTGTTTTTCATGTGATTTAGGTAGGAGAGCAAGGTATGTGGATTATAGATAGCAGTTGTTCAACACATATGACCGGGGATGTGAGCAAGTTCTCCACAATTAAGTATGTGAAGAAGGGAGCGGTGTCTTTTGGAAATAGTGGGAAACTCAAGATATTAGGTAGAGGTACAATTGAGGTATCCCCCAAAATTATCATTCACAAAGTTTTACTAGTTGAAAATATGAAATTTAATTTATTAAGTGTTAGTCAACTTTGTGATGCAAGCTACCATGTTTCTTTTGAATCTTCTAAATGCATGATTAGACACAAAGAATTAAATGATTGTATGTTAGTTGGATATAGGAAATCAAATATTTATTATGTTGATCTTTCATATGCTTCTAACATTTCTACTAAGTGTCTTATTGCAAAAGAAGAAGAAAGTTGGCTATGGCATAGGAGATTGGGGCACATCAACATGAAAAACATAGCCAAGGTAGCCAAATTGGAGTTGGTCAAAGGGCTACCAAAGATCAAGTATGTCAAGAACAAAATGTGTGATGCATGCCAAGAAGGAAAACAAACAAAGGCATCACACAAAGGTAAAACCTTAACTAATACCTCTTTACCGTTAGAACTATTACATCTTGACTTATTTGATTGTCATAGTACTCCTTCTTTAAATGGTAACAAATTTTGTTTAGTCATAGTAGATGATTTTTCTAGGTATACTTGGGTCTATTTTATGAAACATAAGGATGATACCTTAAAAATACTCATAGGATTTAGTAAAAGAGTTGAAAATGAAAAGAGTCTCAAAATCAACTGGATCCATAGTGATCATGGTGGTGAATTTGAGAACTCTAAATTTTCACAATTTTATTTAGAGCAAGGGTACAAGCATGAGTTCTCTTGTCCTAGAACACCCCAACAAAATGGGGTGGTGGAAAGGAGAAATCGTGCCCTACAAGAGGCGGCTAAGACTATGCTTAATGCATATTCTCTACCTAGCTACTTGTGGGCGGAAGCGGTTAATACCGCTTGCTATATCCAAAATAGGGTTCAAATCCATAGGTTTTTAGGAAAGACGTCATTCGAATTATGGAATGGGACTATTCCCACAATTCATTATTTCAAAGTCTTTGGATGTAAAGTTTACATTTTAAACACCAAAGATAACTTAGAAAAATTTGAATCCAAAGCGGATGAGGGAATTCTAGTTGGATACTCATCCATGAGTAGAGGATATAGAGTCTACAATAAGAGAACCCAAGGGATTGAGGAGTCCTCTAATGTTCAATTTGATGAAACCACTAGTACCTACCCTAGAAAGTCCTCCATTGATAAGGATATTAATGACAATAATCAAGACATTACCCAAAAACTTCAAAATTTAACCATAAGGGGTAATGATCAAGGGGGAGGAAGAGGAGATTCCGATGATGAAAGGAGGGTAGAAGATAACAATGATCAATTTGAAACCCCTTCTAGAACCCTAAGAACTCATCAAGATCATCCACTTGACCAAATAGTAGGAGATCTATCTCAAGGAGTAAGAACTAGGTCATTTCATAGAACTCCTACTAGTCAAGTAGCTCTTATTTCACAAATTGAGCCAAAATCGATCAATGATGCATTACATGATCCGGATTGGATTTTGGCAATGCAAGATGAATTGGCTCAATTTGAGAGGAGTCAAGTATGAGAGTTAGTACCTAGACCAAATGATAGCACCATAATTACTACAAGATGGGTCTTTAGGAATAAGCTAGATGACCAAGGAAATATCACTAGAAATAAGGCTAGGTTGGTTGCTAGGGGATTCAATCAAGTTGAGGGGCTTGACTATGATGAGACTTATGCCCCAGTTGCTAGGTTAGAGTCTATTAGAATTCTTTTAGGATATGCTTCCTATATGGGATTTAAACTTTATCAAATGGATGTTAAATCGGCATTCCTAAATGGTTATATTAAGGAAGAAGTATATGTAGAACAACCACCCGGGTTTGAAAACCTAGATTATCCAAACCACGTATATAAGCTTAGGAAAGCGGTATATGGGTTAAAACAAGCTCCCCGGGCATGGTATGAAAGATTGTCATCCTTCTTAATTTCTAAGGATTTTAGAAGAGGCCAAGTAGATCAAACCTTGTTCATAAAGTCAATATTAAAGGATATCTTCATAGCCCAAGTATATGTTGATGACATTATTTTTGGGTCAACAAATGATGATCTTCTTCAAGACTTTATAAAAAATATGGAGAATGAATTTGAAATGAGTTTAGTTAGAGAGCTTAACTTTTTCCTAGGGTTACAAGTCAAGCAAACCAATGAAGGGATTCATATTTATCAAACCAAATATGCAAATGAAATAATCAAGAAATTTGGTTTGGAAAATACCAAAATTGTAACCACTCCTATGGCCACTAGCACTAGAATAGCTAGTGATCATGATGGTAAATCAATTGATCTTAAATTTTATAGGAGTATGATTGGTAGCCTACTATACCTAACCGCTAGTAGACATGATATCTTATTTACGGTAGGTATGTGTGTAAGATACCAATCTTGTGCCAAAGAATCACATTTAGTAGTCGTTAAGAGAATTTTAAGATATATTAAAGGCACCCTAAATGTAGGACTTTGGTATCCTAGGACTAGGTCTTTTGAGTTGCTTGGCTATACCGATTCCAATTATGCCGGTTGCAAATTGGATAGAAAGAGTACTAGTGGTGGATGTCAATTTCTTGGGTCCTCTCTAGTTAGTTGGAGTAGTAGGAAGCAACATTGTGTTGCTTTATCAACCACCGAAGCCGAATATGTGGCTATGGGTGGTTGTGTAGCTCAATTACTTTGGATGAGACATACTCTTGAGGACTATGAGCTACACTACTCTAATATTAAAGTTTATTGTGACAATGTGAGTACCATCAACTTGACCAAAGATCTGGTACATCACTCTAGGACCAAGCACATTGAAGTGAAACATCACTTCATAAGAGATCATGTGGCAAGAGGAGACATTGAACTTAATTATGTAGAATCTAAGTCTAACCTTGTCGATATCTTCACCAAAGCTCTTCCGGAAACTGAATTTTCATCATTAAGGAGAGAGCTTGGTATGTGCTTTGTAGAGTAAAATTCTAGGCTTGCATGATCCCATATTCATAATGTTTAACCTTATACCTCGATGCATCTCACAAAAAGCCTTTAGAAACCTTGATTTTTGTATTGAGACACTTAGGAACATGTGAGATGATAGGGAAGGTGTACTTGGCTCATCATACTTGTTATGATGCATTACTATGAGCCAATGACACATCTAGAAACATGAATATTTCATGGACCAATCATTAGGAAGGCTTGTATTCAAGTAATGAATACATAGCTCTAAGAACATGGTTGGAAATTCCAAATCATATATATTTTAAACTATGTTCATCATATTTTGAAAAACAGTTTTCAAGAGGAAAACAAAAGTGATACAAAGTTTGCCAAATTTTTAGAACTTTTGTTAGTTTCTAAGTTTGTATCAATCTTGGAATCTGGAAAACATAAATTTTTCAAATTATTTTTCCTTGATATATAATGATTCCAGAAATGTGTACGCCAAATTTCGTGATTTTTTGCGATTTCTAAATTTTCTAATGCATTTCTAAAGTTGGCCTAAAAAGGCTGAAATTCGGATTTCAGGCGTAGCAGTCAACTGGCTCAGCAACCAGTCGACTGATACACTGTGTTTTCTGATAAATAGCTCCATTTTCTGATATTTAGTGTATCTTTGATGTCCTAAAACTATACCATGATAATATTGAGTATAAACAAACTTTTAGGATTGCTTAATGCAGTGTTTTAGGGGGAGTTTCATAAAATATATCTTTTTCATCCCCAAACTTACATTGTTGGTGCAAAGTTATGACTTAACTTTCGAACTTTTGCTATGCTTTGCTTCAAATATTATTCACACATCATGAAGCATATCTTGGATTAAGGGGGCGCTTAATATCAATCTTATACCTTAGTCCAAGATACAACAAACTTTAATTCTTTCATAAAATTTATGAATCCTTCTCTTTTTGATGCATGTCAAAGGGGGAGAAGGAATGTTTAAGTTAGAATTCATATTATGATTATGTAAAGACCTAACTTAAATGTTTGCCAAACATCAAAAAGAGGGAGATTGTTGGTGCAACAACGCCCCAAGCATTTATATATGTTTTGATGTTTGGTTAAATCATCTAAGTTAGGCAATGCTTTGTGATCTAATTGTGCACATGTTTAAGTGACAGGGAAATCCAAGGATGAAGACTTGGTAAAAGAGAAGTCCAAGTATAATCTTGGCAAGGAAAGTCCAAGGGAAGGACTTGGCAGCATAAGACCAAGCTTGTAGTCTTGGCAGCGTAAAGTCCAAGTGAACCTTGGCAAAGAAAGTCCAAGGGACGGACTTGGCAGCGTAAGACCAAGCTTGGAGTCTTGGCAGCGTAAAGTCCAAGTGAACCTTGGCAAAGGAAGTTCAAAGTAAAGTCTTGGCAGCATAAGTCCAAGCTTGTAGTCTTGGCAGCATAAAGTCCAAGCATTTGGCAACCCAAGACATGACGAGGTCGAAGGAAACTCTTGAAGGCGGGTGCAAGGCTGAAGGAAGAGTTAGAAGGTCAAGTCTAGGTCTAGGGAGTCAATTCAAGTATGAATTATTCATACTTGACTAGTATCAGTCGACTGATCGAGTCAAAAATGGGCACAGAATGGAGTCTCACTCGACTCCTCGCGGCGATCACTCGACTGATCGCCTCATCAGTCGACTGATGAGGTGATCAGTCGACTGATAGGCCTCCCGTTGGAAATGGCGGCTGCGAATCCCCGCGGATCGACTTTGTCAGAAGTCGTTAGCTTCGACGGCAGTCGACTGATCGTGATCATCAGTCGATTGATCAAAGCCCAACGGGAAAAACAGCATTTCTTCTATAAGAAGGGGCCTTGGGGAGCTTGGTGAAGCTAGTGCTCTCATTCCTAACTACACCCTCGTGCTCACCAAGCTTTCTCCAAGTGTTTTTGTGATTCTAAACCTCCTCTTCTCTAGTCTTCATCTTTCATCATTGTAAAGAAGAGGAGTCCATTGTAATACAAGGTTTCTCCACCTTGGTTCATCCAAAGGAGGATATAGTGAAGCTTGGCTAGGGCTAATCCACCTTACGGATTACCGTGGAGTAGGAGCGTCATCTCCGAACCACGTACATTGGGTGTTAGCATTGTTTTTCTTGTTTCTTATTCTTATTCGTATTTGTATTTGTATTGCTTCCGCTAACGTACTTGTAGAAACAAAGAAAGGCTAATCACCCCCCTCTAGCCATTACAAAGAACCAACATTTTTCAGCACTCTTCGTTTGATTGTTCCTTGGTTTAGTTTGTGTTGAATGCTTGTAGTCAAATTCAGATTCCATGTTTAGAATTGCATGCACTTAGTTTAAATACTTTCACACTTACATAGTGTTTGATGAAATGCTTCTTAGAGTAATTAGGTTGTAGTTCATCAGATTAGATTTAGTTTCGTGTTTTACTTTACATCATGTTCATGCATTAAATTTCGTTGATGCATTGCTTATTTCATTTGGTTGTTAGTTAAATATTTTCTTCCCTTGAGCCCTAACAGCCGCCTCCACCTTGCTTCCACCCATTTTCCTCCATGGATTCGAGGAGGAACCGCTTCATCAAAAGATTTCGACGTCGTCCTCCATCTTCATAGCTCATCCACCTTCTCTTTCGGATTCGAGGAGGAGTCCGCCCCGACGACACTTCTTCGAGTTCAACCGGATCCACGAGAGTTCGGAGCATCCATCAAACTACTGGATGCAGAAGTTTGCACCATCCCACATCCACTGCCGTTTGCGGAGTCTCGATCGAGCTTCGTTGGACTTAGCCGGAGGAACTTGTTCATTCACCAGGCCTATCTTGGGTTGATTAGATTATTTCATCTTCTAGTTTTTATTGTTTTATTTCTTGCATTGTTTGATTTAGTTGTTGTATGTTAGTTTAGAGTTTTAATTACCTTGCAACTGTAGATTATAGCTCAAATTCCAAACCCCCATCTTCAAAAGAAAAACCAAAGTAATAATTAGAAATCCTAAGTTTACTATTCTATTGATACACTCGTTGGGAAACATTCCGACCCATCCACTATGCTATATTAGTGTAGTTAGGGGGTTCAGTAATTAATTTGAAATGGTACCATGACAAATACTTGTTCATCAAATTTTGGCATCCTTGCCGGGGAGTATAATGATGTTTAATATACTTAGGATTGTTTGTCCATTTTTCTAAAAAAAATTAAAATTCAAAAATTTTGTTTAGGGCTTCATTCTTTTATTCTCTTATATATCCATGTATTTTATAATGTATGCTTCCTGTGTCTTTTGATATTGTTTGTTAGTATTTCAAGAAAGACAAGAAATTTCTTTGAACATGGATCCATATTATCATCGGTGTGGAGACTTTAGTGATGCTTACTATTCAAGCATTGGGAAACAATAGTATTACCAATCTGAAGATGAGTATTATCAGTACCAACCATAATATCATCAACCTGTTCCTCAGTATCACCAGTCTTATCAACAGGACAGGTATAATTCAATTTCTAGTACATCTTTTCATAATTTTCATTTAGATTTTAGGTATGGAGACACACAACAGTACACCCCTGAGCCGTCTCAGTGCTATCTACCCCCACCGTCCATTGATACTTACATGCCTAGTTGGGGAGATTAATCAAGTTACTATGAAGAAACCCCTTCTCCCAGTCAAGAAAACATAGAGACACTAGAAACACTAGCATCATTTCTACATCAATATCAGCAACAAATGAACGATAGTCATCAGCGGATATAGAACATGCAAATCCTGCTGGATCAAATTGCATCATCCATCAGCTAGACACAAGCACAAGATTCCTTCCAGTTTTCATCAGAGATAATTTCTGATGGTAGTGATGTGCTTGAGGAGATGGATTGCAGAGCTGGTGATATGTACGTTTCTACCTCTGCAACTCTACAGGACTCCTCTGCTGATGTGCATGATGATGATATACTATCTAATGCTCTAGATATTGATAAAGTTACTGTTGTGGAAGATGATATGAATGATAATACTAGTGGTTTAGATTTACTCTGTGATGTTGTTTGTTCCCTAGATTATTCTGAAGAAAAGGAGCAGTTTCTAGATACCAATGCCCAGACTTGCCAGCCAGACCAGAAGACAAGTGAGACAGTGGTGGCAAGCAATTCTGATGAGCTGATTCCCATGGAAGTGGTGGATAGCTATAAGCCCCCAGACTGGACACTTCCATCTCAGCCAGAGTCTCCCACACCTCTGCTGATGAAGGCCTTGACATTCCATGCAATAATCTAGCCCCAAGGTTGGACACTTTATCTGAATCGCCTCCGACCACCAAAGATTACATATGATGAGGCGATGATATTGGAGGGAGCAACACAGTATTTGTAGGAACGATGGTGGGCGGCTAGAGGGGGGGGTGAATAGCCTTTCGTGTACGTAGATGGAAGTCGTTCATTGATTGCTCATCTACAAACTTAATTAGCACAAGCGGAATATACTAATATAAACAATTAAGACAAGGCAAAGTAAAGAATAGAAATCACAAACATTAACACCACAATGTAACGTGGTTCACGGCCTCGCCGCTAATCCACAGTCTGATTCATCCAAGGTGAATCACGCCTCAAGCTTTTCACTATTCTCTCCTTTGCACCAAGCTAGGTGGAGGTAATCTTTTACACAAGAATCACTCTTCTTACAATAGAATGAAGATTAGCACAAGTAGAAGAGTGGAAAACGTTTAGGGCACTTTGGGAGTTGTTAGGAGTTCAAGCATTAACCTCCCAAAAGCCCTCACCCCTTCTCTTTATAGAGGAAGGGGATTTCTTCCCGTTAACATAGCAGTAGTCGACTGATGCTTTCATCAGTCGACTGATGTCGACTCCAACGGCTACTGACTAGACCGGATTCATGGGATCCACGGCCATTTCTCCAACAGTTGGATGATCAGTCGACTAATGCTTTCATCAGTCGACTGATGTTGACTTCCAGTCGAGTGACCCGTGAGCTCGACTAGCTTGTTCGCGCTGCTGCTTATCATCGATCGGCGCTTCCTAAGTCGATTGTCGATCAACTTGGAGCAATCAACTGCCATGACATGGCAGTCGACTGATGTCGGGTAAAACTCAAACTTAACATCTGTTTGAGCTTCCGGCGGTCGGGTAAACCTCAACCCTTGCAGTCGAGTCTCCGATACTTAGCCATTCGGCCAAGTTCACTCAATGAGCTACTTACAATTCACTCATTCTCTCATCTCACTTGAAGTCCCTCGCTGAAGCTCTCTTCGTTCGCGGCCACATCCCTCGGCAGCATCAAGCGCACGACTCTGCAATGCTCCTTCGCATCTCTTGCCCTCGAAGTCTGCTTCCTTGGCTTCGCTTCAAGTCATCTCGTTCGGCGGTCCCTCCGCAACATCAAGCGCACGGCTCTGCAATGCTCCTTCGCCGACTCAAGCACGAGGTTGTGAGTGGTGACACTTGCCTAAGCTTCATGTGCTAATTACTAAGTCCTGCAAGACTCCAACACACAAATCAAATCCAATCATCCTAACTTAAACCCTTTGCCACACACATCAAAACCATATCACGGGTTGATTGCCCTAACAATCTCCCCCTTTTTGATGTGTGGCAATCCGTTTAAGTTAGGTAAACATTTGATAAAAATATTAAGGTAAGAAAGCATGTAAATAAACATGATTATCAACTCTCCCCCTTAATACATGAAACTCCCCCTAAATAGAATTCTCCCCGTTTACTATAACTCACTTAAAACACACATATTTCTCCCCCTTTGACACCATCAAAAAAGATCAAACTAAGTTATTCAAACATAGCATCAAGTCTAGGAAGAGAAAAAATACCAAAACATGCCTTAAAATCTGATAAAGAGGGTTACTGGGCATGTTTTTAGTCGATCATCATTGAGTTCGGACTACCAATCATTGGCATAATTTCGGATATTACGATTTTAATTTCAGAAATACATTAAAAATTCTATAAAATTTGAAAAATCATAAAATTTGGAGAACACATTTCTTGTAAGTGCCTTTATCAATGAAAAATAGTTTTCCATGAAAAATCATTATATTTTCGAAAATTAGGCAAAATCTCAAAAGTTGAAAAATATCTAAAGTTTTGTATCAATTTTAAAGTCTAGTTTTGCCTTGAAGCTTTTCAAAACATGAACATTCAGTTTATGAAACAAGAAATTTTTTTCAAAACATTTGAAATATCCAACCATGATCTTTGGGCAATATGTCTAAGAATTAAACATAAGTCTTCCCCATGATTGGTCTATTATTGTTATTTTGATACTTTAAATGACCATCGAAATGTCATAGGCATTAGTGGACCATTAGTATCATCCTATTATCTCACTCATGCTATGTTTTCAATCAAGGTAGCCTATAGTGAGTGTGAGATGTTCCTAAAGGTATTTGTATATACTTAATCATAATTTTCATGCATTTCTACCCATGGTTAAGTATCATCCTAAAAACCCACATGATCATAAAGACATATATGTATTGATTTCATATTATGATCATGAAACTAATGTATTCATCAATTTGTATTCATGCATTAAGTATAAAAACATGATAATAAGTCAAATATCACCTAAAGCGTGATCTAAACCCTATTGCCCATGATTATATATTAAATGTCAAGATCATAAACCATGATTGAAAACATATATGACAATTACATTAACTATCATGATTTAAGCATTATTATCAATTTATGGGCACATTATCATCACCCAACACTATTTCAAAAATTAAGTCCCGCCATCCTAAGTCAACCAAACATATGATATAAGTCAAGTCCACTATGGTTGACTAACCTAGGATTTTCCTAACCCTTAAGGATGGATTTAGGAACCCAATACAAGTTCTTTCCTATGGGGTTCACTAAATATTCCTTAGGAATCCATTTTCTAGCTATTTGCTTATTTTTGCTTTGACCCCTAGCAATCAAACATTTATAAGCCTTTTCATTAGTCTTTCCCTTATATCCTAGGCCTTTCTTATTGAAACTTGCCCTTTGGCTCCCTATAATCATGTTAAGGGTGTTGGAGCCAATTGTGAATTTTTCTAGGGCTTTGGTCAAATGGTCTACCTTTTTCCTTAAAGCCCTATTTTCCTCAATGCATGCATCATTAACATCCAAAGTCATATAGTTATCATGTGAGCATGCATCATCATCATTAACATTTAAATATGCTTGTTCTAATTTATTTTCTAGATCCTTAATTTGATCGAGCATACATTTATTCTTTTTCTTAGCCCTAAATAAATCCTTAGTAAGGCTAGAAATCATGGAAACTATTTTATTTGGTGAGAGATTCGTTACCATAGTCTCCATGTCTTCTTCTTCGGATGAGGATGAGGATGATGGTGAGCCTCCCCCTTCACTAGAGCTCTCCTCACTTGTGCTTGATCTTTCTTGTTCGGAGGAGGAGGTGTCTAGATCATCAAACGCCATCAAAGCAAGGTTGGTGACAAAAGCGTTTTCCTCTTCTGATGATGATGATGAAGAGGGGTCATCCCATGTCCTTGCCTTTAGTGTCTTGGCCTTCCCCTTTTCCTTGGCCTTCTTCTCTTCTTCCTTCTTCTTGCTCCCCTTTTTCTTCTTTTCTTCTTTCTTCCTCCTCTCTTCTTTGCTCTTGTTCAAGAGGGGAAAATTATCCCTTATGTGTCCCTCTCCTTGACAATTATAGCAAATTATCTTCCCCCTTGGTCTTCTTCTCCTATCATTAGATTTATTAAATTTAAAATTCTTCAAAGCACGTCTTACCTTCCTTACCATGTATGCTTCTTCCGTGCTATCCATGGAGGAGGAGAAGGCTTCATCAGATGAGGAGGAGTCTCCAACTTCTTCTTCTCCTCGTTGGCTATTAAGGCTACTCCTCTTGATGGTTGAAGTCTTGGCTCTTCACTAATTCCTTCAAGCCTTGTTTCGTGGAGCTCCATGGTTGAGAAGAATTCCTCCAAGGTACTAACTTCTAGGTTCTTGGAGATGTAGAAAGAATCCACCATTGAGCTCCATCTTGAGGACCGGGGAAAGGCATCTATAGCCTTCATTACCATATTCTGGTTGGAAAGCTTCTCCCCTACACTTGTCAAACTGGTTAAAAATTCTTTAAACCTAGAATGTAGAGATTTTACCTTCTCTCCCTTTTCGAGTTTAATGTTGCTTAATTGGAAGCGTAGGACATCTCTCCTTGCTAGTTTGGCCTCGGATGTGCCTTCATGAATCTCTATGAGTTTCTCCCACATCTCCTTGGCACTTGCACATTCCCCTATCCGATTCATTTCTTGTTGGGGGAGTACGTTGTAGAGATGGTGCTTTGCCTTTGAGTTCGCCAAGTACTCTTCCCTTTGCCTCTTACTCCACCTTGATTTCTCCAATGGCTCCCTTTCTTCATCCCTAGGTATCTCGAAACCGTTTTCCATTATTAATAGAATTTCGAAATCGGTTTGAAAAATACCTCCATTTGCTTCTTCCACCAAGCGAATTCCCCCTCGAACTTTGGTGGGTGAATGTTGGAGGCGACCATCCTTGATTGTGCTTGTGGCGGCGGTTAGTCCGTTGACAAGCGCCTTGGCTCTGATACCACTTGTAGGAACGATGGTGGCCGGCTAGAGGGGGGTGAATAGCCTTTCGTGTACGTAGATGGAAGTCGTTCGTTGATTGCTCGTCTACAAACTTAATTAGCGCAAGCGGAATATACTAATATAAACAATTAAGACAAGGCAAAGTGAAGAATAGAAATCACAAACGCTAACACCATAATGTAACGTGGTTCACGGCCGCGCCGCTAATCCACGGTCCGATTCGTCCAAGGTGAATCACGCCTCAAGCTTTCCACTATTCTCTCCTTTGCACCAAGCTAGGTGGAGGTAACCTTTTACATAAGAATCACTCTTCTTACAATAGAATGAAGATTAGCACAAGTAGAAGAGTGGAAAACGTTTAGGGCACTTTGGGAGTTGTTAGGAGTTCAAGCATTAACCTCCCAAAAGCCCTCACCCCTTCTCTTTATAGAGGAAGGGGATTTCTTCCCATTAACACGAGTTGGTGATCGATGCTTTCATCACCAACCGATGTCGACTTCAATAGACTCGACTGCATCCGGATTCGTAGGATTCACACGGCCATTTCTTCAACAATCGGATGATCAGTTGACTGATGTCGACTTCCAGTCGAGTGACCCATGAGCTCGACTAGCTTCTCGTACTCGCACTGCTATCGATCGACTCCTTCCTTAAGCGATCGATGTCGACATGATCCAGCAGCTAACACTAGTTGATTGTCGATCGGCTTGGAGCAGTCGACTGATGCCGGGTAAAACTCAAACTTAACATTTGTTTGAGCTTTCGACGGTCGAGTCTCCGACACTCAGCCATTCGGCCAAGTTCACCTAATGAGCTACTTACAATTCACTCATTCTCTCATCTCACTTGAAGTCCCTCGCCGAAGCTCTCTTCGTTCGCGGCCACGTCCCTCGGCAGCATCAAGCGCACGGCTCTGCAATGCTCCTTCGCGTCTCTTGCCCTCGAAGTCTGCTTCCTTGGCTTCGCTTCAAGTTATCTCATCCGGCGATTTCTCGGCAGCATCAAGCGCACGACTCTGCAATGCTCCTTCGTCGACTCAAGCACGAGGTTGTGAGTGGTGACACTTGCCTAAGCTCCATGTGAGAATTACTAAGTCCTGCAAGACTCCAATGCACAAATCAAATCCAATCATCCTAACTTAAACCCTTTGTCACACACATCAAAACCATATCATGGGTTGATTGCCCTAACAGTATTATCATGATCACACCATGAAGGCGCTCACCCCCGTTCAGTCCATCCCACTCCTAGCATGGATGCTTACAATGAATCTTCTTCAATCGCAAGGATGGGATTTCTCTCGGAGCACTCCACGGCCTGTGTGGCTCCTCCTGCTAAATCTTCTTCAACCGCAGGACCTCAAGGGAGTTTGTTCCATCTCATTCTCTTCTCTTTTTCTTTGTATATACATTTTTTTTACTTCATTTGTTTTTATTTTAGTTGTTATGTTTTGGTTGTTGAGTTTTTGTTTTGTCGATTTTTCAAATAAATTTCCTATGCATTCCTTTATATCATCTTCGAAATCGTGAAAGCTAGTTAAATTTGATTGTCGAGTTTCGGGGATTTATTATCATGAATGGATTATTTGATTACATGTGGTTACTACTTGGTGATGGATTCTATGTTGATAGACTGAGTTGATTATTTTTGTTTACCTAATGAGGATTGAGCCTATTTTTATTGCTTGTGTGTGGTGCACTTATGGTTATTGTAACTCTAGAACTTGCTTTGATTCTTTCGAGACCACACAACAGTAGGTTTGCATGATTATTATGAAGGCAATCACATTTGTTTTCCTTCACTTCTTTTATCATCACATGCTTATTTGAATAACATTCTATTCATTCATTCTTACATTTTTTCTTTCCTTCCATTACTTTCTTCTCCCTTTCTATTTCTGAATGTGGAATACTTGGATGATCCATGATGAGTGTTTTGCCCAGGATGGACAAAAATTTAAGTGTGGGGGAGAGATTAGCTCAGGAAAATTTAGTGTTAGCATAGGCAAGTCATGCTTGATCACCATGTGTTAGCTATGCTCTTTATCTTTTTAGCTGAGCTTGATGTTTTCTTTCTTAGAGCATAGGGAAGTGCACTACATGTCAGGAAAAAAAAGTTTGAAAAAAAAAGCTGAAAAAAAGGGAAAAAAAGAATAAACAATTGGGTGCCCATGAAATAAAAAAAAATGTAAACATTTTGATATGTTGTGCCATTTTTATTTATGTGTGATAGTATTTTTGTTAACGACATCCCTTGTTGCAATCATTGAGAGATTTATTGTATATCATTAGTAGATTTGTATAGAAAAATGTGATAAGGGTTGTTTACATGTTTATTAGGTTGGAAGAAAAAAAATTTAGGGCAATGCTTTCTTGTACTCATCTATGTAGCATTCCAGTATTTCCATATCTTCTTGCATTTCTTTAGCTATTTCATTTCTTATCTTTCTTTCCTTTTGCACATATTGTCATTTTTCTTGTATTCATGTTTCCCTTACATTCTTAATAAGCCTTCAGTGATTGTGCATTCTTATGTGTATATAGTGGTGAAGGTAGAAGAAAACCAAGCATATGGTAGTTCATAAACCATGAGTAGCTTGAGTGAACTCCACTATTACATGCTTATGAGAGCGAGAGAAACCACCATTTATCTTGTGAGGCTTAATCATTCATAGTCTATTCAGGATGGATTGAAGTCACTATGTTTGTTAACCTATGTAAGATTTGAGTTCATAATTGCTTGAGTCTTTGAGATTTTACAAACCTAGATAACTTTCTTTCACAATTTTCTTTGTATGGTTTGGGATTGCTAGGGAAATATATCTTCAGTTTATTTTTAGTTTTCTTTACTTTCTCGGGACTGCAAGAATAAGTGTGGGAGAATTGATAACTACAATTTTTTCGTGTTATTTTGGACCTTAATATCACTGTTTTTATCCTCTCGAGTGATTTATTATTGATTATTATCATGTTTTATGAGTTGGATATATTTTTGGACCTTATTGTAAATTCTCCTAAATTTTGGACTTATATGCGAATTTTATCTTTGTTTGTAGGAGATCTTGATGAGCCACTAGACTAGACTCAAGTTGGATCAAATATATCTAAGGGTCATAATGGGCATTTGAGCTGGAAGAATCTGAGCCCTTCATTAAGATCGGAGGCAATTTAATCAAAGGGTTCAGATCTATTTAATCCTGACCGCCCGATGAGATCTAATTGATCTGAGCCATCCATCTAAATCTGGAGAGATCCGGTCCATACATTTAGATCTGGACATCTTAGACCTTCATCCAGATTCAGTCGATCGTGATTATCCATTCAGAGTGACCAGATCCATTCATTCAAAGTCGGAGAATTCTCAGTCGTTGGATGCATAGCCCTTAATTGGATTAATCAGAGTACTTAACCTAGCTTCAATTGGACGGTTGGGATTAGATCTTGCTTCGATCGGACGGTGGAGATAATCCACTTAATACTTCTTTGAGCAAGCAAAAAGGGAGTCGGCGCCTTCTCCACCGACTGCAGCTCTGCCAACCCTTACCAAGCTTTGTCGTTGCCAACTAATTGGAGACGGGATTCCTCTCTGATCGATCTGGCCAGCTCCTCCAGCCATCTCTATCCAGCCAGCATCTTACAGCTCTGCCAGCTCTGAGTTTCCTCCTCCGATCGGAGGTGCCAGTCACAGCTCCGCCGGTAGCTCCATTTCCACCGCCTACAATCAATCGGAGTGGGGATTCCCCTCTGATCGATCCAGCCACCATAGCTACCAAAGTGGGGATTCCCCTCCATTATCGCTCCGACCACTAGCTGCTCCGACAGTCAATGCACAACTCCAGCAGCGCTCCACTTTTGCAGCCAGTTCCTTCACGGCAGCGCCGATTGCATCTTCCAGCACCTATTTTCAGCTCTCTTCATTTGATTGTTCCTTGGTTTAGTTTGTCTTGAATGCTTGTAGTCAAATTCATATTCCATGTTTAGAATTGCACGCACTTAGTTTAAATTCTTTCACGCTTACATAGTGTTTAATGAAATACTTCTTAGAGTAATTAGGTTGTAGTTCATTAGATTAGATTTAGTTTCGTGCTTTACTTTACATCATGTTCATGCATTAAATTTCATTGATGCATTGCTTATTTCATTTGGTTGTTAGTTAAATCTTTTCTTCCCTTGAGCCCTAGCAGCCGCCTCCACCTTGCTTCCACCCATTTTCCTCCACGGATTCGAGGAGGAACCACTTCATCAAGAGATTTCGGCATCGTCCTCCATCTCCACAGCTCATCCACCTTCTCTTTCGAATTTGAGGAGGAGTCCGCCACGACAACACTTCTTCGAGCTCAACCGAATCCGCGAGAGTTCGGAGCATCCATCAAACTACTGGATTCAGGAGTTTGCACCATCTCACATCTACTGTCGTTTGCGGAGTCTCAATCGAGCTTCGTTGGACTTAGCCGGAGGAACTTGTTCATTCACTGGGCCTATCTTGGGTTGATTAGATTATTTCCTCTTTTAATTTTTATTGTTTTAATTCTTTCATTGTTTGATTTTGTTGTTACATGTTAGTTTAGAGTTTTAATTACCTTGCAACTGTAGGTTAGAGCTCAAATTCCAAACCCCCATCTTCAATAGAAAAACCAAAGCAATAATTAGAAATTCTAAATTTACTATTCTATCGATTACACTCATTGGAAAACGATCCGGGCCATCCACTATGCTATATTAGTGTAGTTAGGGGGTTTGGGAATTAATTTGAAACGGTACAATGATAAATACATGTTCATCACTCGCGGTCTCATTATCCTGCATTCTTTTATTATACAAATTATTAAGTAATAAATCACACTTACATACCTTAGTGTCAGAAGTCCCTTTGGGAAGCTCCGTGAGTTTATCCCAAAGGTCCTTGGTGCTAATGAAGGGGCCGACCCGGTTAAGCTCCTCTTTGGATAAGACACATTGGAGGATTTGGGTTGCTTTTATATCCGCTTCAATTTAACACTTCATTTCAGTAGTCCATTTGTCGCACTCCAATAGCTCTCCAAGATCGTCTGTGGGAGGAATAAACCTCGTCTAGATGGTGATCCACATCTCGATTTAGGTCTTCAGGAAACATTCCATTCGACCCTTCCAGTAAATGAAGATTTATGTAAAACTTCGCAAAAAATACAAAAATAGAAAAACAAAATATTCCAAGACTTGGTCTTGGATTATTAGTGTGGAAGGAAAAAAAATATAACAAACAAAACAAAAAAAAAATGCTCAACCGGTGGTTGCACCGAACCTGAGCATCCTCACTCTGATACCAATTGTAGAATCGGAAAGAATGCTAGAGGGGGGGTGAATGGCATAAAAAAAATTCTTTCATTTGTTTGTTAAAACATGTAATCACAAAGTAAAACATAAACAAAGACACAAGGAGTTTTACTTGGTTCACAACCAATAGGCTACTAATCCAAGGCTCAGTGATGTGAGATCACTATCGGTAGACAATCCACTAAATATCTCTTCCTTATTTGAGGTAAGAGACTCATTTCTTACAAAAAAAAAAAGTTAAGGAGGAGATAACAACCTTACCACTCCTTATATAATTTAAGTACAATTAAAATAATGAAAACAAGTTTATCAATACTGACTTAAGATAATGTAATTGAGATGCATGGTTGGAGTCATAGATCTATAGTGCAAAGGTTGATCAATGAACACAATAGCTGATAGCACCAGCACTTGGAAAAATATGATCTAGGAATTCTAATAGAAGGTACTTTTATAAACCTTTTCCAAGTGCCTGAACCTGGTCCAAGCGACTCTAGACGACACCTACTTCGTCCAGATCTAGATCCGACGCAATGGCAATTTTTCCTATTCCAGTCAACTGAACCATGTCCAGACGATTGGACCTGCTGATGTGATAATCGATTTCTGACCCATCTTCATCGATTAAATTTACCTATAGTCCAGTCAACTAGACCTTGTCCAATCCACTAGACTACCTCCAGTCGACTGGATTCCACTCCAATCGATTGGAGCATGAACTCCCATCCAATTACCTACATCACAAGATTAGTGTTAGGGAGATTGTTGGTGCAATCACCCTTTAGTCATGGTTGACCAAGCTCGAGTGAGACTTGAATAGAGTTTTGATGATTGATAATAGGTTTGACAATACGTATGACTATAAGGCATGGGACATCGGTAGTCATATGGAGTTGTTGATCGAGAAGTCAAGTAGATCAAGGTTTACCAAAAATGTGACTGGGAAAGTTCAAGTATGGATACTTGGCAATGGAGAAGTCCAAGAATGAATTCTTAGCAAGGGAAGTCCAAGTATGAAGACTTGGCAAGGGAAGTCCAAGTTTGGAGACTTGGCAAGGAAAAGTCCAAGTATGGATACTTGGCAAGGAAAAAACCAAGTGTGTAGTCTTGACCGTATAAGTCTAAGTGTGTAGTCTTGGCAGCATAAGTTTAAGTGTAACTTGGCAATGAAAGTCCCGGAGGTGCGGCCTCTTGGTAAAGAAAGATTTGTTACCGTGATAAAGTCGAAAGAAGCATTTGAAGGCTAGCACAAAGGGTGAGGAGTCGTGGACTCAACCTAAAGGGGTGAGGCTAATGAAAATGGTTTGAAGGTTTAGATCTAAGTTAAGGGTACCTAATAACATGACGAAGCTAAAGGAAGCACTTGAAGGCTAGCGCAAAGGGTGAGGAGTTGTGGACTCAACCTGAGGGTGTGAGGCTAATGGAAATAGCTTGAAGACTTAGGTCTAGGCTATGGATAAGTGTCAAGTATGAGAGGATCATATTTGATGGGTTAAACCTCAATTTTGATGTTTACCAATCAACTGGTGTGTTAAAACAATCGAATAAATTGTTTAACAGTCGACTAGTGGCAATGACCAATCAACTGATCGAGTAATCGACTCGGGCATTCGAGGGCTCGGTGATCAAGCAATCAACTACCATTGTGAGGTAGTCGACTAACCACGGAAAGTCGATACTCAAACTCAATGCTCAGGTAGTCGACTGCCATGGTGAGGTAGTCGGGTTGGCTTAAGTGCTCAAGCAGTTGACTGCTAGTCTGGTCAATCGACTGAACTAAGTGGACAGAGCATAGAATATTTCTGAGTCGACTGATGACTCATGGCAGTCGACTACTATCCTATGGTAATCGACTGATGGATATGAGCAGTCGATTGATCGACTAAAATCTTACGTAGATTAAGCCATTATGAGGCAACAGTACAATACTTGATGGGTTAAACCTCAATTTTGATGTTTACCAATCAACTGGTGTGTTAAAACAATCAAATAAATTGTTTAACAGTCGACTAGTGGCAGTGACCAATCAACTGATCGAGTAATCGACTCGGGCATTCAAGGGCTCGGTGATCAAGCAATCGACTATTGTTGTGAGGTAGTCGACTAACCATGGAAAGTCAATACTCAAACTCAATGCTCGAGCAGTCGACTGCCATGGTGAGGCAGTCGACTAACCGTAGGAAGTTGGGTTGGCTTAAGTGCTCAAGCAGTTGACTGCTAGTCTGGGCAATCGACTGAACTAAAGTGGACAAAGTATAGAATATTTCTGAGTCGACTGATGACTCATGGCAGTCGACTACTGTCCTATGGTAATCGACTGATGGATATGAGCAGTCGATTGATCGACTAAAATCCGACGTAGATTAAGCCATTGTGAGTCAACTGATCGGCGAAAATCAGCCCGAACTAAAGATTATAAAAGGAGACTTCATGCAGGGAAGTGGCTGCCAGTTCTTGGGGACTTTGAAGGAGATTTGTTATTCCATTCCAGTCCTTCCAAGCAATTCACAATAACTAATAAAGAGATCAAGCAAAAGCAAACTTGTAAAGTGTTGTTCTTTTATTTCATTCATTTACATCTTGCATTTTGATTGTTGTTTGTTTTGTAAGCTCCAAGTACTTGTAAGAGGTTTCTCTACCTCCGGTGTCATTCTGAGAAGGAGAATTTTTAGTGGTGGTGCATCACTAATGCTCAGTCATGGAGTAGGATATAGGGTTTCGAACCACGTAAAATCTCATGTTGTATCTTTGTGTAGCTTTCATTTTTGTTTATCTTTATTTCCACTGTGCACTAACAATTTGTAGACAAGCATACGAACGCAATCGACTCGAAGATGCTATTCACCCCCCTTTAGCGAACATCAAGGTCCTAACAGTTAGTACAATATACAAATAGAAATGATAGTCTCCGACTGTCTGATCTCGACTTTAGCATTCCCATGGAATCCTTAGTCGGATCGACTCCTAAGGTTGTCCCCGTATCGAGGAAACTACCTTAGCCCTCCACACAAGGTTCTTACCTTGCCTACCTTTTCTAAACCCTGTTTGGACTTATTAGCTTAGCATTCAATCCTCATACCATCCTGGCTCTCTCCGATGTCCAAACTCTACTGATCCTCCGAGACTATCTTGGTGTCTTCAATTTCTACTTTTCCTTGTCAGGTTAAGTTCTACACACTCAACAAAGTATAAGACTATAATATGACTTAACTTTGAACCTTTGTCATTATCAAAACTCAGGTTCGATTATCTGGTGCCCCTGCACCAATAATTTCTCAATTCAATAATCTAGTTCTTGTGTATCTTCAAAATTTGAGATTCTACACAAGGAATCTATAGGCACTAGTGCCATGTGCATATCTAATAAATATGTAATCAACAATTTTTGATCCTATCTTGATCCTTTTCAAATTAGGCACCAAAATTTTGGTCAAACACCACCACATTTGCAAGTATTTGTAAAATGCTTGTCTCCCATTCCATAACTCATAAGGGCTCTTATCTATTTTTTTCGGAAGACCTTATTCAAAAGGTAATTAGTTGTTAACACAATTTCCCTCCACAAGTGTTCTGGTAGTCTAGAGTTCAATAGAAAAGTATTTGTCATTTCTTTCAGAGTATGATTCTTTCGCTTAACAATATCATTTTTCTTAGGAGTGTAGGGAGTTATTGTTTCGTATCTGATACCATATTCAACACATAATTCTGCAAATGGTGATACATATTTACCCTGTCAGTTACTTCGAACCACCTTAATGTTGGTTTTTAACCTCATTCTTAAATTCTCTAAAGTTTCATCCTTACTTTTGAGAATATACACAAAATAATATTTTATGTTATCATCGACAAAAGTGATGAAATACTTATTCTCACCACATGTCGATGTCCCTTTTAGGTTGCACACGTCAGTGTAAATTAGGTTGAGTGGCGCATTGTTTCTTTCAAAATATTAAAAGGATGACCTTCTCATTTTCGCTTCAACACAACTCTCACACTTGAGTTTTAGGTCAAGGCAAAATGTAGGTATGTTTTGCATGTTAATCAGTCTACATAGTACATCGTAATTAATATATCCTAGTTTACCATGCCATAAATACGAAGATTCAAGCATATAAGTGGAAGAGCTTTCATTCTTATTAACTTTTGAGCCTAATAACCATTACACTGAGCTTAAACAACCTATCAGTTATATAGCTTTTTCTTACAAACTTTTCATTTCTAGACAATATAACTCTATTCAACTCAAAAACAATGCGAAAGATGTATTTGCTTAAAAGTGATCTAGATATTAGATTCTTTCGAACCTCCATAATATAAAACACATTGTCAGAGTGAGCTCCTTGCTTGAGGTCATCTTCAACACCACTTTTCCTTGGCTTATGATGTCCAAGATTGCTGAGTTCCTCATATACAACTTGTCCCATTTGACTTTTTCAAAGTTGTGAAGCAACTCCTTGTAACAACACACATATCTGGTGGCACCAATATCCATCCACCATTATCGAGGATTTGAACCTACCAAGTTCAGCTCGAAGATCATGACACAGAGGTTGTCAGCCTCTGGTCCCTCATTCAGGTTAGCCTCTTGCTTTTTCTTTGGATTTCTTCACTTTGAAGATTTGTGACCAACTCATCCACAATTGAAGCATTTCCTAGAGAATTTTTTCTTGATGATATCTCCTCTAGGTCCCATCTTGGAAGATTTAAGAAGCTTTGATCATGCTCGATCACATTGGCTTTCACAGTAGCTTGAGAGAACATCTTTTTCTCTAAACTCTTGTTGTCTTCCTCGATTCGAAGCCAAACAATGAGTTCCTACACTTTCATCTCCTTATGCTTATGCTTCAGGTAGTTCTTGAAGTCCTTCAAGCCGAGAGGTAGCTTTTCTATTAGCTATCACCTAGAAAGCTTCACTCAGAATCATACCTTAGTGAATCTCATGCAGAATCACTCGAAGCTCCTAAACTTGGTCGATCACCGTCTTGGAGTCAACCATTTTGTAGTCTAGGAATCAACCCACGATGAACTTCTTGGCTTCCATATCCTCTGACTTATACTTGTGCAAGGGTTCCCATATCTCTATAGTCATTCTCTTCATGCTATATACAACATACAACGAGTCAGCAAAGTAGTTGAGGATATAGTTTTGGTATATGAACTTGGAATGAGTCCATGCCTCCACTGTGTTGGAACGTCGGTGGCCGGCTAGAGGGGGGTGAAAATCCCTTAATCGTCGTACAGTGGAATTTGCTCGTTCTTGCGTGTCGCTTATCTACGATTATCATTAGCACAGTGAAAATGATAGAAATACAAAACGAATACAATACAGCATACAAGATATGGTAATATACGTGGTTCGGAACCTTAGGGTTCCTACTCCACGGGGTAAGCTCAATGAGCTCTAGAGATGCACACGGCACTGCTCAAACTCCTCGACAACACGTTGGAGGTGGAGAAATCTCGTACAAGCAATTACACTAAGTAATACAAGCAAATACAAATATAAGAAGAAATACAAGTAAAAAAATACTTTACAAACTTCGCTTTGAACACTTGCTTGTTGCTTGATTTGGATTGCTCTTGAAGGTCTGGAATGCAGCAGCAATTCTCCTCCAAAAACTCTTGTTGAAATCCTCCCCAAGCTCCTCCTTTTATGCTTGTCCCAGGCTGATTTTGCGTCGATCAGTCGACTGCTCGTGACCTCCAGTCGATTGATCCTGTAGTCGTTGTCTCACAACGGTCGAATCCACATTGGCAAAAACCCAACGGATAACCATTAGTCGACTGATCATGTCCATCAGTCGACTAGTAACACCATCAGTCGAGTGCTCGGCGCGATCACTCGACTGGAAACCATTCTATGTCCAAATTTGCCCCGATCAGTCAATTGATCTCCATCATTAGTCGATCTGCGTCTGCGCAATTTGCCCTCTCGTGATCAGTTCGCCGTAACTTCGTCACCAAACATCGGTCGAGTCCAATCGACCTAGAGCAGTCGACTGGTACCTATACTAGTCGACTGATGTCGAGTAAAACCTAAAACATCAAGTTGTTTGAGCATCCGATCGTCAGGTAAACCCTTAAACATCACGTTTGAGCCTCCGACACTCAGTCTTAGCCACTTGGCCAAGTCCACCTCATCCTCTCATGGAGTTCCCCACCGAAGATCTCTTCCCTCGGCCTACGTCCCTCGGATGCACCAAGCGCACAACTTCGCAATGTCATCCTTCACATCTCTTTACCTCAAAGTATGCTTCCCTTGGGCCTCACTTCATTCGCTCCCCGTCCGGCAGTCCCTCAGATGCACCAAGCGCACGGCTTCGCAATGTCATCCTTCACCGACTCAAGGACCCCGAGTCTAGTGAACTTGCCAAGTCCTCAAGACTTCTCACACCAAGCCTCATGCTTGGATTTTCCATGTCAAGCCTCGTGCTTGGACTTTCACTGCCAAGGCTACACACTTGGACTTACGTGGCTAACACATGTTGGACTTCCCATGACAATCTCATGTCATGCATTTTGTCTAACATCAAAATATAGTTCGAGTCAAACTCGAGTCCGAGTCGATTGCACCAATAATCTCCCCCTTTTTTATGTTCGACAAAACCTCAAACTCAAGTCTACCAATTATCCTCAATTGGCAATTCTCACATCCCAATGAGAATTCCAACTATCCCAATTGGTAACTTCTCCCTCTTTTTGACATACATCAAAAAGGTCCTCCCCAAGAGTATGAATGTCTCATATTCCAATGAGATCTTACAATCTCTCCCTTGGAGGAACACATGCCTATAATCTTTCTAGTGATAAGTCTTATATCACTTAAGAGAGGCAACCCAATTTTCCTCCCATGAGGAAAAATACACATACATCTTTCCATGATGAATACCTCCCCCTAAAGGCTTGCTCCCCCTTGACCATTGCACCAACAATGTCCTTGGAGAGTCCCTAAGCCAATAGGAACACTAAACAATCAAAATTAAGGCAAAGTTCAACAATGAACTCTCACACACCTTAAAATTGATACTCACCCTAAACACTTCTCCTAATCCATATCCAATGGATTTTCACCCTTTCTAATGCTCTCCAAAGCATGTCCTAGGGTTAAGAGTGGTTAGGGGATCAAAACATAACTGAACATGGGTCTAACAACCAAGGTTTACCCGAAATCAGTTTGGGAAGTCGACTATATCATATATCAGTCAACTGCCACCCTCATCAGTCGACTGGACTCCATGTCAGTCGACTGATAACTGTAAAATACAGTTTTTAGGTTTTCAGAAATGAATTTCTGAAATTCGTAAGTAAATATACTTAAGGTAAAAAATCATGAAATTTTGTATGTATATTACTTATTACAATCATTATGGGTGAAAAATATTAAAAAATTATTTTACCCATAAATTAGTGAGATTGATACAAAGTTCAAAAGTTACGAAAAGCTTCAATATTGAGCCCTCTTTGTATCACCTCATTCAATGGTGATTGCTATCAAAAGATAGACTTCACCAAGGTTTTTTAAAATATTTTTGAAATGTTTTTAAAACCTTTAATTTTATTTTCCTAAACATCTCACTTGTATCTAAATGTGTAAAACACATACAAGTCAAGTATTAGTAAGATGTGGGGTCTTTGTTATTTAGGGTTTCATGCATATCTCTAGGCAACACTATTTGATTCCCTTATGCATGGGACTTCAAATCATATCTTAGTCCTTAAATCCATTTTATTTATGCATGAATGATAATTACGGCATAAATGATACAAAGATAAGAGCATGTGCCAAAATCATGATGTCATGGCATGTGAATAAAATCTAAGCAAACATGACATATAAAAATAACCCTAAAAATGATCACGACATTTTATATGATAAAAATAAATATGATGTCATATCATAGCAAGACAAACAAAGCATGGCAATTATAAAATTCTAAGGTATAGAATACCTAAGTATTAAATTCAAATTGTCATTTCTAGGATTAATTCCATTTTTAACTTAATGACAATTATCCCCCTAGTGTGCCAAAAACCCAAAATGGCACATCATGACTTCTAAGACCTAATTGTGTCAATTTAATCATTTTTTATCTTCTCAAACCACATTGGCACATCCTAATGTGTCAACTCTACCATAGCTAGGTTGACTACCCATCCACTTAGGGTTGACACACCCTAACCCATCTAGCATGAATCGATCATGCTCCTAGGAACTCAATACCTATTGGAGCTCCTTGGGTTAACAAAGTATTCACTAGGGATAACTTCCCTAGATACCTTTCTAATGAACCTTTTAGGTTTTGACACCTTAGTCATTTGGGTCTTTCCTAGGTCAACTCTAGAGGTGACTCCTCCTTTGACCTTCTTAGTGGCTTTCTTGGTTTTTCTTAAGTCCTTAGCCACTAAACACACACCATGGCTAATCTTAGGGATGACTTCCCTATTAGCCTTGGTTTTTCTAGACTTAGAAATTGTTCCATAATTAAAAGGAACATTATGATAGGACTTAGGTTTGTGACCCAAACCTTTCTTGCCCATTGACATTTCTTATTTCCTAGGCCTTAAATTTTGTTCCTTTGACCCCATAATTGAATTTGTCATAATTTTGAGGGTCTTTTTCAATTTTTCAAGCCTTGACCTCAAGGCTCGGTTCTCTAGTTCTAATTTTTCCAATTTTAAACTTTCATTCTTTCTTTGGGAATGACTCTTCCTAGGCATATGCCTAGACTTCTTGGGGTTAATATCCAAATTTTCTTCTATTCTTATTATGGACTTCCTAGGTAGAATCGGTCTAAAGTTATGATGTCTAGGTTTGTCCTTAGGTAAACTAACATGCTTAGCACCTAGGCAAAAATATTTATTTCTACTAGCATGCTTTTCATTGATAATAGCAAGTGAATTAAAATAATTTCTAGCATGCTTTTTAGTCCTAGAAATTGAAGGTGCATTAATTAAATTTATCTTAGGGTTAACTTTGGAAGCTCCCCCTACATGAGATGCCCCTTCTTGCCCCTTCTTGCCCCTTCTTCCTCCCCCAGGGCATTGGCTTCTATAATGTCCCCTTTGGTTGCATTTGAAGCACACAATGTGCTCTTTGCTCTTTCTAGCGAGGACTCCGGCATCCTTTGAATTTTGGTGCCAGTGTCTTTTCCTTAGCCAATTTTTAGCATTTACTCTTGTAATGTCCTTTCTCCCTACACTCAAAACATATTATATGATTTTTTTTTATCTTTAATTACAATGTATGAGTTACCTAGGGAGGTGGTGGAAGCCTCTTGATCACTTCTTCCGTAGGTAGATGCTTTGTCTTGACCTTGCTCTGGAATGGAAGTCCTCTCCTCCCCCTCAATGGTAGAGGTGGAGGTTTCCACCAAGTCATCCACATCTTCGAATGTGGATGGTGATTCTTCAACATCCTCGAATCCGAATGTTGATGGACATTCTTCCTCAGCCTTCTTCTCCAATTGAGCCGGTTCGGGATGTTCATGGAATTTGACTAATTTGTCCCATAAATCTTTGGCAACCCGGTACTCACCTAACTTGCACAAGATATGGTTAGGTATTAAATCTAATAGCATTTTTGTTACCTTACCATTGTCTTGAATTCTTATCGTTGATCTTGTGTCCATTTATATTTTTCCATCGGCTTTCCTTCTTCGTCTCTAGGCACTTCAAAACCACTTTCCATGATTAGCATAATATCGAAATCGGTTTCGAAGTATACCTCCATCCTTTTCTTTCACCAAGAAAAGTCTCCATCGAATTTCGGTGGATTGATGTTGTAGTCGGCCATCTTGTCGTGCTTGTGTTGGCGGTTAGTCCTCGATAAACTCCTCGCTCTGATACCACTTGTTGGAATGTCGATGGCCGGCTAGAGGGGGATGAATAGCCCTTAATCGTCGTACGGTGGAATTTGCTAGTTCTTGCATGTCGCTTGTCTACGATTATCGTTAGCGTAGCGGAAATGATAGAAATACAAAACGAATACAATACAATGCATAAGACATGGCAGTATACGTGGTTCGAAACCTTAGGGTTCCTATTCCACGGGACGAGCTCAACGAGCTCTAGAGATGCACACGGCACTACTCAAACTCCTTCTCGACAACACGTCGGAGGTAGAGAAATCTCGTATAAGCAATTACACTAAGTAATACAAGAAAATACAAATACAAGAAGAAATATAAGTAAAGAACACTTTACAAACTTCACTTTGAACACTTGCTTGTTGCTTGCTTTGGATTGCTCTTGAAGGTTTGGAATGCAGCAGCAATTCCCCTCCAAAATCTCCCCAAAAACTCTTGTTGAAATCCTCCCCAAGCTCCTTTTATTCTTGTCCCGGGTTGATTTCGCGCTGATCAGTCGACTGCTCGTGACCTCCAATCGATTGCTCATGTAGTCGTTGTCTCACAACGGCCGAATCCACATTGGCAAAAATCCAACGGATAACCATCAGTCGAATGATCGTGCCCATCAGTCGACTAGTAACACCATCAGTCGAGTGCTCAGCGCGATCACTCGACTGGAAACCATTCTGTTCGAATTCACCCCGATTAGTCGACTGATCTCCATCATCAGTCAACTGATCTCCATCATCAGTCGACTGATGGCATCTGCAATCGATTATTCGACCAAAACTTGGTCAGTCGAACACCGGTCGAGTCCAATTGACCTAGAGCAGTCGACTGGTACCTATACCAGTCGATTGATGTCGGGTAAAACCTCAAACACCAAGTTGTTTGAGCATCCGACCATTGGATAAACCCTCAAACATCATGTTTGAGCCTCCGACACTCAGTCTTAGCCACTTGGCCAAGTCCACCTCATCCTTGTTGGTGCAATCGGCCCAGGTCACAATTGACCAGACTCGAGTTTGACTCGAGTGATGTTTGACAAAGTGAGTTGACATTGATGTTTGACATTAATGTCTGTTGATGTTTTGGAGAGATTGTTTATACAATCAACCCGGGTTATGTTTAACCAAACTCGAGTTTGACTCGAGGGAAACTTTGATGGTTGACTGGAGTTGACCATGTCATGGAAAGTCCAAGCATGGGTCTTGGCATGGAAAGTCTAACATGGGTTGGCAAGGGAAAGTCCAAGCTTGAGTCTTGGCATTTGAGAAGTTCAAGGAGTTTGGTATTGGCAGCGTAAAGTCCAAGCGGGAGTCTTGACAGCATAAGTCCAATGGTTGGCGGCATAAAGTCCAAGCGGAGTCTTGGCGGTGTAAGTCCAATGTGACTTGGCGGTGTAGACACCGTTAGCATGACATAGCCGATGGAAGCACCTGAAGGCTAGCGCGATGGATGAACAAGTCATGGATGACTTGGAGGGATCCGAGAGGCGTGAGACTGATGGAGGTGGCTAGAAGGCTTAGGTCTAGGCTAAGGGTGGTCTAACAAGTATGGGGGAACCATAATTGGGCTAAAACCTCATGTTTGAGGTGTGTCAGTCGACTGGTGTCATATGACAATCGACTGGTGAGAGTCAACTAGGGTTTGACTGTGGGAATTGGCCTAGAAGTTGACTACCAGAGGAGGACAGTCGACTGATTGGCCGAGCAGTCGACTGATCGTGTGATCAGTCGACTGGTGCTCGGGTTTTGGAGCATAGAATGGAGTCTCACTCGACCGCTGCGGTCAGCAGTCGACTGATGGTCATAATCAGTCGACTGATGATGGTTTTGTTAGATTTTCCAGCGTGGATCTAGCCGTTGTCTCACGAAAACAGTGGCATCAGTCGACTGATGGTCCCGAGCAGTCGATTGATCGGTGTTTTTCAGCACAAGTTAAAGCTTTAAATGGAGCTCATGAAGGAGAAAAAAGAAAATGGTTCTTTGAGGAGTTTTTGGGGCGAATTGCTAGTGTAATTCAGGGTCTCCAAGTGTCACTCAACCAACCAAACAAGCAAGCTCTCAAAAGATCGATTGTAAAGTTTTCTTTGCATTTCTTTTATTGTATTCACCTGTATTTGCTTGTTGTATTTAGTATTACTGTTGTAATCATTTGTACAAGGTTTCTCCACCTCCGACTTGTGTCGAGAAGGAGTGTTTGCATAGTGGTGTGTTCGTGGCATCATTAGAGATCTTTAGAGCTCGATTCAATGAGTAGGAACCGTTCGGTTCCGAACTATGTTATATGCTTGTGTTCATGTGATTGTCTATTTTGTTATTGTTATCATTATCTATATTCCACTGCGCTAATGAAGTTTGTAGACGAACACGCGAAAGAACTCCATCACGCATAGCACGACGTTATTCACCCCCCCCCCTCTCTAGCATTCCAACGATCCCCTACAATCCTCTCATGGAGTTCCCCACCGAAGCTCTCTTTCCTCGGCCTACGTCCCTCGGATGCACCAAGCGCACGACTTCGCAATGTCGTCCTTCGCGTCTTTTGCCCTCAAAGTATGCTTCCCTTGGGCCTCACTCCATTCGCTCCCCGTCCGGCAGTCCCTCAGATGCACCAAGCGCACAGCTTCGCAATGTCATTCTTCACCGACTCAAGGACCCCGAGCCTAGTGAACTTGTCAAGTCCTCAAGACTTCGTACACCAAGCCTCATGCTTGGATTTTCCATGTCAAGCCTCATGTTTGGACTTTCACTGTCAAGGCTACACACTTGGACTTACATGGCCAACCCATGTTGGACTTCCCATGACAATCCCATATCATGCGTTTTGTCTAACATCAAAATATAGTTCGAGTCAAACTCGAGTCCGGGCCGATTGCACCAACACACTGTATTGATGGTTTTGACATTAGTTGCATCCTCATCCCGCTTGGGAGGTTCCTCGGTTGAAAACCGAGCTAGATTCAACATGGTCATGTTGAAGAGCATATTTTACTTCCATTGTTTGAAGTTCAACCAAGTGAACTTCTCTAGCTTTTTTCCATGGTCGATTGGAACATTTCAATCGAGACAGAGGAGATTGTCACGTGTTGAGTCTGTTGCATCTAAATCTCTTTTATGACCATCTCAACAGAACTAATTCTAGTTTAAGATTGTTGGACAATCTGTGTCTAGAGATACATAATAAAAATCTAAATTTGAAATTATAAATCAATTCAGACTTATTTGTTGAGTGACTTGAGTTGATAATCTCAAATTATCGGCCTTGATGGTTAGACCAAGCTGAGCTACTAAGCCTAAATGGGCAGTTGGTCGTCGTGGTTGAGTTCTTCAAAGGTTCGACTAAGCAGTCGAATCTCCAAGGCTGAGTGTCGATTTTCCGAGTACCCAGTACTAAGAGCCAATTGTATATGAGAGTCGAGTGCTTGAGCTGATTGCTCAGAAATCGATGAGTCGAGATATTCGTTCAATAAAGATTCCTTAAAACAGATTTTCCCCACCTTTGTGGTACTTCAAGGTTGTTACAGGTTGTTTGTTTCTCAAAATACAATAATGAACCGTGATCCCCACCAAGCACTGGCGATCATGATGAACTGAGAGGCATACGAATACTATTACAAGGGATCTACCTAGTAAGAAGAGGTACATAATAGAGAGAAAGGGAGAGAAGGGAACACAAGTGGATGGAATTCTCTTTTTTTTTTTATTCTACTCAAGGTCTAGGCTCCTTTTATAGGAGTGTCTCTCCATGGCTAACTGAATAAAAGTCATTAATTACTTTTATTCGTCATAGTGAAATATCAGTCATTTCATGTGGTAATTATGAATTCTCATTAATCACATTAATGTATCTATTATAATTGAGCAAAAATAATTCGGATAGCAAAATATTAGTTCATTCGCTTGAGTAAATTTTGTCTTAACTGATTCATCATTCGATGCACATAGATCATACTCTTATATGAATCGACGTGGTTTAGTATAGTCTGGACCACTAGATTTGCACCCTTGCACATCCACATATGAGAAAGAATATATTCTCATGTATTTGTTCACAATATACATACTTATAAAATAATATAAATCAATCATTAAATCTTAAAATTTTCAATATAAAATTGAAATCTTATACACAACAAAGTCTCCTTCATCAATTCCACTTTTTTTTCATTCATATATTTCTAACACCTACTGTGCCAAACATATATAAAACGAGAAAAACCAAAAATTGGAGACAAGCTTTTAAATCACAAAATCATCAGCTAACAACCAACCAAATGTAGTCACATCGCACGTCATTTATCTCCTTATTTTGCCGTCTCCGAAACACTAGGATTTCGATCGATTATGCAAATAGTTCGAAATAATTGCCAATAATTAATGTATTAGAGTTGGACCACAATGATCAAGTGAAATCATAAGATGGTTGGGTGTCCAATTTAAATATCCAAATTTTATAAATAAACAATTAATCACAAGAATTTCAAAATAAAAGAATATTTGAACTGGATCAACCTATTGGACCTAGTCAGCCAAGTCAAATTGTGCTCTAAGTAGCATAATGTTATTGACTAGAGCATGCTTTATCGGTACCTGCTTGCTTGCGCATGACTCGACCGGATCCAAGTGGTGGTGTACCCAAACCTACGAATTGGGCTAGTTAAGTATAATCTTGGAAATAATTTAATTACATAATAATCTTCATTGTTTAAATGTGATCTCATTCCTTTTATTTTTCTCTTGAACTTCTAAAAGAGTAATTTAACATGATAATTTTTACTAGTTGAATAAGATTTGTTCCATTTTATTCACATTTATTTGCTTGGACAGGTAAAAGAATGTATCGCTTGTTGATGATTGAATTAAAACAATAACAAAATTATTATCCAGTTAAATAACATTAATTTATTTTTAAAATGCACCATCAACAAAAAAATATAATGTGAAAATTATAATAAGATATCAAAAGTACCAAAGTTGAGCTACAAATTGTCGGCCAACAAGTCAAGTTCGCACACCATGTTAAGCTCAGTGTGCCTATTCAACTCAACCTAGATCTAGACTGAGTCAAACACAGGTTAGTTATGCTTAAGCCCCATGTCCTTTTACTCCTTAAGCTCCTAAAATTCCATTGCTTATCAAAAAATGTTTAGCAAGAGCTAAGCATCACCAAGTAGGATATATATTAAGCATATACTAGGACATTAGTATATTGCTTATAACACAATGACAACAAAGATATATGAGGTCGTAAGGTAAATATAGACCATACATGGTGTCTGATATATATATTTAAGTTATCACTTATCAATAAAGGGTATATTCTATAAGTTATATGGCCAAAAGGGGCTATAATTCGCATCACATGAATACAATCGCATGCGTCGCCATTTATCTCCTAAAATTGTTTATACTTCTTATCCATATTTCTAATCTTATTTGGTTGACAATTTTTTGGCCAAGATAGTTTGACTGCTAAAATGGCTCATATTAGCAGTGAATTTTGTGAAACTATCTATACTATTTATTTATGATTTTAAGCCATTTTTGGTCTTCAAATTATTTTAGCCAAAACAATAACCTAATAGATAAAAGGGGCTTGGATTCATATTGCATAGATGTCATTGCATCACTAACAATCTCATAAAACTATTCCCGTGATTTATCCATTTTTGAGTCTTTTTTAGTCATTAAATTATTTTGGCCAAAAAGATTTGGATTTAGGATTTTAGAATTCATATCACATTGACACATTGCATCACTAGTTATCTCAAGTAATTATTCATGTGTTTTAACCATGTTTTTGAATCGTTCTTAGTCATCAAACTATTTTTGCCAAAATGGCTTACCGGCGAAAAGGGTTTGGATTCTATGTCACATTGCATCATGTTGTTCTCTTGAAATTATTTGTGTTTTATCCATGCTTTTAGCCGTTTATAGTCATCGAATTTTTACTATTAAACTATTGCATTTTTTTACTATTAAATTATTTTAGCGAAAATGGATTAATGATTAATAATAAGGGCTTAGATTCATGCCACTGGGAATATATCATAACATACTTTTAGTCTCCTAGAATTGTTTATCCTCTTTATTTATATTTTTGTGCTCCTTTTAGTCATCAAACTATTTTGACAAAAAAAAATCGAATTCATGGTACACAAGGACAAATCTACCATAGAACATGAGAGTCATATCCATCAACTCCTAAGCAATTATTATTATTATTTTTAATTAAGATGATTATATTTTAATATGTGACCCCTTCAAATATAAAATCCTAAATTGACATGAGCATCATTGCATTTCTTTTGATCTCTTAAAACTATTTATTCTCTTTATTCATTTTTTTTTTTGTCATCAAAATATTTTAGCCAAATCATATCATTACTAGTGTTTGTGTTGTTATTCATATTTTTTAGCATGTTTTAGCAGTGCTTTAGAAAAATATCGTGGTAGCAAATACAATAGTAATTTTTCTTTAAAAGCTTCTCAGGAGATTTGTGTTATGTCTCCTAGATAATTTTTTTCTTATTCGAAATATGACTGTTTTTGTTTCTATATCTATTTTAGCGGCGTAGTCAAAATATCTTAAAAATTATAAAGGGAATCATGAATAAAAAAACATAAAAATTTCAAGAGACTAAAAAACAATAAAGGGTTAAAAATCATGAATAAAAAAGCGTAAGCAATTTCAAGAGACTAGTAGGATTTCAATGATGCTGTCAAGTGCCTAAACATTAATTTTGATAATAAAAAAAATACTTAAAATATCTAATAAAGAGCTAGCATAAAAGATTAATGAAAATCTCATATCATAAAAATAGGAGTCCTTATGTCGAACCATTTCAGCAAAAATATTTCGTTGAACAAAATTAGCTTCCACAATTTTTAGTAAATCGGCGCGTCGTCTTCGTCCGTGGTCACTGGCCAGGGAGAAGGATTTGGCAAGGTGGCATTAACGCATAGTCCGAAGTGGAAATAGTTCGAAAGAGAGGAGCATTTTAGACACACTAATATAATGTGCCATTTTAGGCATTCAGTAAAATAGCAATTAATCAACCGTGAGATTACGACGGAGGGTATTTATACACATTTTATTTTGTATAGCAAAAGGATGCTTATATTCATCCGATTTTTCGATGAGGATAACGCAAAGTAAATTACGGGGAGATATACTTTTTGATCTTTTGATTAAAAATGATAAAAAAAAATGATAAATTAGATTAAAATCTCTCTGTTCATGTTTATATTTGGATTCAGTCTCTATGTATTTTTTTTTAGGATTTGATATCTGACAGCCACCCAAATCTTAGTTTTAACTCCTTATAAGACTGAAATTTCATTTTTACTTTTATTATTTACATTGTTTTGATTAAATTTCTTTTACTAATCTTCTCCCACCGATTCAATTTCTTCCAATAATCCATCTTCTTCTCTCTCCCAATGGAAACTCTCGATTGATCCCGACATTCTCCTACCTTGACCATTAGTGATCTACGGCAGCAAATGTGATAACATCGATTTTCTTCCCAACAAGTCATCGTCTTCCCTCCCCCAACGGTAACCCTAAGCCCTCCGTTCATCCCCCACTTGACCAAACCATTTGCTTACCTCTTTGAAAACCATTGTCTCCCTTATTTCAACCACTAGCAACCCACTGCAACAAGCAAATACAATAAGAGCGAGCAAGGAGAGCAATGAGCAAGTGCGCAAAAAAAATTAAACAAGGTAAATATACTTGATTACATATAATTTTTGGTAAATTTTTTATGATAATTACATAAAAAAATTTATTGATACAAAAAGTATCTAATTTGAATCAATATGTATTTAATTTTGTACCTAAAATATTCTGATTTGATTTTTGGGGATGTAAATAAATTATATCTTGAAGTTAATAATAGTGACTTTTGTTTGACGTTCATGAAATAAAAATATGATACATAATGTGAGTTAATAAGTACTTGTTTTTGCTCCAAATTATTTTACTTAAAATTTAGCCCCTATGTAATATATTTTGTGAATTGGTATATATACCTAAATTTTACCAATAGTAACTTCATAGGGTATGTCACTAAAAATTTCATTAATTTTCATAGTCTTTATTAACTCTCCCTTTCAAATTCTAATGTTTTGAATTTTAATGACAACCTATTCCATTTAAATTGGTTAGGTTAGCATATAAAAAATTGATTATGATTTTTTTAAGTTCAATGTTTATTTGTTGAAGATGATGTTGTAGAAAGCATGATAAATTTTTAATTTTTCATATATTCCACGGTCATTGTATTGATGAAAGTCGAATCTGGGAGCGCTAATTTTTCATTTATTGGAAGTTGTCGTTATGTCAATGATTTTTATTTGATTTCAATTCCTAACGGTGCAACTCTAATAGAGATATTCCAGAGTCTAAAGTGAAAATGTGATGCTATTAATCTCGAGTTAACGATATTGCAATACATAACACCACATGAGAAGATTACAGTAACATTGAACGAAGATGATGACGTCCGAAATATGATAAATCTTCATTGTTATCTGAAATTGAATATAATCAAATTGAGAGCAGCTCCAAAAGATGATCAGAGTCAGGTTAACATAAATATTGAAAGGTAATTTTTATTTATAATGTTGTTTTGGTTTGAGTGCAAGATTCGGAATTTGCAATGTTCATATATTTTTTTGTACTAGTTTTTTTTTTTTTGCAGCACATGACTATTATTTTTCATTATTGATTGTGTATATTAGTTAATAATTTTAAAATATCTATTATAATTTATATTGCAAGTTCAATTGTCATTAATTGAAAATTTGAGTTGGTTGTTAATGTATTGTTTTGATTTGTATTAAAATGGTAAGATTTGATTTTGATGATGAAGTTTGTTCGAATGGAGGCAATGAGCTTGAAGTTTGCACTATGAGTAATTCTATTGATTCTTGGATGCATTGCATATCTTATGAAGGCCAGACATTTAAAGATGTTACAAAGTTCAGGATTTGTCTTAAAAACTATGTTATTGCTACTAGACGATTATTTTCTTGCAAGAAAAATGATAGTGATAAGATTATAGTTGTTTGCAGCAAAGAAAATTACGAGTGGAGAATTTATGCCTCCAAATATAAATCAGACAATTTATTCGGCATAAGAAAATGCAACTTAATCCATAGTTGTGGGGATGATAATTTGAGGACTAGAGGTCACTCTAAAGCTGATTCAAATTGGGTAGCTAATGTGGTGAAGGAGAAGTTAAGGGGAGAGCCATCATATCGTCCATGTACAATGATGAAGGACATTCAACGAGAGTATGGAGTAGAACTTGAGTATCATAAAGTTTGGGCGACAAAGAAATGGCAATGCATGATATTCATGGGACTGATAAGGAGTCATATGATAAGTTGCGATGGTATTGTCAAGCTGTCAAAGAAACAAATCCGGGGAGTTATGCTGAATGTGAAATTGATCCGATGACAAATAAATTTAGACGATTGTTCATATGTTTTCATGCATGTCTTATTGGTTTTATTAGTGGTTGTTGTCCATTAATTTTTTTGGATGGAACTCACATTAAGAACAAGTACAAAGGATGTCTATTAGTTGTTGTGACTAAGGATGAGAATGATGATATTTTTACACTGGCGTATGTAGTTGTGGATGCAGAAAATGATTCTAATTGGGAATGGTTTTTCTACCAGTTAAAACATGTCTTGGCTTCCCAATACATCATGGTATTCCGTAACTATACTTTTTTCTCTGACCGACATCCTGGATTGATCAAGGCTATTCAATTTGTGTTCCCTAGTAGTCACCATGCTCATTGTCTGAGACATCTGGTCGATAACTTTGTCAAGCAGGTGCATCGTATGTTGCTTTACCAATATGTTAGCTATTTATTTTTGTTTATTTTCTATCAACTGGTTATTATATATATATATATATATTAAATTTTATTCTTGTAGGCATTGCGTAAATACCCTCTCCATAACAAAAAACATTGGTCTTCTGTTTTGAAGAAAGCTGCATATTCCCCATCATGATATGAGTTTACTCAACATATGTTAAGTATAACTAATTCGATGCCACTTGCCCAGGAGTTTCTTGTGAACTCGTCCCCTGAAAATTGGGTCAATGCTCTGTTTATGGGTGATCGATGGGGTGTCATTAATAATAATATTGATGAAAGCTGGAACAATTGGATAAAACCTGCTCGCTATCTACCTATTGTGGCTATGGTAGATAATATACGCATTCAAATTATGACCATGATGCACCAAAGGCGAGAAAAAATATTGGAGATGATACAAGAACTAAGTCCAAAAAAGGAGAAGGAAATGTCAGTTGCATATAGTAAATCTTGAACCTTAAAGGTGCACAAGTCTTGTGGAGTTCGATTTGAAGTCATAGATGGGGACAAAAGTTTTGCAGTGGATTTGAATTCATGGCATTATTCTTGTCGAGTTTGGAAAATCTATAGACTACCATGTAAGCATGCTTGCTCTTGCATAGAATCAAAATCCATGCCGGTTTATCAATTCTGTGATGGATATTTAAGATAGACATGTACCGCCAAGATTACAAAGGAATTATTAATCTCATTCCAATATTTGACATGTACGAGGGCTATCTCGATGATGGAGATACCATTTACACTCCTACAACTCGTAGCCAACCAGGGCGTAGAAGGACTAAGCGGATACCTTCTCAAGTTGAACAACGTGTGACAACGTGTGGGAGATGTCATGAGCGAGGGCATAATAGACGAACATGCAAAGAACCAGTGTCATAATTGGTATGAGTCACATAGACATTAATACTATATCGTTTCATATAATTAAACTAATTATGTCGTGTTGTTTGTTATTTATTTTCAAAATGTCAGACTAACATCTTATTTTTTTTGTTTTAATTTCTTGCAGGCATAAGCAATTGCTAAACCAAGGAAGCAATTCTGAAGGTTGTTAAAAAATATCTACAAGATCTAGTGACATTTTGTGATTTGTATTAAACAAAACTAGTGTTGGTATAAAACTTTGTTACTTATATATAAGACTTTAATGATCCATTTATGTGGTTAAAAGTTGGATGTTAGTTATGTAATTGCAACTGAGAGATGCTTTATGAAGTGATTTATACATTAATCATTAAACTGTTGTGTTTAATGGTAGTTTCATATATGTTGTTATATGTTGTGGTTTCATACAACTACAAATACACCTTGACAAATTTTTCTCAAAAATGTTTGAAAAAGTACTCAATTTTAGACTCTCAGAACTTAATTTACCTCAAGTGGTACCCAATTTTATGATTATTTGAAAAAGTACTCAATTATTTAATTTTTAAAAGAAACATGTTCTCCACTCACCATAAAATATGAGTAAGTACTTATTTGACATTCATAAAATAAACAATAGAATACCTAAAGTGATACAATAAATACCTAATTTTTATCAAGTGATATTTATTATAGCCCTTTAACTACTTGAATTCGGTTAAAAAACTACACTTGAAATAAGTCATTCATCAAATAAACCATAGGATATCTAAAGTGATATAACGAGTATGTAATTTTTATCAAGTTCTACTTGACGTGACCCCTTAAACACTTAAATAACAATAGCATACCTAAAGTGATACAACAAATATCTAATTTTCATCAAGTGATACTTGTTATTGTAGGAGATTTGAGGCCGCTAGAGGGGGGGTGAATAGCGTGTGACCGTACGATGATGGAATTCTTTCGTGTTCGTCTCTACAAAACTTGTTAGCACAGCGGAATGATAATAATAAAAATAATAACGAAGTAAGACAAACACGTATACACCAATACACAAATATTTAACGTGGTTCGGAACCGCACAGTTCCTACTCCACGGATCGGGCTCAAACGAGCCCTAGCAATGCCACAAGCACACCACTATGTAATAACTCCTTCTCGGAATAATCCGGAGGTGGAGAAACCTCTTACAACAGATTACAAAAGTAATACACGAAAATACAAGCAAAATACAAGGAAATGTAAAGAACACTTTACAAAACTAGGGTTTGAGCGCTTTGCTTGTTGGTTGTTTGGATGAGATTGAAGGGCCCTGAAATGCACCTGCAAATCGCCTTCAAATCGCCCCCAAAAAGCTCCCAAAGAACTAATGATGAAATCCTCCACGAGCTCCCCTTTTTATCTTGCGTCGGGCTGGATTTTCGCCTGGCAGTCGACTGCCATAAGTTCCCAGTCGACTGCCAACACTGTAGCTATGAGACAACGGTTCAATCCACGTTGGACAAGTTCCAACGAGACTCTTGGCAATCGACTGCCAACATTGGCGATCGTACCACACCGTAATCGCCCGCGATCGGCTACGAGCATTCGCGCTCGCATGACTCAAGCTGCGATCGATATGCGTACCTTAGCGATCATGCCGTTGACATCAGTCGACTGCTCTAATGAACAATCGACTGCCAGAGTAATTTCAGCTCTTAAATGACAGTCGAACTCAAGTCTACTCACAGCAGTCGAACCGGCCATAATGTCAGTCGACTGCCAACCTAAAAAATGAGGTTTTATCCAAAAAACGGTGTCCCCATACTTGCTAGACTACCTTTAGCCTAGACCTAAACCTTCTAGCCACCTCCATCAGCCTCACGCCTCTCGGATCCCTCCAAGTCATCCATGACTTGTTCATCCATCGTGCTAGCCTTCAGGTGCTTCTATCGGCTATGTCATGCTAACGGTATCTACACCGCTAAGGCACATTGAACTTACGCCGCCAAGACTCCGCATGGACTTTACGCCACCAAAATCAAATCCCTTGGACTTTTCAAATGCCAAGACTCAAGCTTGGACTTTCCCTTGCCAACCCATGTTGGACTTTCCATGCCAAGAGTCATGCTTGGACTTTCCCTTGCCAATCCATGTTGGACTTTCCATGTCAAGACCCATGCTTGGACTTTCCTTGTGCCAAGTACTCAAGACTTGGACTTTCCAAAATGCCAAGTGTCCCACTTGGACTTACCATGCCAAGTACTCATGACTTGGACTTTACCATGACAATTACATTGTCATATATTTTTGTCGAAACATCAAAACATCACTCGAGTCAAACTCGAGTCTGGTCAATCGTGACCTGGGCTGATTGCACCAACAGTTATGACCCTTTAACTACTCGAATTCGGTTAAAAAACTACACTTGAAATTTAATCTTGAATGACTTATTTGACATTCATCAAATAAATTATAAGATATCTAAAGTGATACAACGAGTATCTAATTTTTATCAAGTGTTACTTGACGTGACCCCTTAAACACTTAAATAATAATAGAATACTTAAAGTGATACAACGAGTACCTAATTTTTATCAAGTGATACTTATTATGACCCTTTAACTACTCGATTCGATTAAAAAACTACACTTAGAATTTAATCTTGAATGACTATTTGACATTCATCAAATAAATTATAAAATATCTAAAGTGATACAATGAGTATCTAATTTTTATCAAGTGCTACTTGACATGACCCCTTAAACACTTAAATAATAATAGAATACCTAAAGTGATACAATGAGTACCTAATTTTTATCAAGTGATACTTGTTATGGCCCTTTAGCTACTCAATCTGGTTAAAAAACTACACTTAGAATTTAATCTTGAATGACTTATTTGACATTCATCAAATAAACCATAGGATATCTAAAGTGATACAATGAGTATGTAATTTTTATTAAGTGCTACTTGACGTGACCCCTTAAACACTTAAATAACAATAGCATACCTAAAGTGATACAACAAATACCTAATTTTCATCAAGTGATACTTGTTATGACTCTTTAAATACTCGAATTCAGTTAAAAAAACTTGTAAAATACGGAAAAAAAAAATTTATATATGGATTAAACCCTTTAATTTAATTGGGGTTAATTAGTGAGTTAATTGGATTTAATTAGTGATTTATTTAAAATTGGGCCCAAATGGTTGGGCTGGAAATGGGCTGAACCGGTTGGATTTAATTTGAGTTGGGCTTGAAATTGGCTGAATCCAATGGGATTGGGCTGGTTTAATCAAATCGGTTGAATGATATTAAGAAGTCGCCGAACAAACGCGATCCCCATTTCTCTTCTCCGACGCGATGCCTTTCCCGATCACAATTTCATCCTCTTCCCATTTTTCCCATCGCGACCTTCACTGGGCTCGATCGCAGCCCTCCGCCGCCAGCTGAGCTCAACTCAGTGGTCACCAGCGCCGCCGGAGCCCTCCGTTGTCGCCCTCTAGTCGGCGTGCAACCCTGTTTTTCCGCTCGTCAACCGCCGCGAGGTCTCCTGCCGATGTGCAGTCACATTGTCGTCGCCGAAGCCAAGCTTGCTGTCGTCGTCGACCTTGCTCGCCGCGAGGATGATCTGCCATCATCGATGCTCGAGTTCGGGATTCCAGTGTTTTGCCTCTACTATCGCCTTGTCGCTGCTGCCGGAGCTGCTCGCCGTCCAGCTTTGTCGAATGTCTGCAACCTACCACACCTAGTCGCCGTTTCATCATCGGCACAATGTTGGATTTGGTGTTGCGCCGGAAAACAAGGGGGTGCTGTCGGAGGGGATTCACGAGCTCTGTTGAGATTTGGGTAAGCAGGCGATCTGTTTCCCTTGATGTGGATGAAATCCATCCTTGTGATTTTCACTGCCAATAGCTTAGATCTAGGGTCTTTGGGCAGGGATTGGATTGGCGTCATTGGATTACTTCCGGTGAACAGGGCAGCTGGGGACACGACTGCTGGTGGAGGGATCGAACTCGGTAAGCTTCAATTTTCCTTTTCCTATGCTATCAGTAATTCATGCAAATTCGTAGTAGGTTAATACCTAAGGAATTTGATGGTTTATATCGATGGATTGCCGAGTGGAATCTGTGATTTGTGTGGAATCTGAACCTGTGGTTGTCGCTGGGTGATGTTGTGTTGTGTCGACTGTGTGTGGAAGGAGAGGTTGCAGCTTGTGATTAGCTTAGATTGGTGATATTGTTATGCTGATTGTGCGTGTGTGTGGATCATTGGAGATGGTGGATTATTGGTTGCTTTGGCTGTTTGGGTGAATACAGTATTGAGTGTAGTTCCGATATAAACTCTGTTTTTCCCCTTCTTATTTTGTTCTGTGCAGGGTATTTCGGACATGTAGTATGCTAATGGATTGGTTATGTGATTTGGATATTGGGATAAGCTTAGATTATTCTAAGCGTTGATAATCTTGTGGGTTTTGGAGATGATAGGTTTAGGGTTACGAGAGGTGTTATTCAGTGGTTCAGTTGTTGTTCAGTAATCTTGGAGTTGTTGTTTCGTTGCGGTTGGTGATTTGCTCAGATCAGTGAAGTTGTTGTGCCGATTGAGTTGAGAATTGTTTAATTCGATTTCCCTTTAATTGATGGTGTGGATGATCTGGTTATGCTCATGGTTAGAGTGTTGTTTAGATCTATATAGTGATCTTGTTGATTTGGGAGCGAGTTTGGTTTTGGTGTATCAAATTGGGTTAATTGGAGTTTCTACCTCATAGACGAGGAAAGGATGTGAGTATAGGAACGATGTAGTGTTTAGTTCCTATGTTTGTTGGATACTTGTACTTAATCATTATTGCTATTATTGTACAGGTTTGGGATACGAAGCAGATCCGCGGCCTTGAGGATTATTCAAGCTTCGTATCAGGTGGGTAATATCTACCTGGTCCGGTAGTTTGATCAACTCTAGTGCATGATCTTGGATATATGCTTATACCTGTTTACCTTAAATCCACTCATGTTTAATCATATGCTTGTACTGCCTTGACCTTTGAGATATAAACTCTGGTACTTCATTGATTATCTAGCTCGGATAGGAACTATAAACCCTATTATGTATTAGCTGATAGATGTTCAATAAGTACATGTGGTTAGGGTTATCTTTGTGACTTCAGATTGGGTTACTGTATTACATCACTAGGGTTAGGTGATGGATTGGATTATGGAGTCGATCGTGATATCATAACCGTATTAGTGGTGCATTTATGGTGGATCTCGTTGCCTGTGCATAGATAAGTGTATGGTTGTCAGTATGTGACCATGACTAGAGGTCTTAGCGTGGTGGGTATCGGATGAGTATGACTCTTTGTGCGATAGAGAGAGTCTTGTGATTGTAGTCCTTGCATAGTTGACTTTTGGTTGACCAGGACTCCCCATGGGATAGGGAGTGAGGCGAGGATACATGTATGGAGCTATGCATCATTACATTGCATGCATGCTGACGACTTGGTCTCCCTTGTGGATGAGACGGGTCGTCGGTCATCCTGCCTCCCCGGCCACTCGGGGTAGTGGTACTTGAGGTTGAGGCGAGCATTGGATGTGCGCTCGGCCACTAGGGATGGTGGTAGGCTGAGATCGCACTGGCCCGGCAGTGGTGTTAGCACTCGCCCACTATAGGCGGTGGTTGTGTGCGTGCGGTTGTCTGTGTGCGAGCTCGTCTACTCATGGGTAGTGTGGCGAGCGAGCTTTTTACGCTTATATGCTACTCATTCATACTACCCAACTCGGTCACTCGAGAGTAGTGGCGGTGAGTCGGGCTAGTCGTCATCTTAGCCGTGCCACCCAGCCCATCTTGGGGTCGTGGTTGGGCGGTCCGATGACATGGCCATGCATATGCATTCTTGATATATATGTATGCATGTATTTGATATATGTTTTACATATTCTGTGAGATCGCATTTGATTGAGCTATGATTGTTGCACATGCTTGTACATCATGATACATGCCATTTGCATTTTATTTCTTCGCTATGTGTTGAGCATGATACATGCGTTGATTGATTATTATATGCATCTTGATTAGCATCATGTCATTGTGTGGTACGGACCGAGTTATTATACAGGTGATCATATACTGTTCATATGTCTGAGTATTGGTCAGGTATGGGATTGACCTGGTACATTATATGGTTATGTTATAGTATACCTGTTCAGGATGATCTATCATATGGAGGATGATGACGTGTACGTACATTACTTTATGTCGATTGATCGAGATTTATACTATGAGTAGGACATATCTGTGATTACTGATTACTATGCTTAGGACTGTATGTCTATTGGACTCATCTTTGTGATCTTCACATGTATACTTGTAGATCTATCCTTATATGTTGTTCATGCACTTCTATATATTACCCCCGAGTTTATACTCACCACCCTGGACCTGGGCTTCACTCTGAGATAACAGGTAGAAGACTCTTTGGACGTTCGGAGCTCCGCCAGCTGATCCCATCTCACACCGGACGAATGGACCTGTTTTTCGTATTGTTGTATTACTATGGATTGTCGTTTTGTGGTTTTAACCTGTATTGTTTCCGTATCTGTGATATACGGACGTATTGTATGTATTTGGCTTTCGCTGTTGCTTCTATTATGTTTCTTGTTGTGTCAAGTCACTCCGGAGTGCACAGTTGGGTCATTGTATCTTGTTGATCTGTTTGTATTGTTTCCGCTGTGTTTATTATGTTTGATATGATGATATCTGCGTATATCATATTGTTGTTGTGGGCCTACGGGCCTTGTATTAACCCGATATGTTGCCACGTACAGGGGAGATGTCGTCCGTTTGCTTTTCGGCACGGCATACTCTCGGGGCGTGACAAAACTACACTTGAAATTTAATCTTGAATGACTTATTTGACATTCATCAAATAAATTATAGGATATCTAAAGTTATACAACGAGTATCTAATTTTTATCAAGTGCTACTTGACGTAACCCCTTAAACACTTAAATAATAATAGAATATTTAAAGTGATACAACGAGTACCTAATTTTTATCAAGTGATACTTATTATGACCCTTTAACTACTCGATTCGATTAAAAAATTACACTTAGAATTTAATCTTGAATGACTATTTGACATTCATCAAATAAATTATAAAATATCTAAAGTGATACAACGAGTATCTAATTTTTATCAAGTGCTACTTGACATGACCCCTTAAACACTTAAATAATAATAGAATACCTAAAGTGATACAATGAGTACCTAATTTTTATCAAGTGATATTTGTTATGGCCCTTTAGCTACTCGATTCGGTTAAAAAACTACACTTAGAATTTAATCTTGAATGACTTATTTGACATTCATCAAATAAACCATAGGATATCTAAAGTGACACAACGAGTATGTAATTTTTATCAAGTGCTACTTGACGTGACCCCTTAAACACTTAAATAACAATAGTATACCTAAAGTGATACAATAAATACCTAATTTTTATCAAGTGATACTTATTATGACCCTTTAACTACTTGAATTCGATTAAAAAACTACACTTAGAATTTAATCTTAAATTTGATATGTAATTCTATATCATACTTATTTGTATTCATCTATAATATTTATTGGTAATCATCCACAATACGTAATTCGATATCATAATTATGAATATTGATTTATAATACTCGTTAGTTTTCATTCACAATACTTATTAGAAAAGCTCAAGTATTCCACCCTTCACAGCAAATGCTATTCTGGATACAGGCGCCACCACATACTGTATTAATCAAGACTCAGTACCAAAGGCAGCATTGGAGGAAAATCCTTCTGTGGTTCACTTCAGTAGCATTATGTCTAAAGCAACAACAAACATGAAGCTCAAAGGAGGAAAGATGATCATTGGGGAAAATAGTTTTAGAATTCTTTATACCTATGTGTTTCCTATGAGGCTCAGAGAAGCTATCCAGATGATACTGGGTTGTAATTTTATACGAGCAATGCAAGGAGGAGTCAAGATTGAAGGCAACTCAGTAACCTTTTATAAAAATTTGACAACCATAGATACTCTGTCGTTTGCCCCTGCTGCAGCTGCAATTGAAGAATTAGAGCTTGAAGAAAATGATTATATTCATATTCAAGAGATGGTGCATTATTCAGTAGGAATCACACAACAAAAATTCCGAGATAAATTCCAAGGGGTGTTAGTAGAGTTAAAAGCTCAAGGGTTCATCGGAGAAAATCCCCTAAAACACTGGATTAAAAATCAGATACTTTGCAAACTAGAAAGAGAAGGCTCAAGTATTCATTCTCGAAAAAGAATATGAGAAGGATCATACTCAAGTATAGAGTCTTGTACTCGGAAGAACTGAGTACAAGAGACTCGAAATTAGGAGTGCCAAGTACAAAAGCACAAGTAACGTTGGGTACTCAATTAGTCGGAGAAGGCAGTATGTTTGCTGGACAATGGTACTCGATCAAGGTTCCTCATACTCGAGAAATTGGTGGGATGCCTATAGAAGCATCTGGCCGAGTACGGAAACTCAAGATCCGAGTACGAGAGAATCAAATTTGGAAGTGCTAAGTACAAATGTTCCAGATAATGAAATAAACAAAATATAATACCTAAATTATTTTAAAAAATACTAAATTTTAGTCAATGGATACTTATTTTGGCTCATTAAATACTCTGATTCAATTATTGAGTGACTTTAATTTGTTTGTAGGATTCATGAAATAAACCTAAATATTAGTCAATCAATACTTGTTTTGACCCCTTAAATATACATTGAAGTTAATATTAGTGACTTTTATTTGACATTCATGAAGTAAAAATATGATATATAAATTGTTAAAAATGATACCTAATTTTAGTTAATGGATACTTATTTTATCCTATTAAATACCCTGATTCGATTATTGTGTGTGTGATTCGTGAAATAAAAATATAATACCTAAATAGGTATAAGAAGTACTTAATATTAATCAATTGGTACTTATTTTGGCCCCTTAAATATTAAAAAAATCGGCATGATCTTAACGCACAAATAACATACCATCACTACAAAAGTAGAAGAAGAAAAGGGCAAAACTAATACCATAAATCCAATACTCAAAAGCCAATTCATACATCAAATATGAAATTATCATCCCACCAAAATACTGTTCTACAAATTCATAATATCAAGACACCAATTTAAAACATAATTATATCTCCATCATCACCAATACATAACAACTATCAGACAAGATCGTCAAAGCACTAACAATGCACTGATAAGTCATTTCAATCCTTTGAACAAGCCTCGTTTATCAGACAAAATGGTCGAAGCAATCCGAGCTCTATACCCTTCGATTGATGTGTCCCATTCTTCTTTCCAAAATGTTGGATTATCTCGAGCAAAGCATTCACCCCATAGACAAATATAAACACCACAATTCAAATCATTTCTTTGTTGTCAACTCTTTACAGCAATTACTTCACCTATGCCAATATCACATTGTTCCAATTCCAAAGATATCTCAACAAAAAATTTTCCTACACAACCAATTCAAACAAACATATTTATCAAATCAATCATAAAAGATGTGTACAAATTTTTAAAAAATAAAAGTAACTTATTTTTTTATCCAACTTACAAATTTCTTCGTTGTACATTTGTAAATAGGGCTACTAATAGAATTTTTCAGCGTGAAAGATTTTTCGCTTGGAGTATATACGAGCAAGAACCAATGTGTTTTATAATGCATAGGGAAAAATATGTGTTTACGACGGTCTAGGAGCTCTTTATGTAGCTCTGATAGTTTGACCAATGAACTCTTGGTCAACTTCGAGCATAGTAATCACATCATTCTATAAAAATTTAAAAAATAATCATTAACTATCACTATGATGATAATATAAATCAAATATTATTAAGAGTATGTACCGGGACATTGGGAGACATGCAATATATTTCATGTCCATAGTTACTTTCTTTGTTGCTCAAAAAATTGAAATAGGCATGAATGAGGTCAGATCGTAGTTCGGTGCCAAACAAACGCTGCAATAACTCATACCCATACAATAATACATCATCATCTTGCCAAACTACACCACTACAAAGCCAAAATACCAAACTTAGCAACTCAAAAAATAAAATAGCAAAATAAGATTCAGAAATATTAAAGTAATATAAGATATTTTTACCCCAAAATATCCCCGTAGATGTACTTCTCAATAATATTTTTTTCTTCTGTTGATATTTTATCATGCCCATGAAAGTCTAATCTTCCTCAGAACTCCTGTAGAGATTCCTCTACAGCACTATCAGCAATATCTTGAATATCTATACTCATATCATCCTATATAGAAACAACATAATATAGAAATACAAAATTCAATCAAAAAATTAAACACTACAATACTCATCAAATATATAAAATATATGCAGGTATTGTAAAAAATATTTACTGAAACTACCTCATCCACGACTTGGGTCAAATGTCGTTTACTCTTTCGCTTTGGAGCAGTACTAGAGGGTGTCATGTAGTCCGGATGTTTCTTTTTTTTTCAATATATCTGTTCTTCTCTGAACAGTCTTCACAATAGATGATTTTGGATTATAAACAACCATCTCTTTCCCTTTTTCGGTGTTGCTACCTACATTATCATTATCTCTAGCATTTGTATTTATTTGCACTTCATCTATAACCACTTTGAAAAAACTCTTCAACTTAACTTTGTCGTCTATGTTCATTGGCACTTTGTCGTCAACAACTTTGTTCAAACTTTCAACACTAGGATCAACATTCACAGCTACATCTTTCTCGGTATGACTTTCATCATGCATATGTGGGGCATCCTTAAAGTCATATTAGGTTGTATCCTCTTCAACCACTTTATTTTTTTCCTTCAACACTTTAATCTCATTCTCAAGCCTTTTTATGTGATCCAACAATTCTGAATCACCGAGTCGAAAATCAACCTGGAAATAGAAATGTTAATTAAGCATGCTAATTGGTTGAATAATAGACTCTTAATAAATTTGTTATCTTGGATTAAAAATTGTTACCTCACCAAACCTCTCTATATCATCAACAAGTACTTTTCCCTCCTAGAATGGCTTGATTGACACAATCTAAAAGTAAAAAAGATAAATTTTTAGTTCAATAACACATTTAAACCAAATTATACAATGATAAAAAATAAATTGCACCAACCTTATTTGACCTCACCGCCATTAATGCAGCCTCAGCACCTTTAGGATTAATAGAAATTTTGCTCTCTCTCCACTTGAATAATAGAAGAAAGCAGTGTTTTAAGGTTGATCAAGCATAGGAACTCTTTCATAAACCCAACTCTATACAAATACAATGATTAACATTTACTCACTCAGCAAATAACACATATATGCTGAAAATAATACCATCAGTCCAACTATGCAACCTCCCATATATGTTTTCTCTTTTTTGTCCACTTTGGAGTATCCCAGATGGTCTTCAATTTCAGCATGCAAAAATCTAAAAGCTGCATCTCCCCAACCATACTCAAAAAATGTTTCCAAATTATCTAAGTATGGGAAAATAAAACTAGGTGTACCAAAATTGCTAATAGGAAATATAACACAATTAAAAAGTAGCAAAATAAAAAACCTAAAAAATCATCAATTCTAATTCTTTGTCCGCCAACACAAATAACTTCTCTATGATCACATTTCTCTTAACACATTTCATCCCCTTGAAATGTCGCTCAAGGAAGTTAGAACCCAATTTCAAATCGATGTTAACTGGTTGACCAACGCTAGGTAAACCTATAATGATTGAGAACTCCCTAGAAGTGAATGGCACCATGATATTGCTTCTAAAACAAAAGCTGCATGTCTCTACTTCAAAGCGTTTAAGCATTGCATAAACTCTTGAGGTGCTTATAGAAAGGTTTTGAATCTTCAACCAAGGTGCAAGAGGTGAAGCCTTAATCTTCGGCAATTTACCAAACACAGCAGCCGAAGTTCGGATTTGCCCAAATCGCGCACTATAGTTTCAGAATGACCAAATCGCGCGCGTAATTCCCAAAATACCCCTCCCGCCAAACAGCGTTTTTAATGCAAAGATCCCGCATGCATCCAAGGCACATTTCCAAATCCCGAGCCATCGAAATGTCTCGTCCAAACAAGTCACCACATTACCGTCTTCGTGTCTTCAGCTTCCAGGAAATCTTCGAGCGCACAAAAACTTGAAAAAGCTTAGACTCCATTTTTCCTCCTGCTTCATTACGTTAGTTTTCGAGTTCTTGGAATTTCGTCGAGACGCTTCGAGGTAATATGGTGTCGTCCTCTCATTTAACTAGAGTTTTACCCATTTCTTACTCGGTTTTAGGGTTTTCGTTGAAAGGCGTACATCTCATTGGGTTTTTTTCTACCATTTCGTGTTGCAGAATAAGTCAAGCATCCGGTTCAACCTCTCCTTCACCGGCCAAGGTATGTGTCGCATTCCTTGCTTTAGTCCAATATGAAGTATGCCATATGTTTAAAATAATTTCTCCATTATGGTTTTGGAATGGTTTCAAACATTCAAATACAAATGGACGATCTCTTCAATCTGTATATGAATTAGATAAATAGAGCCGTAAATTCCCAGCACCGTGGTAATGAGATTAAAACTCCCAGCACCAGGGAGATGAACTAGTCAAGAAAAATCATGGTGCTAGGAATTTCTATCCCAGCACCACCGTGGTAATGGGATTAAAACTCCAGCAACACTATGGTGCTGGGAATGTAATTTCCAGCACCATGTACATATAAGTTGCCGGATTTGTTGGTGGTGCTGGGAATTAAAATCCCAGCAACACAGTGGTTCTGCGTTTAAAAATCTCAGCACCAGGGAGATGAACTAGTCAAGAAAAAAGGTGGTGCTGGGAATTTATATCCCAGCACCACCGTGGTAATGGGATTAAAACTCCCAGCAACACCATGGTGCTGGGAATGTAATTTCCAGCACCATGTACATATAAGTTGTCGGATTTGTTGGTGGTGCTGGGAATTAAAACCCCAGCAACACAGTGGTTCTGCGTTTAAAAATCCCAGCACCAGGGAGATGAACCAGTCAAGATAAATGGTGGTGCTGGGAATTTATATCCCAGCACCACCGTGGTAATGGGATTAAAACTCCCAGCAACACCATGGTGCTGGGAATCTAATTTCCAGCACCATGTACATAAAAGCTGTCGGAATTGTTGGTGGTGCTGGGAACTAAAACCCCAGCAACACAGTGGTTCTGCGTTTAAATATTCCAGCACCAGGGAGATGGAACTGGTCGAGATAAATGGTGGTGCTGGGAATTTATATCCCAGCACCACCGTGGGCCTGGGATATAAATTTCCAGCACCATGGAGAGGGAACCTGGCCGAGAAAAAGAGTGGTGATGTCAATTTTTTTTTACAGGATTATTGCAAAGAATTGCCGAATCTCAAATTTGTTTTTTACAATTACAAAATGAAGGAATAAATTATGTATTTTGTAATTGTTAGGGAAATAATGAGTGTGCGAAGAAACTGCAATGGACCAGCGTTTTAGGCCACTTTATTGAATTTTTTGGAGGTCCAAGTGCTAAAGGGAAGCAACGCCCGTCAGTTTGTTTACATGAAAGGCACAGAGAGATAATTAAACAAACCCCATTTGCTGTTTTTTTGAATATACAAGACATTCCACAAATTCGTGGAATATTGGTCAATATATTTCAAAGTTGGGATTCGACAAGTCAAAGCTTTAAGTTTTCAACTGTGCCAGTTGCTTTCACCAGAAGAGATGTGTCCCTTTTGCTCGGTATTGCAGATAGAGGGGCTTATGTTCCTATGAATTCAACTAATGCATCAGGTGCTCTTTTCAATTCTCAATTCTCCAAAAAAGAACCAACTAGATCGAGGTTAGAGTTTTTGCTTAAAACCTTTGCTACTAGAGTAGAAGTAGATGAAGATGTTTTGGTATTTTGTAAGTTGTATGTATTGTATATATTTGCTTGTGTGTTGTTCTGTACTACTACATATAAGGTCCCCATAGGTCTTGTAGATATTGTAGATGATTTTGACAACATAGGTAGTTTCAATTGGGTCGAAGCCATCCATCAATTTATGGCTCCACAATTGCCTACTATTGGAGATATATGTTCATCTAATAATACGATTCTAAGAGCAATTCCTTATCTAAAGGGTTTCAGGCCTTTTGGTTGTAAGTTCTTTCTTACTAAATAATTTTTTCTTTTATATTTACGTAAGTATGTAACACTTTCGATATGAGCAGGCTTGGTTTCTGGAACATGTCCCAATCCAGAGACCGTACAATACTGAAGGCCCACGAATAAATAAGTGGAGGGCAACTCCTTCACATATTAGCAAGGTCAGGAATTTATTGGAGCAAGTCTCCCCTGAACAGGTAAATAGAAGATCACAACTTAGCAGTTTTTCATTTTCGTTATCTAAATAATTGTTGATTTTTTGATAGGTCATTGTTGATCTAGTATGTACCCGTAGTGAAAATATATTGCTTGATAAGGTTGACTATTATATTGAAAATACTCCTCATCCAATAGAGACATCATCATCACAAACTATACAAAAAAAATACCCTACTAGTGAATGCCATGAGTGTTTAGTTTATCAGAGACAACTCAAAGAGTTAAGAATGGAAAACATGGCACTAACTGAAAGGGTAAAAGAACTAATGGAAATTATAAGAAGAGAAGGTATGGAGCCTGAACCAAATAAGCCTGAAGTTGACCCTCAACCTCAACCAGAACCAATTGCCAGCAGAACAAGACGGCGAGATAGAACCCGCTATGATTACAGGGATACTCCCGTTGATAGTCCACTGTGGGCAAAATTAGTACCTCAAAGAAAAAGAAAAAAGACAGAAATTTCTGATGTTGAGTTATTAGAAGGGCAACCTGATAAAGTTGTAAAAGAAGTAGAAGTGTTTGACAAGAAAGGCAAACAAAAAATTGGTATGGATGAATTGCAAGCGAGGGATACTATCTGTATTTTGGAAGAAGATGAAAAAGATCTTGACAGGGATGAAGCAATAATTGATAAACTCAACCAAATGAGAATGGAAGCCATTGCGGTTAGTCAGAATACTTCCCAAAATTAGTTTGTGTTATTTTATTTAAATAACTAATATTATTTTTGTATTATAGTATGTCAAGAAGAAGTGTAAGACAGCAAAGAACCAGAAACAAGATGCTGATGTGACCTACTTGCTAAAAAGTTTAGAAAAAATAAAGTATGGTAGTTACATCCACCATTACATTCAAAAATTTTATTACAATATTATAAAGTGCAAATATTTATTTACGATTAAATTTTTTTGTAGGCCGATAACAGGTTATGTTTGGGAGGAAGGTCCTTTTCATTAACTCAATTCTTTATACTGAGTTAATGGATCTGCTTTCAGATAGGAGGTTATCGATACATTTTGCTCAATTCTTTTTAGGGGGGCCTCCTCTTCATGTAGGTCATATAACAAGTCTGCGTATTGCTCATCCCTGTTCATTGTAAGGGAGTTAAATTATCTTGTATTTTCATGACATTTGATGTTATACTAAGCTATTTAAATATTTTTTCCTCTACACACAATTTGATCGACATTAAGATTATCGTGGAAGTGTCACAAGACAAATCATAAACAGGACATGAATGATGGAGAGGTTAGATATATTTTTATACCTCTAAATCGACCAAACTCACTTTCACCTGTTGTGTATCGACACAAAAGCAATGAGTTTCAATCATTACAACTCCATTTCATATGGTGGAAGATCAAAAGCTGATTTTGAAGCAGTGGTGAGTAGTAAAATATTTTAAATATAGATATTCCATCAATTTAACTTTGTTATACATTAATGAATAGTTATGTTAACTTAGTCATCGTTTAATTATAGGTATCCCAATTTAAAGGATATTCACCTAAGGAGCTTGACAATTCATCCATGTTTACAAGGCTATTACCCCATCGACAGCTGGGTTTCTGTTACAACTGATTGTCCCCAACAAGTGGCAAGGTACTAAAAGAAAAATACTGAACGTGAAAATTATACTTTTGAATTGAAATATAAAATTTTTCTTTGCATGTTTACAGCAATGATTGTGCCTTCTTTGTGATGCAATACATGAGATGTCTGCTTTATGGTGAGAAGATTGACTTCAAACAAGCAGACATGACCAAATTCAGAATAGATGTCTCTGTCTCAATTTTAAGGGATGAGTTCTTCCTGATGTAATTTTAGAAGTGTTCAGGTGGCAGTATGACAATGCATTGTTGTAATTAATGAAATTTGCTAATTTGTAAATGAATCGCTGCTTCCCATAGATCAACAAGGATCGTAAATATGTTTATTGTTTGTGTTTGAGCTTTAATAAATGTTATATAATATATTGTTCAATACTTTGCTGGTGCTGACAATGAAATCCCAGGAACACAATGGCCCTAGGATTAAATTTTGCATTACACAGTGGTTCTGGGATTTTAATTCACAGCACCACGTACAATTTTAAACTCACCGAGAAATACGGTGGTGCTGGGAATTTAACTCCCAGGAACACAGTGGTGGGAATTAAAGTCTGACACCATGTACAATCAGTAGAAATAAGGTGGTGTTGGGAATTAAAATCCCAAGAACTCAATGATCCTGGGATTTTAATTCCAGGACCATGTACAATTTTGAACTGGTCCAGGAATACGGTGGTGCTGGGAATTTAACTCCCAGGAACACAAGGGTGCTGGGAAAAAAAGTCCCACCACCACGTACAGTTTCGAACTGGCCAAGAAATAAGGTGGTGCTGGGAATTAAAATCCCAGGAACACAATGGTCCTGGGATTCTAATTCCCAGGACCACGAACAATTTCGAACTGGCCAAGGAATACGGGTCTTTGGTAATTATAATCCCGAACTTCGGTGGTCACGGGAATTTATTTCCCAGACTACGTCAATTTCGAAATGGTGAGGAATAAGGTGGTCTGGGATTTCAATTCCCATGACCACGCATAATTTAGAATCGTGGGAACACATAAATGGTCTGGGATTTCAATTCATTACCAGCACACTTTCAAACAGGCCGGAAATAAGGTGGTGCTGGCAATTTAAATTCCAGGAACACAGTGGTCCTGTGTAGGGCCATCAATGGATTTTGGCCAAAACCCATTGATGGACCTACATGAGTCCAAATTCTGAAATCTTTACATCGACTGAAATACCTAACGGCTTCACATGTTGTTACGTCGAGGAAACTTCCTTCTGATCCTCCTACCTCCGGTTTTGGCGCGTGCGGTTGGCGCACGGGCGATTCAAAATTGGGTGTAAACCTAATCCGCCTTGAAAATCGAAGTGCGGACACGATACAGGGGCAAGTCCCAAAGCCACCGGAGTTGGTTTGGACCGAGTTGAGTGACTAGGGCCATCAATGGGTTTTGACCGAAACCCATTGATGGACCTCTGAGTCAGTCCAAATTCTTTACATCGACTGAAAGACCTAACGGCTTCACATGTTGTTGCGTCGAGCAAATTTCGTTGTGATCCTCCTGCCTCCCAGTTTCGGCCTCGTGCCCAGCACGGGCACGATTCAAAAATGTGGTCTTTGGGAATTAAACCCCAAGAACACAGTGGTCCTGGAAATTTAATTCCCAGGACCACGTCCATTTGCGACCTGGCCGAGAAATAAGGTGGTGCTGGGAATCTCAATCCCAGGAACACCGTGGTGCTGGTAAGTGAATTCCCAGCACCACGTACAGTATCGAACTTGACGAGATAAAATGTGGTGCTGGAAATTAAATCCCAGGAACACAGTGGTCCTGGAAATTTAATTCCCAGCACCACGTCCATTCGCGAACTGGCCGAGAAAAAAGGTGGTGCTGGGAATCTTAATCCCAGGAACACGTTGGTGCTGGAAAGTGAATTCCCAGCAACCCCTTCCAGTTTCGAATTGGCCGAGGAATACGGTGGTGCTGGGAATGTAACTCCCAGGAACACAGTGGTCCTGGAAATATAATTCTCAGGACCACGTCCATTTGCGAACTGGCCGAGAAATAAGGTGGTGCTGGGAATCTTAATCCCAGGAACACGGTGGTCCTGGAAATTTAATTCCCAGCACCACGTAGAAATCACATCACAACATCATAAAGTCGAAGTGGTTGAAATATTTAACAAAGTATATATATTCCATAATTGTACAGATACTACACAGATTGCAAACACCTTTGCAGCTGACTAATGACTTTTACAGGCAGACACCTTGGTGTAGTTACATATCTAAAACTCAGATAGTGCACAACATATCCCACTATACAAAGACACCATAATTGCAAACAAAATTGTGAGCTACGCATTATTCTATTCCCACCACGAATCAAGCTCCTCGTATCCTCATATCCTATGCGAATCTTTTAGGGTACCCAAATAGTATGCTCTCAATGTATCGTATTATAAAAATGCGTAATCATAGTTTGTAAAAAATTAAAAATTATTAGTCCAATGCTAGCTTATAAAATATGGTATTTACAAAGATTATTAGATGTCTTACGAAGAGCTTTATGCAGGACCACTGGACTCGGCACGCGCGGAAAAGTTTGCATTACAAATTTTTCACGGGCGAGATGCGATTATCATATCTGAAGAGTGCATCTTTTTAAAGAATTCAACCTGGGACCGAAATAAATGTTATGAATCCTCCATACACAAACGGTTTATGTAGCTGAAATCTAATCTAATGCTTACTGTTTCTTCAAATTGAGTAGTGTAAGCCTTCCTGATGGACAAGGAGTTGTAGTGGATGAACTCTGAAATTTCCAAGTCGGCCACTAGTAGGTGGCAGTGATCGTCACGGATTATTGGACAAAATATGTATCTGATTGGATTGCCTGGGGTTTTAAAAGTTTGCTCGAATGCTTGGGCGTACATAATATTAAACATATTCTGTGTATAAAAAAATCTGTCAAAACACCGAAGCCGTAAAGTTTACAATTCCTTGCAAAAGGGCCAAAAACTTACCGGGAATCCAGCCCCACAGAAAATTGAGTTATAGTACGGCTTATCAGTCACCTTGCACTGCTCAGCTAAGACTGAAAAATATGCGCTTATGCAATCCCCATGTGTCAAAACATTCCAATCAAATATTGTAAGGAAAGAGTGTTAGGACCCTTGGAATGGCTAGAGGGGGGGTGAATAGCGTAGATGAAATTCGATCGCGTTTGTGTCTACAATTTCGTTAGTGCGCAGCGGAAATAGAAATAATAAAAGCAATAATGAAATAGACAACAAGCTAACACAATGATATAACGTGGTTCGGAACCGCACGGTTCCTACTCCACGGATCGAGCTCTAAAGAGCCCTAGTGATGCACACGCACTCACTAATGATAAACACTCCTTCTCGACACAAGTCGGAGGCGGAGAAACCCCTTACAATAGATCTTACAACAGTAAGAACGAAATACAAGCAATATACAATGTAAATATGAAATACAAGTAAAGAAAAGACTTTACAACACTTGTTTTGATTGCTTGAATGCTTGGTTGCTTGCTTGCACTTGGAGACCTGATTTGCACCAACAAATCGCCCCAATAGCCCTCAAGAACCGATTGATTTTTCCTCCATCACGAGCTCCATATATAGCTTCAACTTGTGCTGGAAAAAGTCCATCAGTCGACTGATCGGAACAATCAGTCGACTGATGCCACTGTTGTCGTGAGACAACGGCTAGTTCCACGTTGGATAAGTCCAACGGAACTACCATCGATCGGCCCGATTGTGACCATCGATCGTGATGGAGTCTTCACTCGACGATCGAGTCTCGACTCCATACGTGGCGAATTCTCGAGCACCGGTCGGTGATCACGATCGATTGATCGCTGAGCCATCGATCGCCCACCTCGGCGATCGCTAGCTATAACCCGCGATAAACCCTAGTTGACTCGATTCGATCGCCACATGACGCGGTCGACTGGCACACCTCAAACATGAGGTTTTAACCCAAGTATGGTTCCCCCATACTTGCTAGACCACCCTTAGCCTAGACCTAAGCCTTCTAGCCACCTCCATCAGCCTCACGCCTCTCGGATCCCTCCAAGTCATCCATGACTTGTTGTCGGCTATGTCATGCTAACGGTGTCTACACCGCCAAGGCACATTGGACTTACGCCGCCAAGACTCCGCTTGGACTTTACGCCGCCAACCATTGGACTTATGCTGCTAAGACTACCGCTTGGACTTTACGTCGCCAATATTAAACCCCTTGGACTTCTAATGCCAACCCATGTTGGACTTTCCATGCCAAGACCATGCTTGGACTTTCTATGCCAAGACCATGCTTGGACTTTTCCTTGCCAACCTATGTTGGACTTTTACATTGCCAAGACCCATGACTTGGACTTTACCTTGACAATTACATTGTCATATGTTTTTGTCGAAACATCAAAACATCGCTCGAGCCAAACTCGAGTCCTGGTCAATTATGACCTGGGCCGATTGCACCAACAATCTCCCCCTTTTTGATGTTTGACAAAAACCAAACAAATAATTGAGTTAGAATACTAACTCCAATCCTTTACCAATTATCCCAAATTTGTAATCTTAAGTGTTTTTCCCCAAACATTCTCCCCCTTTTTGACTAACATCAAAAAGGTCTTCTCTCCAAGGAGGTCAATGTCTCATGTCCCAATGAGATCTCACAATCTCCCCCTTGGTCTAAAAATATCTAGGATACCTACCATCTTCCTAGTGATAAGTCTAATATCACTTAAGAGAGGCAATCCTAAACACTCTCCCAATTTCCAAATTGGGTTTCTAAAAATCCATCAATTTCCCAAATTGATAACATTCTCCCCTTCAAGGAGAAAAATACATCCATCATACCAAGATGGATATCTCCCCCTAAAGGCTTGCTCCCCCTTGACCATTGCACCAACAATGTCCTTGGGAAGTTCCTAAGCCAATAGGAACTCTAAACCATCAAAATTAAGGTTAGAAATTCAATATTGAACTTTCCAGCACCTTAAAATTGATACAAACCCTAAACACCTCTCCTAATTCATATCCAATGGATTTTCACCCTTTATAATGCTACCCAAAGCATATCCTAGGGTTAGGAGTGATTAATCAGACTGATATGCCCATCATCGATCGACCGCACGGCAAAACAGTGATAAAGTGAAAAAGTTCTGATCGAGTCCAACGCCATCGGTCGATCATTGCCTTTGTAGAAGCAGTCGACTGATAACTAAAAACCTGATTTTCAGAAATCAGAAATGAGTTTTGAAAAATCATAACTAATTATACGTATATCGAAAAAAACATGAAATTTGATACGTATAATACTTATGACTAATACAATGGGTGAAAAATGTTTGAAAATTATTTTACCCATTAAATAGTGAAATTGGTACAAAGTTCAAAACCATTGAAATTTTCAATGTTTTGGCCCTACTTTGTATCAACTTCATCAATGGTGATTGCTATCAAAAGATAGACTTCACCAAGGTTTTTCAAAAAGATTTTAAAATGTTTTCAAAACCTTATCTTGGATCATATTCCTTGGTCTCTATGTACGTGACTTGTACACAAGCTCTCCCAATGATCCACAACTAGAATTAGATGAGTTTTAGTTCATCTAGATGCAAAAACTATGCACCTTGAACTTAACTCATATCCTAGCATCTCACATGTATCTATGGTGTATAAATACACATACATGTCAATTAGAATGTGAGATGTGGGTTTTGTTCTCCCTAATCTAGGGTTTCATGCATTTTTCTAAGGCAACTCTACTTGATTTCCTTATAAATGGGACTCCAAGTCATGCCATAGTCCTTAAATCAATTTCAATCAAAATTTTCTTAAATGCATGAATGATTATGGCATTAATGATGATATAAATAAACACATGCTCATAATCATGATGTCATGGCATATGATATAAAACTAAGCATACATGACATTAACCTAAAACCTAAGCATACTCATGACATATAAAATCATAGAAATAGGCATGATGTCATGACATGGCATATAACAATCAAAGCATGGCATATAAGATATATAGGTATAATAATACCTAAATTTTAATATTAATTGTCATTTCATATAATTAATTGCATTTTGCCATATTTCTAGTTTTCTCCCAAGTGTACCAAAAAACCCAAAATGGCACACTAACCTCTAAACCTAAATTGTGCCAATTTTGATCATTTTATCAAACTTCTCAAGTAATATTGGCACATCCTAAAAACTTTTAGGATTAAGACTTAAATGTATTTCCAAGGCACCCATAACCTTGAAAATAACCTAAAGTGCCACCTTTGTTATGGTTGAGTTAACTACCCATCCAATCAAGGTTGGCACACCAAAAACCCATCTAGCGTGAATCAATCACGCTCTTAGGAACCCAAAACCTATTGGAGCTCCTAGGGTTAATTAGGTATTCCTTAGGGATAACCTCCCTAGATACCTTCCTAATGACCTTCCTAGGCTTATTAGCCTTGGTCATTTTGGTCTTGCCTAGGTTAACCTTAGGGATTGCCTCCCTAGCAACCTTCTTAGTGGCCACCCTAGGTTTCTTCAAAACCTTGGCCACTAGGCACAAACCTTGGTCAACTCTAGGGATGACTTCCCCATTGACCTTGGTATTCCTAGACCTAGTTAGTGTTCCATAGTCAAATGGAACACTATGGTAAGCCACCTTAGGCTTAGGTTTTTGACCCAAACCCTTCTTGCCTTTGGTTGACTTTTGTCTTTTAGATCCTACTTGTTGACTTTGATTATTTGACCTAAAAGTTTGACCAATTGACCCTTGCATTTGATTTTGCATAATGTTGAGGGTCTTTTCAAGTTTTTCAAGCCTTGACCTCAAGGCTTGATTTTCCTTTTCTAATATCTCAATTTTTAATTTTTCATTTTCTCTTGAGATATTTCTATTTCTAGGCATATGTCTAGATTCCTTAGCATTAAAGTCTAGATGTTCTCATATTTTCTTAATGCTTTCCTTAGGTAATATATTTTTAGGGACATTAGTCCCAAATTTCTTCTTATTTCCTAAGTGAACACTCTTAGCACCTAAACAAAAGTATTTATTTCTATTAGCATGCTTTTCATGGCAAATTGCAAGAGAATTAAAATTCCTAGCATGCTTTTGACTTTTAAATTTAGAAGATGCATTATTGAAATATACCTTAGGGTTTGCCTTGGAGGCTCCCCCTACATGTATAGCTCCTTCTGGGTCTTTTGCTCCCCTAGGGCATTGATTTGGTAATGCCCTTGTTTGCACTTGAAGCAAATGACTTGCTCCTTGCTTTGCTTGGCATTAGGGAACACGGCTTCATTGACTATTTGTGCCGGTGGAGCTTTCCTAATCTTCTTTGGGCACTTGCTCTTGTAGTGCCCGGTTTCCCTACACTCAAAACATATTATATGCATTTTATTATTAACACATATGTTTGAGTTACCTAGGGTAGTGGTGGAGGCCGGAGTTGGATTTTGAGCTTCCTCATCTTGACCGGATGTTGAAGGCTCTTCTTGAGGTTGCTCCGGTATAGAGGATGGTCTTTCCTCCTCAATCCTAGAAGTGGATGCTCCTTCCACTTCTTCCACCTCTTCTTTCTCCGATCCGGAAGTTGACTCCATCTCATCTTCCGATTCCTCACTTTCACTAGAGGATGAGCTCTCTTCATGGAATCTTGCCAATTTCCTCCATAGCTCCTTGGCATACGTGTAATCCCCTAGCTTGCACAAAATATCATTAGGAATTAAATCTTCCAAAAGTTTCGTTACCTTAACTTCGGTCTTGAGCTTTTGGCGTTGCTCTTGGGTCCACTTTATCAATTTTAGGACATTCCCCTTCTTATCCCTAGGGGGTTCAAGGCCTTCAATGAGGATGAACCAATCCTCTATGTTCATCATCAAGAATGTTTCCATTCTTGCTCTCCATGCCGGAAAATCTTCTCGATCATATGGAGGTGGAGTGTTGATTTCCCATCCAAGCTTGTCTTGGAATTCCATCTTCACCCTTTAGCCTTTTGCCTTAGCTCCCGGTTGTTAATCCGTAGAAGAGCCCCGGGCTCTGATACCACTTATTAGGACCCTTGGAATGGCTAGAGGGGGGGTGAATAGCGTAGATGAAATTCGATCGCGTTTGTGTCTACAATTTCGTTAGTGCGCAGCGGAAATAGAAATAATAAAAGCAATAACGAAATAGACAACAAGCTAACACAATGATATAACGTGGTTCGGAACCGCACGGTTCCTACTCCACGGATCGAGCTCTAAAGAGCGCTAGTGATGCACACGCACTCACTAATGATAAACACTCCTTCTCGACACAAGTCGGAGGCGGAGAAACCCCTTACAATAGATCTTACAACAGTAAGAAAGAAATACAAGCAATATACAATGTAAATATGAAATACAAGTAAAGAAAAGACTTTACAACACTTGTTTTGATTGCTTGAATGCTTGGTTGCTTGGTTGCACTTGGAGACCTGATTTGCACCAACAAATCGCCCCAATAGCCCTCAAGAACCGATTGATTTTTCCTCCATCACGAGCTCCATATATAGCTTCAACCTGTGCTGGAAAAAGTCCATCAGTCGACTGATCAGGACAATCAGTCGACTGATGCCACTGTTGTCGTGAGACAACGACTAGTTCCACGTTGGATAAGTCCAACGGAACTACCATCAGTCGACTGATTATGACCATCAGTCGACTGATGGAGTCTTCACTCGACCAGTCGAGTCTCGACTCCGATGCGTGGCGAATTCTCGAGCACGGTCGATCGATCACACGATCGGTTGATCGCTGAGTATCGATCGATCGCCCACCTCGGCGATCATGGTTGGGAGTATGGGGAATACAATCAAAGTCCCACATTGGTAAGACATGGAAAAGATCATGTGCTTATAAGAAAAAAGATATCTCCATTGGAATGAGGCCTTTTGGGTAAAGCTCAAAAACAAAACCATGAGGGCTTGGGCCCAAAGTGGACAATATCATATCATTGTGGAGATATATGAATATTATAAGCACTAACAATTGGTATCAGAGCCATGGTCCATGTCAAGCCATGAACCTCGAACGAAGGAAGTTGAGCTCCCACGTCCGGATCAAGAGAACCAGACATCAGGAAGGAAGTCTAGTTGGGTCGGGGGGACCGAACAACTGACAGGAAGTCCTGGTGGGTTAAAGATCGGACATCAAGCAGAGAAAATCCTTCGAGGAGGGATAGGCTTGAGGGGGGGCCCAATGTGGTCCTTCGTTTGAGGGGGGGATTGTTGGGAGTATGGGGAATACAATCAAAGTCCCACATTGGTAAGACATGGAAAAGATCATGTGCTTATAAGAAAAAAGATATCTCCATTGGAATGAGGCCTTTTGGGTAAAGCTCAAAAACAAAACCATGAGGGCTTGGGCCCAAAGTGGACAATATCATATCATTGTGGAGATATATGAATATTATAAGCACTAACAGACTGCTAGGCCATAACCTGCAGTCAAACCCTAGTTGACTCGGTCCAGTCGACTGCCACATGGCACCAGTCGACTGGCACACCTCAAACATGAGGTTTTAACCCAAGTATGTTTCCCCCATACTTGCTAGACCACCCTTATTCTAGACCTAAGCCTTCTAGCCACCTCCATCAGCCTCACGCCTCTCGGATCCCTCCAAGTCATCCATGACTTGTTCATCCATCGCGCTAGCCTTCAGGTGCTTCCGTCGGCTATGTCATGCTAACGGTGTCTACACCGCCAAGGCACATTGGACTTACGCCGCCAAGACTCCGCTTGGACTTTACGCCGCCAACCATTGGACTTATGCTGCCAAGACTACCGCTTGGACTTTACGCCGCCAATATTAAACCCCTTGGACTTCTAATGCCAACCCATATTGGACTTTCCATGCCAAGACCATGCTTGGACTTTCTATGCCAAGACCATGCTTGGACTTTCCCTTGCCAACCTATGTTGGACTTTTACATTGTCAAGACTCATGACTTGGACTTTACCTTGACAATTACATTGTCATATGTTTTTGTCGAAACATCAAAACACATCAAAACATCACTCGAGCCAAACTCGAGTCCTGGTCAATTGTGACCTGGGCCGATTGCACCAACAAAGAGTCCATGTATAAGTTAATAGCATCGTTCTTCCACACTGGTCCTGATACTGTCACACTACACAAGGAAAGGGTTATTAGCAACTCTCAAAACATAAGATGAAAGGTATATACAAAGAATATAAGATTGTCTTACTCTATTTTTTTTAGTTTCAATAAAGACTCCCCGACGTTTGGATCCATCTTACCGACGAATTCTTTATAAGCTTGCTGTATACAAAATAAAACTGTTGATTTTCATGAATTATTTTGTCTGAAAAATAGGACTGGACAGGATAACTTATGCTCACCTCCAAAATCCTCTGCTTGACGCCGCCGAGTGTGGGTTGTTTTTCAGTGAGACTTGTGTGCCGCAGATTCGATATTTCGGGTTCACCCTCCTCGCAATTGATTTCTCTTTATCCCGGCCCGACTCGCCAATGTTTGGCTCGCAGAGAGATATTAGGGTCTCCGAGGGATACTCAATAGCCTTGGTGGGGACAATTAGAGTTTCAACTCTCCTTCTTTAGGGATGTTTGAAAACCATGCAGAGGAAGGCTTCTAAGGCTAGGGGTGATAGACCGTCAAGAGCCTTCTTCCTCACACAAACCTTCCGCCTAGTGTATGCGTAAGAAGGTCATGGGGTTTGTACAACCTTGTATAGGCTGTGATTGTAACCCTCTACATCCCGGGATTGTAAATCGAGTTGAAGCTCGATTAAACCTGTTTTTCATGAGATTAATGCTTCTTTTCAGCAAGTATATCATCCCTTTCACTTATCTCGTTGTCCTTCCTCTTCCGACCTCCTCTAACTCTTGAAGAAGCTCTGTATTGTCTTTTCTTGTTGTTCACGATGGTCGCTTCCTTAAGTAGGAGGTGCTTTCAAAATCACACCTTGCTTCAACTAGCTTGGTGCTTAGAGTAGATACAATTTCGCATTCTCGCATACCGGGAGGTCATTCCTCTTAAGGTCGACTGAGTTTGGGTTGAGGAGTTGATGCTGAAAAATCTAGGTGGGAAAGCGGTATGTACGGATGCATTGATCAGGCTAGAATTAGATCGACAATTATTTTGTCAGGTACGAGACCATCTACCATCTTCTTAACGACCCTTACATTTGTGGAACTCCACCTCCATCTCAGCATTCTTGGCAAAGCATGAGGGACGTGTGGAGGTAGGATACACAAATGCTCGCGCATCCATACCTGGAATGACAAGATTAGTTGTTAATAGATTTATCTATACTATTTGCGGAAGACATAAAATATATTCACTCACGTACCAATAAGTGTGCGAAACCCTTAAGCATTGGTCCGGTGGATCCACCACGACGTCGCTTGGTCGCAATGTGACTCCCATACCAATTGACTCCATTTGAGGAGTCATGTACGTATAAAGTGCTTCGCACCAATTGTACCTGCCTAAGTTATCAAAATCCTCTACACAATCTATAAGTGATCGCATAGCTATTCTAGGCTTACTGCTGGTGGTAGTAAAAAACACACAAGAGAAAATATATAAAATAAACAAATGACAATAAAGTTTTGCGATCCTAAATTATCACGAGATCCGAAGTCTTCAATAAATCCTCAGATGCTTGTTAGAGCAATCACCTTCCACGAAATATTGAATATATAGCTGTCGTGCAGAGCTTCATTATTCATAGGAACTTGAGTCCATCATCTGGTAGACCAAGGATGAGGGAGACATCCGTCTTTGTGAAATGCAATTTCTTGTCTTGGAATATAAAACATTTCTCCGTGCAGTCCCAATTATCAAACATATTCTGAACAAGGGGTCTAACATGGGTAATATCTGGAATGTCCAAAACCCACGCAAAAGGGGAGCTCCGAATAAGCGTTTCTTCTTCCACACTCGGCGGCACACTTGCAATAAATTTTTTAAACTGGGAAACGTTGCTTTTCCAGTTCATTCTCTTGGTTCTTCCTTGCATCAACGCACGGGTTCTTGCGTATATCGCGATGATTCACGATTAAAAGCCATCGTTAATCGAAAAAATTTCCTAGGTTAACAACCAAATGCATCAGAATACAAAGAATTTTAAATCGATAGATGAAATGGATTGAAACATGTGTGATGATACAAACAAACGTTACCTCTGCTTAAATGGTAAAGCCTAAAACCCTAAATCCTATCAGGCCCGAGTTTAAACGAGATCGTGAACGGAAAAAGGCAAAAACCCTAGATAGATCGGAAGAAACGATAGCGACACAGAATTTAAGAAATCTACAAAACTTACTTAGGTCGAAAATCGCGTTGAGCTGGTGTTGAGATGTTTTAACTCGACCGGGAGGTTTAAGCGACACGGGGGTTTTGACCGCACCGGGAGTTTAATCGAACCGAAGAGTTTGAACGGCCGCCGGGGAATGGAAGCGGAATTCCACAGAGACAGAACGCAAGGAGCGATAGAGAAATGAAATGTGGTGTTGAGATGTTTGAACTTCCACCGGGGAGTTTTATATTAATGTGCAAAAGTGCCTGGACGACGATTTAGAATACTTTGCGCCGTAATTATAATCCCAAAAAACAAAGTGGTCTCCGGAATTTATTTCCCAAAGACCACGCATAATTCGAAATAGCTAAGGAATAAGGTGGTCTGGGATTTCATTTCCCGATCGATGCACAATTTAGAAGTGGTCGGGAACACATGTGGTCTGGGATTTCAATTCGTGACTGCTGCATAATTTAGAATCGCCGGGAACACACGGTGGTCACGAATTTCAATTCAAGATACATACACTTTCAAACAGCCGTAAATAAGGTGGTCTTTGGGATTTCAATTCCAAGACCACGTACAATTTAAAGTGGTCGGGAACACACAAGGTTTTGGGATTTCAATTCCTGTGACCACGACAATTTAGAATCGGCGGGGGAACACGGTCTGGGATTTCAATTCTCAGTACCACGTACACTTTCAAACAGGCCGGAAATAAGATGGTACTGGGATTTCAATTCCCAGGACCACGTACAATTTAGAAGTGGCCGGGGAACACACAGTGGTCCTGGGATTTCAATTCCCAGGACCACATACAATTTAGAATCGTGGGAACACTGGGTCCCGGGATTTCAATTCGACTCACGCACACTTTCAAATAGCCGGAAATAAGGTGGTCTGCAATTTAAATTCCAGAACACAAGGTCTCAGTAGGGCCATCAATGGATTTTGGCCAAAACCCATTGATGGACCTACAGGAGTCCAAATTCCGAAATCTTTGCATCGATTGAAAGACCTAACGACTTCACATGTTGTTGCATCGAGGAAACTTCCTTCTGATCCTCCTACCTCCATGTTTCGGCCGCGTGCCACTTGGCACGGGGCCTGATTTCTGAAAATTGGCTGTGTAAACCTAATCCTGCCTTGAATATCAAAAATTTTGAACACGATACACAGAGATATTGAGATTACAATTTTGCAAACTAACGTAACAAAATTTTCCATTACAATTCTGCAAAATAGCTTAACATTAACATTAGCATTGACATTGACATTGACATTAACATTGTTTCCTTTAAAAATATTTACACAACCACAATAAACATACTTAGGAATTAGTAGCCGGTGGCATTCTACAAGACCTCCTATTATGCCCAAGCTGTTTGCATCTGCTGCATTTATTTTTCACCCTCCCAGTATGTTTAGACTCTATGCGTGCCTTTTTTCTTCGCCCGGGCTGCACAAGGCTATGAGGAGGTAGAACTCCGAAAATTTTGTCACCATTAGGCCAAAATTTCTTACTTCGACATGGGTAAATACGATCCATGTAAGTGGCCTCCCAAGTTTTCCTTAGAAAATAATGCTCGCAGTAACGGTATGGATCCATGTTCCGATATATGATGACTGCAATAGCATGCGAGCAAAGAATTCCTGAAATTTGAAACTCACCGTAGATGCAACTTCGCCTATCCAAATCAACAATATACGAAGATGCTATTGTCTGTACTTCCATTTCCGTTTGTGAATATGGGAATATCGAATATAATCGAGTTCTTTCTCTCCTTTCATCAATCTCTTTAATGGAATAAGGTGTTAGAAAACCTGACCTTTTTGAAGATTCTTCCCTACGGTTATAGAACCATTGAGCAAGCTTTCTTCTAGTGTTGTCAATTAAACTGGTGATGGGGAGTTCACGTGCTTCCTTGAATAATGCATTTAAACTCTCGGAACAATTAGTGGTTAACATTGTGTACCTCCTGCCAGGAAAGTGTGCATTGGCCCATCTTTTTGGATCGATCTTTTGTAGCCACGCATATGCTTCCTTGTGTTTGTCATGCATGTTCTGCATTAATCGATCAAAGTCAACTCTTGTATTTGCTCTTGCTGCTGCCCAAAATAAACCTAATGAGGATCTATCCCGGGTATCTGTCACCATGTTACAAGACAAGTGATAGCAACAAAAACCATGATGGGCAGATGGATACACTTTGTTAACTGCTGATATAATCCCCCGATGTCTATCTGAGACAATGCTCAATGACCCTGGCAGGACATCAAGGAATGTCTTTACATGATCCAAAAACCACTCCCAAGCAGATCCACATTCAACTTCGGCAATTCCAAATGCAATCGTAATTTTGCATTACAATCGCAGTAGCCATTAGCAAAACACCAGGATACTTGCCAGTCATATGTGTAGCATCAATTCCAATTAGTTTTCGCAAATACAACCTGAATACTCTTCGACAAGCACCAAATGCCCAAAAACATCGCTGGAATTGATTTTCACCATTTCTTAGTACTGCAACATATGTATCAGGATCTCTAACTCTTAACTCACGCAAGTACATTGGAAGATCAATATAGGCCTGATCAAAATCACCTACCACTCTTTTTAATGCTTTCTGTCTGGCTGTGTATGCTTTCTTGTATGAAATGTGAACACCAAACCTAGCTTGCATTTCTCTTCGAATTGAACTTGGTTTGTAATCATCAGAGGTAGCTAACCGTCCTACAATCTGGTTTGCTACAAATGTGGATGTGCAAGCATGGTGATCTGCTGTTTCCCTAACACTGTCACACTCATGCTGCTTTACATATTTTGTGACAGTGAACTCCACGTCTCCACTTGCAACTAGACTCCATGAACAAGGCTGACTAAAGCAAATAACTTTAATTCTATTGAGTCCGTGTCAATCTGCTTGTATCTCAAGTTTTTAGCATCGCATGCCTTACTAGTGCATCTTTAAACTCTGAGAGGAAAAACCCGTCGTGAAAAAATCATTTGGATCTGATGAACCGACATTTGCCAATAGTCTTATTTGTGGATTTAAAACATAGGGATCATCAGCAATTGGGAACACTTCCTCTAAGTCACTGTACTGATCTAGATTTAACTCACCTTCTTCATGTTGGATATCATCAGTGAAGAATTCTTCCGAAGAATTTGTATATTCTAACTCTTCTATCCCATGTATATCACTTACCTCCTCTTCACTCCAAGTTTGTTCAAAATATTCATGATCTACTGTGGTAGCAGTGACAAACTCTTCTTCGAGTATGGAAGAAGCGTCTCTATTTATATCAAGGTGTTGATCACTGGTAATTCTATTGCCCACATCAGTAAACTAAGATGAAGATGGAATATTACTTAGGCACAGATTTATGGAATAATCTTGATCATCTAACTCTCTATCCTTCAAATTTGATTCAATTGTTTCCAAAAATGTTAACACTTCATCAGGAAGGGGGTCATCCCTGCAAATGTTTTTAAAATCAACACTATTATATGTAGTGTGCTATGAAAGTAGGCTGAATTTTTTTAACTAGGCTTTAGAAGTCTGAAGACAAGTGGAGGATGAGAGTTTATGGTTAGGTTTCCCAATTATACACTTAACTAATTATAACATTTAATGTTGATAGATAGGGCCATTAATGGGTTTTTACCGAAACCCATTGATGGACCTTTCAATGTTGAAATTATGAACGGTTTATATGGAATGAAAGAGGAAGACATTTACCGGGTTTATGCGCAGAGGGATACTTAGTTCCCACACTCCTCTGACGATTATGTAGGTGCGTGCGATTGGCACGCAGACATGCCAATCGCACACTCGTCTGAATGTTGGCACAGAGCATTAATTTTCATAACTACTGTTTGGAAGCATAAGGAAAGGTGGAGAATGATAGTATAGGTCACGCTTGGACTCGACCCGCCTAGACGACTTTATTTATCTCCAATATAAATTGACAGCACCACTCTTTTTCTCAGCCAGGTTCCCTCTCCATGGTGCTGGAAATTTATATCCCAGGCCCACGGTGGTGCTGGGATATAAATTTCCAGCACCACCATTTATCTCGACCAGTTCCATCTCCCTGGTGCTGGGATTTTTAAACGCAGAACCACTGTGTTGCTGGGGTTTTAGTTCCCAGCACCACCAACAATTCCGGTAATTTTTATGTACATGGTGCTGGAAATTTCATTCCCAGCACCATGGTGTTGCTGGTGGTTTTAATCTCATTACCACGGTGGTCTTTGGGATATAAACTCCCAAAGACCACCATTTATCCGATCGTTCCATCTCCTCTGGGATATTTAAACGCAGAACCACTGTGTTGCTGGGGTTTTAGTTCCCAGCACCACCAACAATTCCGGCAATTTTTATGTACATGGTGCTGGAAATTTCATTCCCAGCACCATGGTGTTGCTGGTGGTTTTAATCTCATTACCACGGTGGTGCTGGGATATAAACTCCCAGCACCACCATTTATCTGGACTGGTTCCATCTCCCTGGTGCTGGGATATTTAAACGCAGAACCACTGTGTTGCTGGGGTTTTAGTTCCCAATACCACCAACATTTCCGCCAACTTATATGTACATGGTGCTGAAAATTACATTCCCAGCACCATGGTGTTGCTGGGGGTTTTAATCCCATTATCACAGTGGTGCTGGGATATAAATTCCCAGCACCACCATTTATCTCGACGATACCCAATGCCAACGGTGCCGAGTCTTATTCATAGAACCATAGTGTTGCCGAGGTTTCTAATCCCAAAGACCACCCTGAATGTCGACCACTTATATCTCCTTGGTCTAGTGAATTAGATTCCCAGCACCAAGGTGTTGCTGGAAGTTTGAATCTCATTACCATCGTGGTGCTGGAATATAAATTACCAGCACCACAATTTATCTCGACAAGTTCATTCCCCATGGTGCTGGGAGTATTAAACTCAGCACCACGGTGGTGACGATATTTAAATTCAAAGACCATATTTTACCCCGAATTTGTTGAACCTTAATGGTGCTTTGAGAATTTGAGCCCAAATACCACGATGTTACTAGGATTTAAATTCAAAGATCACTTTTATCCGGACATCATGAGCCGGGAATTTCATCACAAGACCACCTACTCTCCATGGTCTTTGGGATTTTAAATTTTAGGGATACGGTGGTCTGGGAATTTCATTGCCAAAGACCACCTACTCTCGCAGATTGAATCTTCTAGTGTCGGAAATATCAATCAGGGAACTTCAGTAATCGTGGGATTTAATTGGAAGCATCACCTTTTAAGTTAGGTGGCATTTGTTTAGGTGGGGACAAAACTCGGTTATGAATCTCCTGCATCGCAATTATGGGTGCATTGGTCTACTTTGGTATGATATGCCTACTTCGTATTTATGGGTGTGTGGCAAACTTGGTTATACAACCACCTACAATGCATTTATTAACCTCATAGCAGTCTCAAGAATAAAAACACATACATACATGATAATACTATGTGAAGCGGCTGGTGAGTGAGCTGCGCCAACTTCTGGATTAACTGCTGATAAATTCGTGGGAGCAGTGATGTCGTTGATAACTACTAGGGTTTCATCAAAAATGGTGTTGCTCAGTTGGTTTGCGGAGGAAAGCTGCATGTGGTGCTCATCAACAGCATGGGGTTGGCGCTCCCACGTGGCTGGAAGAGACGTTTGGATGACTCGGGATTTCCAGATGTGCCTCGGATGGATGCAAACCTCTCTCTGCATTAAATTCCAAAGCTGTTTGGCGGGAGGGATATTTTGGGAATTACGCGCGCGATTTGGTCATTATGAAACTATAGTGCGCGTTTTGGGCAAATCCGAACTTCGGCTGCTGTGTTTGGTAAATTGCTGCTTAATCTTCTTTAATTGTAGTTCACCTAATTTGGTAACCAATTGTTCCATGACTGACATAAATTTTGTTGGGGAACACCTTGAGTAACCTTCTTTTCCACTCGGTCCAACATCTCCATCATTATCATCCGTGTGTTTTTAGTCCTTGTCATTTCTAATTCACAAAAAACTTAATTAGCAATAATTTCAATAAATATTTCCATAAAATAAGTTAATAAGAAACACAACATGATATATTAATCTAGGTAATACATTAAGCACTATAGGGCAAAATCAATACCACAATAAGTATCGATTGATGAAAGCCACAAACATATGCCACTTAATATTAACTTTTAAATAATTTTTTTTACATCATCAAATAATCTAATTTTGGTATTTAAATGGCCAAAACAAGTATTGATCGACTAACATCAAGTATTTTTTCTACCAATTTAGGTATTATTATTTTATTTCATGAATAACACAAACAATAATCGAATCAGAGTATTTAATGAGCCAAAATAAGTACCTATTGACTCACATTAGATATAAAATATTTTGTAGTAATTTTGGTATCATATTTTTACGTTATGAACATCAAACAAAAGTCAATATTATTAACTTCAAAGTATAATTTCTTTACAACACCAAAAATCGATTCAGAATATTTCAGGCACAAAATCAAATATCTATTGACTCAAATTAGATGCTCTTTGTACCAATAAAAAAATTATGTAATTATCATAAAAAATTTACCCAAAATTATATGTAAAATCAGTACCACAATAAGAACCGATTGATGAAAGCCACAAACATAAGTCATTTAATATTAACTTTTAAATAATTTTTTTGACATTCTCAAATAATCAAATTTTGGTATTTAAATGGATAAAACAAGTATCGATTGACTAACATTAAATACTTTTTCTATAAATTTCGATATCATTATTTTATTTCATGAATAATACAACTAATAATCGAATCAAGGTATTTAATGAGCTAAAATAGGTATCTATTGACTCACATTATGTACAAAATCTTTTGTAACAATTTAGGTATCATATTTTTACTTCATGAACATCAAACAAAAACCATTATTATTAACTTCAAAGTATAATTTTTTTACATCTCCAAAAATCAAATCAGAATATTTCAAGCACAAAATTAAATACCTATTGACTCAAATTAGATACTCTTTGTATCAATAAAAAAACTTATGTAATTATCATAAAAAAATTATCCAAAATTGTATGTAATCAAGCATATTTACCTTGTTTAATCTTTTTTACGCACTTGCTCGTTGCTCACTCCTATCGCATTTGTTTGCTGTCGTGGGTCGCTAGTGGTTGAAATAAGGGAGACAAAATGATTTTCAAGGGGGCGAGCAAACAGTTTGGTCAAGTGAGGGATGAATCAAGTGTTTAGGGTTACCATTGGGGGAGGGAAGACAATGACTTGTTGAGAAGAAAATTGCTGCTATCACATTTGCTGTCATAGGTCGCTAGTAGTCAAGGTAGGAGAGCCGATGGTTTTCAAGGGCGCAAGCAAATGGTTTGGTCGGGATCAACCGAGAGTTTCTGTTAGGAGGGAGGGAAGAAGATGAGTTGTTACAAGATGAATCAATGGGAGAAAATGGATAAAAAAATTAATCAAACCTATATAAATAATAAGGGTAAAAACGAAAATTCAGCCTTATAGGGAGTTAAAACCAAAATTGGATGGTTGTCAGGTATCAAATCCTAAAAAAAAATATATAGGAACTGAATCCAAATATAAACAAGAGTAGAGGGATTTTACTCTAACTTACCCTAAAAAAAACTTCTAAATGCCAATAAAAATTTTAAATTTCATATTGAAATTTATACTCATCTATAATAATATAGGGAACGTATTTATACACATTTCGAATCAATCACAATTACAATGTGTTTATAGAAATTGAAAAAAAAAAATTGTAGGACTATATCGCTTTTAGAATTAATCAATTTAAATGACAAATAAAAAGATAAATAAATAAAATAACGATTAATTATTCAATTTCCGGGAAGCTGCGATCCACTTGGACGTTTAATCAACAGCCAACCACGCGCTCCCACGCGTTTGGCCAGAAGCCGCGTGGTAACCGCTCGTCCACCGTCCGCCCCTCCCTGACACTGATAAATATACCACCTCTGCCCTCCTCTTCCCCTCGCTCGTTAGGGACTAGTTAGCAATAATCCACCGGACTCGCCTCGCCTGAGGGAGAGGCGAGATCGACGCCGGAAACTCGATCGGATCCACCTCCTGCAATTGATCTTCATTTTTGACGATTCGATATTTCGATTTCGCTTCCACTGTAGATCGGCGTCGCCGCCATGGGAATCGAGGTGCTCCGCCCCCAAGACTGCCTCCTCTGCCATTCGCCCTCCCTTCGGAGACCCAGGCAGCAACCCCAGCCCAGGCAGCTCCGCGGGAGGAGAGAGGACTTGCCGAAGCAGCCGCCCGCCAAGCCCCGCCTAGTCATGGGCCAGGTGACCATCCTCCGGCGGGGGAAGTCGCTGCCGCCCGCACAGCCTAAAAGGATCGACGCCTCTGTCGGATGGGACCCTGCGGTGTTCGCCGCGGAAAGCCTGGGTCCGGACCCGGCCTTGATCCCCAAGCAGATCCGGCTGAAGCCACCGGCCGAGGAGGCGCGGGACGAGTACGCCGGATCGGCGTTTTACCTCTCTCCGTCGCCGCGCGAGCTGCCGCTCCCGAGCTTTTCAAGAACGAAGCACGCGCCGGCGGCGGCGGACTCCTCTGCCACGAAGGACCTGAGGCGATTGCTTCGACTGGAATGAACATATCCGAAAAATGGCAGTAATGATAATCAGGAGAGAGAAAAAAAAGGGAGGAACAATCCGAGTGAACGATTCCCGAAATTCGAACTTTTTTCCGTTTGTTTTCCGTCAGATTTTTGGAAGACGGATGAATCGAAAAAAGCAGGATGATGATTTGCTCGTGGAAAAGATGGAGATTGTGTAATGTTTAATGCTTATTATTATTATTATTATTATCCAATGGATTGGACTCAATTTTGAATGTATTTTTGAACGGACTTGTGAGTTTCTAAATGGACTTTTCTCTTCAGTTGATTGAATAGGTTGACCTTCTTGAATAGATCAGTTAAAGATTGTCGGATAGCTTTGTCTCAAATCGATTATGATACGAATCAGTAAGTATTCGATAACTGTTTGAATCGATATTCTAATATGTATCCAAGAAAAAGATAACTCCTATAGGTCATAGCAAATGATTCCTCCTTCTACGGATAATGGAGAGTTAAAAGAAAATTAAAGAGTGACTCTTGACATTCAAGTCAAACTTTGATGGTGAAAAAAAAAAAATAGAGCAAAAAGAAGAATAGCATAACGGTGTCTTAGAGTTTTCTCCCTGATTCGATTGATCGATCTCCCTCGCTCATTCTATGAGCACTCTTCTTATACAAATTTGAGGGCGAGCAAACAAACACCGTGTGTCATGTCCAACTGTATTCATTCCCGTCTATCACACCTCTTGAACACGTAACTACTTGGACAAAATGCCACTACTGCTTGCATCGATCTTTAACACGTGTAACTGTCAGAGTTGGGCAAGCAAAACATTATCGTCCATTCGTTTATCTTGTCTAGTCAACCTACACTTGACTCGACAATCAAGTCTATAGATCGAGGTCACTTCAACTTTGGGTCACAGTCAGGTTAACTTTGTAATCCAACGTGTTCTTTATGTTGATAAGGTATGCACTAATCAAGTCTCCTCCTCGCAACGTGGATAGTATCATCTCCATATCACAAACTTCCTATCGAATCCAGTCGAAGGAGAAAGCATGTTTACTACTGGACATGTGCTTTAATAGTCGAGCTACTATCAATTTTGGATTGATACCCCCCTTTGATTGAGCTCTTCGCGGACTTGAACTTGTGCCCCTATTCATACTATAGCATTACCTCAAGAATTCAAAAAGGAATTAGCTAACTATAAGACTGAGGAAGAGAATTGCTGGGCCAACAAAAAGAAATTGTTTTTAAAATCACTGAATTCTTTGTTCTACTTGGTCCCGATTTGTCTTTTTTCTAGAGCAAGGCTTTAAAGGTGTCATCCAATAATTTAAGTGGCAGGTCATCCCTCAATCAAAGTTCCTCTCTATTTTTTAGACCTAAAGAAGGGCGTTAACATAATTCCAAAAGATAAGATGACAAATTAGAGAATATTGGTCGGGCTAAATTTTTCCTTGTTTATAGAGTTGCAGTCAAGGTTTATTTCAATAAAATGCTAAGTTTGTTGTTGCATCTTCCTAAAAATAGCATCTTGTTTCTATGTCAAAGATTTTTGACAAGCAACCTCGTTCTTGATAGGCAACTCGATCCCTATCGGATGAAGACTTAGATGCGACTCTGTCTTGGACAAAGGCGACTTTGTTTTAAATCGAGGCAATATTGGTGACGACTTTGTCCTCAATCAAGGAAGATGATAGGGGAAGAAATAATAAGTATGTTTAAAATTAAAACAATGGAACCTGAAATGAAGATATTGTCCCTGTCCAAGGTAGAGAAAACATTTAAGGCGACTCTGTTTTTGACAAAGAAAATTTTATAAGAGAGAAAATTTATAGATGACTCTATCTCTAATAGAGAAAAATTTGTTGACGGCACTGTCTTAAATAGAGAAAGATTTATAGGCGACTCAAACCTAGAGAGCTTAGGAGACACAGACATCCAATAAATAGAATTTTCATTAGAGTAGATGTAAAACATGGTATAGAAGATATGTTACCCAATTGCCCTCACAAACCCCCATCAGACCCTCCCCCTCTTAGTATAATAAGGTATGTCTTTTCAAATGTGGTAGGTCCATAGGTGGAATGCTATATTTAAGGGGAAAAAAACCCCATATAATAAAGATAGGGGTGTAGTTGTTCTGAAACTCACTGGACTTTCTTGCAAAAGTGCCATTAAAACTCCCACAGTCAACCTTTTCTTTCTCTTCCGTGACTTTTTCTTCCCCGATCCCTCCTTTCCTCTTTAAAGCTCTCAAACCCTAATCCCTCACAACGAAAAGGTTGCGTTCTCGCCTCGCTTATCGACGTGAGATCTCATCCCAGCTGTGTTGCTCTTTTCCAACTCCTATTTCCTGACACGAGCCACCGCCGACTGCCCTCTCTTCTCGACTCTTGTCACCGTGAGTACAAGCAGGTCCTTTCTCGCACGATCCTGACGAATATCAAGGTCCTCTTTCTCACGCGTGGACGCGGTGCTGTTGAACACCCTTTGTGCAAGTGCTAGTAAGTTTTCTTCCCTCTTCACGTGATGCCATCGAGCTCCGATTAGCCATCGCTATCGTCACATTTCATTAAGGTGGAGTTTCTTGTTTGTTTCACTCAACTATCATGTGCATGATTAATTTTATCCCAAATGATTTGGGAAAATCTATAAAAGCCAGTTCTACATAAATCTAAAAAAAAAATGAAATTGGGAGATATTTGGTATGTACTTTTAGTGGTTGCTACATTTTCTTTTGTTTGCTTATCAGATTTGATATGATTAAGTGGACAATTATATTGGTCAGCAGTTGTTAGAATTGAGATCAATATTCTTGCTCTTAACGAATTTTAGATCATGTATATGTCACGCCTCGAGAGTATGTCGTACCGAAAAGCAAACGGACAACATCTCCCTTGTACGTGACAACTATCTTATTTATACAAGGCCCTTGGGCCCACAATAACAATAACATATAAACATAACTACATCAAAACACAGCGGAAATATAATACAACCACATCACAACTACATACAGTGCATACCGGTATGACTGACACCACGATATAAAGAAAACATCGAGAAAACCCGAATCCACAAGTGTGTACATCACATGACAAGTCCACAATACATTACACCACGAAAAACTCCAAATACATAACACAACATACGGAAAGCACAAAACGACCACAGGAGTCTCGGAGGTGAGATGAGATGTTGTCAGCCAGCGGTGCTCCAAGCCGTCACGAAGACTGCTACCTTTTACCTGGGCGACAGAAAAACTCAGGGTCCGTGGTGGTGAGTATAACTCAGCAGGTAATATGAAAAATATGTATATATCAAATATCACATGTAGTTCAACAGCAAAATCTAGAGGTACAACAGGTATACTAGCACAATATATAAATACATGCATATACCGTCTAATAAAAAAAACGTATAATGCAGACATACCTGAAAGTCTGCTACGCTACTCTGATCCAACCTGAGCATATATCCAATATATAACAGGAAGAGTAATACTAACTCACAATGTACTCATGATACATGTCAAAGGTATCTAATAGTATGTCCAACAAGTATATAGGTATCCGACACAACCATATAACAGATGCGAGTAGCATGTATGAAGATGATGTACAACCAAATGCAGCAAACATAGTACAATCAAATGCAATATCACAATAAGCATATATATATATATATATATATATATATATATACACACACACATGCATATATGTATATATATGGTAATATGTAAAGTGCGAATGCAAAGATGCATGGTCATGATCACAAGACTTCTACTGCTATCACGACTGGCCTAGATGGCACGACATGATAATTGTCCCAACTCACACCAATCACTGCTCTAGAGTAGCCGAGTGAGCAGTATAATCAAGTAGCATATGAGCATAAAGAGCTCGCTACACAACGGGGGTCCTTGCTGCTGGTCACTCCGATTGACACTACCTATGAGTAATCGAGTGTCACGCACCCAGGATAACTGCACGCAACTCCAACTACCATCGTCTATAGTGGTAGAGTGCGGCACAACAAATGCTCTGCCCTCACACCAGTTACTCCTCTGGGAGTAACTTGGGAGGTAGGATGACTGACGACTCTCTCAACCCCAAGGAAGACTATGTCGTCAGTATGCATGCAAATGACATGAATGTACTGTCACACATATAGACATCTACCACAGACTCTCTATTCAACAGAGAGTCATACACATTTGATCAATACACTCTCTATCCTGTAGAGAGTCATACTCAACTGATCGACGGACTCTCTATCATGTAGAAAGTCATACTCAACTGATCGACGGACTCTCTATCTTGTAGAGAGTCGTACTCAACTAATCATAACAAGCTAGGACCACCAGTCCGTAGCGACACACTAATCACAATTCACCTGACCATTACACAACACCTGGTTGGTAATAAGTATGCAACATATGGGTATTGGAATAAATCCTATATTTAGGGTATTACCTACCCACGGATGACCTTTTATCCAATTTATAAATTAGGTCATCATCCGTACTCTAACATCTACACCCTACTAAACATTTATAGATCTACTTACATCACATCTGTAACTCCTAAATTATGATAAAGGAAAATGTGATATCAACATTTCAGCATATATAGCCAACGACAAGTATCAAGCATAGGATAAATAAGAGCAGGGTCAAAATAATATGAACATATAACATGCTCATATCTATGTCTAAATCTGAATGTAATTACATCTACCTGACCAGGGTAGGAAATTACCCACCTAATATGTAAAACACCAGCTGTCTTCACATCTGAGAATCTATCTTGAATCAAGGTCCTGAAATCAACATCCTACAAACAAAACATATATGATCCAATCATATTACCAATTCTAATATAAGGAACAAATCCTAATCCTACATCAATTTTATATCTCGATCAACTAACTGAACAACTTCCTTCATTAGCTCTTAATCAACAAACCAATAAGAGGCTAGCTATGGATGAAACCTAAATCACAACTAATAATCCAAATCAACTACAACATCAACTCCAAATATAGTAAGCATCCATATCACTTGGATCTATACTTATCTCAGGTTGCTTTAATCTCTCCCAGCTTCCCTGTTAAATTCTGATCTCCATGGCAATGTCAACAGCCACTACCATCATCAATAAAAACAGATTTAACCATATCAACTTAATATCAAACTGAACACATACCACAATTCCTCAAATCTCTGCCCTAAACCCTCATATCTGAGCTCTCAACCTCACAATTCATCAACACAGTAGACCCATTACAACACCTCACTAATCATCAATTGAAATCAAATAGATCAGTATGCAACAATTGAGTAATACTCTAAATTGCAGCTATAACCCTAGCATACCTTCCCAAATCAATGGAGCATCGTTCTGGATGAGAAGAATTGCAATCACACTCTCCCTCTCCAGAATCCAAAAAGCTCACGGATTGCTGTCTCGATCGAAGAGTGAAGGCAAAACATTATAATCGACGATGAGTAGCCTGCTGCCTCGCTGACAAAAGTGGAAGATCGAAATCATCACAAGAAATCATCTCAATTGCTTGACCTGATGGGGAAAACTATCAACCAAACCCTAAACGACGAGGTACTCTGCTAAGGAAAAATACTGGTATCGGCGGTACCCAGTTGCAACGACAACAACGCTACCCCGAGCCCTTCCCCATGCCGATTTAATGAAGATAAGCGCCTCCAAGATGTATAGCTTCGCTGCCTGTGCTCGTCCATAGAAATCATCGAAGGAGAACGCAATCGCCGCGGCAAAGGCCCTGATAAGAAAGAAGAAACACTCGCCAGAATCTTACACGGGGTAGCTACGATCGACGTCTCTCCCTCCGACTGAATCTCCCACCGGAAGAAATCGCCGGCCCGCGAAGGAAAAAGAGGGGTGGGGATTCCGTCGATCGCAATGAGAAGAGGAAGAAGCAGCGATCGCGATGGGAAACTTATGCAGCTGTCAGGTTTTCTCGACTTTTAAATGTTGTTCGCATTTTGGTTCAAGCGAACTGGTTCAATCCAACCGATTCAAGCCAAAATTAAATTAAATCCAACCTTAATTAACCCTAGCCTTTGCCTAAATCCAACAACCACTTTAAGGGGTTAATCCCTATGCTTAAATTTTATTTATTTATTTATTATTATTATTATTTTTTCCCGGTATCTTTTATATATATATATATATATATATATATATATATATATATATATATATATATATATATAATGCATTAATCTTTGTAAACAACAATTAACCACGTGCCTTTTTATATCTCTACTGCTTGATCTCATTATGTTATATTTACTTGATCTTTATTATTCTGTGTTGGTTATCAAGTCGTTGTATCTTATGAAAAGTTATACAAGATATTTACAATAGTCAAATTTTGAAATTTATATAAGCTCAGAATGATCCTCGTAAAGAGAACACAGACTATATGAGAATTTGAAGTGGTCACGTAACAAAAATAATTTTCAAAAGATGGCTGCTTATAATTAAATTTTACGATAGGGCTTCAACTCAGTGGTAGAAAGACTTTATATAACTTCTTAATTACTAAAGAAATGAATATAATCTTTGTGTTATAGAACTTTAGTTTTATAATCAATAAAGGTGATGAGATTATAAAAAATTGAGTAACTAAGTAATGTCTCATAAATATAGAGATTTTACTTCATACTTTAAATAACTTACCTTACAAGATGGATAGCGGGTCGTTCATCCTAGTTTTCATGCGAGGTACCTCACGTGATGGATTGCAGGTCATTCATTCTACTTTTATGTGAGGCATTTCGGGTGGATTGCAGGTCGTTCACCTCATATCTATGTATGTATATGTGCATACATAAGATGTACTTCATATTGAATGGATTGTAAGTCGTTCATCCTATGTATATACGATGCATCTCTACTGGGTGGGTTGTGGGTCACTCACTCTTATCTTATATTTATATCGGATGTGTTTTATATCAAGTGGATTGTAGGTCATTCACTTTGACATATATGACATATTCTAAAAAGGGATGGATTGCAAGTCGTTCACCTATTAAATACTTATGTTTGAATTATATATTTATGGAAGAGCAATATGTGTGTAATGTTGAAATGAGAAATTGAGAAAAATCGATGGAATTAATTAAAGAGTGAATAAGAGTTGAATTGATGAGAATGGAGTAATAGATAATGGTGTACGAAATCTACAAATATAAATGCTCTCTTTTGTTGTTGATCTCTTGAATTATATATATTCTATCTTACCTTACTCCACTGTGCGCATTGTGCTCACTCTCTATTCCTTTAATCTCCAGATTCACAGACTTGAGGCGATTGTCAAGGTTCGGTCAATGTTATGATGAGTAGCTCAAAGATTGCTTAGAGATAGCTTAAAGACATCTTCTACAGAGTTCATTCAGTTTATTTTCTTTTTAGTATTATCTATTATTTATACATTTTGATATTTTAATAAAATTTTTATTTTGCATGAGTCAGTGTGTTAGTCATATCATGATGTAGTCAAGTCAGTATCTTGGGACAAACATATAATTATATTATTCTACATCATTTAATAAAGTATTATATATTTATGTTCGTACAACCTTGTGTACCCTTCTTGGATATTCTTTGTGGTTTTTGATGCACAGATGAATATTGTCCGAGCAAAGAAGCTATCCCTCATATAGGGATGGATGTTTCTGAGTCGTGACATGGAAAGTGTTCCATGAGCGTCCTAGTTGTCTTTCTCCTGAGTCTTGTAGATAATAAGCTCCTAAGTTCAACTTCTTGAGCACTCAACATGGTCATTCCTAGTGAGGTTCCATCTTTCCGTCGGTTGCCTTTTTTCCCAGGCCACATCACTCACTTGAAAAAAATGTCGAATCACCTTCCTATTGTAAGCCTGATACATTCGCTAGTTGTAAGCCCTGAGTTGAGTTGTAGCTCTATCTCAGGATTCTTCCATCAAATTTAGCTCCAATGAACACTTCATTATATTCACGGTAGCATTGACCCGTACAAAGGACATCTCGATCTCGACGGGGGCTATTTCTTCTCTATCATATACTAGATGGAAAGAGATCATACATGTTCCTTCTCGGGAATTAGTGTGATAGGACCTCAAGATGCTAGGGAGTTCCTCTTCCTAGCATCTTCCTATATGATCGAACTTTACCTTTAAACCTTGAACCAAATCCATGTTCACCACTTCCACATGGTCATTGTCTGAGGGTAAGCCATTGACATGAAAGACTACTGGATGTCGAACATCATGCACTAGTCTTAGAGTCTGCTCCCTTGGAATTGTCTCCCATTGTCGAATGTTAGCCTTCAAATGACTCCATATCTACACACTATATTCTTCTACAGGAACCTTAGGATAGTCTTCTTAGTGAATCATATCAAAGCTTCTGCCTCCACTCATTTTGAGAAGTAATCTATAGACACTAGAAAAAAAAATTTTGACTCGACCCTAGTGGAAAAGGATCCACAATGTCCAATTCTCACTGATCAAATGGGCAAGAGATTGTTACTGCCCTTATAAACCTATCAGACGCTAGGACAATTGTTGATGCTTCTAACAACTCAGACAAGTTGCAACTAGTCGAGTTTCATCCATATCTAAGGTCGGCTAAAAGTATTCTATCAATAAAACCTTCTGAGCTAGAGTCCTCCCCCGATGTGGCTTCTGCAACTTTCTTCATGGATCCCTCTCAACATGTACTCAACTTCTTGTGAACATAAACACTTCAACAGTGGCGAGAGAAAATTCATTTGTACAGGTTATAGATAATCAAAGTGAAGTGTGTTACCCTCCATTTAATTTACTATGTTTGTCCTGGGTCTTCTGGGAGTCTGTCTTGTTGGAGAAAAATGATTATCATTTCCCTCCAGTCGACCTCTTCATTCAGGTTGGGATTTAGGGATGAAATTTGATCGACCTGAGCAATCAATTCGACTTGGGTTACTACATTTTCTTCGACCAGTGTGTGATTACATTGGTCATTCGAGCCAACTCATCGACTTTCTTATTTTCTTCCCAGAGTACCTTTTGAAGAATTACTTCCTGGAACTTGTCTTCAAATTTTCATAAGCTTCTATATATTTTCGTAGTCGGTCGTTCTTTACTTCATATGTTCTCTCCAATTGTCATGCCACTAACTGAGAATTTGGATGCATAATCACCTTGACTGGCCCCACATACTTGGTTGCCCGTAAACTAGCCAGTAATGCTCCGTACTTGGCCTCATTGTTAGAGGTCTTGAAGTAGAGCTATATTGCAACTCGGATTTCGTCTCTCTAAAGGGACACCATAGGACTCTAACCCCACTTCCTTAGCATGTGATCGAGTCGTCTACAATGATCTTCCAGACTCTTGTCTCCTCCCCATTCGAGGTTTCTGAAAGGAAGTTAGCCAAGGTATAAGCTTTAATTGACTGCCCGTGATTGATATTGGATGGCATACTCATTGAATTTGGTGATCAACTTGATCAGTCTTCTCAAAGCTTCTAGATTAGTCATGACACATCTCAACATACTATTGGTCAACATTGTAAGGGAACGAGAGAGAAAGTAGGGATAGAGTCGGGGAGCAAATAGGATTAATGTTAGAGCCAACTTTTCCAAGTACTATAGTGCTCTTCAACATCTTTAACGAAGTGATTGATGAAGTAGATCGATTGTTATATTGTTCCTTCCTAACGCAAAAGAATCGAGTTAATTGTCTCTGAGGAAAAGCACTCACCAAGATCTCTAAAGTAGTGGAAGGCACCTCCAAAGCAATACGGTTGAAGCGCTGGATGTATTCATGGAAGGTCTCCTGGCCTTGCAGCTTCATAAAATAAGACTGAGAGGGATTTTAAGGTAACATTTGTTGCTGGCAAAATAATATAGAAACAAAGTGTTGAACTCCTAAAATGAGTTGATGGACCTTGACTTTAATCGATTGTTCCAACGTTGTGCCGACTCCACCAAGGACATCAGGAAGACCCGCCACTTTATTTCATTGTTGTACTGATGTAGCAGGGAGACATTCTTGAAGCAATAGAGGTGGTCTTCGGGGGTCAAAAGTCCTTGTGTATTCTCTAATCTGTAGGGGGAAGGGGGGGGGGGTGAATTGACTTGACAATTCCACCATGAGGACATTCTTAGAGAAAGGGATGCCCCTCATTGTCATAATCACCTCCTCTCGAAGTTTTCCAAGGTCTTTGTTGGTGCAATCGATCCAGGTCACGATTGACCAGACTCGAGTAATATTTTGATGTTTGACAATGGGTTGACCAATATTTGACAATGGATTGACTATATGGTTGACATGTGATTGACTATATGATGGAAAGTCAAAGTCTCATGTACTTGCCATGGAAAGTCCAAGTCTTGAGTACTTGGCATGAAAAGTCCAAGCATGGGTCTTGACAATGGTAAAGTCCAAGTCATGGGTACTTGACAATTAGAAAGCCCAAGTCATGGGTACTTGACAATGGAAAGTCCAAGTATTGATTTTGGCAATTGGAAAGTCCAACATGGAGTTGGCAAGGGAAAGTCCAAGGGTGTGATATTGGCGACGTAAAGTCCAAGTGTGTGTCTTAGCAACGTAAGCCTAAATGTACCTTGGCGGCGTAGATCCGGTTAGCATGACAATAGCCGATGGAAACACCTGAAGACTAGCATATAGATGAACAAGTCATGGATGACTTGGAGGGATCCAATAGGCGCGAGGCTAATGGAGGTGGCTAGAAGATTTAGGTCTAGGCTAAGAGTGGTCTATCAAGTATGAAGGGATCATACTTGAGTTAAATCTCATGTTTGAGGTGTATCAGTCGACTGTGATTATGGATCAATCGACTAGCCGAGTGTTTGACACTTGGCGGCTTAGTCAACTTGGATCAGTCAACTGGTGTTACGAGTAATCGACTGATGGGAGTCGACTGATATTTGATTGTTATTCTGTGGTCCATCAGTTGGCTGTTAAGGTTTAGCAGTCGATTGTTCTGACGATCGCCGCCATGAAGGGCGCCGATCGATCACAAGGTGGACACGAGCAGCAGAAGCTTTGAGCCGATCGATCGACTATCGTGGCGTGATCGATTGTTGGTAAGAGCAGTCGACTACTAGTATATCTGTTGGAGTTTTTCCAACGTGGATTGAGTCGTTGTGAGTCAACGGCTACAGGAGCAGTCGACTGCTAGGTATGGACAGACGACTGCTAGACGAAAATCATCCCGAGTTGCAGCTTTATAAGGAGATCGAAGAGGAGGATTTTGGCTATGGTTCTTAGGGCAATTTGAGACGATTTGTTGGTGTAATTCAGGGTCTTCAAGTACAACCCAAGTAACCAAACAAATAAGAATTCAAAAGATCCTTTGTAAATTTTTCTTTGCATCATTTGTTGTATTTCATTTGTAATTATTTGTATTGTCTTGTATTACTGTTATACTCGCTTGTACAAGGTTTCTCCACCTCCGGTATGTCACCGAGAAGGAGATTTATTAGTGGTGTGTGCATCACTAGAGCTCACTTGAGCTCGACCCGTGGAATAGGAACCCTAAGCTTCCAAACCACGTTATATCTTGTCTTTTGCATGTGTATGCTTATATTCTTGTGTATTCGTATTTGTATTCGTATTGTATTTTCTATTTCCGCTGTGTATTAACCTAATAGTAGACAAGCACGATTGATTTCTAACGAATGATGCACAAGCGTTATTCACTCACCTCTAGCGCATCACCAACGGTCCTACAATCTTATGACAAGAGATCCCTAGCAATATACTCCCACTGTTATTCTTCTTGTGGGGTTAATGTTTCCCCAGGCAAGTTTACTGGCCGTCGGAGGAACTCCTCAATGGTAGCCATGACTATTCTGCTTAGACTCCGCAGTCCAAGTAGCAAGAGCTCCTAACTCCAGAAGAATGTTACGACCTTAACCTTCAAATGTTGATCCTTGCTCTCCTTGACTTCTTGTACCCCCATCTATACGTCTCAACTTAGCATTTCCACAGACGATGCCAAAATGATTCGATCTGATATCAATGGATGAATTGGTCTCTTTAGAGTTTTAGATGAGCTTCTGAGCGGGCTTTAACGGGTGAACTTTTGAATGGACTTTTCATTTCAATTGATTTGTTGAGTCTGCCTTCATTGGTAGGTCGGTTTAATAAGTCAACCTTCTTTAACAGGTTAGCCATAAGTTGTCGGGTAGTTTTATCTCAGGTCGGCTATGATGCGGATCAATGAGTGTTTGGATTGGTAAATATTCATATCGACAATCTAACGTACATCCAGGAAGAAGATGACTCCCAGTCAACTCTCCTCCCCGTCCTACTTAAAGAGAAAACCTCACTCTTATCCATATCTAAAATGTTAGTAGTCCGAATCGAATTTAAAAAAAACATACACTACAAAAAAACTACTTTTTGGCGACGAACTTTGGCAACGAAAATAATTCGTTGCAAATCTGCAACAAATTTTGCGACGAACTTTATATTTCGTCACAAATTTGTAACGAAATTTCCGACGAAAAATAATTTGTTGTAAAAATTATAAAATTTCCAACATTTAAATTTCGTTGCAAAATTCATCGCAAATTGGGGACGAAAATTATTTTTCGTTGCCAATTAGCGACGAAAAAAAAAATTTGTCACAAATTTCTGCAACGAATTCAAAATTCGTTGCAAAATCTGCGACGAAAAAATAAATTCGTTGCAAAAATTTGCGACGAATTTATGTTTCGTCGCTCATTTAGCGACAAATACATAATTCGTTGCAGATTTTTATTTTATTAAAAAAAAACAAGTTCGTTAATGAGTTTCTTTTTAAATATTTTGCAACGAATCCGTGGATTCGTTGCAAATTTGCAACGAATCCACGTATTCGTTGCAAACTCTGATTTTTAGAAAAAAAAATATTAAAAATTCTTCGAAGCCGGTTAAGTGACTTAGAGAGTTTGGAATGAGATGAAACAAGTTCCTATGTGTTCGTCTAGTTCCCCTGATTATATATATATTTTTAAAAATCAATTTGACCTAAAATATTGCGATACGTGATTTTTTAAACGTGAATTAGATTTCTCAGACAGACGAATATTCAAAAATACAATGATTAAAATTTTTTTGACGATATTTATATAATGAGGAGAACTAGACGAACATATTGGCACTGATTTTATTTCATTCCGAGATCTGTAAGTTAGTTTACGAGTTTCAAGTATTTTATTTATTTAAAAAAAATTATTTGCAACGAATCTGTGAATTCGTTGCTAAATTTGCAACGAATCCACGGATTCGTTGCAAACTCTTATTTTTAGAAAAAAAAATATTAAAAATTCTTCGAAGCCGGTTAAGTGACTTAGAGAGTTCGGAATGAGATGAAACAAGTTCCTATGTGTTCGTCTAGTTCCCCTGATTATATATATATATTTTTTTAAAAAACAATTTGACCGAAAATATTGCGATACGTGATTTTTTGAACGTGAATTAGATTTCTCAGACACACCGATATTCAAAAATGCAATGATTAAAAAATTTTTGATGATATTTATATAATGAGGAGAACTAGACGAACATATTGATACTGATTTTATCTCATTCGGAGATCTCTAAGTTAGTTTACGAGTTTAAAGTATTTTATTTATTTTAAAATAAAAAATTATTTGCAACGAATCTGTGGATTCGTTGTAAATTTGCAACGAATCTGTGGATTCGTTGCTAATTTTGCAATGAATCCACAGATTCGTTGCAAACTCTTAATTTTATAAAAAAAATATTAAAAAATTCAATTAACGATTTTTAAATTTTTAAATTTTTTTTAAAAAATATTTGCAACGAATCTTTGGATTCGTTGCAAATTTGCAACGAATCCAAAGATTCGTTGCAAACTTTCCCCATTTTTTGCCAGCGCCCGATGCCCTAATTTCACTTTCCTCGCGCCCGGCCCGTCGCGATAAGCGTCCACGCCGAAGCGGCCGGTGATCGCGAGCACGTCGTCGTCCACGAGCCCGCCAGCGCCCGAGCCCGCTAGCACCCAGAGCGGCTGCCGCCCGCGAGCCCCTCGTCGCCGCGTGCCCCCATGACCGCGAGCTCGTCGTCCCGGCCAGCGAGTCGCCGGCGCCGCCGAGCCGCCGCCGCTCGCGAGCCACGCACCGCGAGGCCACCACCGCCGTGAGCCCCTCGTCGCCGCGTGCCCCGGGGCCGCGAGCCGCCGTCGCCGCGAACCGCCCGCCCATAAGCCCGTCCGTCGCGATCCCACCCTCGCGCGACCACTCGCCCGCACCCGCCCGTCCGTGAGTTCCACGCCCGGCCGTCAGAGTTCCGGCGACCGCGCCCTTGCCCTCGCCAATGCCGCCGCGACCACGCGCCGCGCCCGAAACCGCCCGTCCGCGAGTTCCGCGCCCGGCCGTCAAAGTTCCAGTGACCGACCCTTGCCCTCGCCGGCCGCCGCGACCATGCGCCGGCGACCACGAGGCCGCCCGTCCGCGAGTTCCGCGCCAGCCGTCCAAGTTCCGAGCCCGACAGCGCCAGCGACCGCACCTTGCGCCCTCGCCGTTGCCGCGCCGCGACCAGCGGCGCCACGAGCCGCCGTCCGCAGTTCCGCGCCCGGCCGTCGAGAGTTCCGCCCGGTAGCCAAGCGACCACCACCCTTTGCCCTCGCCAGCCCGCGATCAAGAGGTTTCTAAAAAATTTCACTAATTTGAAATTCATTCTTTTAGGTTATATGTTTTGTCTATTGGAAAGTGTTAAAACCTATTTGCATTGCCATTGAAATGATACTTTATGGATAATAGTTTCCATTAAAATTATGTTTTTTAGGATCCAATTAATGTTAAGTTTCGCATATGCATCTGCCTAAGCTTATGTTGAGACCCGTACAAATGTCATTAGTATTCTCTTAAACACCAAGATTGAGACTTATATTCATCAAGGCATCTTTGCTTCCGCAAATTATTATATGTATTTAATTGTGATTGGAAAGAAAATCAATGTTTTCATTTCCAACTGAATGCATATCATAATTTGGGAAGCTGACTTCCCAATGCAGTATTTTAAGATGATAATTATTTTAATTTAGGGTGTTAAGTAGATTTTGTATGTTTTAATCTAAAAAAGAGAATACTTTTGGTACGAGTTTATATTGATTTATTTAGAATTTATTATTTTTGTAGTTTGTTTAGATTGAGGTCTATAACATTGAGTAATTCTTCAATGTTTATCTTAAAGTAATAAAAGTCCTCTATTTTTTATAGTGAATTCTTTTTCTCTATGCTAGTCTTTCTTTGTCTCTGTTTAAAGATAGTTAAACCAAGTTTATTACGCCTCTTGCTTAATTTTGTTAGGTAATACCGTCAACCCTTATTTTAATAATGATATCAATTTGTTTATTATACTATCTCATGTTATTATTTCTGTTATATTTAAATTTCATTCATATGTGAACTAACTGTATATTCGTATTATTGTATTTTCTAGGAGTTTTTATTAATATAATTTATTGAAAACGGACATAATGCAGCGTGAAAGGAGTTGGATGTATAATAGGAATTTACCTGAACGTCGGGGTTTAACTAATGAATTTATGAGTGGGTTGAAAGAGTTTTTAAATTTTGCATCTAGTAATGTTGAGTTTATGGATGGTAATCAGATAAGGTGTCGGTGCAAAAAGTGTCACAATGGTAGATTTTTACCATCTAGCAAAGTTTCAGAGCATCTTTGTAGATTTGGTTTTACTGCAAATTACTATAACTGAACATGTCATGGTGAACCATTTATATCTGATGAGGATTATCATAGACACAACACACAAGTCTCTAGGGATCAAAGTTATTATAATCAATTAAATCCATATCAGAGGATGATATTTGATGTAGCGGGTCCGAATTTGATTCCCCAATCACAAGGTGCAGCTTCAAGTTGTCCTCCAACAGTTGAGCAAATGTTTACTAATGCATCACCCTTGGAAGAGGTACAAGTAATAGATATCGATGAAAATATCAATAATGAAGCATATCTCAAATTTCAGGAGGTGTTGAGTGCTGCAGATGAACCATTATGGGCTGGTTGTGAGACTCACACTAAACTATCGTTCACCGCAAGACTGTTGAATGCCAAGGCAGAGCATAATGTGTCTGAAGATTGTTTTAATAATTTTGTTCAAGCTTTTGAAGAGGCATTGCCGCGTGATCATATACTGCCCAATGATTTGTACAGTATGAAAAAATTGATGAAAGAATTAGGTCTTCCAGTGGAAAGAATTGATGTGTGCAGAGATGGTTGTATGTTATATTGGGGAGATGATGCAGATGTAGATGTTTGTAAATTTTGTAATCAAGATAGGTATAAGAGCACTAGTAGGAGCCAACAACGACGTAAATCATATAGTCAGTTGTTTTATTTGCCTTTAACTCCTAGGTTACAAAGGCTTTATGCATCAAAGACAACTGCTGAACACATGACTTGACATGCAAATCATCGAACAGAAGAGGGACTAATGTGTCATCCATCAGATGCAGAGGTGTGGAAAAATTTTGATAGAACATATCCTGATTTTGCGAAGGAGACTCGAAATATTAGGTTAGGTCTCTGTGCTGACGGATTTGCTCCATTTGGTAAATCAGGAAGACACTATTCTTGTTAGCCAGTTATATTAAGTCTGTATAATCTTCCGCCTGGGATGTGCATGAAAACACCGTATATATTTTTAACATTGGTTGTGCCTGGCCCAAAAAATCTGAAGAAGTTAATAGATGTTTATATGCAACCATTGATTGCAGAGCTAAAACAACTATGAGATGAAGGTTTTCCTACATACGACGTTCATACTAATCAGATGTTTGTAATGAAGGCTACTCTTCTTTGGACCATAAATGACTTTTCGGCTTATGGTATGCTATCGTCGAGTAATCGCAGGGATCTTAGGATGCTCAATATGTATGGAGAGATCAAAGTCGATTAGATTGAAACATGGTAAGAAGCCGAGTTATTTTGATTGTCATAGATAATTTTTACCACTAAATCATATTTTCAGAAGGAATAAAGATGAATTCACTAGGAATCGAATTGAAAGAACACCTCCGCCATTGAGATTGACAGGTCAAGATATTTGGTACAGAGTGCTTCACTTTCCATCTATTATTGAAGAGCCACATGGTACAACTTATGAATATGGAAGGAAACATAAATGGACTAAACGAAGTATATTTTGGGAGTTACCGTATTGGTTTAGTAATTTGATTCATCATAATCTCGATGTTATGCATATTGAGAAGAATATTTTTGATAATCTGATAAATACAGTGATGGATATCACCGGAAAAATAAAAGATAATCTGAATGCAAGAAAAGATATGCGACTCATTTGTAAACGACCCACCCTTGATGTTGATGAAAATAGTAGGGGACCAAAACCAAAGGCAGTTTATACATTGAATAAGGAACAGAGACGTGTTGTTTGTGAATGGTTGAAATCATTGAGATTTCCTGATGGGTATGTATCTAATCTTGGGAGATGTGTCGATATGAAGGAATGCAAATTGATGGGTTTGAAAAGTCATGATTGTCATATATTCATGGAAAGACTAATTCCTATTGCTTTTAAAGAACTCTTACCAAATTTTGTATGGGGTGTCATTACAGAGTTAAGTATTTTTCTTCATGATATTTGCTCAACAATTTTGGGATATTCACACATGGAGAAGTTAGAGAGAGACATTCCAATAATTTTGTGTAATTTAGAAAGGATTTTTCCGCCAGCATTTTTTGATTCAATGGAACATCTTTTGGTTCACTTGCCATATGAGGCCAAAGTTGGAGGACCAGTTCATTATCGATGGATATATCCTTTTGAAAGGTATAATTTGCATATTCTATACTTCGTTATTATTGCATAAAAATTTATAACTTTTTTATATATTCATTTCTAATACAATTTGTTATATTACAATCATATTCTTATATCATTTGAAGAAAAAAGTGAAAAATAAGGCACATGTTGAAGCCTCTATTGTGAATGCATATATTGTGGAGGAAGTAACAACTTTTGCATCATATTATTTTGAGCATCACGTTCAGACCAAAAGACGAAAATCCGAAAGGAATGATGAAGGTCCTGTCGATCCCAATTTGAATTTATTCTCAATTTTTAATTATCTTGGTCGACCAAGTGGACCGTGTAAGCAACGATACTTAACTGATCAAGAACGGCGGGCAACCCAGACATATGTTTTACTTAATTGTACAGAAGTATCGTCATATTTCAAGTTAGCATATATTTCCTATTTCTTCGTTAAGTGTTATTTTTTTTATGTTATAATTCAATTTTTTATTATAGGATTTTCCAAAACTTATATTCTGAAATCCCGACACGTGAGTTTGATCACTTCTGCGATCAAGAATTTGCACCATGGTTCAAATCATATGTGCGCTTTAATTACCTCATTTTTGTTTACACATATCTTAGCTTTTAAATAAATATCATTTTCATTTGAGTATAGGTTTATGCTAATCAAACTCACGTTCAGCAATAATTGCTAATCCATCTGTCATGGGGTCCAAAAGCAATGGTACGCACTTGGCCAGCATATTTCATAAATGGATATAATTTTCATACTCAAGAATATGGAAATGGAAAGAGTACAATGAATAGTGGAGTATGTGTTCAGTCTTCCAATGATGGAGGTGCAGGCAATGAATTTTATGGTTTGCTAGATGAAATTATAGAGATTGAATATCCTGGTCCAGAAATGTGAGTTATCTTATTTATGTGTCACTGGTTTGACCCCGTCAGAGGGATGAAGGTGCATCCACAGTATAATTTAGTTGAAATAAATCATAAAAGATTGTATAAAAGATATGAACCATTTATTTTGGCACAACAAGCGATTCAAATTTTCTATGCTCCATATCCTAGTTTGAAACGTGACAAAAATGATTGGTGGGATGTTTGTAAAACAAAAGCACGGAAAAAAATTGAAGAGCGCTGGCAAGACATTGCATATCAACAAGACAAAGTTACAAATATGTTTCATATCGAGGAATATATTATTTCAACGTTACGAGATCCCAGTGGAGTAGTGATAAACGTGGATGCAACTGAAATTGATGATGATAAGGAGGAGGAGGAGGGGGACGAGGAGGAGGAGACCGATGAGGATGAGGATGATGATAATGAGGACTTTGAATTTTGACGTATAGGGTAAGTTTTTTTATATATAATTTTAGTTTTAAACTATAAATTTACTAAATTTCTTAGCTCAATTATTTATTTATATACTGTCTCATTGTTAAATTTATATCTTTTGTCTATGTATGTTGTGTATTTTTTGTTCTTATAGGTTATCAGAGGTGACATCATCGTAGATTCTCGCACTCTCTTAGATCTTTATTATGAATATTGTAAGTTTTTCATGTTCTTCATTAAGCATCAAAGTTTTATTTGCTTTATTCTAATTTTGATTTTGGTTGATAGTTTCGACGTGGTAGCCATAGACGACACAAGATTAATCTTGGCGATGATTCACCTTTGCCCGACAAAGACTATACCTACATGCCCCCACGATCATTTGAACCTTCACATGACCCGATGAAGACCATCTCATTCACCAGCAGGGCCTTCCCATTCAAATTCACCTGTACCCGCCAGACACTCATCTACTGAGAATATCGAAAGTCGACCGTATATATTTCCAATTGGAGATTCGTAAGTAATATAAATATTATAATTTTTCAACTATCTTAATTATTTATCCAATTTTTTTTCACTTTATCATGGGTTTGAAAATTCTGTAACTGTTATTCGCGAGATCAATAAAATCGTGAATAACTATTGGAGAGGAGACTCATTGTCATACTCAAGTACGTCAGGATCTACAAAAGAACTATGGTGGTGCGAGTTTAAGGTATAATTGATTCATTTTATATATTAAATAAGTGATTATATAATCAATTGTTTTTTTTTCATCTCGGCGGACATTTATTTGGGACGCTTCTCAAGAATTGGAAGTTAAAAGAATTTTAAAAAAAATGTGGCGATCATATTCGACATGTATTGAGTCATGCCAAGAGTACTGGAAAAAAACCATCCTGTGTCACGTCGGAAAATTGGAGTAAAATCTCCAATTATTGGCAAACTGATGAGAGCAAAAAAAGGAGTCAACAGAATAAAATAAATCAAGCATGTAATTCTGGAGACTTATCTGCAACATATGCGGGAGGATCTATAAATATCGAGAAACATTCACGTATATTTGGTAATTTTTTAATTCTACAATTAGTTTTTTAATTTATTTCAGATTATTATTTTATTTCTAACATTCTTATTTTTAGTCTAAGGAATTGGGAAAGGAGCCGGAATTTATAGATACTTTCGTTCGCACTTTCCAAAAAAAAGATAAGACTTGGAGTGGAGATAGAGCTAGAGCAATTAAGGTTTGAATTTATCTTTAAACTTACTTTATAACTTTAATTCTGTTAGTTATGTATATGCTCTGATTAAAATTTTAATTTTGTATAGGAGATATATGATCAGTTATCCTCATCACAGAGAATTTCAGGAGATGACGGTGATAATGAGGGATCTGAGCCATCTGTTAGTAATAATTTGGATTTATGGCTTGAGGCGAGTGGAGGAGCAAAAGGGGAAAGGATATTAGGTATGGGTTCTCTGAGCAGAATTCATAATGTTCCTCGTAGATCTATTTCTTCTACTCCACCAACAGTAGCGGCACAGATACATAACTTAACTGAGGAGGTTAGCAATTTGAAGGGCATAATATTTGAAAGGGATCAGTAAATTCTAGAAATACAACAACAAAACTCACAAAGGGATCAAGAAATGATAGAAATGTGACGACAACAAACTTTTCTTATGCGACAATTTCAGCAATTTAATTCCGGTCCAAGTCATATTCCTCCTAGTAATGAGGATGATGGTGGCGACGATGATGATATTGTATGCATGTTTATAATTAGTACTTTTAAAAAATTTTAGTTTATTGAGTTTGTTAATCCTTCATTTTTTTAATTTTTGATTAGTACTTTTTATTTTGCTTTAAACAGGAATGATGAAATCAATCCTTATGCCGGTTGAAAATGCACATCTGAGTATGTCTTTGCATATTTATTTTCGTGTTAGTAGATAGTTTTTTTTTAATGTATGATACTTTTTGTTTGTTTATTTTCTAATGCAGGTAGAAGAATGATGGTCGTTTCTTAGCAGATGATCTTTTATTTTTTCTTTCGCACGTGTTGAGATATTTTGAGTGGACATTGTTATTTGGATATCAGAACTATGTAGATGTTTGGAATGTTGTAGGATATAACTTTGTTGTTTGTTGTTTGGAATGTTGTATTGTTCTTAACTTATTGTGTTAGTTTGTATTTATTTGGATATGGAATATTTTTGGATATTATTGAATGTTATTTTTGTTTTGTATATTTTGTTGTATTTAATGTGTGTGTTTTATTTGTATTAAATAGGTTGTGTGAAATTTGTATATACCATAAAATATCGAAACGGATGGAACCTGCTAAAAAAATTTTATTTAGCGACAAAAATACAAATTCGTTGCTAAATTCTGGGAGTTATGTGACGAATTCTGCGACGAATTTTTTTTTCGTCCCAAATTAGCGACGAATTTAGCAACGAAACTAACCTGCGACAAATTCCGCAACGAATTTTGCGACGAAAAATGAATTCGTCGCAAAATTTTGTGACGAAAAACCTAAATTCGTCGCAAAATTTTGTGACGAATTCATTTTTCGTCGCAAAATATGATTTTTTGCGACGAATTCAGCGACGATTTTTGCGACGAATTTGTATTTGTCGCAAATTTAGCAACGAAATCCTGATTTCGTCGCAAATTTTCTACGAGGAATTTATTTTTTCATCGTAAAGTTTTGCGATGAATTTTTTTTTGTCGCGAAAATTAGCAACGAAAACACTTAATTCGTCGCAAAATTTTGCGACGAATTTTTATTTCTTCGCAGATTTGCGACGAAACAAAAATTCGATGCAAATTTTTGCGACAAAAGTTGCGAGGAAATTTTGAATTCGTCGTAACGTCTGCAACGAAATTAGCGACGAAAATTTAAATTCGTCGTTAATTTTCGTCGCTAAAATTCGTCGCAAGAATTCGTCGCTATTTTTGTCGCTAATATTTGCGACGCTTTATCCACAATGAAAATATTTTTGTCGCTAAATTCGTCGCTAATTTATTTTGCGACGATTTTTTTTTTAAAATTCGTCGCTAATGACTATATTTTTTGTAGTGATATTGATAAATTAATTTTTGAACCCTTTATATTAATTTTTAGATCTTCTTTAAAAACAATTTGAATTACTTAAAAAATGGATATGAGATGATCGCCTCTTTGGGTGGCCAGTTCTCTCTAGGATTCTTTCCGGAGAAAGGTGGTTGGCAGTTGGTAGGAGGCAGTGGACTGCTCTTGGAGGCTTCAGCGATCTCGGGAGCTTTCGGCGGTATTCTCTGGCCCCTCTGAATTTGCGGCAGATTGTGTGTGTGTGGATGCAGTGTGGCCTCTGGCAAACTGGTGGCAGGCTGAGGGGCATGCAGTTCTTACGAGGTGGAGTGCAAAGCGCCAAGGTGAAGCGGACACAAAGGCTCTTGCGGGCGGCGTCTGGACCTTGGGGGTGTACACATCGGTGGTGCCATCCTCAAAAAATTCCGGCCATCGCCGGTGTTTCTCCTAGACTTCGGAGGAGAACGGTGATCCTCCAAGGCGCAAGCTCCTGACAGAGTAAGCTGCTGCTGATTGGTGGTGTTGGGCGGAAATCTTGTGTGTGATCTGTTGGGCTCTCTCCCCCAATGGCATAGAAGAAGAGGGATCCAAGCAACTAAGCAAGCTCATGCATTGGCCAATCAAGAGGTGCTGTATGACGTGACCAATGGAAATGGAAGGGTTGCAGTGAAGGAAGTTGAAGAGACAATGGAGGAAGGGCAGTGTCCATTGCATGCCACGGTGGATGAGGAGGCTGGCCAGCTAGCTATTGGGTAGATGGGCCTAATGCTGATGTGGAAGAGCCAGTTGCTGCCTTGCTGGGGTGAACCGCCATGTGGAGGAGGGTGTGGCACAACCTCAACAGGAAGCCTCCCTCCCTCGCATATACCGCAGACTAGGAGTGATCACGGTTTCGAAATCGTCGATTTCGATTTTGAAATCGTCGATTCCGATTTATCATCCAATGGAATCGGAATCGAACCGCTCATCAACGATTTCAGTTTCGATTTCAGAACCGTCGGTTCCGATTCCTTACAGTTCAATTTTGATTTTGAAACCGTTGATTCCGATTCATCATCCACCGGAATCGAAACCAGACCGTTAAGGGACGATTTCAGTTCCTTATGATTTGATTTTAGTTCGAACCGTTTAGATTCAAAATTGAAATTATTTAATTTTAAAATTTTCATTTCTTTAATAGACGATTTAAATATATTATTTTTCAATTCATTAATTAATTCGGTCGATTTATTTTAATTTAAATTATATTTAAATTCAAATTTTATATATGAAAATTTAATTTATGATGATTTATTTATTTTATATAACTTTTTAAATTAAATATTTATCATAAAAATTATCATCGAAACATATTTAATTAATAAATTCACATCAATAAATTTATATATATATATATATATATATATATATATATATATATTACATTTCTCCTTTGATTTAACAATAAAAAAAAACTGAAACTTAATTCATATGTATTAAATTGCACTACTTATTTTTTTGGATATAAAAGAATCAAAGTCCTTGTAATTTACACATCATTTAAATAACTTTTATTTTTATGAATATTTTTTTATTATAATTGTGATAAAAAATAAAAATTTTAAAATTTTAATGTTTTAATTTTTGTGCATATTGATTGTTATAATACCAAATATAAATTTTAAATAATTTTAATTTTGATTTTTATACATATTTATTATTATAATTGTGACATATTAATAAAAATTTAAATTTTAAATGAGTTTAATTTTTTTCAAAAGTAAATATCAAATTATTTTTAAAAATTCAATTCCGATTTAAAAAAAAATATTTAATTCCGGTTCTGGTACAGTTCCGGATTCGATTCGATTCCGATTCGATTTCGATTCTAAAAATTTAAGAATCGAAACCGAACCATATGTCTCCGGTTTCGATTTCAATTTCAGAATCGAAAAAGCAATTTCGGTTTAATTTTTGAGTCAACGGTTCCGATTCGATTCACAGTTCGAGCCGAATTGTAATCACCACTGCCGGAGGAAGAAGCTGCCCTCTGTTTCACCTCCGGGAAAGAGCTGGGCAAACCTCTTCAAGGACAACCGGAAGACTAAGTTGGCGACGCATATGCAACAGCGTGTAGCCACAGGGAAGAGGCTGCAGTTTTGTTTTGAGGACATTGAAACAGTCCCAGATTCGATTGGATATTGCTTGGTTGGATGCTTCATGGGTAGACATCCCGACAAAGATGGAGTTGCGACAATCACGCGAAGATGGAGGATCCTCTACAAATATTACATGCATAAGAGTGGATGGATTGTCTATCATTGATATACCTAAAGTTCACGACACTGTCTTGCTTGGAGGTCCATACTTTGCGATCAGTATCCCGCTGTTTTTGAAGCCAATGCCAAGGTACTTCTTATTACATGAAGATGACCGGTTCCGGTATGGGTCTAGATTCATGGACTTCCCTCGGACGGTTGATCTCCGAAAATACTTAGCCTCATTGGTTCAGAAATTGATAGGCCGCTCCACACTGACCAACTAACGCGGACCAGGGCGTGAATGACATGCGCACGCCTCTAGGTGGAGGTCTCGGTGATTGGGGAAAAGATTAGGAAAGTCCCTGTCACATTACCCACTGGAGCTCAAATGGATCTGGAGACAATATACGAAAGCATGCCTAATTTCTATGAGGAATGTCGAAGGGTTGGGCATCAAAAGGAGTCCTGCCAGAAGGAATTGGCGACAGACACAACCGAGGCCTCAGCCACATCCGGATGTGGCAGTAAATGAGCTAGCAATTGTTGAATCGGTGTATCCGGTTGGTATGGAGCTGCCGGGAGATGCTGTGGAGGGGATACACTCTGTGCAGCACAATGAGGGGGACGCCTGTCAACATGTGGATGAAGAGCACATTGATGGTAGAGCGGCTCATGGGCAATCAGGTGACACTCATCCGGCATCACCAGAAATGGAGCGGACAGATTCTGCAAGCTTGCAACAGGAAGAAATCCAAACAACGGTTGCGGCACAGAAGGCGATTGTGCAGCGCAATTCTCCTGTGGTATCCACTACTGCTAATAGTAGAGGGGCAACAGGTTCGTCGGACAATTCGTCCATTGGGGCATCAGGGAGTTCTCAGCCCTCATCGTCAGATGCAAGCAACGGAAATGGGCAAAGGGTGATGGGAATGCAGAATACACGACTGCGAGTGCGAGCAGCCCGAACAGTTCCCCGATGAAGGTCGTTGCCTGAAATATTAAAGACTTTCACAAGTCCCTTAAATATGGAGGGATTCGTCACCTCCTCAGACAAAAGGATATACAAATGTTGGCGTCATTGGAGATAAAACTCACGGAAGAGGCGCTAGAGGTTATCATGCAACGATGGCTTGTAGGTATGGGTTATGCCAATAACTTTTATCTTCCTAATCGTGGTCGTATATTGCTCTCGTGGGATGTGCAGCGAGTTGTCTTGGATATAATTACGACAACGGAACAGTTCATACATTACCACATTCAATGATGTATCACCCGGAGGAGTTTCTTGGTTACTTTCATATATGGTTTTCATTCTATTAGCACTAGAAGGGCTTTACGGGAGTCTCTTATACAGCTTGGGGGGTCTATAAAGGAACTATGGATTCTCATGGGGATTTAAATTCATTATTATCCATTCATGATAAAGAAGGTGGCTGACCCGTGTCAAGCTATGAGCTAGGGATCTTGAGCTCTTTGTACAGGCATGTGGACTTGTGGACCTCCGTTCAATAGGATGTCGTCTTATATGAACGGTGTGATTACTTGCAAATTGGATAGAACTTTAATAAACTCACATTAGCTATTGACAGATTATGATAGTTACGTGAAATTTACGCCACAGTGTTTATCGGATCATTCTTGTGCTATTGTTTATACACTTGTGCATGAGTCTACATCAAAACGGCCTTTCAAATTTTATAATACGTGAGTGTTGCATGAGGATTTTCGAGCTGTGGTAGCCAACTCTTGGAGGGAACCGGTTGATGGTACTGCTTAATTCATACTCAAAGCGAAGCTCACTTGATTGAAGCATTCTCTGAGGCAATTGATAAGCTCCATTTCCAAGGCATTAAGGAGAAAGCAAGGCAAGCTAAGGAGGTTTTGGACGCAGCCCAACGGCATTTACTTGCCGGGGAGGCCCCTCCCCCGGACTATGGGCTACTACGAAAGCGTGCTACATTATTTGCCAAGGCAGAGAAGCTTTTCTATCAACAAAGAGCGAAGAATATCTATCTCAAAAACTCAGATCGATGCACCAAATTTTTCCATGATTCAGTGAAATGGAACAATAGGCGAAATGCTATCATTACGCTCATCAAACAGTCCGGGGTAGGGGTGTGCAATCGGTCGGTTAAATCGAAAAAACCGACCGAACCGACCGAACTTTCAAGTTTGGTTCGGTTCAATCGGAAATTCGATTTTTTATTTAAAAATATCAGTTTATTCGGTTTTTTCGGTTCGGTTTCGGGTTTGAACCGGAAAAATTCGATTTACCCGAACTGACCGATTTTTTCCCACCAGTCGACTGATGGCTAAAATCAGTCGACTGATTGGACCATCAGTCGACTGATTTTAGATATCAGTCGACTGTACCTCAATGGACAGATATCAGTCGATCACAGAATGTTTATTAGTCGACTGATGGCTAAAATCAGTCGACTGATGGTCCAATCAGTCGACTGATTTTAGCCATCAGTCGACTGATTTATCACGATTTTGTCTAAAATCGTGATTCGTGAAACTACAAATCACGATTTTCTTCCCTAAACCCTAACCTTTCACTCTCAGCCTCTCGCCAACTCTCCTAAGCCCTCTTCCTCCTCACCCACTCTTCGTATCTCGTCTATCCTAAACCCTAATTCTCTCCGTCTTGCCTCTCGTCTCTGTCTCCTCTCCTAGGCTCCACTCGCACATCGACGACTTTGCTTCCCACACCCTTTCAATTTTCGACGATCAACGGTTAGTTTACTATACTTATTTAGTTGTTTTACTATACTTATTTAGTTATTTTTATGATTCAATTTTCGACGACTGACGATGATCATGATTCATGAATAGTAAAAAATTTAGGTTTAGGGGCATACTTTGTTTATAATTCTAAATTGCTAATCTAGTAAAATAGTTATATATAATTTTTTTAATGAATTGTATGTTTTTTTAGATGTTAATGCAAGAAAATCTTTCAAATATGGATGTTGATAATAGTTGTTCAATGCCACAATCTGGATCTTCAGTAGGTACAAGACCATCTGTGACAGAAAAAGTAAGCAAACGGAAAACAATCAAACCAAGAAGTGAGGTATGGGAGCATTTTACGAAGTTTACCAATGTCGCTAATGAGATTAAAGCCAAATGCAATTATTGTGATAAGGAGTTTTTTTGTGATCCATACAAGAATGGAACAACAAGTTTGAAATCTCATATGACCTCATGCAAGAAACATCCTCATGCTATTGAAACAAATCAAACACAGTTGAGTTTTCAAGTGGGTGCAAAACAGGGTGAGAGATCTCTTATTTCTTGGAAATTTGATCAGGATGCATCTAGAAAAACATTAGCTAGAATGATTATCATGGATGAATTGTCTTTTAAATTTGTAGAAGGAGAAGAGTTTAAAGCATTTATGTCTATGGTATGTCCAAAGTTTAGAATTCCTTCGAGATGGACAGTTGCACGTGATTGTCTTGAATTATACAAAATTGAAAGGGAAAAATTGAAAAATCTGTTGCATGATTCGACACAAAGAGTTTGTTTGACTACTGATACATGAACATCGATTCAAAAAATTAACTATATGTGTTTGACTGCTCATTTTATCGATAAAGATTGGAAGCTGCATAAAAGAATTTTGAATTTTTGTCCAATTACAAGTCATAAAAGCGAGGCCATCAGTTTAGCTATTGAAAATTGTTTGAGAGGTTGGGAAATTAATAGAATTTTCACTATTACTGTTGATAATGCAAGTTCAAATGATGTCGCTGTCAATAGTTTCAAGAAAAAGATGGTTAACTGGGATTCTACTATTTTAAAAGGTGAATTCATTCATATGAGATGTGTAGCTCATATAATCAATTTGATTGTTGTTGATGGCTTGAAAGATATAAATCCATCTGTGATGAGAGTCAGGAATGCTATTAAATATGTTTTGCAATCCCCCTCTAGATTAAGCAAGTTCAACGAATGTGTAGAAATTGAAAAAATTGAAAGTAAAAAATCATTGTGTTTGGATGTACCAACCAGATGGAATTCAACTTATTTGATGTTGAATGTAGCGGAAAAATTTGAAAGAGCTTTTGATAGGTTTGATGAACAAGACTCATACTTTAGATCAGATCTTCAACATATAGATTGGGGTGTTGTTGTGAATGACAATGGAGATATGATATTTGGACTACGGGAATGTCCAAACGAATTACGACTATTGATGGGAAACCAACTAGTGCCGATTGGAATAATATTAGACTCTTTGCATCTCTCAGCAAGTTTTTTATGAGTTAACATTAAAAGTCTCGGATCTTTATATGTCACTTCTAACACTTTTGCACATGAAATCGTTCTATTCATTTCATATTAAAGGAGTGCAAGATAGTGATGAACCTGATGTGTATTCAATGGGATTGAGAATGAAACTGAAATTTGACAAATATTGGGGAGATCCAGAGAAAATGAATAAATTGATTTATATTGCAGTGGTACTTGATCCAAGACATAAATTAGATTTTTTGGAATTTATATTGATTGAGTTATATGGAGATGAAAAGGGTGCAATAGCAGGAAAGAATATAAAGGAGACTTTGTTTGCTTTGTACAAAAATTATAAGGAGAAAATAGAGCCTCAAAGTAACACCTCAAAATTTGATTAATTGAGAATCGGTGATAGCGACATCGTGCCTAAAAATATGAGTCAAATAGATTTGAAAAAGACAATCAATCTTTGCAAGTATAAGAAACAAAAGGCACAAATTTTGGTGATGGAAATATGTCGAATTAGATAAGTATCTCGAATGAAATAGTTGAAGAATATTGTGAGACTTTTGACATTTTGGGATGGTGGAAACAAAATTGTCATAGATTTCTATACTTGCTCAAATTGCGTGATGTGTTAGCCATTCCAATATCAACAGTTGCTTCAGAATCCGCTTTCAGTACTGGTGGTCGGGTATTTGATTGTTTCAGGAGTTCATTGACTCCTAGAGTGGTAGAAAGTCTGATTTGTACTCAAGATTGGCTTCGATTAAGTTTGGTGCCAATTAATGTCGAAGAAATTTTAGAAAATGTAGAAAAACTTGAAAGCGGTACGTTTTATTTATAGTTAGTTATTTGTTTACAATTAAAAATATATAGAGTATTAATTTGTTTGACTTGTATCATGTTATACTTTTTTCGAGTTCTCAAAAGTAATATTGGATTCGTCTTCTTAATGACACCAATTGAGGTGTAATTAACTACTTCATGGTATGCTTCAATTATTATAATCTAGTTACAAGTGTATTTACTTTTTAATTATCTTGTTCAAATAGTAATAATAAATTTGTACTTCTTGATCATTATTTATTAGGATAAACACAAGTGGTGAAACAAACAAGTTTAAACTTTAAACTCTGAAATCAAGTCACAACTTACAAGGAGTCAACTATCCTTGTAAGTTAACATAGCAACTTACTCAGTCAAGGAGTGAAGGAAGGGCCAAGGACTCAAGTCAACTCTCAAGTCTCAAGTGTCAACTCTCAAGATCTAAGGATACATTGTATTCATTTTGATATTTGACATGTTCTATAAGGCTATAACTGAAGTGTAAAAAAGTTAAAATTATATGTTTCATTGCTATGTTAGCAGCTTGATTGCTTGAATGTTTTAATTTTAACGAGATATTTTTATATATTTTGATGTGTTGACATTTATTAAATTGTGTTTTGTATAGTTGTGCTCTTGTTGACATGTATAATATATTTAATTTAAATGGTTATGTTATTGTGTAATATTAAATGTTTTAAATTTTAATGTTGAAATTTAAGAATGTACAGGAAAATAACTTATATAAATATAGGGGAGGTATTTTTTTTTTTAATTCTAATAAATCGTGTAAATTTAAGGTTTCACATAATAGATATAGGTTATATCTAATCGTATATATTCATTAAATGCACGAAATGATATCAAATTAGTGTTTTAATATGTTCAAGAATCGATTGCTTATCGTAAAATTCATTTGAAAACGATCGATCGTATTTAACGATCGATCGATACTTTGTTCGATCGATCGATACTCAATCAATCGATCGATGTTATATATCGATCGATTGATTCGTCATCAATCGACTTAAAACATTCGTGCTCGACGCAATTCTGGTTGATACTGATCGATGTATCACATCACGATCGAGTTCACCATGATCGATGTATCACGAGCCGATCGTGGTAAAAAATCATTTTTTTTTCGGTTTTTAAGCGAAAAAACTGATTTTTTTTTACAAAATCGGTTCGGTTCATTGAAAAATTTCGGTCGGTTCAATTTAGTTAAAAAAATTTCGATTTATTCAATTTCAATCTTAATCGGTTCGGTCGATTCGGTTTTAACCGAATGCACACCCCTAATCCGGGGAACAAACAACGAGTCTGGGAGGTGGCGGAGAAATTTGTTGCTTATTTTCAAGGCTTGCTCGGTCAACCGGAAGCTTGTAATGGGATGGACAACACTCAACTACCCCGCCAGCTCCTTAGCGCTGCATAAGCGAAGGAGCTAATTAGGCCAGTTGCTGTTGGGGAAATCCGGGCTGCACTTTTTGATATAGGGGCTGACAAAGCGCCGGTTCAGATGGATATGAGGTCAAATTTTTTACCTCTTCCTGAGATATTATTGGGGCAGATTTTATGGCTGAGACTCAGGAATTTTTTTCGGCATGGGAAGTTACTAAAACAATGGAATCACTCCTTGATTGCATTGGTGCCTAAAGCCGATCATGCTCCGGAGGTTACAAGTTATCGGTCTATCTCTTGTTGCAATGTTTTCTATAAAGTGATTGCCTAGGTCTTAGCGGGCGATTAGCTACCATTTTGCCAAGCTTATTAGACCCGGCATAAGCAGCTTTGGTCAAAGGTAGATCTATTGGAGAGAACATCCATTTAGCACAAGAATTGCTCCTCAAGGTGCATGCTCTTAAGTTGATCTGCGGAAAGTTTTTGACACAGTAAATTGAGAATTCCTCATAAGGGCTCTAGTGGGTTATGATTTTCCTCAGCAACTTCTAACTGTAAGGGATCGTTTGAAGGCTAGAGGGGGGGGATGAATAGCTCTTTTCGTTTCTACAAAAATAATTAGCGAAAGCAAACACAAGTAATATATGTAAAAACAAAAACCAATGCTAACAAAGCCTTTACGTGGTTCGGAGATAACGCTCCTACTCCACGGCGATCCTTAAGGTGGATCAACCCAAGCAATTTCACTATGAAGCTTTCTCTTTACAAAGATCTCCTCTTCTTACAAAAGATGACAATGAAGATTTGAGAGGAGAAAGGAGATTAATATACTTAGAAAGCTTTGGAAAACTTGTAGGAGCTTAGAAGAAAGATCAGAATATAAGCATTAGGCTCTTCTTGCTCCCCTTGGGCTCTTTTTATAGGAAAGAGCCTCTTTTTCCTGTTGGAGGTCATCACCGACCGATGACTTTCATCACCGATCGTCGCCGATTCTAACGGCTCAATAGCCGGATTCGGGATTTGCCGCCATCATCGCCAACGGAAGACTATCGACCGCCAACTGATGGCGATTCGATCGATGTCAGTAGCCGATCGATCGCTGGCCACTACGCTATTGTTGTGGCTCGACCGCGCTAATGATGGCACGATCCAGCTTGTAAGCCGCAGCCGAAAGTCAGTCGATCGGTTCGCCTGACCGATAACCCCACGATCCGATAACACCTTCCAAACTCTAATGCTATATTTTAAAGGCCGATTCGACCGACACCATGTTCCAGCCGATCGGCACACCCAAGTATGACTAATTCATACTTGAAAACATAACCTAAGTCTAGACTTAACCTTCTAGCTTCTCCATCACCTCGCCTCCAGGATTTCTCTGAGTCCACGACTCCATCCATGTGCTTGCCTTCAAAAGCTTCCTTCGGTTTCGTCATGCTTTAGGTTTCTTCTTTGCCAAAGTACGCTTGGACTTTACGCCGCCAAGACTACATGCTTGGACTTATGCCGCCAAGACTTTCCTTTGGTCTTCCTTTTCCAAGGACTGCTTGGACTTTACGCCAAGACTACATGCTTGGACTTATCCGCCAAGACTTTTCCTCGACTTCTCTTTGCCAAGATCACACTTGGACTTGTCTTTTACCAAGTCTTCATACTTGGATTTTCCTCACTTAAACATGTATACAATTAGATCAAAACATTGCCTAACTTAGATGATTATCCAAACATCAAAATATATATAAATGTCAGCATTGTTGCACCAACAATCTCCTGATGTTTGGCAATCATTTAAGTTAGACCTTTAATACATAAACATATTTCAATATGAATTCTAACTTCAATGTCCCTTCTCCCCCTTTGACATACAACAAAAAGGGAAGAGGTTATTCAATAAGTGCAGGAAAGAATTATAATTAACACATCTTGAACAAAGGTATAAAATTGATATGAAGCTCCCCCTAAATCCAAGACATGTTTCATGATAAACAAAACATAAGCAATAGGCAAATATGTCCTAGTCTTGCACCAACAATTATATAAATAAGGGATTTAGCTCCCCCTAAACCAGTGCACCAAGAAAATCCGCCTTTCCATACAAGGTATCATATATATATTGTGGAAATTGTATAATGTCCAAAATTGAACCTTTTAACCGATGAAAAAACCACTTTCCATTCCACAGCAAAGGACATTCGATCGAACAGCAAGAATAATCGCTGACATAGGCGATCGCCAATAACGGCAATGATCGATATCAGACAAATCTGAATTTCGAGTTTTTCAGTCAAAGTTTGAAAATGCGTAGAAAATTACGTGGGTGTCCAAAAATCACGAAACTTGGCATGCACATTCTATTCGACTAGTATAACATATGAAAAATATTAGACGAAAAACATGTTCATCAGATTAATGGATTGATACGATATTTAAAACAACAAAAATTATGACACAAAAAGTGTAATTGTATCGTATCAACATTCATAACTTCGTACTATATTCTCAACTTCTAAACTTGATAAACAACAAATTGTAGGCACTAATAGAAGTGAATAAAAATAATTTCATATCATCAATCAAAAGTCATTACATAAGTAGGAGTTTATGCCGTACATACGGCCAAAAAGAAAATAACAAAGAAAACAAGCGATCTAACGATCGTGCCCTCAAAGATCCATCGGTGCCGGCGACGAACCATCGTGAGGTGGGTGTCCAGCGCAGGCGAAAGAATCGCCAAGATGTCCTCACGCCGATGCATCTTCTCACGAGGGAGAGGAGCTCCCGATGCTCTAGACGCAGCCTCCTCTAGACGTAGGTCCACCCTCCGCAAAAGCATCGGCGGGCACCGAGGGATGTGTCCGTAGAATAGTATCACCGCAGCTCCCTGCAGTTAGCCCCTCAAGAACACTGCAAAGACCACCCTCCCTACTTCCCGCAATACCATCCTCAAGAACACCTTCCGCGGCATCCTCTGTGCCGAGCTGCACTCGCTACCCGCCGTGCCGGGTCCCGTAAGACGGATCCTCTCACCCTTCGTGCCCGCCAATGAGAAACTCCGTCGAGTCATCTGATCATATTTCCTATTCATGATTTTAATGACTCCTATATTCACATCAATGCCCACAGAGCTGAGCCATTGAGTGAGGACATTTCCAAATGGTATGTGAACCTTCCCATTGTTTGGTCTTATGAAATGAATGATGCATTGGAAGGTATTTAGACCAATGTTAATGTCTAAATATTGATGAAAGAAATGCATGAGAAGTAGGTGTGGAGGGCTAACCAAGGCCAAACCACTGTAACAATGGGAAGAAGACAATGAGCAATGACCTTATAAAGGACATTGTCGTGGCAGTTCTTGTGATTGAAATAAATTGGTGTTCAAAGGTCGAGGATAGTGATAGAAGGTATCATGAAGGGAATCTAAAGAAATCTCCTCAAAGGGAGATGGAAGAGGTTCACTCCAAGATGGATATAGAGTGAAATCACTCTAAGGAAGACATCCGAGAAAATCGGTCTAGATCCGGGGATCGAAATCCAGATCGCTACCGAGCAACGCGAGTCCTAGATCTCACCCCATCTCCAACCGGCCGTCGAGGTTGTTGAAAAATTCAGAGAGGAGGGTGATGTTTACGTGATGTTCACAGAAAACCAACGACTCAAGGTTGTAATGTTGGATGATTTGAACTATGTCGAAACAAAAGTCTTTAAGAAACTTGGAATCCATTGACCTAGGTGGAATAAGTTGGAATTTGTTTTTATGAAACGCACTTTCAAGGGCGGAATTTGGAAATCTAGGATCAACAGAGGGTTGAGGGTTCGACGGGCCCTCATTGGTCGGAGGTGCCCGGGTGCGCTTAGTAGCAACATGCTTAATTCTAAATGGGCGAAAAGACAACAAAAATGCACAATGTAGGTTGATGATGCATGAGCAAGATAAGCATGGGTTAGTGAAAATCATAGGAACAAAACAAAACATTGATCATGAAAGAAAATATACCTAGGTGGCATGGTGAACGAAACCCTAGCCAAGTGTCTGACCCTAGAGCGCGATCGAGGGACACGAAGTTTCTCGAGTTGAGAGCACTGACATGTGTCGATGGAGTCGAGGAAACAAAAAGGAACGATAAAGAGGTGCGGTGGACGATCGTAAGAGGAAAGAAAGAGAGAAGTCGATCGCTATAAATGGGAATCGATGGTGATTGGCCGAATCACTACCGTGATACGAACTATTTCAGATGCGCTACGATCGCTATAAATGGCATCGGCCGAATCGATGGTGATCGGGCCGAATCGATCCCTGATACGAACCATTTCAGATCGTTACCGATCGCCATAAATGGCAATTGACCGATAACGAACCGTGAGCTCGTTCGATATTGGCGATCGATCGAATCAAGGCTGTACTACCGATCGATATCACCGATAGCAATTTCGCGATTTAAAAATTCATAATTAATTCAATAAAATCAAAAAATCACGAAATTTCGTGGGTAATATTGTTAGATCATTTCCTATCAAGGAAAAATTATTTTAAAGGTATATTACCTCTAGATTTTGATATTGACACAATCTTGAGATTTTGCAAAAGTTATGATATCTTTGCAAAACTTTGTATCACTTCGCTTATCAATAGGAATTTGTTTCTCAAGGTTTGATAGACATAGTTTATATTTTATTTTATTTGACATTTCCAATCATATTCTCGAGCTATATGCACATTAATCGTACATAGGCCTTCCCAATGATTGGTCCAATGAAGGATTAATGTTTCTAGATGACACTTTGGTTCATAGTAATGCATCATAACAAGCATGATGAACCAAGTGCATCTCCTAACATCTCACATGTTGTCTAGGTGGCTCAATACAAAAATCATGGTTTCCTAAGTGTTTTGTGAGATGGTTAAAGGTATAAATCCTAGTATTTCTATAGAATCATGCAAAACTACACTTCTATTCTACAAAGCACATCCCAAGTTCTCTCCTAAGTGATGAAAATTCTAGTTCGGGAGAGGCTTGGTAAAGATGTCGGCTAAGTTGGACTTAGATTCAATGTAATTAAGCTCAATGTCCCCTTAGCCACATGGTCTCTAATGAAGTGATGTTTCACTTCAATGTGCTTGGTCCTAGAGTGATGCACGGATTTTGGTCAAGTTAATGGTGCTCACATTATCACAAAGTACTTTTATGTTGGAGTAAGTTAGCTCATAATCTTCTAAGGTATGTTTCATCCATAATAGTTGAGCTACACAACCACCCATAGCAACATATTCGGCCTTGGTGGTTGATAAAGCAACACAAAGTTGCTTCCTACTACTCCAACTAACTAGGAGGACCCAAGAAATTGGCATCCACCACTAGTACTTTTCCTATCCAATTTGCACCGGCATAATCGGAATCGGTATACCCAAGTAATTCAAATGACCTAGTCCTAGGGTACCATAGACCTACATTTAGTGTGCCCTTGACATATCTTAAAATTCTTTTAACGGCTAAATGAGATTCCTTAGCACATGATTGATACCTAGCACACATACCAACCGCAAATAATATGTCGGGTCTACTAGCGGTTAAATACAAGAGGCTACCAATCATGCTCCTATAAAGGGTAAGATCTATTTGTTTTCCTTCACTATCACTATCTATTTTGGCATTGGTTGCCATTGGAGTTGACACTACCTTAGCATTTTCTAAACCAAATTTCTTAATCATTTCCTTAGCATATTTGGTTTGATAAATGTAAATTCCTTCACTAGTTTGTTTAACTTGCAAACCTAGGAAGAAATTTAATTCTCCAACTAGACTCATCTCAAACTCTTTTCCATATTTTGAATAAAGTCTTCAAGAAGCTCATCATTTGTTGACCCAAAGATAATGTCATCAACATACACTTGGGCTACAAAATGTCCTTAGATGTTGACTTTATAAAGAGAGTTTGATCTATACTACCCTTCCAAATCCTTGGAGATTAGGAAAGTTGACAATCTTTCATACCAAGCCCGGGAGCTTGTTTCAAACCATATAAGGCTTTCCTAAGTTTGTATACATGGTTTGGGTAGTCCATATTTTCAAACCCGGAGGTTGTTCTACATACACCTCTTCCTTAATAAACCCATTTAGGAATGCCGATTTGACATCCATTTGATGGAGTTTGAAACCCATATAGGAGGCATATGCTAAAAGTATTCTAATGGACTCTAATCTAGCAAGGGCATATGTTTCATCATAATCAAGTCCTTCAACTTGATTAAAACCCTTACAACTAATCGTGCTTTATTTCTAGTGATATTCCTTGGTCATCTAGTTTGTTCCTAAAGACCTATCTTGTAGTAATAATAGTGTTTTCACTTGGTCTAGGAACTAACTCCCACACTTGACTCCTATCAAATTGAGCGATTCATCTTGCATTGCTAAGATCCAATCCGGATCAAGCAATGCATCTTTAATGTTTTTGGGCTCAATTTGAGAAATTAGAGCTATATGACTAGTGGGGTCCCTATGGAATGACCTAGTCCTAACTCCTTGAGATAATTCACCCACAATTTGATCTAATGGGTGACTTTGATGAACTCTTATGGTTCTAGGAGGTGTATCAAGTTGAGTTTGATCATGATCTACTTCAATTCTATGTTCATTATCGGAATCATCCCTTACTTCCTTGATCCAATCCTCCCCTTGATTATTACCCCCAAGTTTAAATCTTGAAATTGTTTGGTAATTTCTTGATTTTCATTATTTATGTCATCATCAATAGGATTTTCTAGGGTATGTATTTGAAGTTTCATCAAATTGAACATTTGATGATTCTTCAATCTTTTGAGTCCTTTTATTGTAGACTCTATATCCTACACTAGTGGATGAGTATCCAACTAGGATTCCCTCATCCGCTTTGGACTCAAATTTACTTAGGTTGTCTTTGGTATTTAAGATATAGACTTTACATCCAAAGACCTTAAAATAATGAATTGTTGGAATTGTACCATTCCACAATTCAAATGGAGTTTTTCCTAAAAACCTATGAATTAATACCTATTTTGGATATAGCAAGCGGTATTAACTGGCTTCACCTACAAGTAGCTAGGTAAGGAATATGCATTGAGCATTGTCTAGCCGCTTCTTGTAGGGCACGATTTTTCTTTCCACAACCCCATTTTGTTGGGGTGTTCTAGGACAAGAAAATTCATGCTTGTACCCTTGTTCTAAGCAAAAAGTTGAAAAGTTAGAATTCTCAAACTCTCCACCATGATCACTACGGATCCGGTTGATTTTGAGTTTTCTTTCATTTTCTACTCTCTTGCTAAATCCTATGATTATTTCTAAGGTTTCATCCTTATTTTTCAAGAAAAACACCCAAGTAAACCTAGAAAAATCATCTACTATTACCAAGCAATATTTACTACCAATTATAGATGGGGTACTATGGCAATCAAATAAATCCATATGTAGCAATTCTAATGGTAAAGCGGTACTAAGTAAGTTTTTACCTTTGTGTGATATTTTTGATTGTTTCCCTTCTTGACAAGCATCACACATCTTGTCCTTGAGATATTTGACTCTAGGTAATCCTTTGACTAGCTTCAATTTTGCTATTTTGGCTATATTCTTCATGTTTATGTGACCTAGTCTCCTATGCCAAAGCCAACTTTCTTCCTCTTTTGCAATAAGACACTTAGTGGAAGGATTAGTAGCATAAGATAAATCAACATAATATATATTTGATTTTCTAAAGCCTACTAACATGCAATCATTTATAGTTTTGTGTCTTATAAAGCATTTTGAGGAATCAAACTTAACATCAAAATTTGCATCACATAATTGGCTTACACTAAGTAAGTTAAATTTCATATTCTTAACTAATAGAACTCTATGAATAGCAAGATTGGGAGATACCTCAATGGTGCCCTTTCCTAAGATTTTAAGTTTGCCGCTATTACCAAAAGACACTTTTCCTTGGCTAGTGTGGTTGATAGTGGAGAATTTTCTCTCATCCCCGGTCATATGCTTTGAGCACCCACTATCAACTATCCACAAGCTTGGATCTTCTACCTATGTCACATGAAAAACACAATCCTTAGGTACCCAAATCTTAGGACCACTAGCATTAGTTATAAATTTCTTTGGTACCCATGCTTTTCTCCTTACTTTTAATCATGGATTTTCTACTAACTAGGGATGCAAATGCTACCTCTTTCTCCTTAGGTTTATATCCTAAACCGGCCTTATTGTAAATTGCCCTTTGGTCCTTGATAATCATATTTAGATATTTGGAACCATTAGTGAACTTTTCTAGGCATGTTCTTAATTTACTTATTTCTTTTCTTAACTCATCATTTTCATCCCTAAGAGTACACTTATCATCACTAGATGATTTATCACATGATGCATCTATATTCTTAAATGATTTGATTTCTAATTTTAGATCCTTAATCCTAGTTTTTGATCTATTTAAAGCATTTTGTAAGCATGCAATAGTCTTATAAAGTAAATCTACTTTGGGTGAGTCATTTACCTCATCATCATCACTTGATGATGATTCATCACTGAAGAGGAAGAAGACTCTCGCTTGAGCTTCCTGCTTCTTCCAATGCCATGAGGGCTAAGTTCGGGTTGAATGGCAAACTTCTTCACCGTCGGTAGACTCCTCCATACTTAGAGTGTCCCACGTTTGTGCCAACATCGCCTCCTTCTTCTTCTTTTCCTTCTTCTTCTTATCCTTCTCCTCCTTTTCTTTAGTTCCGCAATTGGGCTTTATATGCCCTTTCTTGTTGCAACCAAAACACGCCACGTTAGAGATAGAATTTGAATTGTTAGAAGATTTACCTCTTGAGGATTGAAACATCCTCTTCACATCCTTCTTGGTGAGCCTCCTGACTTCCCACCAAATTTCTTGGACGTAGTGTGCTACCTCACTTGCCGACAACTCATCCTCACTACTTGATGAGTCCTCCTCGGATTCGGATGAGGAAGACCCCTCCTTCTTTTCCTTTTCTTCTTCTCCTTCTTTCCTACAACAAGAGCTATACCCTGCTCTTTGGATGAAGTGTTAGCTTGTTCATGCAATTGAAATTCACAAAATAACTCATCTAATTTAACTAATGAAAGATCCTAGAGACCTTATAGGCATCTACCATTGAGGCCCATAAGGTGGTCCTAGGAAGGCTTGTAGTACATACCTCACAAGGTCTCGGTTGTCGACCTTTTCACCTATAACGTGTAGTCCGCTGACTACCTCCTTGAAGCGCCCATGCATTTGGCTCACCGCTTCATTTGTCTTCATAGTGAAGCTTTGGAGTTGGCCAATCAAAAGATCCCTCTTGGCCCTTCTTGTCTCTTTGGATCCTTCGTTGAGTTCGATGAGCTTCTCCCAAAGCTCCTTTGCGGAGTTGAATGGCCCGACCTTAGATAGTTGCTCCTTGGATAGACCACATTGAAGTGTGGTCGTTGCTTTTGCATTCGCTTGTGCTTTCTTGGCCATCTCTCTTGTCCAATCCTTTGTTGGTAGTGGTGCTCGAATTCGTCGACCGGGCTTCTCAAAACCATCTACAATGCTAAACCAATTTGCCATATCGTTCATTAAATAAAACTCCATCCTACCTTTCCACTATCCAAAATCGTTGCCGTCGAAGACCGGAGGCCTCGCCGTGCTATACCCCTCTTGAAATGCCATCTTTGCTCCGGTTGATTGCTAGATCTTCCGATGCGATCAGGGCTCTGATACCACGGGTAAGGGATCGTGTGAAGGCTAGAGGGGGTGAATAGCTCTTTCGTTTCTACAACAATAATTAGCGGAAGCAAACACAAGTAATATATGTAAAAACAAAAACCAATGCTAACAAAGTCTTTACGTGGTTCGGAGATAACGCTCCTACTCCACGGCGATCCTTAAGGTGGATCAACCCAAGCAATTTCACTATGAAGCTTTCTCTTTACAAAGACCTCCTCTTCTTACAAAAGATGACAATGAAGATTTGAGAGGAGAAAGGAGATTAATATACTTAGAAAGCTTGGAAAACTTGTAGGAGCTTAGAAGAAAGATCAGAATATAAGCATTAGGCTCTTCTTGCTCCTTGGGCTCTTTTTATAGGAAAGAGCCTCTTTTCCCGTTGAGGTCTATCGACCGGCTGACTTTCATCGATCGCTGCGCCGATTCTAACGGCTTACGAACGGCCGGATTAGCGAGATTTGCCGTCGTCATCGCCAGCAGGAAGACTATCGATCGGCGCCAACGATGGCGATTCGGTGATCTTTGCTAAATAAGCCGAGCGATCGACTCGAGCCGATGTTCTTTAATGGCGATCGCGCCAATGATGTCTAATGCTATATTTTAAAGGCCGATTCGACCGACACCATGTTCGGTGATCGCACACTCCAAGTATGACTAATTCATACTTGAAAACATAACCTAAGCCTAGACTTAACCTTCTAGCTTCTCCATCAGCCTTGCGCCTCTAGGATTTCTCTGAGTCCACGACTCCATCCATGCGCTTGCCTTCAAAAGCTTTCTTCGGTTTCGTCATGCTTTAGGTTTCTTCTTTGCCAAAGTACGCTTGGACTTTACGCCGCCAAGACTACATGCTTGGACTTATGCCGCCAAGACTTTCCTTTGGTCTTCCTTTTCCAAGGACTGCTTGGACTTTACGCCGCCAAGACTACATGCTTGGACTTATGCTGCCAAGACCTTTCCTTGACTTCTCTTTGCCAAGATCACACTTGGACTTGTCTTTTACCAAGTCTTCATACTTGGATTTTCCTGTCACTTAAACATGTATACAATTAGATCACAAAACATTGCCTAACTTAGATGATTATTCAAACATCAAAATATATATAAATGCTTGGGGCATTGTTGCACCAACACTAACTTGGATTAAGGAGTGTGTCACCAGGGTTTCATACTCAATAATACTTAATGGGGAACTACATAGATTCTTTGGTGGAAGGCGTGATTTAAGACAGGGTGATCCTCTATCCCCACTACTTTTTGGGCTGTCTTGAGGTATTTTCTCGAAGATTAAAGGTGATTACTCCTCAATCCACCTTTCATTATCATCCCATGTGTAAGGGAGTCAACATTACATATCTAGCCTATGCCAACGATCTTCTTCTATTTGGCCGAGCAAATGTTACCTCCATCACCGTGATCACGGGTTGTTTGAAGGATTTTGGTGATGAGGTGAGGTTGCGGGTCAATCCATTAAAGTCTAACATATATATGACAAGCATTGATGCTAGAACTCATGTGGAATTGCTTCAGATCATCGAGTTTCAAGAAGGCACCTTCCCATTTCGGTATTTGGGCATCCCACTAGCGACGGAAAAGCTTCAAATTGGGAACTATAGTTCTTTACTTGATGTGGTGGTCAAGAAGGTAGTCTCGTGGCCTAAGAACACCTTATCATATGTTGGGCGTTTGGAGGTGGTCAGATCGGTACTTCAAGGTATTGAGTGCTATTAGCTTTCCATTCTTCCAATGCCTTGTGGGGTGATCAATAAGATTTATGGCATATGACGATCGTTTGTTTGGGCTTTGAAGCATTCAATGCTCTCTTAGCCCACGATATGTCTCCCCAAAGAAGAAGGTGGTTATAGACTTAGGGATCTACAAGCATGGAACAATTCTTTGCTATGTAAAACGATGCGACAAACGGATTTTCTATCTCCTTTTCGAGTTGAAGATGTCCAGGAGGTCTTTTTCCTGGAATTGATCCCTTTCCTCCTTCCTTCTCTCCTTTTATACCTGTTACCCTCGGAGCCAGCTATTGCGTCAGAATCATCGTCCATGTGAAGGGCCCTCTCCTCCTGAGGAATAATTTTGTTACAATATCAATGAGTGGAGATCCTTGAGAATCTTCTGTGGGGTTCTCTAAGTGTCCTGGTTTGTCATACCGCATAACAAACTCTTGTGGGGAGCATGACGAGGAGCCTCTTGCCCTTTTCTCTACCCACACCTTACCTTGAGATACCTATTTTTCCCTAATTACCTCTTCTTACCCTTATCTCACCTCAACCCTATCTTCCGAGTTACTTCCAACTTATTCTCTCGACGAGCCTCTTTACACCATTCAGGTTGTTTAAATCGGGATGTATATGACCCAACTTGACCCACTAAGTTGATATTGGCTTGGTTTTGACAACTAGGCGTAGATACTTATAATTTATATTAAGTTCCCGAGTCGTTTCCTTACCTAACCCCGATTCATTTACCCGGGTCACTAATTCAATTCCTTTTTTACCATCAAGCTCTCTCGTTCTACCTTGAACTACCACCTTATTAACTCGGTCGATTTCCCCGGGTCGAGTCTAGTCAAACCAGATTGTATACCCTACATTATACTCCTTCCCTCAGATTTCACCTTACCAATCGTAATTTCCTCCCTCCAACTCCCAAGTCATGTTATAGCAGTATCATTAGTCACCCCCCAAAATAGTTAAACGAAGCCTTAGGTTTGACTCTACAAGTGTGGAACTTTCTTTGCTCATTCTTCGCTAGCCCTCTCCTCACCCTTCGCTAGTTTCAACTATTCCATTGGGCTAGGATTTTTCTAGCCTTCACTTATTTTAGGCAGAGTAGATATCTTACTGGGATGATGGGCCCCACTTTCTCTTTTCCAGGGGGGATTTTAAAAGGCAAACTCTCGATGACCCCTTCGTCATACGCGAACTTCTTCTCCTTCTGCTTCGACGGTTCTTCTCCGGCCTGACGACTTTCACAAGAGATTGTTGTTAGGGCAATCAACCCAAGTATTGTTTGGTTTTGATGTGTGTGGCAAAGGTTTAAGTTATAATGATTATGTTGATTTGATATATGTGTTTAAGTTGTGCAGAACTTAGTAAATCACACATGAGTTAGCTTGATGATAGCATTGGTGGGTTTACTATCTCATGGTTCGGGTCCTTGAGTCAGTGAAGGATGACATTACGGAAGTCGTGCGCTTGATGCATCTGAGGGACCGTGGGATGAATAGCATTAGAGTGAAGCCAAAGGAAGCAGACTTCAGGGCGAGACGCGAAGGATGACATTGCAGAAGTTGTACGCTTGGTGCATCCGAGGGACGTGGTCGGACGAAGAGAGCTTCTGTGAGGGACTCTAAGAGAGATGAGAGATTGAGCGATTGTAACGGTAGCTCATAGGTGAACTTGGTCGAATGACTAAGTCAAGTGTCGGATGCTCAAACTTAGGTTTGAGGTTTTACTCGACAAGTTGGACGTTCAAACTTGTGTTTGAGGTTTTACCCGACATTTAGATAAGTTGGATGCTCAAACATGAGTTTGAGATTTCTACCCGACGAATGGAAGTATCAGATGCTCAAATAGGTGGTTTGAGTTTTACTCGACCGTCGGATGCTCAAACAAGTATTTGTTTGAGATTTTACCCGACATCAGTCGACTGCTATAGATAGCAGTCGACTACTCTGAGTCGATGACACTAGACTGGTATTCGACTAGTGGGTTTCTGACCCAGCAGTCGAGTGCCAAGGAATAACAGTCGACTGTTGAAGGTGGTCGCGAGCACAAAACCTCCCATATGATCGATCGGCTACGCGGCAGAATGCGATAGCGCGATAGCTGATCGCGATAGCATCATCGATCGCTGCTAATCGTTGGACTACAACGAATCGGCGTGGTCGCCGTTGGAGCGGCGACGTGACATGCAATAATGGGAAGAAATCTCTTCTCTCTATAAAGAGAAGGGGTGGGAGCCTTGGGGATGATAATGCTTTTACTCCTAAGTGCTCTATACAGTTTTCCACTCCTCTTCTTATACTTACCTCTATTCTATTGTAAGAGGGAGTGAGTTCTTGTAAGAAGATTTACCTCCACCTTGCTTGGGCTAAAGGAGAGACTAGTGATTGGATTTGAGGGAGTGATTCGCCATACGAATCGTCTGTGAATTAGCGGCAAGGGACGTGAACCATGTTACATAATTGTGTTAGCATTGCTTTAATCTTTACTTTGTTTTTAGCTCTTAATTGTCTTTAGTTTTATTATTTCGCTGCGCTAACGATTTGTATAGATGATTAAGACGAACGAAGTCCATCATACAAGAAAGGCTATTCAATCCCCCTTCTAGCCGAGCCACAATCTTCCAACAATTGATATCAGAGCGAGGAGCTTGTCGACGGACTCATCGCCAAAATAAGCACGACAATGAAATGGTCGGCTCAAACATTCATCCACCCAAATTCGAAGGCGACTTCTCTTGGTGGAAGAAGAGGATTGAGGTATTCTTTGAAACTGATTTCGATATCATGCTTATCATAGAAAATAGTTTCGAAGTGTCTAGGAATGTAGAAGGGGAGCTATTAGAGAAATTGAGATGGACCAAAAAAGTAAAGAAAGAAGCACTTAGCGAATTCAAAAGTCAAGCACCGTCTTTACAACGTGCTCTCTCAACAAGAAATCAACCGGATTGGAGAGTGCTCAAGCGCCAAGGAAATGTGGGAAAAATTGATAGAGTTTCATGAAGGCACCTCCGAAGCTAAGTTAGCAAGAAGGGACCTTCTCCGATCACAATTAAACAATATCAAGCTAGACAAAGGAGAAAAGGTATTATCCTTGCATTCAAGATTTAAAGAAATAATAAATGGTCTATCAAGTGTATGTGAGAAGCTCTCCAACTGGGACATGATAATGAAAGTCATAGATGTTTTCCCCCGGTCATCAAAATAGAGCTCCATGGTGGACTCCTATATTTTAAAGAATCTAGAGGTAAGTACTCTAGAATAATTTTTCTCCACTATGAAATTGCATGAAACTAGGTTTGAAGGAATAGTTGAAGATTCAATCAAGCAATCAAGGGAAGTAGCACTAATGACTGACAAAGGAAAGAAGAAGAAGAAGACTCCACCCTCCTCATCGGATGAAGAATCTTCCTCATCAATGAATAACAATGAAGAGACTTATATGGTAAGGAAGGTAAGGTGTGCATTGAAAAATTTAAGTTTGACAAATCTAATGATAGGAGGAGAAGAAGAAAGGTGATATGCTATAATTACCAAGGAGAGAGACACATAAGGAATGATTGTCCTCTCTTGAACAAAGCAAAAGGAAGATAAGAAGAAGGACAAGAAGAGAGAAGGGAAGAAGAAAAAAGAAAAAAAATCAAAAGAAAAGGGGAAGGCAAAAATGCAAAATCTAAAGGCAACATGAGATGATCCATCCTCATCAGAGGAAGAAATTTTCACACCTAGCGCTCATGGGGATAGATGACATAGCCTCCACCTCCTCCGAAAGAGAAGAAGCAAGCATAAGTGAGGAGAAGAACTCAAGTGTAGGGAGAGCATCCTCATCGAATTCAGAACAAGAGGATTGGGTAAGTGAGGTAACGAATCTCTCTCCTAAAAAGATTATTTCCATGATTTCTAGTTTAATTAAGGATTTATTTAGAATGAAAAAAAATAAATGCATGAAAAATGAAATTAAGGATCTAGAATAAAAACTTGAAAAAACATGTTCACATGTAAATAACTCTTCTTCTAGTGTTAATGATGCATGTGTAGAAGAGAATAAGGCCTTAAGGGAAAAGATAGATTATTTAACTAAGACCCTAGAGAAATTCACAATTGACTCCAACACCCTAAACGTGATTATTGTAAGCCAAAGGGCTAGTTTCAATAAGAAATGCCTAGGTTATAAGGGATCAAAGAATGAGAAGACTTACCATTGTTTAATTGCTAGGGGACAATCTAAAATAATGATAGCTAGACAATGGATCCCTAAGGAGTACTTGGTGAACCCTATTAGAAAGAATCTATATTAGATTTCCAAGTCAATCCTCAAGGGTTAGAGAAACCTAAGATAGTCAACCATAGTTGGACTTATTTTATATCATGCTAAATGGTTGACTTATGTTGAAGTTGGATAGTATTTGATTTATCATGAGCATGTTGGGTGATAATAATATGAATCATGATTTGTGATACTTGTTTTTATTATCAATGATAATATGTGACTTATGATTTGAATGATAATACTTGTGTTATGATTATGATGGATGATATACTTGCTTTATGATAATACTTAATCTTGTTAGAAATTGCATGAAATTAATGGTTAAGTATAATACTTTAGGTACATCTCACATTTACCATAAGACTACCTTGATTGAGAACATAACAATGGATGATACAATTGATTCACTAATGCTTATGATATTTAGATTGATCATTCAAAGTATCATAATATAGCAATCATAGACCAACTATGGGGAAAACAAATATTTAATCAATGAACATATTGCCCATAGATCATAGTTGGATATTTTAAATGATTTAAAATTATTTTATATTTTGCAAACAGTGAATTGATGTTTTAAAACAACTTAAGGCAAAAATAGGTTTCAAAGTTGATAAATGATTGAAGGTTTTTATAACTTTTGAGTTTTTGCCAAATGTTTGAAAAATAAATGCTTTTTCCTAAAAAAAATCATTTTTCATTGATAAAAGGACTCATAAGAAATGTGTTCCCCGAATTTCATGATTTTTCGAATTTTCTATAATTTTTAATGCATTTCTGAACTTGAGTTCGGAAATCAAAAAAGGCTGAAATCAGGTGGCAATCGACTAGTAGTTTGAACCAGTCGATTGATGGACTGTAAACGTGAACAATAACCTGCTTTGTGTGGTTTCAGTATGTTTTGGTAATTTTTCTTCCCTTAGACATTGATACCTTGTTATATAACATATGTTAGATGTTTTTGATGGTGTCAAATGGGGAGAAATGTGAGTGTTTAAGTTAATCATGCTATGGGAGAAAATAAATGTGTTAAGGGGGAGTTGCATGCATTAAGGGGGAGTGTTTTGTTACTCATATTGTTTTACATACTTTTCTTCTTTATGTGTTTTGTTAATGTTTTCCTTAACTTAAACATGTTACCACACATCAAAAAGGGGGAGATTGTTAGGGCAATCAACCCAAGTATGGTTTGGTTTTGATGTGTGTGACAAAGGTTTAAGTTAGGATGATTATGTTGATTTGATATATGTATTTAAGTTGTTCATAACTTAGTAAATCATACATGAATTATCTTGATGATAGCATTGGTGGGTTCACTATCTAATGACTCGGGTCCTTGAGTCGGTGAATAATGACATTGCAAAAGTCGTGCACTTGGTGCATCCAAGGGACCGCCGGACGAGGAGCATTGGAGTGAAGCCAAAGGAAGCAGACTTTAGGATGAGACGCGAAGGATGCCATTGCAGAAGTCGTGCGCTTGGTGCATCTGAGGGACGTGACCGGACGAAGAGAGCTTCGGTGAGAGACTCCAAGGGAGATGAGAGTTTGAGCGATTGTAACGATAGCTCATAGGTGAACTTGGCCGAATGACTATGTCAAGTGTCGGATGCTCAAACTTAGGTTTGAGATTTTACTCGACAAGTCGGATGCTCAAACTTGTGTTTGAGATTTTACCCGACGTTTGGATAAGTCGGATGCTCAAATATGAGTTTGAGATTTCTACCTGATGAATGAAAGTGTCGAATGCTCAAACAGGTGGTTTGAGATTTACTCGATCGTTGGATGCTTAAACAAGTATTTGTTTGAGGTTTTACCCGACATCAGTCGACTGCTCTGAGTCGATGGCACTCGACTGGTGGGTTTTTGGCTCAATACGATCATTCTGCATCATCGATCCAAGGTGATCGCGAGCACTGAGACCTCTCATAGCCGGTCGATCGATCACGCATCGTGAGCTGACGCTGCGATCACGGCTGACAAGAATCGATCGCTAAGGCTGACTACAATCTGGCCACGATCCGACGTGTCTTCTCTCTATAAAGAGAAGGGGTGAGGGCCTTGGGGATGCTAATACTTCTACTCCTAAGTGCTCTACACGGTTTTCCGCTCTTCTTCTTGTGCTTACCTCTATTCTATTGTAAGAGGGAGTGAGTTCTTATAATAAGGTTTACCGGCTAAAGGAGAGATTAGTGATTGAATTTGAGGGAGTGATTCGCCATACGAATCATCCGTGGATTAGCGGCAAGGGTCGTGAACCACGTTACATAATTTTTGTTAGCATTGCTTTCATCTTTACTTTGTTTTTAGATCTTAATTGTCTTTAGTTTTATTATTATGTTACACTAACGATTTGTATAGACGATTAAGATAAACGAAGTTCATAATACAAGAAAGGCTATTCAACTCCCCTTCTAGCTGGGCCACGATCCTCCAACAATTGTCTTATACCTAAACTTTCAGCACTTAGGAGTCTTCTTTCTCAAAACGAACGCCCTCTTTCAACCACAAGTAAGTGCCTTCCTCGCCTTCCCTGTTATGACTCTAGAAAACCCTAGCTCTACTCCCTGGTATGAAGAGACCATCACACAGCTAAACAGAGACCACCACTTCATGGGCTTCAAAGACTTATTCATAGACCCTTCCGTAAAATGTCTTTATCTTCTACTTCCTATCGACCACATCTTTCCCCTCCCGACCTTCACTATTTCTTCTGCGAACAGTTGGTGAACGACCTTCGACTTTCAGTGCTCGCTATTTACTTTGAACTGCTAGAGTTTTATAAACTATCTGTTAACCAGTTAGCTCCCAATGCTTTCCAAGTATTGACAAGCACTGTTGTAGTATTTAGGCACCTAGAGCTCCTCCTATCTCAGTTGATGTTTCATTGTCTTTTTCAATTGAAATCTTCGAAGGAGGGCTTCTTTTATTTTGCTAGTCGTCCTGACTGTCAATTATTACTGAATATGTCATCCTCCCACAAAGGTTGGAGGGATCTGTACTTCTTTACCCAACTCCCTGCTCCACTCCCTTACTCCAATCCCTGGAAGATTTATCTTCCAGAGTTATCCCCCTTTCAAGACTGTAGACTCCAATGCCCCTTTGCTGAGGTCCGCAAGGTGTTGAAAAAACACCACTACAACTCTGACCTCTTGTTGGATGTTCACATCCTGAGCCATTACGGGCTATCCCCCTTCCACTTAGATGACCCTGTCGTCATAGGTAGAGTGTCAATCAGATCTTATGTATAATGTCTACTAACCCTTATTGCTGTTATCTATTGTTTTGGATGTCTTGCTTTGTAGACGATCTAATGCAGAGGGCCAGGAACAATGGAGAGCAGGTTGTCGCCCAGAAACCCCAGAAGAAAAGGGTAAGATGAAAATATCTTATTCTCTCCCCTTCACACCCCCCCCCCCTCCAAAAAAAACTCTGCCTGTGCAAGGGGAGTGCCCCCAACTCCTCCACCCTTCCAGCATTCTCCTCCTCTCATTCCCCCAGTCCACCTCCTCTCAAACTTAACAGACGTCGTCACCTAGTCATCTCTGAGCTTATAGAGGAGGACATCCAATCTTCGATCCTCCCTTCACTTATTCATGAGGAGCACTCTCCTTCACTACTTACTTCTTCCCTTCCCTCCCCTTCAGGCAAGGAAATTGATCCTTCCATATCTCCTCCTCCTCTAACAACCCCTATATAATTATCTCCTTCATCTTCTCCCATCCCTGACTCTGTCGCTCTCGATCCTTCCTTGCTTGAGGAAGAACCCCCACTTCCCATGGAAGATATCCTTCCTTTGAACCCTCCTACCACCACCCTCGGATCTATGCTCAAGATCCGCAGTACACAGGAGGTGAAGCCCTTTACTCAATCAAGCATACAAGGCTTTTTGAGCGCATGTGAAAAAACATATCAGAGGTATAGTTCCTTACCCTCCCTGTACTTAAGATATCCTAGTATTTACCTCTATAATATTTCTTCTCCTTTCTTAGGTAGTCAACAATTATAACGAAACCGCTCAACATTTGGATAACTACCAATCTACTATGGCAGCTCACCATAGCGCCTCCCAAATCTAGCAGAAAAAACTAACTCAGCAATTGACTGAAAGCAAACAACGTGAGGTTGTTCTAGTGGCCCGTTGTGAGGAACTACAGGCTTAGTCGACAGCAGCAGGGCGCGAAAAAGAAGAAGCCCTAAAAAAGAATGACGCCCTTCATCATCAATTGTACCTGCAAACTGAAAAGATTCAACATGTCAACACTCTAGCCCAAGAATTATTGGAGCATCAAGTTCATCTGAAGGAGACAGAAGCGAGAGAAACTAGGTCCTCAACTGCCCTCCTACAGGCTCAATCGACCATCAAAATTTTAGAGGCCTCCCTATCATCCTGCCAGCACAGTTAGAGAGTGTCTCCTCCATAGCATCTACACTTCCTAGGGTTTTAACAGACTTAACAGGGCAACTACAGGCACTGCAAAGGGAATATGCCCAAGCCATAACCTCCCTAGGTCAACATGCAACAAACATCGCCGAAGAAATGGATTCCCTTGCCAACCAGGTAGCCACCAGTGAAGCTAAGTGGAAAGAGCGGGAGGAAGAGTTACTGACAAAATTTGCCAACAAAGGAGCTGAGCTGTTCATTTTAGGCTTTAAAGAGGCCAACAAACAACATGCTGCCCATGGCCACCCCCCTCCGGGTACAAATATAAGTTATTTGAATATGAAAGCCGCTATGGAGGACTATCCAGAAGATGTCTTTGAATTGTAATTCTTGATCTTCCCGAACTGTACTAAACAATTTATATATATATAATGCTGAACTTCGATGAATTGACCTGCATTCCTCCCTCTCTTCCTAAATTATTCTGGGTAACAATATTTTTCTTGTCGAATGGATGCTTCCCCTCTTCTAGAATTAACCACCTCTGATCAAAAGCTTTCCTGGTGCCAGTCAATTGATACATGACCTCCCTAGAAATTACCCTAGTTAGCTTAGAAAATAATGCAGTTTCATATTACTCCGAGTCGTTCTTCTAACAACTGGGACACACTTCCGATAGGCTGTCCTGCCCTGCAATCGGATTAGACCGAACTAACCCTTATCCCCTTGGCTAGGTGAGGATATGACTAGTCACCTCACTATCAATGTTCTTACTATTCCCAAGGTTAACCCTTTGCTTACTCCCTCCATCCTTCCATATCCCCCTTCGTTTCCAAGAAAGGAAAATTAACACTTATTCTCTTCTATAAATATCTCCCTCGAGACCCTTATGTCTCCGTACGACTTCCATGACTTCCTCCTCATTCCCAATTAGCATAAGCTCCGACACAGACTCGTCCGAAGATCCAGATACTCGCTCTACATCCACCTCGGCGTATCGACCTCCACATCCTCAAAGCCCTGCCGACACAACATCTCCCGACACTAGGAGGTCCTTCCGGCCTCATTTCCCTTCTTTCGACCACGGTGTATGGAATCCTCCGGCAGCTAGGCAGTAACCCCTAATGAATCCTCTTCCTCCTCCATCGATCGACATTCCTCCTCCAACGGCTAACGTTCTTCCTCCCCCAGTGGACCTTCCTCCTCTTTCCCCGGTTGACATTCCTCCTGGTCTAGTAGTACTACTATCTCATTCAGAAGAGGAATCTTTCGCTAGTACTTTTCGATCTCCGTAACCAATAATGTCACGCCCCGATAGAGTCCCCGCCAGACGAAAATCCGATAGCATCTCCCTTGTACGGGTGACAATGTCAATTTACATATAAGGCCTACACGACTAGTATACATCGGTCAACACGACCGAAATCCAAACAACCCACGCAGATAATAAATTAGGCCTCTGGCCAACTATCAAAGAAACAGGTAAACAGTCTACATAACTAGACTTACCCCTTCTGCCATATGGACAGGAATACACAACCAAAATCAATCGAAATAAATCCGATCAAAGGTCCCTAAGGACATACCAAAACATCCACAGGTACAAATATCCAACTCCAGTCCTAAACATATATTCTAATCAAAATATCCAAAACCGTAAACACAAATAACCAATAGAACTTTCACGACGAGTGGGGTTTGATTGGATTCTCTGACAAACCTCATCCGAAATAGATATAAATCAACGGGGTAAGTTCAAAGAACTCAATGTATAGTCGATATCTGAAGTAAGATATAGCTAACAATAAAAAATCATGCAAGCAGCCTCACATATAGGGTATGCAAGAAAGAAATACAAAAAGACTCAGACTAACTCAAACTCCTACTCCCGATATAGGAGGCGTGTGCCTACTATGCGATAAAGTCATCATATACAAATATGTATCACGTATGCATGACAATCATACGCAACATCCAAGACATCAATAAAAATGCAAAGAACACAATACAAATGCAATCCGTCGCAGTGCATGTCGTAAATGACACGGTCACCCCGACGCTATCACCGCCTCACACGCGATGGTGAAGCCGAGTGGGTAGCATGACAATTGTACACTCGCCATCATCGCTTGGTGGCCGAAGTGGGCAGGATGTTGTCGGCACACCTATCCTCCCGCCCCCAAACAGAGCGGGGGCGCTCATCTCCTGTTATAGACCGGAGGAGGATCTCGCCACACACGCCGCTCATCGCTACCCATGAGTGGACCAATGAGTCGACAGAGCAATGCACACACCTCCTCGATGTACCACTAATCCATGAGTGGCGGTGTGTGCGAGCCATGTAGCGATCAGCTCAATAATAAAGGAACTCGTCGTCCGATGTATGCAATCATGCAAGATGGTGCATGATACTAAATCATGTAAATCCAACTAAATACACCTATCCGAATAATATGCACAATCAATATGTATATATCCATAATCCAAATAACTATGATCCAAATAAAACAAGAAAGATATAATCATAACCTATCACATGCATGTATCAAGTAGGCACCAAAAACATACTAGACATATAAACATGAAAATTATTGCAAGCTATCATAACTAGCATATCAACTTGACTATATCTAAAAGATAAGTCAAAATACCCGCCTGATAATATATCCGCAAAAGAACCAGATCGTCACGACCAGGGACCTGCCTCGTGACCAAAACCTACATAATACATAACTATTGTTAAGCACAAAATATCATTCACCGACAAATCGAATACTTAATCGATTCCTTCCATAACCAAGAATACTTAATCGATTCCTTCCATAACCAATTAATCCAAAGTAAATCCATCAAATCCAGCGCTACAAAATTACTACTATGTATCCCCAAGTAAACCCTCAACCCGTAGGTCATAAATTGTGATTAACTCTTCAATCCAAAAACATATCCTTGCAATTAATCTCACCATGATCAATACTCATCATATGAAAATATTATCCATCTCACAACAAATGATCGAATCGAATCCTACATCGACCTCATATCCGATCCACTAGATTGATTTAATTATCCTATTCAACCTAATCAATCCTACATACATAATTACATAACCGATCATCATCACACCGAACTCAACAACCCAGCCAACCATAGATCACTAAGAATTAACTCACACCCAAATCACATAACCAAAGCAATGCACAACCATTGATAACCTGTAATTAAATTAAAATCATCCTGTATGTAATCCAACCGATCAATCACAGCCATCCCCATTGCAACAATGGAATTTAACAACATCCTAAATAAATCCTTCATTTTCCTCAAGCCTAATTCACAACTCCACAACAATATACAGAACATCTCACCGATCAGAAATATGAATCCAACCTTCCAATATCAACCGAAAAACACCAAAATAGTGCTTACCAGCCCTAGGATCCCACCGACAGCCATTTCTTTCCTCCAAATCGAATCCCCAACTCAATTTCCTAAATTCACAGCCGACAACACCACCCACAGCCACCATCAACTCTCACTGCCCATCAACTTTCGGCAATCCTCAAAAATCAAACTATAGGAATTGAACAAAACATCAACAACCGAGATTTACCTGTGCTAGGAAAAACCTTTCCGACTGAATTCACCGGAGATAAAGTCTCGACTGCCCTATTCACTTCCTTAGAAGTTCCTCGACAGCCCTTTCTCCTGTCATTCCCTGTTCATCGGCAACCGGTGCTCACGATCACTTGCTCCGGCGACCACCGGCAGGGATCACAGAGGGGCTCACGGCGACGGTCCGGTGGTTGCAGGCGCGCTGGGGAAGAAGAAGAAGCAGCGGTCACGGTGCCAACCGCACCGGCGGTGACAGGCGGCGTGTGCACGACGACGAAGGCTACTGGTGCGCCGAGGGGGACAGAACGACGGCGCTGTGGGTGACGACGACCTGATCGTCGGTGGAGAAGAGCTCGCGGCGGCTCAGAGGCGAGGACGGCGAGCCATCTGCCGGCGCGCGTCGTCTGGACAACGAGTGCGCTGAGAAACCGACGGAGAGGAAGTCGCCGGCGAAGGAACCGTCGCGCGAGAGAAACTGCCGAAAGAGGAAAAGGTCGCGGCGGGGGAAAAATAGAAAAAGAAATTAGAAAACCTAGACTTATAATTTATCTTATTTACTCATCTAAACAGACCCCTTTTAACAGCCTGTTTTCCCTATCCCCGTGATTATCTCGTACGACCTTCGTTTAAATCCAGAAAAATTTCGGAAAAATTCCTAAAATTCCCTAAAAATCCCGAAAAATTTCCAGGAGTATTTCTCTAAATTTTTGGCCATTTATTTTGGTAAATGTTAAATTTTTCGTATTTAACAAATAAGGTCTCCATCGGCTGTATCATCGAGTTTTGTACTTAAAAGGAAAGAATATTAAGTTCAACATAACTGCCACAGTCGCCACAAACATTCCCTGCGGAATAATCACTTTAATGCTTGATCCATCCTAGAGAACTAATAGTGCATAGCAAAATTAGAAAGTATCATAAGAAAACCACTGTATCACGATTGGATTGCGCCTGCCAAATATTTACTTCTTCTATAGGATAGGAACGATCGTCTCATCATTAATGCATCAAATACCCCCAATACTGCGCCTCACCTTCCCATCGTATCAACCTTTACTTTCTTCACTTTCCAAGAAGGCAAATTAATATTCCCTTCTCCTCTATAAGAACCTCCAACGCTGCCTCTTGTCTGTATACTCCTCCATTCTTCTGCCTTCTGAAAGGTAAACTCTTCAGAGCAAGAAAGCCAACCTCTTTCCCCTAAGCCCCTTTCAATAGATCAACAACGCATATAGGAGCTGGAAGAGCTGGTGAGGGACTTGAGAAGTCGACCGCAGTCATATTCCGCCCGCAACTACTCCCTACGCCAAGAACTGGCTGTGATACAACGGACCCTATCAAAACTCAAGTTCGTTAATCAGTCTCACGTCAGACAGCTTCTCGCCATGTCAGGTCGCCGTAGTGCTCCAACATTACCTCCAGAAAGAGTCATCCACGAAGCTCCTTAGTTTTTATTCTACTAGGATGTATTTTCTTTACTTTTCTTAAGAAGTCATGAATGTAATCCTTTCTCTACAACAATATAACTTTTATTCTAGGGAAATGAAGGAGTATACCTTTCCTGGCTAAAAACTGTCTCTCTGAGATAAGTAAAATATCATAACACCGCTCCTTACACAACAGAAACTCGCCAGTCTCTCGCCACCGTCCCCTTGGCCTTTTGGATCAAGCCAGTCATGGCAATATTCTTTTGCCTTCGGTCCACCATCATGCAGGGATAAAATTAAACCGTAACAAGATTCAACGATAGGACTCGACGCTCTTCCCGGACATACCGGAATAAAGCTTTTTACTCCCATCATCTTCGAAAGTGCCTTTACCTTAAAACTAACTCCACCGATCCACCACCACATGAGGATAACAACTTGAGCTTAGGGCAAGCTGAAAAAATAATGACGATCTGACCTAAGGCTTCGCCTGGTCAGATTGGAATAATTTTTTACTCCGCCAATCTTCATCAGCATCTACCTTGAACTCGACTTCTCCGATCCGACACCACACAGGGATAATAGCTTGAACTTAGGACAAGCTGAAAAAATAGTGATGATATGACCTAGGGCTTCGCTTGGTCATATCGGAATAATTTTTCACTCTGTCAATCTTCATCAGTGCATCTACCTTGAACCCAAATCCTCCGATCCGCCACCACACAGGGATAATAGCTTGAACTTAGAACAAGATGAAAGAATAGTGATGATCTGACCTAGGGTTTCGCCTGGTCATATCGGAATAATTTTTTACTCCACTCATCTTCATCAGTGCATATACCTTGAACCCGACTCCTCCGATCCACCACCACACGGGGATAATAGCTTGAACTTAGGACAAGCTGAAAAAATAGTGACGATCTGACCTAGGGTTTCACCTGATCAGATCAGAATAATTTTTTACTCTATCAATCTTCATCAGTGCATCTATCTTGAACTTGACTCTTTCAATCCGCCACCACACGGGGATAATAACTTGAACTTAGGACAAGCTGAAAAAATAATGACGATCTGACCTAAGGTCTTGCCTCATCAGATCGGAATGAATTTTTTACTCCGCCAATCTTCACAGATGTATTTATCTTAAACCCTACTCCTCCGTTCTGCTTCGGTGAGATTTTCTACTACTACATGGAAAAGGGCAGGTATGGTATGATCGAGGAATGAGTTTAACTCTCTAATTGTCCTCTTCCTTGTTGAGCTTGCTCTCGACGTGATGGGGCTTTTTGTGTAGTCCTTTGCACCTAAAAAAATTCTCTCCTAAACAACCTAGTGTAGTCTTTATTTTTGTAATTGGTATCCAATAACTAAGGAAAGGAATCATGTCTAGTATCCAATATCTAAAGAAAGGAACCATGCAGCATCTCAAACCCCATTTGCATACTCAGCCATGTTGTGAGAATCTTGCATGTTGTGCATAAACTGATTCCTCTTGGCACAATGAATGTTTCTAAGAATTACTTGGTTTGTAATGCCTTCTCAAAGGCTGCTTATGTGATTGACTTCTGAATTCCTCCCAAAGTGATCCCCATGATTTCCCCACCAATTGCAAGCATCTCCAGAGAAATAGTACGTGGCAAATGAAAATTTATCTTGCTCTAGGCAACTTAGCACATTGAACTCTACAACCCCCATTGTCAAGCTAGTTATGAGCCTTTAATGGATTGGGTTCTCCCACGAATGGCTTGAATTTTATGAACTAATGGGATTAGTTATCTCTAGTATGTCCTCGTCCTAGAGCAGTTGAAACCAAAAGAGGGACCTCCAGAGTTGAAAAGTGCTCAAGAGATTCTTCAACCTGATCAAGTACATCAAGAAACTCTATAATCAGAACCTCAAGATCAGCAACTCTGGCTCGGTATGCACCTCAACTAGTAAGCACTTCATGACCTCAAATGGTAGCAGCTTCACAACCTACTCATATCCTAAAATGAGAAAAGACAATTAGAAATTAGGACATTAACTCAAGTTCAATCCCCAAACTAATGCCTCAAGGCACTCACAAAAATATACATCAATAAACTACTCCCAAAAGCATTTATTAAAGTGTTGAACATCTTATAACTCAAATGTAAAGCTCTGAGCAAAAAAAGAAAAATCAAATTCAAATATTTGATTAAAATAATTAATTCAAGTAAAACCCAGAAGAAACAAAACAAATTGCTTCAAACAAAATCAACCCACTTGAATATCAGTAAATTGTCATTCGAAATGGATCTCCACAGCCATCAGTATGGCATAGAACCCATGATGGCAATGTGAGATCTTCATTGCTAGTCAATCTTGCTCACTCTGGGATTTTTGGAGTCTCTGCTTCTCCATGGAAGAGGGGATGGGTAAGTATTTTTGAAGATGGCAGTTACAATTGGTGCAGGATAAGAAGAAGGTGGCACTATTAGATGGCGATGGCAAGTGCCTGCGAGCATAGGGACTTCAATGTAAGGTCATAAGACGGAGATGAAGGGTTACTATAGGATAGAAGGGGAGGACTCGCAGGTTTTAATAAGAAGAGGAAAGCTCAATATGTGAATTTGAATCAAAGCTAATTAGTTGCCATCCCTAGCCTCAGGATGCAAGGGCTGTAAATGACAGTAGATGGGATCCATATAAACTTGTTAGCCATTTTGATTCAAGTCAACAGAATGAAAAATGAGAAAAATATTAACATATTTCATTCACATTTTCCACAACTTAAGACTTAAAATTAACTATCTTATTTCAGAACTAAAACTATGACATTTGTAAGATCCTCCAAATCTGTTGCATATTGACTGGTATGTGATAATGTGATTTAGCAAACTTATTTTGCTAATCAGAATAATGAGTCAATCCCATTAATAGAGTGCAATAATCAAAGGATTATCATTCACTTTACTACCAGACCCCACGCCTTCTGTTAAACCTAACACCACAATCGTTTCTTTGGTTTATTGCTACAATCAGTCCAAGGATCACATGGGTCAACCTCACAGCATTAAAACATATACATATGACCAAAGCATCCTATCACAGAATGTTAAATGACTTCGACCCAGAAATCATTTGGACCAACTGTTGACAAAATTATGAACTATATAATTCATATGTTTTTGCCAATTTCCAGCCAAGAAAACTAGAATCTAAAGATTGCAGTGGAAAGATAAGCTAAAAGCCTTTTGCAATTCTAATCCTCGACCAATAGATGAATTTGATGCAATCATTGGGTTTTACAGGTGTAGAATCCATCTAAATTTTCTTTCTTACCTATGCACAGCCATGGGACAAGGAGAACGTCAGTATATTAATATGACAATTTGCTACAAAGATGAAAAGTTAAGATTTATAACATATTCCTACATTGAACTTGAATTTTTCTACACCTCAGAAAGGGCAGATGCATTAAATGGCTAGGGTGGTTGGGCAAAATCTGTGATAGTCCAGGATGAATTGTTTTTGCATGACAAATGGGGGCAAGCACTGATGGTAATGGCAAAAGTTAGTAATACATTGAATCTGGAGTCAATACCAGATGGCGGATTTGTTGGACCCATTAAACAAAATTTTCTGCGGGTAGAATTTGAAAGACTATGAAAATGACTGAATCAGTTGACAGGTAAAAAAGGCTATCCGTACATGGAGCAATCACAAAATGTAAAGACTACAGCTTGTTCCAATAGTTAATCTTCACCTCAGCTCACTGTGGTTTCTTCTTCCATGACATGCCTTTAGCGCTTGAACATCTGATTCAGAAACAGAACAAGAAATATTTTTTTATACAAAGATGTACAGGGAGCTTCAAATAATTGAGAGTAAGAGCCAAGTAACTGAAATCACAGAAAACATTTAGACCAATTTCATTGTTCCATAAATCCTTGTTCACCGTTTTTACAGAATGTGGATATCAACTGTGTTTAGCCAAACTTGAAGTCTCCTAGCAAGCATTCTTGTAACACTAGTTTCATTGAAGAAACTAAATGGCATGTTAGTGAAAAAGAGATATTAATTTATATTTTACAATTCAAATCAGTTTGAGATAGAACATGAAACACAAACTAGTATTTACAAATTCTTTCACAGAAATGATATAGTATCACCAAATGTGTGCAAATGCTGGGATATAATATCCTTCATATTTTCTAGAATTATGATACTATATGCTAAGATATTATAAACAATTTGGAGACTTCTAACACTTCTGACCATGCAACAAGTTGATTGCATTTATTTCTTCTAACTATATGCATTATCTTCACAATCTTTTATTTTTTTTTCATTTTACAAATTTACATAAATGAACTTGTTTTCTAAGCCATCTGGACTATAATTTACTGTTCAGTCGTCTGCAATATATAACATTGTGAGAATATTTTTAGATGACTATTGCATAGTTCCTTTCCTAACTCCGCCCATGATGAGTTAATCTTGTTGTGGCCGATCCAAAGCCCGGATAAAGGAGGAGGGTTGCATTAGATTGTCAGCCAACGTTAAACTAAAGCAAATGTTCAATGAATGGTTCAATCAGACTATTGTGTTAATGCTAGGTTGTTTCTCGGAAGAAACACGTTACAGGGTCCGACTGTAACGTCTCGGTAAGGACCGCTACATCTCCAGAACTCGAATGTAGTAATAAATATGCAAGAGTTCGCGTTATAGGATCCGACTATAACACATCAGTAAGGACCGTTACATCTCCATTAGAACTTAGGTGTAGTGTTAAATAAGTAAGAGTTCTCACATCATAGGTTGAGTAAGAATAAATATTATAGGAAAATTAATAATCTAAGATTTGGTACATGGAACATAGAAACCCTCACTGGTAAAGCAATGGAGGTAGTAGATACGATGATTAGGAGAAGAATTAATATTCTGTGTGTACAAGAGACAAAATGAGCAGGCAAGAAGGCAAAGATGATAGAGAACTCGAGTTTTAAGTTATGGTATACAGGAAAGAATAAAACAAGAAATGAAGTTGGTATTATTGTAGATAGTTCATTAAAGGATGAAGTTGGAGTAATTATAAAGGCGGATAAAATTATAACTTTCAAAATAGTGAAGAAAGAAACTATGAGCGTAGTTAGTGTATATGTACCTCGAGTAGGATTAGATGAAAATATCAAATTAAGATTTTGGGACGACCTAGATGAAATATTACAAAATATTCCGCCAAACGAAATGATTTTAATAGAAGATGATTTAAATGGACATGTCGGAGTGAAAAATGAAGAATATGAGAAGGTGCATGAGAGTTATGGGTTTGGAACAAGAAATGAAGAAGGTAAAACTATATTGGATTTTGCGATAGCATATGATCTTATATTAGCTAATACATTTTTTAAGCAAAGAGAACACTTAGTTACGTTCAAAAGTGGAAATAATAAATCACAAATTGACTTTCTTATGATTAGGAAGAGAGATAAAAAGATTTGTAAAGATTGTAAGGTCATCCCGGGAGAAATCTTAACTACCCAACGTAGGTTAGTAGTATTGGATATATGCCTCAAACATAATATTAATAGAAGAAAAATATACACAACTCCCAGAATTAAGTAGTGGAAGTTAAAGGATGGAAAACAAAATATATTTAAAGAGAAAATAGGAATACAAGTATTAGATGAAATATACGGCGACCCTAATACGACATGGGATAAGATGGTACCAAAGTTGAAGATTATAGCCAAGAGTGTACTCAGTGAGTCAAAGGGGCATGCACTACCAAGTAAAGGATCTTGATGGTGGAATGAGAAAGTACAAGAGAAAGTAAAGGAAAAACGAGCAACCTATAAGGAATTATATATTTGTAAAAATGAGGAAAATTTGAAAAAATATATAATAGCCAAGAAAGAAGCAGTGAATGAAACTAAGACTGAAACTTTTAAACGGTTATATCGAAAATTAGATACAAAAGAAAGAGAAAGAGACATTTATAGAATAGCTAAAGTGAGAGAGGAAAATAAAAGATCTTAATCAAATAAAATATATTAAAGATGAATGCAATAGGCTACTAGTAAATGATGAAGAAATAAAAGAGCGGTGGAAGAGATATTTTCATCAACTTTTTAATGAAGGTTTAGATGACCAACTTAATTTAGGCAATTTAAGTAGGTCAAATGAGTATACAAATTTAAATTTTATCATAAAATTCAAATTTCAGAAGTAGAACAATTTTTAAATGGAAAAGTCATTGAACCAGATGATATTCCAATAAAGGTATGGAAGTGTCTAAGGAAACAAGATATTGAATGCTTACAAAATTATTTAATATGATATTGAAGACAAAAAAAATGTCTGATCAATAGAAGATAAGTACCCTAATTCCATTATATAAGAATAAGGGAGACTACAAACTTGTGCAAACTATAAGAATATTAAACTAATAAATCATACCATGAAACTTTGAAAAAAAATAATAGAAAAAAGATTAAAGGAGACCACGGTTCTCGAAAATTAATTTGAATTCATACCAGGAAGGTCGACAATAGAAGCTATACATCTTCTCGAACAACTAATTGAAAAGTATCGAGAGCAAAAGCAGGATCTACACATGATATTCATTGACTTAGAAAAAGCTTATGATAGAGTTTCAAAGAAATTATATAAAGAACTTTAGAAAAAAAAATGTGTTAGTGTAACATATATTGAACTAATTAAGAATATGTATAAGAAAGTAACAACTAGAATGAAGACTTCAGGCGGATTAACTGAAACATTTCCAATAAAAATAGGATTACATTAAGGATCAACGTTAAGTCTCTATCTTTTTACACTGATCATGGACGAACTCACCGGACACATTTGAGATACAGTACCGTGGTGCATATTGTTTGCGGATGATATTGTTTTGGTAGATGAGACACGTGAAGGAGTAAATACTAAACTAGAATCTTAGCGAAAAACATTAGAAGTGAAAGATTTTAGACTTAGTAGAGTAAAAATAGAATATATGAAATTTAAGTTTAGCAATATTAGACGTAATGAGACAAATGTTAAGATAGAAGATGAGGAGTTGTCTGGAACTGAGAACTTTAAATATTTAGGATCATTTTTGCAAGGTGATGGAGGGATTGAGAGAGATGTCTTACATAGAATATAAGCAGGATGGTTGAAATGGAGGAAAACGTCGGATGTTTGATGTGATCGTAAAGTACCTCTAAAACTTAAAGGGAAGTTCTACAAAACGACGATTAGACCTGCTATGTTATATGACACTGAATGTTGGGCTACGACTCGAACACATGAGCAAAAGATGAGAGTTGCAGAGATGAGGATGTTAAGGTGGATGTGCGGACATACGAGGATGGACAGAATAAGAAATGAGAGCATTAGAGAAAAAGTCGGAATTGCATCTATTGAAGAAAAGCTCCAAGAGACACGTTTAAGGTGGTACGAACATGTACTTAGACGACCAATAAATGCTCCAGTTAAGCGATGTGAAACGATGACAAATATACACATCAAACGAGGAAGAGGAAGACCAAAAAAGACTTGGTTAGCAACAATAAAACAAGATAAAATTTATTTAAGTATAGATGATAATATAGTAGGGGATAGAGCCCAATGACATAGAAGGATTCATATAGCCGACCCCACCTAGTGGGATAAGGCTTGATTGTTGTTGTTGTTGTTGCATAGTTCCTTTCCTACACTGGAAGAGAGGATCCACTGAGGTGGTCAGTTTCAGCATAACCATTGGCCAGTAGTAAAAATCTCTTTAAAATATAAGAATTGATTGCCCTACATTTTTCCCATGTAATTGTTCACTTCTAGAAGTGTTTATTTAGGCAATGTTTTTCTCCCATTCAAAAGTATGTGTTAATTTTGTAATTCAGGATATCAAACTTACATGAACGAAGCCCTATTTATAGATAAGATTAGGACTTATTCAAAAGAATAAATCAAACCCTATCCTAGGAATAAATCAAAACTCTATCCTAAGAAATAATTATTCCTAATGATATTTAGGGATAACAATTATCCCTAATTATATCTACAATATTCTAACACTCCCCCTCAAGCTGAAGAATATAAATTATATGCACTCCAATTACTATATATGTAGTCAATTCGGGACCTCTCGGTGACTTAGTAAATATATCCGCTAGTTGATCACGTGAGTTAACAAAACTAGTAGATATTTCTCGATATAACTTTTCTCCGACAGTGCGATTACGACTTCTATACGCTTTGTCCTCTCGTAAAAAAGCTGGATTTGAAGCAATACGTGGCGGCTTGGTTATCACATATAAGTGACGTTTGTGTAACGCCTCCAAATTTTAGCTCAAGCAATTGTTTGAGCTATATAAGTTCTCGAGGCTATAGCCATACTCGATACTCGCTCTCAGATCGATCTTGCCACAACATTCTACTTTTTTTCAAGAAACAAGGTTATCTCGATAAATATACAAAACCGAAGTAGATCTCACAATGGGAGATCCCGCCACCAGATCGTAATATCCTATAACTCGAGTATGCCCTTTGTCTTCATACAAAAGACCCTTTCGAGCGCCTCGATATATCGAACAATGCGAATCACAAAGATCCCAACGTTCTTTACACGGTGAGTTGAGAACGACTTACTACACTACTGCAAATGAGATATCCGACGAGTAAAAGAAGTAACTTAGTCTTCCTACTAATCGCTCGTATCGCTCAGATCTAGTAGAGGCTCCCCCGATTTGGTAGAGCTTGACATTAGGACCCATAGGGTTGTCAATCTCAATTTAACATTCCTGCTTTTCTGAATATCCATCGTGATACTTCCTTTGAGATATAATGATCCCATTTCGACGCTACTTCTATTCCCAAGAAGTATTTAAGTCCGCCGAGATCCTTTATTCTGAAATGTTTGAAAAGATGTTGTTTCACTGTGAGATCCCGAGATGATCACTACTCGCGATGACAATATCATCAACATAAACCACTGGTAGATGCACCCACGATGGTGACGATAAAAAGACAGAATGGTCACCGCCCGAGTCACGCCGAATCGTTGAATTACAATACTAAATCTACCGAACTACGCTCGGATCGCTGAGACCATATAAAGATTTTTGGCGACACACAAGACCGAAGACTTCGAGCAACAAAACACGGAGGTTGCTCCACGTAGACTTCTTCGAGCGGTCACCACGTAAGAATGCATTCTTGATATCTAATCGATAAAGAGACCGTGTTGAATCGCAAAGAATGGATACGAGTAAGCGTATAGAGGACATCTTCGACAACAGGGAGAAAACGTGTCCGTAATCTAATCCAAGATCCGAGTATAACCTTTAGCAACGAGACGAGCCTTAAGCCGATCAATCGCTATTCGACTAACCTTCACTATATATACCCAGCGACAACCATCAACTGACTTTCCTTGTGGTAGAGGAACAAGATCCCAAATCCTACAATCTCGTAACATACATTTCCATCTGGATGGGTAAATGCATCTCCGCAGTTTTGGAAGAGAAGCAGTACAATGAAGAGGAAAGACAAGAATAATAGGAAGGAGATAGGCGATGGTAACTCAAAGAAACATAATGTGAGAAGGATTACGAGTGGAACGATACCTTTTAAGGGCAATGGAATATCGATTCAAATCTTCGACCGGAGGAGGGAGCGGAGGATCGGCTCCGAGATGATTCCATTGGCAGAGCCGGGCGTTGGCGGCGGCAGAAAGCGTAACGAGGACGACGCGATAAACTGGAGGAGGAATTGAGGAAATGGGGTGTGATAGAGAAACTTCCAGGAGGATCAAAGTGATATAGGCGATGTATGATTAAACTCGGATGATGACTCTAAGACCCAAAGAAAGGCTGAATCAAAAAGAACGCGTGACATCAGAGATGAAATCTGAGAGTAGGGAATAACACTTATACCCTTTCGAGACCGTGGTACCCAAGAAAAACACATTTACGCGACGAGGAGAGAGTTTATCAATGCCAGGATCAAGAGTACGAGCAAAGCATGTAGAACCAAAACCCTAGTGGTAAAGGATGAAGGGACTGCTTTCGGATAAAGTAATGAGGTATGATTTGACCTCGTAAAGTAGAGGAAGCGTACGTTGATGAGATAACACGCAGAAGTAATCACCCCAAAAACGAAGAGGAACGTGAGAGTGGAGGAGAAGAGTCCGTGGTCTCGAGAAGACGGCGATTCTTGCGTTCTGCGACTGACTCATTTCATTGGGGGTATGAGGACAAGACTTAGATGTAATATGCCAAAAAATGCAAACGGAGTAGATAGATATTCACGTGCATTATCACTCTGCGCAAGGATCGAAGAGGATACCAAATTGTGTTTGATTTCATTAAAAAGATTGAAAAATAAAAACAATTGAGCGATCTTTCATCGAGATATAACCAAGTACAACGGAAAAATCGCTACAAAGTAACAAAATATCGCAATTCCCAATGAGGTAACACGACTCGTGACCCCGATATCGAAATGAACTAAAGCAAAGGGAGACGTGGCGACTTATAACGCGAGGAGAAATGAACTACGATATGCTTAACCGGCACTACAAGATAAAGACTACAAGTGAGGCAGACTAGGATGTAATTGTTTTTAACTTATCAAGACCGGATGTCCCCAACCGAGCATGGATAACAAGTGGAGATCTTTGTCGCCGCACCGACAAGAGAGTTTTGGTGAAGTTGATATAGACTGAGATTCACATCCGAGCCAATCATCCTCCCCTGCATCTCGGCCTCGCAATGAAAACAGAAGATTTAGTGAATGAGATGACGACTCAAGAGACCGAGGAGTGACTTATTGATAATAAATTAAAGGGAGCTCCGGAACATAAAGAACATTCGAATGGGAAGAGAAGAAGAACGAATACAATACCAACACTGGGATCGAACGAGAACCATTGCCATAGGTAAAATGGTAAATAACCGTAAGTAGAAAGTGAGGAAAAAGAGATCTATTACGATGATATGACGGTGGCCCTGCAGTCAAGTACCCAAGGACCAAGAACGAGATATGCCAAAAGGAATTACACGGTACTGTTAGAAGGGAATTAGACTCTGTCGACCCTCATACCACTTCGTAAAGTCATCATAGGAAGGCGGTGGAGTCGAGCCGGTATCGATCGAGGCGGTGGAGTCGAGCCGATGTCAATCGCGAACCGGCCAAGACGCGATGTAACTCGAGCGATTTGAAGCAAGACGAGGAGGTCGACCATGGAGACTCAACATTTATCAATCAGGTGTCTTGACAATGATGATTACCAAGGACGCCCTTCGCCATTCTTACACGGTATTGTTATTTTCGAGACCAACGCCAAGAGTCAATGGAACGGAGGACGGTATCACAAGACTTTGGTAGGACACGAAGGCGAGAGTCGCTGTGTAGTCCATGGTTGCTTCATGGGCCGCCAGGATCCGATCACGAACACGAGTAATCGCGTACATATAACGCCAAAGACATAAAAATTTCTTCCGATTTTCAAGCTCGCAGAGAGTGCGCAGTGGGAGCAGTCATCAACTCACACGAAGGCTGTAGATCGATCCCAAATAAGTTGCGACATAGACTCCTTGATCCGACCGCATTAAGAATGGTCAGAGGTCATCACAAACTCGAAGTCGTCGAGAGAGTTGTAAAAGTTGTTGAGCCAGATCCAAACATCCTCGCAGTCTTATGAGTTCGAATACATCCCAAGAGATGGATGGATGGTGGCTCGGATAATGCAACACAACCACAGATCAACTTTTCTCCATAATCTGACGATCGACCACTCAATATCTTCTTCTTTGTGTAAGATGTTTTTCATAACCCCGTCCCAACAAGCCAAAGCTCAATATAAGAGGCCCAAGAGGAGTAGTTCTTACCATTGGTTAGTAAAGATCGGAAACTCCGGCTAAGTGTTGAGGGTAGCCGCTGATGAATCGGTTTGGATGATCCTTCTTGTCACATGACAAAGGATCGCGACGGCAGGAAGATCCCGACCGAGGAGCCGGTAAAGGTATCGCCTGGTGTTGGAGTCGGGGGCCCTGATCAGGAGGGGATAGTTAAGGATGGGCAGGAAGTTCCGGCCAGACACGAAAAGGACTCGCCGACGCTGCGTAAGGAGGCCGGCGAAGCGAACTCGGAAGAGCCGACGCGAGTCGGCGTCGCCGTCGATCTCGCGCCGACTTTAACAATCGAGGTCGTCGCCGGAGTCGACGGCAGGAGATGCCACGCTTGTGAGGTTGCAGGAATGGCGTAAGCGCCGCGGCGGCGGCGGCCGCGCGGGCGGCGGAAGAAAGGCTCGCTTTTTCGCCGCCGCCGGGCGGCCGAACGAGCGAACGGAGAAGAAGACGGAGAAAGCGAGGTGGCGCGCCGAGGCGCTGGCGCCACGCGATCGATGGATCGGCCGTGAATCCATCGCCTCACCGCACGCCGCCGCTGCGTCGCGAGGAGGAAGAAGGCCCGCCGCCGCCGTCGCACGCGAGTGTAGCGAAGAAGAAGCCGAGCGACGCCGCCGGGAGAAGAACGCGGCGCTCGGGAGAAAGAACGCGGCGGAAAACAAAATTAGGGCTCTGATACCATGTTAATTTTGTAATTCAGGATATCAAACTTACATGAACGAAGCCCTATTTATAGATAAGATTAGGACTTATTCAAAAGAATAAATCAAACCCTATCCTAGGAATAAATCAAAACTCTATCCTAAGAAATAATTATTCCTAATGATATTTAGGGATAACAATTATCCCTAATTATATCTACAATATTCTAACAGTATGTTTCTACTAATTTCCATGAATCTAGTAACAAGCAAAGATAGAACATTATGGTTTTCAAAAAATTACACAAAACCAAGGGACTATATCATGTTCATTGTTATGCATATGGTCTTGCATCGAGATCAGGTACATTTCTATTATGAGCTAATTGAGCTCATTTGTAAATTAATGTAATATTGAGGTCCATTAGAAATATTATCTAAATATAGTAGACGAGCTGTCTAGAGTTTTATGAGGAATAATTCTTCCCCTTAACATGTTATTAGTGTCAGCAGTTTCCTCTTCCTCTTTATAACTTTCCTATTTCATACCATTCTATGTCGCTTCTTTGTTTCGAGCCACAAAAACCGCCAGATCAGGAAACCTCGGAAGCCTACCACGGATCCGCAAGGCAGTATAAAAATAAAACTAACATGTATGTGTTTAATACCTTTAGATCTACTCTAGATCTACATGATAAGAAGTTACCCTTGAAGCGATGCCCTTCGCTTATCCCGCTCGTCCAAATGGATTGCCGGAACTCGAGAGTGTCAAGTGTACACTCCTCTATTGGTATCCACACAAGCAATAGGTGGAGAAAAGACAATCTTGAGTGTGCTAGCACTCCTTGAAGGTCTCGGCAATGGAGGATTGGGAGAGCAAGAGAGGAAGAGAGCCAAGGAAGAAGATGATCCAAGGAAGAAGAAGATGGAGTTACCCAAAAACAATTCACTCCTCATCAAGAAGTGGCCGACCACTTTAACCTTGGGGGGTTACATGCATGCATGTAACTCTAAGAGCCAATGGCTCTTCGTCTCCCTCATGAGGTGGCACCACATGATAAGTCAATGATGATGTGGAGCATCATCATTGGCCGGCCATGCTAAGTCATCATCATGACATGACATTTGGTCAAGTCAAACTTGACCTTTCATCTTCCCTCTCAAGTCAAGTCAAACTTGACCTCTTATCTCCCATGGTTGATCAAATCCAACCATTTGATTTAAGTCAATTTTAATTTAATGAATCTCTATTCATTAATTTAAATTGATTTGATGAATCAAATCTAAATTAGACTCATTCAACACTTGAATCAAATTGAGTCCAACTCAATTAGTCTAATTATGATTACTCTTAATCCAATTTGGTTCATCCCATGAACCTAATCCTCATGGTTCATCATATGAACTTAATCTCCATCTAATTGCCCTTTGTGTGTGACCCTATAGGTTCTTATAACGTTGACAATGTCCCTAAACCGATTTAGGAACATAAGGAATGAGCGGTATCTAGCAACACATCATTGCTACCCAAGTTACAAGAATGTTGAGCTCCAACATCACCTTTGTGACTACTAATTGTGACTCTCACAATATGTGACAATGTCCCTCTATCCTTGACATCTAGATTGACGACGTAATCGAGGCATGACCGCATCCCTGCAGACAATCTATATCTCAACTCCAAGTAGACTCACTCTAATCAAACGAGCTCAATATCTCATATCGACTTATTTCGGCGTGACCACGCACTTCGCGTGGTCTCACTCTATCAAGAATATCGATGTCACCCCTGATACATATAGAGGGATAGATCTCATCTACATCACTCATATCCTCCGCATAATTTGTTACATACCCAAGAATCGCCTTTATAGTCCACCCATTTACGCGGACGTTTGACGCAAAGTACGCAATTCCTTATATGAAGGAACCATGGTGACTTCAGTCTAAGGACTAATAGTCTAATAATACATGAGAAAGTATATGACACTCATATAACGATCCATGATACTTTCTCATGGTGGGTCATTCAGTATACATTCTCCAATGCATACCCATGTGTCAACTTGATATCTCATATCCATGACTTGTGAGATCAAGTCATCGTGTTGACCTACATGCTAGTCTCTACGCATTAACATTGTCCCTGAATGTTAATACTAGACTAGGAATGATTAAGAGTAGTGTTCTCTATATCATCTCATTATCGATTCAACCAATCGATTGATATAGATAAGAACCTACTACTCAAGGACATTATTATATTTAGTTATTTGACACCAATACAAGTAAATATAATAACCATGCCTTTATAAATAGGAATATGATACAATAAAGTCCATACAACAATCATCACATGATTGGCTCTAGGGCTTTCACTAACAACCCCTATCTCTTGTCTTCTCTCATTTGGTTTGCAACAAACATGATACACACATCTTCCTTGCCCATGAGCGCATTATCATCTTCCTTCTTCCTCAATGATGACCTTACTACCAATGTTGTCTGAATCATGAGTCCCCTTGTCGCCTATGCTGTTTGCAACACCCATGCTCTTAATTCTCAAAGATCCACATGTGAGATCCCTACCTCTGGCTGCTTGCATGTAAGCCCATGCATCGCAACACCAAGTGTCACTACCACCCATTCACATCTCTGAACGTCACAAAACTGCAGTTCTCTTCTTCCCACATATGAGCAATGACCCCTCTCGGCTTCATTTCTCACACAAGCAGCAAAGTTGCTTGACCAAGTTATTGAGTTTCAACCCCTGCCTAGCGTTTGGGCCAGCAGCTGGTTTTGACCCAACTTTTTGAGGCAGAGACAAATCTTAGTCTACCTTTCTAAGTTGACAGTTGATCCAAGTTCACTTTTATTGGGTTAACCTCTTTGGCAACCAAATTAGTTGAAAAATAAAATAAAATAAATATCAAATTCTTGAGGAGGTCAGCGGTGAGAATGAGGGGATGCTCTAGCCAAGATTTAAAATCTCGACTCGTATCGGGATTTCGATCTGCGACCGGAACGATACGGTTTCGATACCATATCGTCTGTGACGATACTATTTCAGTATTTTTTTTTCTTTTTTTTAAACATTAATATTAATTATTTGATTTTTTTTAAAATTTTAGTTAATTTTTAAAAAAGAATTTAAGATTTAATTTTACCTAAATTATAAATTCGAATTTAGAATTTTAATTAAAATATCTTTTATTTTTTAATTTTCTTTAAAATAAAAATAATAAAATATAAATTTATATAATTATATAAATTAATTAATAATTTATTTAATTAAATTTTACAGTTTAATTAATATATATATATATAGAAATTTCTGCGATCGCGGTTTCTCACCGCGATCGCGCTGTGCGTCGCCTTCCCGATCGCGCTGCCCGATCGCGATCGCGATCACGCAGCGCGATTGCCTTCTCGATCGCACTATGCGATCGCCTCTGTGTCGTCGGCGGCGGCTGCTCATCGCCGCCTCCCATTCTTCGCGTTCCGGTATCGATACGCGTTCCGGTTTTGGTTCCTCGTCAGAATGAAATTTTTCGCCAATTTCGTTCGAAACGGCTCAGTATTTAAAACCTTGGCTCTAGCAGACCATTTGAGCATAGTCAAGGTTCCTTCTTATAGTTGATTTTTCGTAGTAACTCAATCAAATAGTTTCTTACCAACTCAATGTAGTTCCAATGCTATTGTTCTAGTAGAGTGCTCAAGGTTCCTCTGGGTCTAGGCTATTGTCAGTGTTAATCACTTTATTTGCCCATTGAAATATGTTTGTTATCTCTCTCATGCCTCTAAGTCTGTCTCCCTAGTATCCTGTTTCTCCACTCACACACTAGCGCGTCCTACCAATGTCACAATAGTCAATGGGTGTCACTTATCGGTTAGAGGCATTCGAGATGTTTCCCTTTCATCTATGTTACATCTGTCTTTGGTATTCTATATCCTTGAGTTTCCATTAAACTTACTAGATCATGAATTATATGTCACCTTTAATTTAACAACACTTCTGTTTCTATTTAGGATTAGGAAAACAAGGTAATTGGCATCAAACACAAGTCTAGTGAGCTTTACCAGTTGGATATACCTCCATTGCCTTTAGCTCACTTAGCTACACCTACCCCTCTAAATTTACAATCTTGATCACTCATCTCTTTAAAACATGAGGTAAATGATCTCTAATCTAACTAATCTTCAAGCACTTCAATGTGAGTCATGTCAATGGGGTAAACATATTAGATCTTCCTTCTCTAATACTATTCATAAGCGTGCTTCTACACCCTTTTCTTAGTTCATTCAGATGTTTGGAGTCCATATCGAGTTACATTAGTTGTTTAGATATTTTGTCACTTTCATGAATGATTAATCTTAAATGACTTGGTATTTTCTAATGAAACATTATTCTAATCTTTTCTCTATCATTTACACCTTTTATGTTGAAATTAACTCAATTTGTATCTATCAAGTGTGTACATAGTGGCAATGCTAGGGAATGCTCTTTTTTTTCACCCTTTTCATACTTCCATATTAAGTAATGGTGTTCATCATTCCTCGTGTCCATATCCACAATAGTGAAATGATGTAGCAAAACGAAAGAACAAACATATTGTTAATATGTTTAGACTTCCTAGACTCTTCTACGCATGCATCTCCCCTTTCTTTCTAGGTGATGTTATTTGAATTGTATGTTATCTTATTAATTGAATGTCATTCTTCACTCTTCATGGTCAAATCCTCTTCACTATCTTTTTTCAAAAGCTGTGTTATATTTTATCTTCTACCATGGGTCTTTTGATGCACTTGTTTTATTTACCTAATGTCCCGATCATAATAAGTTAACTCCATAATCCATTACGTACATTTTCATCAATTATTGTCATCTCCCAAAGGTTGTCATTATGACTCTACTATGCCATGCCATGCCTTTATCTCTACCAATGTGACTTTCTCAGATTTGCTCTTTTCTTTTCTTCTGACCAATCTTTACCCAAGTCAGTGCAAGAAGTTTTGCTATTCTAATGTCCTTTCTAAACCCACCGATCAACCTACTCTACCCTCTACTACTGCTGAGCCACCACCTAAGACACCCCTCCTGTGGGTGTACAATTGACAACCGCAATGTGAAGATACTCCAGCATTTCCCGAGACTCTCTAATTCTCCAAATGTTGATCACACACTCAGATGCCCGTTGATTTGGACATTCCTATTTTTTATAAAGGTACTAGTAAATGTTCTACTTCCCATTCACTTTCTCATTTTATATTTGGAGCATCTCTAACACCAAAATACTGTCATTGTGAATTCTTTATTCTCACATTCAACATTTAGTTCCTAGGTATGTGTTAGAGACACATTCAAATCCAAGATAGCAACAAGCTATGATCAATGAGATAGATGTTTTACACTCTAATAACACTTGGAAGTTAGTTTCTCTTCTTCCAAAGAAGTTTATAGTGGGCTATAGATGGACCTTCTCGATTAAATGTTCAGCTGATAACATTATTAACTGCCTCAAAGCTCATCTAGTAGTAAAGAGGTACACTCAGGATTATAGTGTTGACTACATTGATACATTTTCTCTTATGACAAAGATTGCTTACGTCTTCTCTTTTCTCTCTCTGATTGTTGTCTTCCAGAGGACCCTTTATCACTTTAACATCAAGAATGTCCTTCTAGGTGATCTTTTTGAAGAGATCTATATAGAGAAACTTACAAGCTTTGTTGCCCAGGAGGAGACTAATCTTGTGTTGAAGAAGTCACTGGATTGAAATTATCATTAAGAGCTTGGTTCGAGAAATTCATCTCATCTATTTGTCAATAAAGTATGACTAGAAGAGTTGCAAACACGTATTCTTCTTATTGTCGACATAGATGACATTATTATCATTGGCAGCAACTCTATCGAGATGTATCAAATTGGAAGATTATCTCAGTTTCATGGATGACATTATCATCATAGTCAATGACTCTATCAGGATTGCCAAATTGAAAGATTGCAAACTAAAGTATTGGTTGATCCAAAGGACTTCCTTAGTCTAGAAGTTGTTCGCTTACGTGAAGGTATTTATATCTCATAACCACTAGTATGCATTAGGTATTCTCAAGAAGGTTACCATGTTAAGAAATAAACCAATAATATTGCATGGATTTTAATGTCCATCAGTACCAAAATGAGGGGAGCCTCTAGCTGATTCAAGGAAATTAGAGAATGTTGATAGAAAAACTAAGCTATTTTATAGTCATCAAACATAAGATCTAAAATCTCAAACCATGTCAGAATCTCGATCTTTGACAGAAAGAATATTTCGTTATTGTGTTGACGTTCTACCGTACGGTGCTAATGATAAATTAAATAAAGAAAAGAAAAAACAACTATATCTTAAGTTCTAACTGTGTTCCAAATTATACAATTTTGACATTATCTTAAGGGGTACAATTTTGAATTTATCTTGTATGGACACAAGTTATAAACAAACAAATAACAACAATATTTCAATTCATCCTGACCTGTGTTGTAGTATACCAAGGGGTGTCAAATGTTGGCGTGGCACAACATCAATATAATTGACAGATCGACACAAAAGACATTATCTATGCTAAATAGTATCAAGTTTTAATAATTTATTCGAATGATATGTTTCGACTATGCCACTCAACACAGTACGAGATCTCAAACTACAATCGATCTCATATCCCATTTTTTTATTAGTGTGATCAACTAGTTTCTAGAAAATTCATATCATGACAATGAGTAGCAATTACCAAGATCCTACATAATTAGAGAAGTTTTCTGAGGCAAGGTATTTTATGTCATGGCAGAGGCCATCTTTAGATAATAGAATACTTTGATGCAAATTGGGTAGGTTCTCCTTCAAACAACAATGAGCCATTATATTCTCTTATAAGGTTACCTCATCCGAGGCAGAATAAAGGATGATGGCCCTAGCAACAAATGGGCTCATTCAAGTGAGACATTAGTGATTGAGCCACAATATGTTCCTACAATATATATAGCTTTGAATCTCGTGTTTTATGAGGGGACAAGACATATTGATTGTCACTTCATTAAAGAGAGTCAATCTAAAGAGAGAATTATTTCTCTTATTAGTTCTATTATTAAGAGAGCCTAGAGTTGAATATATTTGTAAGGAGTTAGGTTCCTTGTAAATATATGTAATGAACAGATTCAAGCATGTGATCCTTTATCAAGCATAGTTCGATTATGTTGCACTAATTAAGCTTATTTCCTTTATTGCCAAGTCCTTATGAACACATCAAGGTTTAAAATCTCGACTCGTATCGGGATTTGATTTGCGGCAAGACGATCTGATTTCGATAATATCGTCCGTGCGATACTATTTGATTTTTTAAACATTAATATTAATTATTTGATTTTTTTTTTAAATTTTAGTTAATTTTTAAAAAAGAATTTAAGATTTAATTTTACCTAAATTATAAATTCGAATTTAGAATTTTAATTAAAATACCTTTTATTTTTTAATTTTTATTTAATATATAATTTATTTAATTAAATTTTACGGTTTAATATATATATATATATATATATATATATATAAATTTCACCGCGATCGCGGTTTCTCATCGATCGCGATGCGCGATCGCCTTAAACGTGATCGCACTGCATGATCGCCTTAAACGCGATCGGACAGCGCGATCGGGAAGGCGATCGCGCTTCCCGATCGTGCAGCGCGATCACGAAGTCGATCGTGATCGCGTGAAATTTCTAAATTTCTATATATATATATATTAAACTGTAAAATTTAATTAAATAAATTATTAATTAATTTATATATTAAATAAAAATGTAAAAAACAAGATATTTTAATTAAAATTCTAAATTCGAATTTATAATTTAGGTAAAATTAAATCTTAAATTCTTTTTTAAAAATTAACTAATTTTTTTTTTAAAAAATCAAATAATTAATATTAATGTTTAAAAAAAATACCGAAATAATATCGCACGTCTGATGATATCGAGATGAAATCAGATCCTTGTTTAAAACCTTGGAACACATCATAATGACACTTGATATGCCTTATGAGAAATGAATAATAAGCCAGAAACTTTCTGGCTATTATCACTCACAATATTTTTGGTTATTTATTTAGATTGTATTTGTTACTGAAATGAATATCCAATTAGAAACTTTGTTGGTCATTATATCTCAAAATATTTTTTAATTATTTATTTAGGTTGTAATTATTACTTGGGTTGATTCCTGGGACCATCAAATGCTAGGAAGCACTTCTAAGGCCAAACTTGGGGATTCACACCAAATTGAAGTTTCAAATTTCAGAATGTCGTAAAACATTCGCTATGGCGTCGGGTATTCAAATGGTGTTACTTAAGGCTAAATAATTAACTTATCTTTCCTTCCATTTTTTCTGCAAGAGAATATTGTTTCTCTTCTCCCTATATCAAATTCTAGTTTTTTTTATGAAACTGACCTTCTGGAGTTATGAAATTTTATTTTTTATTCTATCATCTTCATGAGAACTCAAAAATCAATTCCACCTAGTGGGATAAGACTTGGCTGTTGTTGTATTCTATTTTTTCATGAAAACACAAGAATATTCAAATTAACTAAATATCCTTCCAGCTTTTTGAGATCCAAGATTATATTAAAATCAAAATTTCATGTAAACACAAGAAAGTAGCTTAATATTTTTTGTGTATATATGTGCAGATAAAAGAAAGGTGAGAAAAACGTTTTTTTTTCTTTTATATATTTTGGTTGTTTCATAAAAAAGTCTAAAATGAACCAAGTATGAACCAACATAACCTGAGGTTCATCCTAAGGATGCCAATTATTCAGTTCCAAACAAAAACAAGAGCAGAATTGAACAAAAATGTCCAGTTCAGTTCAATGTGGGTTTTAATGAAATGTAAAAATATTTGGATTTTTAGTCATCAATCGAATCAAACCAATGAATTTATTTTCTCAGGTTATCTTTGTGATTTAAATTTATTTTGAATAATTTAACATTTACATGAAGAGCTGCAGATTTTACAGAGAATTCACAATATGACAACTTAATTCATCACAGTTTTTTTTTTTCCTTTTTTTACTATTTTCAGTTCATAAAGAGTTGCAATTTGATATAAAACATATAATCATGGCATCTTTAGTTCATAAAGAGTTGCAGTTTGATATTAAAATATAAACTAATGATGTGTAATACACTAATTTGGTTCAAACTTATAATTCTGATTCTTTTAGTTTCTTAAAAAAACTATACAAAATTTTTCCTTTCATTTGGTACAGTTCAGCTAAGTTTGTACCTAATGGACACCGTAGTCAATCCCATTTTTGTTACTTTTTCTATCTAAAACTAAATATGGTTATAAATATTACAATGAATTTATATATTGCATATTTTATATAAATACAACATTTCATATTTTATCGCCTAGCTTTTAGGTATTTGACATTTTATTTTTTTTGCATATTTGTTCCATTCAGTCCCAGGCAAACATAGCTTAAGATGGCTCAATGTCAGTTATATTCTCTGCATTTTCATAATTATAATTTTATTTTGTTTCTTTCAACATATACGTGTTAGTTGTATTTGTTAATGTAAAAAACAATCAAAATTTTACTACATCTTGTTATATATTTTTTCCCTTTTCTATATAAAATATTGATATCCTCGTAGTAATTTTTATCAGCAAAGATTAATTAATTTAGTTGAAAAGGCTGCATAATAAATAACAAAACAACTTAACATTTAATTAATAAAATATTGACGATAATAGTATCATTATCAACTAACTCAAGAAAATGATCACTTGAAAAGTGATTTTCTCAAATGGAACCTATTTTCCTTTTTAACTATAAACAATTTCTATTGACAAAGTTCTCATGTGCAAGATACTAAACAATGTGCATGGTTTATTGTTTTGCGTCATTCACACAATTAAAACATTTCATTCCGCTAATTAATTGGCAGGACATGGGACAACTAGACTGACATACCTAGGACGAGGACTCCATGCAACTCATGCTCATGGTCTAGAGTGACAATGGAACCATCTTTGTACAGCACTCTATTACAATCCATAATAAGAGATATAGCATAAAGAGAATCGATGTAGAACAAGTCTCCAGGGGATCGAGACGAGACAATCCTAGAAGGATTGAATTGAATGTCAACTCAATCAACAAGTGGAATAAAGTACTTAGAACATATCAATTTGTGAGTCTATACGAGGAATCAAATCTTGTAACGACTTCAAAATATTAACACAACTCTTTTTCCTCTCTCTCTTCCTCCCTCTCTCTCTCTCTCTCTCTCACACACACACACACAGCAATGTTAAGACCATTGCATCGCTAGGGGAGGGTGAATAGTAATTTTCAATTTTGTTGGTGCAAGAATGCTCCAGGTACTAATTACTTTTGATGTTTAGACAATCAAGTTTTAGTTACGCAATGTTGATGTTCTAACATGAATATTGAGTAACAGGCAAGGTTTAAAATTTCGACTCGTATCGGAATTTCGGTCTGCGACCGGAACGATACGGTTTCGGTATCATATCGTCCGTGCCGATACTATTTCGGTATTTTTTTTAAACATTAATATTAATTATTTGATTTTTTTTAAAAATTTTAGTTAATTTTTTTAAAAAAATTTAAGATTTAATTTTACCTAAATTATAAATTCGAATTTAGAATTTTAATTAAAATATCTTTTATTTTTTAATTTTTATTTAATATATAAATTAATTAATAATTTATTTAATTAAATTTTACCGTTTAATATATATATATATATATATATATATATATATATATAGAAATTTCACGCGATCGCGCTACGCGATCGGAAAGCGCCGTCGCCGTCGCTGCCACCTCCTCCGGTACGGTACGCGTTTCGGTTTCGGTGGTTCGTCGGAACGAAATTTTTCGTTGATTTCGTCCGAAACGGCTCGGAATTTTAAACCTTGGTAACAGGTAGAAGGAAAGTCCAAATATGAAGACTTAGCAAGAAAATTCCAAGGGTAAAGATTTGACGGCGTTAATCCAAGTAAGTAGTCTTGGCGACGTAAGTCAAAATGGAACTTGACAATGAAAGTTCGGAAGCGTGACTCTTGGCGGGGAGTCTTGGAGGCGCGGCCTCTTGGCAAAGAAAGACCCGACAACATAACAAACCTGAAGGAAACACTTGAAGACTAGCGCAAGGATGAGGAGTCGCAGACTCAGAGACATTCTAAAGGCATGAAGCTGATGGAAGAAGCTTGAAGACTTAGGTCTAGGCAAAGGATAAGTGTCAAATATGAACATTATAGGAGTATGATTAGTAGCTTGTTATACCTAACCGCTAATAGACCGGATATATTATTTACGATAGGAATGTGTGCAAGATACCAATCTTGTATCAAAGAGTCTCATTTAGTAGCGGCCAAGAGGATTTTGAAATATATCAAGAGTACTTTTAATGTAAGTCTTTGGTATCCTAAAACTCGAAATTTTGATTTATTTGGGTATACCGATTCTCATTATGCAAGCTGCAAATTGGATTGAAAAAATACTAATAGTGGATGTCAATTTCTTGGATCCTCCCTAGTGAGTTGGAGTAATAGAAAGCAATCTTGTGTTGCTTTGTCCATAACCAAGGCCGAATATGTGGTCATGGTGGTTGAGTGGGCCAACTACTTTGGATGAAATATACCTTAGAGGATTATGAGCTCCACTATTCCAAAGTCAAAGTTTATTGTGATAATATTAGTACCATCAGTTTGACAAAAAATCTGGTACATCACTCTGAGACAAAGTACATTAAGGTGAAGCATTACTTCATTAGAGACCATGTGGCAAGAGGAGACTTTGAACTAAATTATATTGAGTCTAAGTCTAACCTTGCCGACATCTTCACCAAGGCTCTACCCGAAGTAGAGTTTACATCCCTTAGGAGAGAACTTGAAATGTGCTTTGTAGAATAAGACGTATAGGTTTGCATAATCCCATAGCTAAAACTTAGGACTTATACCTCAAAAACATCTCACAAAAGACTTAGGCAACCTTGATTTTTGTATTTTGCCACTTAAACATCGTGTGAGATGTTAGGAAGATGCATTTGGTTCATTATACTTGTTATGATGTATTACTTTGAGTCAAAAAGACATCTAGAGGCATGAATTATTAATTGGACCAATCATTGGGAAGACTTGTGTATAAGTAATGTGCACATAGCTCTAAAAATATGATTGAAAATATCAAATAAAATATTTTTCAAAATGTATTTATTATACTTGGAAAAATAATTTTTATTGGTTAAGCAAGAGTGGTACAAAGTTTTGAAAAATAGTAAAGGTTTTTATTGGTTTTCAAATTTGTGTCAATCTAAAAATCTAGAAAACATTTATTTTTCAAATTATTATTCCTGGATAGGAAATGGATTGATGAATGTGTCAGCAAATTTTTATGAATTTTTGATATTCCTAAATTTAGTTATGTATTTTTCAATGTCGTCTGAGAAATTAGTTGTGGATTTCAACAGGTGACAGTTGACTGGTATTTCCTTTAGTCGACTGATTTTGGTTGAATAAGTTCGATTTAGCCATAGAATTTCAACCCTCGGTAGTTCAACCTCTCCTAACCCTTTGGACAAGTGTTTAACGAGTAATATTATCAGTGAAAATGAATTGACAAGTTAATTCGGGATGTTTCAATTTTTACTTTTGTGTTTAGAGCTTAAATTTCCTATAGGTGTTGGATCCCTCCCGAGAACAATCCTTATTGTTGGTACATGATTAAGGGGGAGCAAGTATTTAGGGAGAGACTTAAATAAAAAAATCTAAACTCAAGACATAGAGTTGAATGTTTTATTGTTGGTGCAAAATTAGACAATAATTTCATTCGTGTTTCAAACCTTTTCCCTATAATAATAAGGTTATTTTTTCAAAGGTTGATGGGATTATCTCAACCTTAGAAAGTATGTTGGATTAATGAGGAGCTTTAAGTGTATTTTATTCCTTAATTCAAAGCATAAGTTCTTAATGACAATTTTGTGGTCAACATTGAATATGTTGGATTAGTAACTAAGTGTTTACTCTCTCTCTTTTTGAAATGTGTCAAGAGGGGAGAAGTAAGTATTTAAGTTAAACATACTTACATATGTGCTTTCATGTTATGTCATATTGCATATTTAAAGACAACTTAAATTATTATCAAATATAAAAAAAGGAGAAGATTGTTGGTGCAAAAATGCTCCAAATATTAATTATTTTTTATATTTGGACAATCAAGTTTAAATTAGACAATGTTAGTGATATAACATGAATATTGAGTAACAAGTAGAAGGAAAGTCCAAGTATGAAGCCTTGACAAGGAAAGTCTAAGGATGAAGACTTACGGCTGGATAATCAAGTTTAAATTAGGAAATGTTAGTGATATAACATGAATATTGAGTAACAGGTAGAAGGAAAGTCCAAGTATGAAGCCTTGACAAGGAAAGTCTAAGGATAAAGACTTGACGGCGTAAGTCCAAATATATAGTCTTGGCGGCGTCAGTCCAAGTGGAACTTGGCAATGAAAGTCCCAAAGCGTGGCTCTTGGCGGGAAGTTCTGGAGGCACGACCTCTTGGCAAAGGAAGACCCGACAGCATGATAAAGCCGAATGAAACACTTGAAGGCTAGTGCAAAGATGAGGAGTCGTGGACTCAGAGGCATCCTGAAGGCATGAGACTGATGGAAGAAGCTTGAAGACTTAGGTCTAGGCTAAGGGTAAGTATCAAGTATGAAAGGATCATACTTGAGGTGTACTAGTCGACTAATGAGTTAAAACAATCGTACAAATTGTTTGGCAGTCGACTGATCGAGTGTTAGACTGTCTGGAGCTCAGTGATCTGACGAGTCAGTCGACTATTGTGATGAAGTAGTCAACTGACTTTAAGTGGACAGGACACAAATTATTTGTGAGTCGACTCGTCTGTCGATTTGATCAGTCAACTAGTATAGTGATCAATCAACTAGTGAAGTGCCCCTTGAGTTGCGGCGATCAAAATCGCGAGAATCACAATATGTCAGAAGTTATTAGATTCACTCGACAGTCACACCAGTCAACTACTAATGTTGAGCAATCGATTGGCATAGGTAAAAACGGGCAGACTACAAATTCTATATAAGAAGGGGTTTAGGGCTTGGAAAGGCTAGTGTTCTTGTGCGAATTTTTCATCCTAAAGCTCTCCAAGTGCTCTCTGTCCATATTCTCTCAATCTCTTCTTCCTAAGCTCATTCCTAAAATCTTATAAAAAAAGAGATAGTGTTGTAAGAAAGGTTTCTCTACCTTGGTGTTCATCCAAAGGAGAAGTTAATGGAAGCTTGCGTTGGAGTAATCCGTCTTAAGGATTATTGTGGAGTAGAAGTGGATCTCCGAACCACATTACATCGCCGTATTAGCATTGGTTTGCTTTGTTTTTCATTCTAGCTTTAAATTTATATTTGCTTCCGCTAACGAGTTGTAGAAACGAGTCGAAGAAAAACTATTCACCCCCCTCTAGCCTTAAAAAGATCTTCACCAAATTTATCATACGTCAATCGCGTGCTTGTCTACAACACGTTAATATACAACAGAAAATGAAAATAACAAATACAAAGTATTTTATATGGTTCGAAATCTCTGATTCCTACTCCACGACATAATCCTAGTGATAGCATCACTAATCTTTCTCCTTTTCGAATATTTTTCAAAGGCAAAAAAACCTCTGACAATTTGTTCCTTTATAAGCAACACAAAAAGAATACAAATATATAAATGATCTAGAAAGAAATAGAAATAAACAATTTTACAAGTGAATCTCGCTTTTGGTTAATTTTTTATTGTTTTGGTTGTTTTAGAATGCTCCCTAAAGGCATAGCATAGAATACAGTAATGCTTCCCCTTCAAATTCTCCAAAAATTTCACCTGTAAAGTCTCTAAAGCCCTTTTTTATAAGTTGCAGATCGGATTGATTTCCGTCTAGTAGTTAACTGGTAGAACCCATCAGTCGATTGCTCCATTCAATCCAACAATTTCACTTGCAAAATAGCTCTTTACAACCAGATTTGACCATATCAGTTGACTAATGCCTAGATAGTTAAATTTCCTAATTGACTGTCAAACCTTTTGTTATACTGCTATAATGCTATCAGTAAACTAATCTTCTCCATTAGTCAACTGACAATGATCAGTCGAATTAAACAGTCAGGCTCTAAATTTTCTATTCATCGGACAGTAATATCAATAGATTGTTACTCCATAACACTTGACTGATACTGCTATTTTAACTTTTTCAAGACTAAAATCTCACTTTACCTATATTCGGTTGACCATAACGTATCAGGACTTCTCCTGCTTAACATCCGATCATCCTTGATTTGCTAAAATTTTACTCGTCTAGTATCCGATTAACCTTGACCTATCAAGACTTTACCATTGTCAAATATCAAATCCTCCTTGACTTGTTTGGACTTTCCTTCTCGTACCAAGTGTCCGATTCTCCATGACTCACTTGGTCTTCATCTCTCATGCTAAGTGTCATGTCCTCTTTGACCCACTTGAACTTCTCCATTTGTCAACTTTTTATTGGACTTCCGATTGCACTACAATCTCACTCTCCGACAATATTTTCTTTTACATCGAGCTTGGTCACTCTTGATCAATAATCTCCCCCTAGAGAGTATCGCTTGGTCATCACCATATATTACTCAAATATCAAAATCCAACTCAAACTCAACTCGAGCTTAATAAACCTTGACCAGAGATCGATTGCACTAATAAGTAATTCTTGCTTTAGGTTGCAATAATAGACACAACCTCGTGTGTTGCCGCCACAACCTCACATGCAACCATTAGTGGTCATCTATAAATGAGCCGCAACCAGGGGAAGCTCCACCTATCATGACCCACCTCACAGTCATCCAATATGCCACCTCAATTGTTGCCATAGAGACTAAAACTTATAAGTGTAGAAATTGAGAATGCAAAGGATAGAATTCCTCCCTCCCATTCAACCTCTAAGTAGTCCAAACAAATCACAGTCATTCGACTCAATCCCAAGATAAGGTGGCTTCCAATGAGCAAAGGAGAGTTTCTCGGCCAATTTTAAGATTTACATACATCTCTATAGATTCAATTGTATATATGCTCTATAACAAATTAGTATCAAAGGCAAGTATGGGCAACATATCTTTAAAGCAAACCGGATCCATTTTGGCATTAAAAAAGCAATGATTAAATAAATAAACCAACAACTGCTAAATTCGATAAAAGGGTACCTCCACTTAACAACTATTATACCTTCCCACTCAACAAAAGAAAAAACATCTATATCAAAAAGATAATGTTCGAACAAATAACCAACAATCATCTGATTCGGCCAAAAAGATGCCTCCACTTTATAATTGCTCCACCTTTTCATTTGACGGAGTCAAATTCTCTTCGATTGAGGAGAATGACAGAGTCAAGAATTTAATTTATTAAAAGTTGTCTCAGTTGTTAATTTTTATAATTAGTTGGAACATAAAAAAAAAGTTATTTAATTTTTTTAGAAAATTATTAGATTTTTATTAGAAAAATTAGGGCTTTGTTAGAAAATTTTATTATTTTACAAAGAATAGGTCGTGTCCGTAAACTATAAAAGGGGTTAGGACCCCATGAATTATCAAGTTTTGAGTTAATACAATTTGCAATTTTCTTTTCTCTTAGTGAGAATCGTATTCTTGTTCACTTTGTTATGCACATTAATTGACATCGTAGCTTTCTTCTAGGTGAGGATTATGTCTATATCCTTCCACCATGTTGCATTAAATAGTATTAAAGTCAAATTCCTAATTTGGTATTCAATACTTTTTTATCCATCTTCACTATTATTGTTTCTCTCTACCATTACTTTTCTTTCCTCCACCACCATCATCTCTCTCGTTATTGTACTTTTATTTTTTTGTTATTATTCATCACGTCTTATTTTCTCTATGCACAATCATTTATTCTTTTTTTCACTACTAATTTGTCCATCACAATTTTATCATTAAGCAATGTTGATCCATCCTCTCTATTATCACTTTTATTGAGATTTTCTTCTCTCGTTGCCATCACACGTCATTTCTTTCACCACATCATCCGCACATCTACTATCATCTTCAACTTTCATCATTTTATTCTTCCACCACCACCACCATTAATTCTATATGTTCACCCATTCTTTGGTTCTAGCTATATTCTTGGATTGCCTCATCATTTTCACAAATCATCAAATTTATCATCGTTTGGGATTATCACATCCCGATCTCTATTGTTACTATCATCATTGTTTCCTCATGACAATCACTTATAATATAAAAAATCATAAGTAGAGGAGATCAAGCTTGCATATGAACTTTCAAATTCTACAACAAGAAGGCTTACATCAATCTAGTAGCATTGTTCATTCTTTGAAAATTATTATTGTTTAATTGAGTAGATTAATTATTTCATATGCATTATCTTTCTCATTATTCTTGTCTATTTTATTACTATCTTATTATCTATCTATTTTGGCATTTACTACCCGTTTCATCATCATTCATTAAATTTCCTATTTATTTTTTTAAATGACTACATGTCTTAAGCTTATAATATCCATTATTTGTCGAACCTCCACATCATCACGATAAAAACTCCACTATCAGAGAGGTAAATACTAAATTTAAACTTTTGGAAGCAAAGTATAAGACCTATCAATTTAGAGTGGAAGACATAGAATGACTTAAAGCCTGTGTTGCTGACAACCCAATAAACGACATGAGTTTTAAGCTAACAAATCACATATGATACATAACTCAATCATCATCTACGTATCATCCATGTTAGAGCCATCAATTGGTTATTAATAAAATAGACCACTTTCAGGACACCCAAAACCGATCTAGATCTAGACTTACCTAAATTTGAAATTAGGTTAGAAAAAAATATTTCCAACCAAGTCAAACTAGATATCCTAACTTCGATGGTTAATTGGATCCAAATGCATTTCTCAATTAGATTGCCAAGATTGAGAATTACTTTGATTGGTACAATATAATTGAAATTAAACAAGTACGATTTGCAAAATTCAAACTCATAGATTCGGTAAAGAAATTCTTGCAGTGTCCAATATCAGCATGTAGCAAAAGAGGAAGAATCAATTACAAATTGAGTAAAGATAAAATGAATTCTAAGTAAAAAATATGTTCCACCATACTTTAGAAAACAACGTATACTATGTGGATTAATTTAGAACAATCAAACATAAGTGTAAACGAATATCTAAGTAAATTTAAAAATTTATGAATGCGTTGTAACCTCAAATTAGACCCTAATCAAATTTTGATCTACTTCATTAGTGGATTGAGACATGAAATTCAAAGACAATCCAAATTGTTTGCTCCGACCTCGATTGAGAAGGCTTGTCAAAAGGCTAAAGAGATTGAGTGTTTTATCAAACTCCTTTACATGCATCCATTAGCTCCCTCAACAAGTAACAATCCTACTTATATAGTGTCACAATAATCTAGTAAGCCTCCTAGCCCAACTCATATTGGATCTGTTATCAGGCAAATAGAGATAAATACACAAGGTATTAGGAAATAGAAAATCCTAATATTCAATATTTAAATTGCTATAACAAAGGTCATATAATATCCAAATGTCCACACATAATCTTAGCATGTCTTTGAACATGAAAACAATGAAGAAGTTGACCCTCTTAACTAACACCGTGAAAATGAGAAAACTAAAGAACAAATCAAAGAAACTAATGTAATCCATTTTATCATTTCAACGCCTGTGTTAGATGACACGTGAAAACTCACTAGTATCTTTCACACATATGTCAAATGTAGGAGCAAGGCATGTAAGATTGCAATCAATAGTGAAAGTTGCATGAACATAGTATCCACACAAGCCCTTTCTAGAATCCAAGCCACCCTCGAACCACACCCAAACACTTATAAGGTAGCATAGGTAAATCAAATCTCTCTCCCATTACACAACAGTGTTTAGTTCCTATAGAGATGAGTTCGTATAAAGATAATATATGTTGTGATATTTTTCGTGTGAATGTGACCCATGTCATTCTTGGTCGATTTTTGCTTTATGATTACTTTATTACTCATGATGGACGAAAAAATATGTACTCTTTCAAACACAATGGCAAGAAAATCAGAATGAACCCAATAAAACCAAACCTAATCTGTTCATCAAAGCGACCCAGTCCTTGAGGCAACCATCTTCTCACACAATGCACATTTGAAAAGAAAAAGGAGAAGACACCATTAGTGACCCATCACATTAAATTGGACCCTATGAGACTTAAGAATATAACTTACACAAAGTTAACTTATAAACCCCAACATATGCATATGGCCGACCCGCACCAAAGATACAATCCCAATATCTCAATTGTATATCCTACCACTTGTCGAATTTGCCCACAATAACTTAGTAAACCAATCTATTAGTAATAGTACATTTAAAATTGTGTATGAGTCAAAAGCTCGTCAACCTATTATGTTGATTTCCTTACTAACCAATTCTCCTTCGTTTAAGTTGGCTGAGAGTTTTACTAAGCGAATTAGAGATATCCATGATAATGTCAATAGGAAAATCACACTAAGTAATGAGACTTAGAAAATTCAAAAAAAAAAATGTTGAACCGCTACATTAACAGCCCCCTCCGACTGTCCTTACCGGTGGAAGAGGTAAATCAGGATCTCAGTTGGTAAGTGCAAAAAAAGGGGGTCGGTCGATAGCCTAGGGTGATGAATTCCTCGGAAATTGATCCCTGCTCACTATGGATAAACCCCTTTGTACTTACCAACTGAGTTAGCCCTAGGGGCTGAGACTTATAAAATTCAAGCTAATGCACACTGTAAATTTAAGGAATAGAGTATTGGCGATTATGCACGTGTCCACATTCACCTCAAGTACGTCCTTAAAAACTCCTCAAAAAAGCTTCATAACCCCTCTTTTGGTCTTTTTCAAATTATAAGAAAAATTAGTGATAATGTATATGTTGTTAATATACCAATTAATGCAGCATCCCCTTTAGGTGAGGATTGTATCTACATCCTTCCATCGTGATGCATCAATCCTATAACATTTGGTTGCTTGATGTGTCTAAGCAAATGGCCGAGGATCGAGTTGATGAAAATCAATATCAATTGCATAAAAAAGAGGAGCAAGAAAACCTATATGTGAAGTCATGAAGATTGCATCACTTGCGAGGGAGATGGAGACCTTATGAGCAGCTCCGAAGATGATAGCAGGTGGATGATCAACTGCTTGCAACTCATTTTGGATAAAGGTAAGTTTCTAGATCAAGAAAATCTTTCGTTTGGAAACTAATGGGTTAATATGGTGCAGAGGCAAGCGCATCCAGGCGGTGAGGATTTTAGTTGAGAGACAAGGTCATATACTATTCTTGTGACGCAGAGGACGCACAACAGGTCACTGTGATTCATTTCTGATTGTTGGCTTCTTTCAACGTAGGTAAACTTGATAATTTTAAAATATGAGGCGCTTCGAGAAAAAATTTACAATCAAGAAGCTTTAACGCGATTTCAAAAGTTATTGGCTTTTTTGTAGACTGTTTTACAAAATAAAAGAGAGGATTAATTCTGGGTACTGAAATGAGTGCTTCCAGGAAATAAATAGGGATTTGACGGGTACGTACAAGGTTGGCAAGACTTCCAATCCCTATTGGTCTCGGCGAGGCATTCCTGAATCAGAAGATGGAAAACGATAAGTGCAAGTGAGGAAGGAATCAATCTACTGTGGAATGGATCGGAGAGAAGGGGAGGGAACGAGCAATGAATCAATTACCTGAAGAGACAAGTAAAGGACTGCGCACTCCTTGAGCTGCTTCACGTTCTCGTCGTCCTCTTCAGCGTCCGTCGCGTGAAGTGGAGGACCGGCAAGGGATCGGAGCAGCGCGGCAGCTGAATCTGCTGGAGAGGCCATCGATCGCACTCGAACGTCCAAAATCGAATCTCGAAACCCTCTCGTCGGTGCAGAGAGAAAACGAAGAAAAAATGAAAAAAAAAAAAAACTATAAATATTTCCTGATTTTATAATTTTGTTAAGTCTCTGCCTGGGGATTCGTTTCTTTTCCAATACGTTAGCATCTCCTATTTTATTATTTAAAGGGTACAAAATTAAAACAACATCCTTTATTATTTTTTACTTTCAAAAAATTATAAAAATAGTATCTTTAACATTTTTTTTCTTTTTTAAATACCTAAGTGTTGTTATAGCAATTACATCCATAGTTACTATAAAATAAGTAAAATTACTTCAACTTGTTTAAAATTATTTTCTATAGTATAGTTTTATATCAAAATACTTTTTATCGCTTAATTAAAATTACTTTAAATTGTTGTAGGGTGTGTCTAGGGTTTAGTTATTTAGGGTGTTTAGTTCCATGGTTATTGATGAATTATATAAATAAGGTTTGTCTAGCTTTACTCAACGAGTTTGTTTGTTTTTTTTTTTTTTGCTGTTTGAATTGTATTAGGCATTCATGCAAAAGGATTTAGTTATCATGTTATATATTAAAAACTATCGAATATTTATTTTTGGGCATCCTAAATTGTTAGTAGAGACTTGAATAATTATAATGCTGGGTTTTAAGATATGCTAATGCGATTTAGAAGCTTTGATGATTTGTTTGATATTTATAGTCATATGTGATTAACAAATAGTTTTTAGTTGGCCAAATGTATAACTTATATATGACTTAAACTTCGAATTTTTATCAATTAATTTGAATGCAGCCATGTAGGTGAGAAAAAAAATGATACACTACATGCCTTAGGTTTTTGTGAAAATCTTGATCCTTGAAGTTAATTCAATTGAATTTGAAGCCTAGACTATTGCTATTGTAATAGGTGGCTATTTTAAAAATTAATGTCTCAAAAATAATAATTTTGATTATTTTAAAAATCACTTCATATTTTTCTTGGGGATTCCTTTTTTCCATTAAAAACATCCTTTAAAAAAAATATTTAAGAGAACCTAAGAGGTTTAAAATGCACAATTTTAATGTCGCTTTTAACTAAAAAAATTCTCTGTTAGTAAATTGAGTCTCATTCTGATGTTGATTTTTTATTTCTTAGGACATGACATGATTGGAAATTTGAATTTTGTTTGCATTCATTAAAATTTATTATGTTTCCTCTTAATAGTGGATTTTATTTGGTCTAAAATGGATGATATGAGATTTCATTGAATTAATGGGAATTACTCTATTATTTCGCATAAACAAGTAATTTTCTTTTATATTCACTTGGGCTGAGTTGATCGACGATCAAGAAGACTCGTGCCCTCGACCAACTCTACTGCACAAGGAAGGGCGTTGGTTGACCATCTCCCGAGGGGAAGAGTAGTTGTCACAACGAGTAGTTTGTAAATTTAACATGACGCACCAAACACATACAATATGACATTAGATAAAGTTAGAGGTGTAAAATGAAACTTCGAAAATAATGGAAAATATTAAAGCGCAAATATTAACAAAAAGACTTGTTACAAATATTTATTTTTAGGATGAACAGTTTGATCCCAAAAAATTATTATTTTTCAATCACTAAAATAAATTTGAATATTATAGATATGATCAACGGGGTAAATAATTCAGATTTAATCCAAACTAAAAAAATAAAAAATAAAATATTTACTGCGTGAGAAATCATTCAACTGTTTTACTCTCAGACGATGCCTTTTCATTTTATTGACGAGACATGTTTTTATCATAATAATTGTGAGGATAGTTATTATAATAATGTCAGCATCAAGAATTTTTTTTAATAAAAAAAGTTAGTTATTTTGATTTTTTAAAAATAGGGCATTCTTTTGATTATGACCAAAATATGGTGCGTGTTGGAATACGACGAAAATATGGGGTGTCTTTTGAATTTTGCCAAAGGAAGAAAAGCAGAATACCCTCTTCTGACGACGCCTCGGCGGCAGCACGATAAATCTCCGACAGCAGAAACGCCATCCTCGCTTCGGCTTCGATTTCCTCCTCGTTGAATAGCTCCAACTCAAATCTCATACAGGTACTCTTTCCGACCTCGATCTCTCCTTTTCTCTATCAAAAAAAAAAAAAAAAAAAAACAAACCCTAATATGCTGATTTTGAAACTCCTCTGATTTCGTTCCTTGTTCACGGATCTCGGATCTGGACGAGGCCAGTCGAATCTAAAGTCTCGATTTTGGTTTGAAAGTTGGTTTTCAATTAATTTCAAGGTAAGAAGGGAAGAGGATGGTGAGGTACCATGTGGGAGGAAAGGTGGTGCACGGGGTCGACTTGCTGAAGCTAAGGCACTGGACATGGCGCCTTGACATTTGGCCCTTTGCGACTCTCTATTTCATCTGGCTCCTCGTGGTTGTCCCCAACATCGATTTTAGTGATGCTTTCATCGTTCTTGGAGGGTTCGCGGCCTTGCACATTCTCGTGCTGCTTTTTACAGCCTGGTCGGTGGATTTCAGATGCTTAGTTCAGTTCAGAAAGGTGTGTGGGAAAAGTTTTTATTTTTGATGTTTCCATATTAGGGTAGCTTTCTATAATTTTGAGGTTTCATTGTGTACCTCAAATTGATTCCTTCACTCGGTGCTGCACTAACAGTTATAAAATCAAAATTTCTGTCTGTGTTGTTACACTAGTTGGTTCTTACTATTCATCTGGATCTAAAGAGGTTCCTATTTATGATTTAGTTAGAAATTATTCCAAAATCTATTCTATATGCATATTTCAATAATGCTCAAACTACATGATTGCTTCAATTTGTATTCACTGGCAAGAAAATATAGTCTTGTTCATAGCACTTCCAATAAGAGATAACTGGTTCTTCGGTACTGCATTTTTGTTCCTTTGTCTAATATGGTAGTTTTTAATTTTCATCCTCTAGTACATTGGTTTGAATTAGTAGGTGGTCTCTGTCATATGCAAAATTTTTGACAATACTCTTTTGTTTTCTTTGTTGCATCAGGTCAATGACATTCATTCGGCAACTGCATGCAAGATAATACCCTCTAAGTTTTCTGGTTCAAAAGAAATTGTGTTTCTTCATACAAGGAAACCTGTAAGTTTGTTTCTCATTTAGATAATGTTACCTTGCACATAGCTGTAATATTTCTGCTGCTTCCTGGCTTCTGATTGATTCTAAATGCTTTCTTTTGATGAAAGATGTAACCATGTTTAAACTAGATAGAATAATGTAATATTGATGAAAGATATTTTCTTAGAAGTGAAATTGAAGGTGTATTTGATCACAACGAGTGTTATGTGATTGCCATTTATCTGGTAAGTTGATGTAAAGATGTTACATGGTAAATAAGGATCATATGCATTATTAAATATGATGTTTAGTATTTTAGCATTAATGGTGTATAAATGAGGATCCATGATGGGTAATTAAAAAATAAATTTTAAAACAAAATTAGGTAAATGTGGATAGTTAAGGTTGTACAAAGCATGTACATTTTTGATCTGCATGCATTGGTTAGGCAAATTGAGTTAATTAGGACGAGAGTTCTGGAATTGGTATTACTATTCCGAGTTCTATATTACAGCATTTTTTGTACACTCCTAAAGCATGCTGAGGGTAATATATCAACAACAGCAATTTACGAGTCATTAACAACCATTCAATTTTAAAAAATCACTAACTTATTAACTAAATAATAGTTAGCCTCAAGTCTTCAAAGTTATGCTTGCCCATTCAACCTTCACATTTCCACTACTCAATTTACTTCCAGAAGTGGATAGCAAAGGGATGTACCACACCTAGGGGCATAGTTTTGTTGCAAAAAAGAAATGAAAAAAAGCCATGCATAGATTATTTATTCTCATTTACTTGTGATAGGAGCAGAAAGAAAAATATAAAATACCTATTTTGCTCAACATCTCCTTCATCCAATGTTGAAGTGACGAGCCATCCTAGGCATGGATAAAATTTATTGTTCCATTCATCGATGGGCACATGAAACACTTGGCACAAGTACCAAAGTTGGAAAGAGAGGGAAAAAAATAAAGAAGAAATATTGAAGGAGGAGAGGAAATTACTAGAGAAATAAGGTTTGTGGCAATTGTTCTAAGCCGCAAGAGCGGTGGGGCTTCTGGCAGCGGGCGACAGCGAATTGTCACAGACGACAATGACAAACAATTACGGATAGTGAGCGATGGACAATCGTGAGGGTAGGAGCCTTGCGGGGCTTGCAAGGCATAAGCCTGTAGGAATTAGGAATGGTAATAGAAGAAAGGAAATATAAATAACCTAATTAAATAATTTCTAATCTCATAAAAATACAACTAACCTAATTAAATATGGTTGGATCAGTTTATCCTATATATAACTTTGGTTTGGTTTTAAATAGACAAAAATAAATCCAAATTGCTTCAGTTTGAATCTACTTGATCTTAATCACCATATCTACATAAACTTTATTTAACTCTAAACTTATGTTTATACGACTATAAAACTCAAAATGCTAATTCCATTTAGCTTAATTAGATATCTAAAAAAATTTAAAAATAATTTCAAATATAAAATTTTTAAATAAAATAAAATTGGGTATTTAATATCATTAATGATTTTTTTATTTTTAAAGTTTTGTAGCATTTTATTTTAAGAAACCTACATTTTTAAATTTAAATGTGATTTTATGAAATTTTAAAATTTAATTAAGTCGAGTTTGAATCAAATTTCGTATATTTAATTTTTTAAAAAATTCATAATTATAAAATTAAGTAAATTTAATTATAAAATTTGAAATATAGTTCAAACCTAAATATGATATTTGAGGTTTCAAAATTTAAAATATTTTGAGTTTCTTATTTTTTTTGTTGACTCTAATAATTATAATTACATAGAACTAATAAAATGAAATTAAAAAATGTTAGAATTATAAATTATTTTATCTAATCTAATAGCTTTTTCTAATTTATCATATCAAATATAAGAAAAGGATATTTAATGCTCAATGTTCTTATCAAATGTTTATAAATAAATTTCTTATAATTACATAAAAAATATATTCATTTTAAACAAAATTACATCTTCAAAACTGAAATTTTTTATCAAAATATGAACTCAATGGTCAACATTTGAAATATAAAGTTTATAGTAGGCATCTTGAATAATCAAATATTAACAAAAATAATTATTTAATTGATATGGATATTTATATTTAAAAATAAAAAGTACCAAAGTTGTATAGTCATGATATGATACAGTACTGAAATCGTTTTGTTTTGCTCTAAGAAACTTAGTCACATTGAAATTTTAAACCTTGCTTTCATCACTATTTTTCCCCCCTCTATCTTGTTCTACTTGCCTTCACCTCGTTAACACTTCCAATGGTTGTTGCATGTCAATTATTAGTAGAGCAATGGGTTTTGTAGAGTGCTTGTTGCTTGTGGGCGATTGACAATCGTGCAAGTGATTGGTGGGTTCGTAGGTTTGTGGGCATTGGGCTCGAGAGGAGAAATAAAGAGGGAGGAGGGGGCATTAGGCTTGGGATGGTGAGCAGCGGACTCGCAATAGGTTCATGGAAAAAGGGGTGGGTAGTGAGTGCTCGTCTTGTAGAAGGGGGGTAAGTGTTGGCTCATGGGAGGGCAATGGACTCGGTAGGAGAAGTAGGAGAGAAAGAAGGAAGGGTGGATGAAGGGCACATGATGTGGTGGTGGGTTGGTGGGCGATGGACTTGAGAGGAGGATAAGAAGAAGAAGAGAAAAGAGGTACAACTGGTGGGCTCTGGAACAATGAAACAAAGCAAGGAGGATGTTTTACTGGGCAAGACTCAGATTTTACGAGTTGGAAGGAAAGAGGCTTTCCGCATTAAACATGATGCATCTAGGACCATGAAAAACTAGTTTTTCTTCTCTTTTATTTGGGAAATGAGGCACATAAATGTCATTTAGATTAGTTTTTTTTTACCTCTTTTATAATGCTCTATTGTAAACCTTTTTTACTGGAGTATTTGCTGAAACAAATTTGATAATTTTAGATGTTTTTGAATTTAATAAAAAATTCTTGGGTGTACCAAGCATGACAATTCTGTTTTCCTTTTAATTTTTAACTAATGGAAACCCCATGTTTAGAATGTCATGCTATGTTTGAATATAATTGATGCAGGCGGGGCAGCGGGGTGGTGCTAAAAACCTTCTATGCGTGAGGTTAGGATAGAGGGGGCAGAGAAAATCGAAGGAGATGGGGGAATTCGTAAACAAAAGAGGGACACCTCTTAGTTTAAACGAAAAGAAATATTATTAATCAAAACTGAATATCTTGCAAAGCCTAAACCTAGGTTTAAATAGGCTTAGAAAGAGAATATTTCTTGATGTTAAAAAAAATAAACTAACTTTAACAAAAATTTCTTAACAAGTAAGAAAGTAAAAAAATAAACAAACTAAATCAAAAATTTCTTAACGAAACAGAAAAATAAATATAAAAATTTTAAAACTAAAAAAAAATAAATTAAATGAAAATTCATAATAAATAAATTTAATAATAAAATATTAATGAAATTCTAAATAGTGGCAAAAAAATAAAATTAAATGAAAATTCGAAATAATAATTTGAAATTTTTTTATCGCTTCTTATGATAAAAGTTGATCAAGATGCTGGATGCGCTTGCATCAGTCGCCCGGGGTTGAAAAGAACTTGACCTCGAGTTTGAACCAATGCTATCTCCCTTTTTGGCACAAGGAATTATGCTCTCTTGGGTGTATCCTTGATCGACTAGCTTTATCACCTGTTGCCTGGACATAGAAAGCAAAGGGGAGGAAGATACTAAAAGAGAAGTGAAATCCTCTTGCTGGGGTGTTAGTACAATGTTTTGTCCTCCCATATGGGTGCTTGTCGTCATCGACCAATCATCCCTTATTTCATCCTTGGGCGAGAGATCAAGCAATGTCTCGTGATCATCTTCGCAAAGTACCTTATCATCATCGTACTCATCATAGATGGGGTCGCCCACAACCTCGCCAATGTCGTAGATAGGGTATTCCATATTTACTTTAATTTCCTCGTCTATGTTATTATCATCGTAGACAGGGTCTTCTACGTCTTCTTTAGTTTCAATATCTTCATCCTCATCGTAGATGGAGTCACCCGTGTCTTCTTTAATCAAGTAATGCTCCTCCATCCTTCGCCACATTTTGGAAAGAACTCGACCTCAAGTTCGAGTCGTGGTCATTATCTGTGCATGACCTCTTGCTTCATTTATCGATAGAGATTGCTCCTTGATTGTTCGGGTGTCTTGTCTCAAGATAGGAAGATGAAATAATGACTGTGTATAGCTAAGAGGAAGGAAATGACCTCATCTTTTTTTTCATCTTCTTCCAATTAGTAATCTTGGACTTATCTTGTTTCTTTCGGGAATGCCACAATAGTAACCACCAAGCGAAGGCTTCTCCCTTAAGCGTCATAGCCACCAACTTTACTTTAGCATGATCGAGAACTTCTTTGAAAATAAAAAATCTGTTCGACTTCATCAATCCAATCAAGAATAATTTCGGCGTCTAATGTGTCAGAAAACTCAGGAAGCTTAATCCGAAAAATAAGGTTTTCATATTGTTCTTCACGATTACGATGATCTCGATGATACAGTTGTTTAAAATTCGAAGTAGTGTGTTGATTAAATACCTTATGATCTTTAAGATATAGACGCCGAGATAACTCTGTGACTTGTCTTTATGGATCCCTGATGGTTTCTTGGGAACATCAATCCTGGGGTGCGGCTTCCTTAATCGGAACCTGCCGATCACGTTCATAACCATGACCATAATAACCATTCATGGATCACCGAGATAACTCCTTGATTGGTCTCTGTAGATCGATGAGCTCGTGGGTACTTTGATCCTGGGGTGTGGCTTCTTCAATCGGAACCTGCCGATCACGACCATAACCATGTCCTCGTCGACCTTCCATAGATCTAGTACTCTGATACCAACTGATGCAGGTGGGGCAGCGGAGCGGCGCTAAAAACTTTCCATGTGTGAGGTTAGAATAGAGGGGGCAGAGAGAATCGAAGGAGATGGGGGAATTCGTAAACAAAAGAGGGAACCTCTTAGTTTAAACGAAAAGAAATATTATTAATCAAAATTGAATATCTTACAAAGCCTAAATCTATGTTTAAATAGGCTTAGAAAGAGAATGTTTTTTAATGCTAAAAAAAAAACAAACTAAATCAAAAATTTGTTAATGAAATAGAAAAGTAAATATAAAAATTTTAAAACTAAAAAAAAATTAAATTAAATGAAAATTCATAATAAATAAATTTAATAATAAAATATTAATGAAATTCTAAATAGTGGCGAAAAAATAAAATTAAATGAAAATTCGAAATAAATAAAATTAATAATAAAATATTAATGAAATTCTAAATAGCGATGAAAAATTAAAATTAAATGAAAATTCGAAATAAATATAATTAATAATAAAATATTAATGAAATTCTAAATAGTGGTGGTAGTGTGTCATGGTCGTGGTCTGGTCCACGATTAAGTTGTGGTGGGAACCATGGTCGTGGACTAGTCCACAGTTATGTCATGGTGAGGACCATGACTGTGGTAGGGAACACGGGCAGGTCGTGATCCCTACTGGAGGTCTCGTGTTGAGCCATGGAATGATCCACGTTCGTGGTGGTGACCACGGGTAGACCGTGGTAGCCTCTAAGAACTCCTTTATATTTCGTCCTGATCCAAAATAAAGGATATCCATGTCAGGGGCCATGAAGGCGTTGAAATCTTTATTTTTGAACTCAATTTCTCTTTGTCATGATTTAGATGAAGGCGGGATCGCATCTTATGATAAAAGTTGATCAAGATGCTGGATGCGCCTGCTTCAATAATACTTTATGAACCAAATATTCCCGTCATGCATACTATAGAGATGAACTATATTGTAACAAGATTGTGTGCTGCACGAAATTCTGGCTAAAGTAATATCAAATTGAGACCTTCATGTCACTCCCATTTTTGGGATGCTCTGCAGCAGGCCTTGGTTTCTCCGGACTTTAACAATTTAATCACTTGCATATAAATGGACAGTCAGAATACATAATTCAAGCAATAAAAGATATTCATACATGCATCTTGGATTTTGGTGGCAATTGGGTGGAGCACATTTATTTATTTGAGTTTCCTTATCATAATCTTATGTAAATGGTTTGATTTGAGGTCTTTAATGGATGAAGGCTTTGGTCTCTGACTCTCTGATGCATTAGAACAAGGCCAGTGAGTCACAAATGGATCACAATTGTTATAAAAAGATGTCAAACTTCTTTGAAGGTTTTGACATGATTAGTTAGAAAATGTTCCAATACAGAATATATTTGCTAATTATTGTTAGTGATTCTATATGTTCTTTGCCTTATTATATATTACAAAGAATAATATTATCTTTACTTCTCAGGATGCTTCTCATATTAACATTATCTTATTGGTTCATCTTCATGCAGGTGGTAGGGTCATCAGCATCGTCAACTGAGAATGCTAATGAAATATATTTTGTTTTTCGAAAGCAATGCTTCATTTTTTCTGCAGAGAGGAACACATTTTGCAAGCTACCATACCCTACAAAGGAATCATTTGGATATTATCTCAAGAGCACTGGTCATGGATCTGAAGCTAAAGTAGCTATTGCAATTGACAAGTGGGGGCGAAATGTGTAAGTTTTCTGCTGTTATGAAGCTAATAACATCCATACACTGGAATTTGTTTAGACTCAGCAGTCCCTGCATTAATTCAATTCACCTGAGTCCTTAGATCAACTTAAGCTGGAAACAAATTTGTTTTGAACTAAATTATTGATCTTTGCACTACATCAATGCAGTGTTTGATGACAAATGGATCTACTTTAAGTACCTGAGAGATTCAAGAAGATATTATTAAATAAGAATGATGGTTAGAATGGCAAGATGTTTCTAGATTTTGTTTGACACTATTGTGCCCTGTTGGAAAATTTTTATGATTAGGGCATGCTTTAGATTCGGTTTTGCATTTGCAAATTAACAAAAAATACACAAATTTTAGTGGTTGATAAATGAGGATGGTGCCATGGTGGGATAAATGAAAGCAAAGAATAGAAATGTTCTCCTTCGTGAGTTGTGAGGTGTAACCTCTATAATGTCGTTATAAAATATTTTATAATGGTATACACATTTCAGAAGCCCACACAAATTCTGTACTTGACAGTCTGACAAAAAAAAATCTATACATAGACAAGTTGAATCAATTGGATTGAGGGAGACTAAAAGGAAGCTTGACTAGATACAATTTAGAAAAAATCTAGATGACCTTGATATTATTACGAATATAGCTGTTAGTCATATGATTGGAAACATTATTCTAAAAGGTTGTCAACATAATCCATTTATGAGTTAGCATAAGCTTGTGTGGTGAGGGACATGTGACATCCACTTGCGTATTATGCAAGCTAACCTAACCAATACCTAGCTAAAGTCCAAGTCTATACTGATTTGATTAAGCCAATTTTAGCCATATGAACATTTTTTTAATTGCTTGATTACACGTGTGACCTTTTCTCTTATATTAAATGCCTAGGTTAACATGCATTGCTATATGTTATGCATGAGATATGGATTGCTCAACTTTGAATGCAACTTATTTAGAGTTAAATATTACTTAGGAAGATTAACTAATATTTTGAGTGATGAGTATAATTTTTTATATCGACTACTTAGGTAGTATGGTCAGCATATTTATTCACATAACACACTTGAATTAGGTGGTGAACTGATTGCATACGGTTTGATGATTTTGAAACCTTGATGGGAAAAGATCATTGTAGTCAACCCCAAATAGGAGTTTCTGAGTCTTGTTATTGTTGTGATAATGAATATTTGCATCTATTTGTTTATATGAGGAATAACTGTTAAAGGTTGTTTTCTTCTAGCATTGTTGCTATATGAGGTTTCTTTCCCTATATTGATATGTGAATCTCGTCGGGGTCCTGTTGTATTTTCACTTACCGAGTATACACTGAATATTTTAAAGAAATATAAAGGCCTGATATCCAACACGATGTGATGCTTTTATATTCCTTTCCGTTGATAGAACTACTGATGGTTATTTTCAAGTGCACTTTAACTTCAACTGTTACTACTTGATATTATTTTGGATTGCAGTTTTATTTGTTATTACTATTATTTACAAATATAAAGGTAAGGTATTACTCGGTCCCATTACCATGATTGTAAACTTTATCGATAAATGGTTTCAACATATTGCTCTTATTTGCTAACTTTTTTTCATAGGTTTGACTACCCCCAACCTACATTCCAGAAGTTGATGAAGGAGCAAGTTATGGAGCCATTTTTTGTGTTTCAAGTATGTACAATTATACTGTATTCGCAATATCTAAGGTTGTGCACTGCAAATTTATTTGCACTTAGTTTTGAGTTGATTCTTCTGTTGTAGGTCTTCTGTGTTGGACTGTGGTGCTTAGATGAATACTGGTACTACAGTTTATTCACACTAGGTATGCTTTTTCTTTTTGAGTCCACAATGGCCAAGGGTAGATTAAAAACTCTGACTGAGCTCAGACGTGTACGAGTTGATAGTCAGATGCTGATTGTGCACCGTGGTGGGAAGTACGTATATAATGGTTTATGATGTTTTTTTAATAAGTCATTATATTGCTGACTGAACTCTTTGAGCTCTAGGTGGGTTAAGCTTTCTGGAACAGATCTTCTTCCTGGAGATGTTGTCTCTATTGGTCGCTCTGGTCAGAATGGGGAGGATAAAACAGTTCCAGCTGATATGCTTTTATTGGCTGGAACTGCAATTACCAATGAAGCTATACTCACTGGCGAGTCTACACCGCAGTGGAAGGTTGTTACCAACTTAAAATAGTGATCTGAATGTGCCTAGATTTAAAAACAGATCCATTCCTCCCAGTGTTTCTGAAATTTATTTATCAGAGACTTCGCACTATCCGATTCTAGATGGTGCATGTAGCTCTAAATAATCACCTGTTATGAGTGAGACATACTGGTTGGTGCATTGCCTTGTATCTAGCTGTTCCATATGGCAAGGAGAGAATTATAGCGTTTGCTTGCCTGATGGTCAATGCACCGTCTAAACTCCATCCTCTCATTTCATCCATCCCTCAGATAGCTCTGCTCTTCCTATTTCTCTCTTAAACAGTTCTCTTTTTTTTTTGTTTCAAGTTTTTAACATTTTTATTTATGGAATTTCATCTTCATGTTTCTTCTATGGTGCAAACTCTAACCTCATTCACATGAAAACATGCTACATGATTTGAGAGCCTTCACCATAAGAAATATAACATTACAATTTGATATCATATGGTGGAGGTTTTACATGAGTTTGATAATTCCTTGTCAGCAGCTATTTTGATGTTACCAAATACATAAAATTCTTGCAACTTTGTTGGTTTTTCAATAATTGGATGGACGACAAGTTGAGAGCAATAGGAATATAAGTAAGAGCTCAAGTTTGGAGCAAGTGTTCTATTTCGAGTGTTGGAACAACAAGTGTACTATGAGTTCGAGGGTAGAGGGGACGACTTCAAGGATCTTGAGATTCAAGCTCTCTCATGTTTTGAAGTAGAGTATGAATGCGCAGTACAAAGCCAACATTTATCTCATAATTGATGAGTCATAGAGGAATGGTCAAGTTTAGTCAAGTAACAACAATTCTTCAACTAAAGACTCATGCCAACATATGCTATAGAATTCTACAACAATTTGGGCTAGAGTTTAACTCATTATATATGCATCTTTGATCAGTGCCACTTCTCTCATTGTCGGGCTGATAGAGTCATTGATATTGCGTGGATGTCTATTGACAAACTAGTTTTTCATTTATGAAAGTGGTATCATATTTTAGCAATTTCAAGAAGGTAGTAAAAGTTGGTTCTAGTTGGTATAATTATTACACAGGCGCTCAAGTAGTTACCATTAAAATATTATTAAAATAGGATTATATACTTAGGTTGCAATCATAAACACAATAAAGGAGTCTTAAGTGGATTCAATACAATAGGATAAAAATGCAAGCTACTTAAAGGATACGGTAAGAAAGATGGTGAAGAAAATTATAGTTTTAAGTAGATCCAAAACAATAGGATAAAGATGCAAGCTACAGGCTACATAAAGGATATGGTAAAAAAGATGGTGAAGAAAATCATAGAGGTACCTTATAATGAGGAGGATCACCTTGTTGAGAAGGGTGGTAAAAATATTACAAAAGTAGTCACAAATTTAGAAATAAACATTCTAGGACTAAGAAATAAATTTTGAAAAATTTAAGTATATACGAGGAGAAAAAAAACAGGTGTAGGAGAATAAGCCTATAAAAGACATGGAAGAAAATATAATTGGGAAAAGGTTGGAAAATGGCCAACGTTAAGCGAAGAGAGAGTCTCGGTGTCTCTAGAAGTAGTAGGCTTGGGTGAAGTGGGATGTCCAACATATTAGAAGATTTAGGTTAATTTTTATCAATAAATGAATCCAAAACTTGCATGGACAAGCCCAAATAGACTAGCTGGACTGTCTAGGTGGTTTGCGTAGATCGATTTTTAAAATGCTTGCTTATTAGGTTTGTTTACCACCTAAGTAGAGCAATTGCCTATGGTGCTTTTTAAAACCTTAAATTTAATTTATATTTTTCATCTGCATATTGGTAGAGTTCGATAGCTGGATACAAAATAAGGAGAAATGAATATTTATAGAATAGCTAAATTGTGAGAGAGGAAGATAACAGATTTTATATAAATAAAATATATTAAAGATAACTGCAATAGTGTACTAGTGAATGATGAAGAAATAAAAGAGCGTTGAAAAAAATATTTTTATCAACTTTTTAATGAAAGCTTAGGTAATCAATTTAATTTAGGTAATTTAAGTATGTTAGAGGAGTATAGAAATTTAAAATTTTTATCGTAGAATTCAAACTTCAGAAGTATAATAGATTTTAAATGGAATGCAAAATAAAAAAATAGTTGGATAAGATGATATTTCGATAGAAATATAGAAGTGCCTAGGGAAGCAAGATATTGAATGACTTACAAAGTTATTAAATTTGATATTGAAAACAAAGAAAATGCTCAATTAGTGGAGGGTAAGTACTCTTGTTCCCCTATATAAAAACAAAGGATATATTCAAAATTGTGTGAATTATAGAAGTATTAAGCTAATAAGTTATACCATGAAACTTTTGGAAAGGGTAATAGAAAAAAAGTGAGGAAGAAGACCATCGTGGTTGAAAATTAATTTGGATTTCTGACTGAAAGGTCGACAATAAAAGCTATCAATTAATTAAAAAGTATCGAAAGATTTACATATGGTATTCTCGACCTAGAAAAAGCTTATGACAGTGTCCTAAAGGAAATTATGTGGAAAATTCTAGAAAAGAAAAAAAAAAGAAAGGTGCTGGCATAGTATATATTGAAATAATTAAGGATATATATAAGGTTGTGATGATAAGGATGGAGACTCTATGTAGATTAACCTAAATATTTTCTATAAAGATAAAATTATATCAAGGATCAACTTTAAGATCCTATTTTTTTCACTAATCATGGATGAACTTACTGGACACATCCAATAGATGTTGCCATGATGCATATTGTTTATAGATGATATTGCTTTGGTAGATGAGACATACGAAGGAGTAAATGCTAAACTTGAAATTTAGTGGGAAATACTAGAAGTGAAAGATTTTAAACCTAGTAAAGTAAAGATAGAATATATAGAATTTAAGTTTAACAATATTAGATGTAATAAGATAATTCTTAAAATAAGAGATGATGAGGTATTTGTTACTAAGAGCTTTAAATTTTTAGGATTATTTTTATAATAGGATAGAGGGGTTGAGAGAGATATGTTACATGTAATATAAGTAGAATAGTTAAAATGGATGAGAGCATCCGGTGTTCTTTGTTATCGTAAAACATATCTAAAACTTAAAGGAAGTTTTACAAAATAGTAGTTAGACTAGCTATGTTATATGGAGTTGAATATCAGACTATGACTTAAACACGCAAATGAAAGATAAGAGTCACATAGTTGAGGATGTTAAGGTGGATATATGAACATATGAGAATGGGCAGGATAAAAAATAAGAATATTAGAAAGAAAGTTGGGGCTGTACTCATTGAGAGAAAACTCCGAGAGATACATTTATGATGATACATATATGTAATTAGATGACTAATAAATGTTCTAATTAGGTGATGTGAAATTATGACAAATGTGTATATTAAATGAGAAAGAGGAAGTATAAAGAAGACTTAGTTAGTAACAATAAAATAAGATGAAATTTTTTTAAATATAGATGATGATATTTAGGGGATAAAGCCCAATGGTGTAAAAGGAGTCATATAGTTGAGTTCACTTAGTAGGATAAGGCGTAGTTAATGTCATCGTCGTATGTGCATGTTGGTAGAGTTGAGCAATAATGGGATATCAAATTTTTTCCATTTAAATCGTTACACATATGAGTTAGTGGAGGAGGTTATGTAGGAAATTGTCTAAGTTGTCATTTAACTTGAACAGAGCTTGTTTGCCAAACCGTAGGTTGAGAGTTCTCCTGCATTATGTGTACACCTTATGCATCTGTTGTATTGCTGATAATGAAGGATATCATGATATCTCAACTATTAACACACACTAGTAAAGAAGACTTAAGAGATCATGAGATTCATCTTCAACCACCATTTGGGTGCATGTGTTAAATCAACTAGTAAGGCACTAGTAAGAAGACTTAAGAGATAATGGGGTTCGTCTTCAACTACCATTTGGGTGCATATGTTGCAAAGAAACACTCTAATGACGAACTATTATAACTAGTTTTGCTCAATTCACCACAATCTTCATCAACTTAAAGTCACTTTGTTGACTCCAATATATTGTTGACCATGTTCAATAGTCAAGAATGGTTGAGTTCCTATTTGCAATGGAGAAGAATGGAAAGGATACTGAGAGGAGGATCTCCACGCATGTCAAACATGCCAAGCATCTGCATAGTATGATAGTCATCGACACGATTGACATAGGTGGCATATGAGAGATTAATTTTACTGATTAGGATCAAAGTTTGGCAGTTACTGAAATGAGACGTTATGCAATTTAACACAACATGAGATCACATTAGGAAGATTAGATGCCCAACTCTATTTTCTTCCTAAAATGTTCTCAACATTGAGAAGAAAGAGCTTTCTCTTCGGCCACGAATTTACTTACCTTTTTTTTCCTTCAATTCCTTTTCCAACTTCGCGCTTACCTTGTGGCACCTGGATAAGACAATTTATCTTGACCCAATCAAGATCCCCCTACCCACCTCAATCAGGTCGCCTTTCCCTGCCTTATAATATATATTGGATGTGATTAAAAATACAAGGTAGGGATGAAATGAAAATATTTTTATTCCTTGACTTGTTTCTTTAGTGTTGCATGAAATTGAGCTTAAAATATATTTATAGACTATTATATATATATTATTTTAAGAAGGGGAGCTTTGGTGCTACGGTAAAATTGATGCCATGTGATTTCACAGATTTTAGTCATGGAAACAATTTATTGCAAAGTAGGGTGTGGTTGAGTAAAATAGATCTTCCTTGGGACCCTGTAGTGGCGGAAGCTTAGTGCACTAGACCGTCCTTTTTATATATATTATTTTAAGTTTTATTACCATGCCTTGTACCCAACCTACATGAGAGGTAGGGTAAGGAAGGTATGGGATAGAAAAATTCATCTCATAACCCTGGGATGGAGATGAAAGGTTAAAAATGCACCCTACTCTCATCCGTTGTCATCTCTATCTTTGACGGAGTAGCTTATTGTTGCTCCTATAGGGGGGTCCTCCCCATCTCCTGGTTTTGGTATTTGCTGCTGTTGGAGCTGCTTGTTGGTTGCTGCTTCTCAGCAGCGAAGAGGTTGGGGAAGAAAAAAAGATTAGGTAGATGGATAAAACGTATTTTTTAAATTTTCAGTTTTGTTTGCTAATTTTCAATGTTTTTTCTTCCTTATTTTCTACCTTCCCAAGTAAATAAGTTTTTGAGACTTTCATCCTTCTACTATCGTCTCACAACATTTATCTTCCTAGTTTTTTTCTTCTCTAATAAACATGCCTTAGCCAATTAGAATACATTACTTGATATGTCCAAATGATGACAGCGATCTCAACATAATAATTAAGGGGATAAAATGACAATCATTCCACTTATCAATGTGATCCCAATCCATGAGCATAGAGTAGGATTTTATTTATGCAATTGAATATTCAGATCATGTTCAACCTTAGCAACACCTTTATGTACCAAGAAAGATCAGTTAAGGAAACAATTGGTAACATGACTTCTCACTCCTTAAATACGATTAGATGCAAGCTTCTCTGATGAGTATTTTAATTCGAGATAATTTGTTAGTATGAATTACACCACAGCTAAGAGTCACCTACCTTTATGCATATCTGGATGCATATATTTTTCTCTGGAATTCTCAACACTATGCCAATTTAGGTATTTCAGATGGATAGAAATGGCTTGTTCTTTATGTGGCAAACAAAGTTATTATTCCCATTTTCTGTGAAATGGGTTTTAGACATGGGAACTTGAAACATATAACATCTACCTTAGTTAATACCAACCTGCTGCTCCAATTTGAACTCATGATGATAGTCATTTGTTTTAAATATTAGGATGTTTCTTGAAAAACGTGTATTTTTTTGTTTTGCTAGATAATATGCTATTATTTGTGTACACCATATCATCATAATGGATGTTGGTTTTTACTTTCTTAATTATTTAAATATAATTTCATATAATTCTAACCTTATGCTAATCATTCAATCTTAACACAGTAGGATTGTTTGCGAACACATAGAGGTTAAAATGTATTGGCATTAAATCAGAGGAGGCAAGCCATTGGACAACCTGTCATCACATGGATCAATATCAAACATTAGTATGAACTAATACTTGTGCTAGTCTGAGAGATCACCAACAATGGTTTAGGAATGCTATTTTAAATTCTGCCTGATGCAGAACTCATTTACTGGAAGTAGGCAATTATATATCATGGTTTCCTATGTTTAAGCTTTATGTTATTTTTGGACTATGGATCTACGATGTATCTTCCGTGAGATTATATAACCTAAGAGATAATTTGTTTTAAAAAATTATTACCCTTTTTGTATATACAGCAGAGAAAGTTTTTTCCAATATGCTCAAATTTAATGAGTGGGGTTAATACTTAGGTACAGGATAACTGAGTGAACTTTATAACTCAATCACTCGAGTTCGGTTGCAAAATAGGAGGAACAATCTTAGTTTTTGTCCAAAGCATTTAAAATGAGAATTTAAGTGATAACTTCAAGCAAAGTGTTAGAAGGCATTTTCTTTGATTAATGTTTGCAAATCGTTGTTTGATTTCCAATGTTTGAAAACAGTATTTATTTAAGAGACATGATTTGGACTTTGCTGATCTGTAAGATCATTCTAACTGTTCGAAATGGTAGTGGTATGTTGTTCCTTTTGTATGCCACTTAAGTTGACTTCCATTGGTCAGAGATTGTGATAGTGGTGGGGCATTGAATATGTTGAGTTAATGGGCTGGTACCTCTGTTGTTAACTTGGAATGTACTTGCGAGGATTTTCATTTTTGGATGTCTTTGTTGACTATGACAAAATTCAATTGTGTAAAAGAACTGAACCCATTAATACATATTGGGGGGCATTTTCATGTATGTTTGCGTGTGGGTCAAATAATGACATATTTTTATTTTACAATTCGACCATATTCACAAAGAAAATTTTCTGTATTTGATAAAGCAACTTCTTGGCTCCTAAGCGAGTTGTGTGTGTTCTCTTTTTTCTTCAAGCATGGGAGAAAATTTCGTTTTCAAACTTTTTTACTCATTTTGGTCTAGGCTTCATCCTCTGACTTCTTTCTGAATGAAAAATTTGTTTTTAGGTTTCAGTTGCTGGACAAAATCTCGAGGAGAAGTTGTCTATCAAAAGAGATAAAAATCATATTCTCTTTGGTGGTACAAAGATATTGCAGAACACTCCTGATAAAGTAAGCTGTGTAAAGTTCATATTAAATATAGTAATTTCAATTTATTTTCAACAGTAAACAACAAACTGTGAGCTCCTACTCATATCAAACTATCTTTACTTTCAATAACACTTTCTTGTTTTGATAGCCTCCTTGCTCAGTATTATACTCTTTTCTTTGCTTTTTAGACATTTAACCTTAAAGCACCTGATGGAGGGTGTATTGCTGTTGTGTTACGAACTGGATTTGAGACTAGCCAAGGCAAATTGATGCGAACAATCTTATTTTCCACAGAAAGGGTAACTATTGATGCCTAGTTAAAAATGTCATAATTGCATTGTTGTTCCAACTCCCTTGGGCATTTTTTTTTGAAATTGCTGATTCAGGTAACAGCAAATAGCTGGGAAAGTGGCCTGTTCATTCTATTTCTGGTTTTCTTTGCAATCATTGCTGCAGGCTATGTGCTTAAGAAGGTAACACAAATTTTCTCCCTTCTTTATGTACAACAGAGTTTAGTGTAATTTTTGTCAACATTTTCTAGCATTGGCCTATTATTATTCCCTTATTGTGATGCATCGTTATTTTAACAATCTTTTATGCATTTAGGGATTAGAAGATCCAACTAGGAGCAGATATAAACTTTTCTTAAGTTGTTCACTGATAATCACTTCTGTGATACCTCCTGAACTACCGATGGAGCTTTCTATAGCTGTCAATACTTCCTTAATAGCACTTGCAAGGCGTGGTATCTTTTGTACAGAGCCATTTAGGATACCATTTGCTGGGAAGGTTAATATGAGCACCTTATTACTTCTTGCACAAAAATAATGCTGCTTATGATAGTCCTATTAACAGAAAACTTAAACCTTTCTGTAGGTTGACATATGTTGTTTTGACAAAACGGGAACTCTCACATCAGACGACATGGTACCATAATGATTTCTCAAGTTTTTTGCTGTTATCCTCCTTTATCAGATTGCAACTTGTCTTCCCTTGAGTTCCAGGAATTCCAAGGTGTGGTTGGTTTGGATGATGATGGAACTCTACAGACTGATATGTCTAAGTTGCCTGTGCATACTGTTCAAGTTCTGGCTTCATGTCATGCTTTGGTGTTTGTAGAGAATAAACTGGTATATTTTATCAGTGTAACTGTTTTTTGCATAACGATTACACTGTCCCAACACATGACCATTTGTATTACCTGATTACAACTGCAGATAAATTCTGGTCTGTTGGTTTGCAGGTTGGTGATCCTCTTGAGAAGGCTGCACTGAAAGGAATAAATTGGATATACACGTCTGACGAAAAGGCTCTGCCCAAAAAGTAAGCAGTACTCATCTTGGAAGGATTGACGTAGAATCACTAACCTTCCTTTTCAAGTTATTGATCCTAGTCTTATGCATCTTACAATGTTTCTTTCACGTTGCAAAACGCAGCACAAGTATAAAAAAACTCTATACTAGTGATATCTCTCGTGCATATGAGGTATTGGGAATCGTTTCCTTCTATGCCAATCTGACACAGATGAGCGTATGATTATTTTCAGTCATTTGCTACAAATTTCAAAAGTTTGCTCTAGGTCACTGATCATGTGAAATTATATTGATAAGCTGTACTGTCGCCATCATACTCCTCTTTACTGTTCACCCTTAACTTGGACTGTTGAAGACTTAAAGTTTTAGGAGACATTTTTATACCTTGGTTGATGCTTATATGAGGATGTTATATGTTTGTACCATTCCATTCCATTCACTTAATGCATCGATTGCCAATAATTTATCTCATTAGGAAGCTGTTTTATTCGGCTTATTGTTACTCTCTGTCTTTGATCTTAGTCTTTAATATTCCCATGTTTTCTTTAAAGTTTATTTCAGGTGGGCAAACTTATAAAGTCATTAACCTGTTGAATAATCTTTACACAATGGGAAAAGTAATTGACACGGCATGAGTCTCATGGATTATACCAACATGCTATGCGCTCATTTCATGTGCACTTGTAGCTAAATCATCTCCTCTATAGATACACAGTTGCACAAGTCATCCATGTTTGTGGAATTTATGTAGGCTGGTATCCAGTTTGGTTGGATTTTAGAGTCTTCAGTGTGAGTCTTGTTAGTTAGTGTCTTGGAGAACATGTTCTGTTTTCATTCCTAACAATGTCAATAGATGTGTTTTTTCCATTATTTTTCTTAGTGTAATATGATACATGGGGTCTAAGCCACGTCTATTTAAAACTTGATTCAAATATTTTATTATTTTCATTGATGACTATTCTAGAACGACATACTTTTTGTAGTGAAGGAACATTATGAAATCTTTTCCATTTTTATTCCCTTTGAATTGAGTAAGAAACAAGTATGGTATGCATATTAAATTTTCAACAGTTACAAGTTGAAGAGTACTTTCAATACGTTTCAGTAATTCCTTTCTAGTCACGGTATCCTTTATCAGTTATCCTATTGCCATACACTCCAACATAATAGTGCCATTGATAAAGAAACACTTGGTGGAGACAATCCATATGTTACTAATTCACATGGGAATCCTCTCGAGTTTTGTGTTGATGCAATTCTCATTGAATCTTCTGCTTGCTTTCTTTTAGTTTTTCATAGTTTAATGGTCTTCTGCATTCTCTATTTTTTGGTGATTCCATATACCATCTTCCACTAGATGTGTTTGTTTTTTTGCCCTTCTCATCTCCTTGTAGAGAAAAATGTCTTTAGATTTATCACTTTTCTTGACTATCATTTCTTTGAATTTATCACGTGTATTGTTGATTCTCTTATGCCTCTATTTTTACATGTCTTTTTGTGTGCTTGAACATTTAACTCTAAGTTATTAGCGAAGGTATTCGATGATCCTACTGTGTTTTCATTCACCATCTTCTCTTACAGAGATACCAACACCTGAGACTTGGCCACGAAATAATTAAACTAGAAAGATCAAAATCTGAGCATGTCATAGATGCTCCTCAAGACTCCTTTTCTCTCCCAACACCATCCACACTCACGAATCTTACCTCTAATTTGGACCTTCCAGCCTGTAAAAGGCACTTGCAATGTACAATGCCACATCCTCTCTTTCATTACATTTCTTATGTTTCTTTGTCATCCCATTACTTTGCATTTGTATCTTCTTTAGCTGTATTTTTCCTTTCTAGGACTATCTCAGAAGCACTTTGTGATCAAGATTAGAGATAGCCTATGGTAGATGAGATGACAACTTTGCGTTCTAATGATACTTCAGAGCTGGTTCCTCTTTTTCCTAAGCAAGTTTATAGCTAGTTGCAAATGTGTGGTTATTGTTAAAATGCTCTCTAAGGGTATTGTGTCTTGGAAGGCTTGGTTGATGGCAAAGGGAGACCTTAGTCTTGACTATCTTGTCAATTGAGATAGGAAAAAGTATTTTCTTATATGCACTCGTAATGCATTGAATCAACAAAAAAGATAATCTATTTTCCCAAAGAAAGTTCTCCTTAGCAAGAATCACAACGCTGAAAGTGTACCTTCATCAACATTTAAAACCAAGGACCTGAGCAATTTAAGTATATTTTTAACATACCGTTTTACTATTTTAGGCAGAGACGTTTACATTTTATATTTAAAACATGTGCTTGATATGCTCGAGGAGTTAGCATACTAGAAGCTAAACTGATACTTCTATGGATCCAAATGTTAATCTGTTTTTAGGACTGACTAAATTTGAGATCTCATTTGCTTTAAATGACATCAGTCAAATTTATTGAGGCTCAATGCTTTGATCAATAGGAAGCAGCTCAATAGATTTTGCAATACCTAAAAATACAAGGATCTTTTATACCTTGATTGCGACCATCTTCATAATTATAGGGTGCAGAAATATAAATTAGGTTATTTTAAAAAAAAGAGGTGTTCCACATCAACTGCTGTGTTCTTCTTGAATTAAAACTAGGTCAAGTGCAAAAGTAAAATACTCTAAGGCTCTTGGGACATTTTAGTCTATCTACTTGAAATAATTGATGATTGTATTAGGTAGTGATTACACTGTGCCTATGAAACTATATTGTGAATCACACTACCATGCACATTAATTCTAATCTAGTCTTTCATAAGAAGATGAAATATATAAGCACCAATTCTTACTTTGTCAAGGCAAGATTCAAAATACATTAACCATCCATCTGTTAGTATAATAGAATTAAATATGCAACAGAAAGTTAAAATAGTCGCTAATACAATGGAAACATGGTCCAAATAACTTTGAGTCAATGATCCTATGAACTTATTAGGTGGATCATTACTCAGAAATCACATAATAATGGTATTCTCTTTTAAGGAGGTTGTGAAATCTTACATAAAGTAACTTTCTTTTCTCTTCCAAACGGAATAATTAAAAGAACTTAAGCTCTTTTCAGATCATCGAGAGTGCTTGGGGACACAAAAATACAACTTTCAAACGAAGGATGTCAATATGGTTGTCTATTTCAAAGTCCCCTTTCTCCCTATTTATAGTCTCACAAATCAGCCTTCCCTTTAAACAGTGAATAAGACGGTCGTTACATTGTGTTTTATTTAAATTAACTCAAAGCATGGTCAGTTGACTGAAATCTTACAAGAAAACCTTCTATGTTAATCTCATCTTCCAACAATCATCTTAGTCATGACTAAAATCCATTCCATTTGACTTAAATTCGTTTTAGTCACTCTACCCTCGATTAGTTTACTTAAGTCATTTGTTTTGATCAGTAGTGAACTAAATCTTAAATAAATCCTTTCTATTTTTTGAGCTGAACACTTGAGTCGACCACCCAATCAATTCGACTCTTTAATAGACTAAAACAAATCTTCAGTCAACTAACTTTGCTCGAGATCAAACTCAATTGTCAACTTCGACTAGAATAACCTTGTTCCTTAGTCAAAACACTTACAGGCAAAACCTATATAGAAATCCAAGATTACAATCTCTCATAAGCTCTTATCTCACATGCTTTCAACTCTTGATGCTAATGATGCTCCTTATTCTTGAGTCCATCTCGCTAGGTCTATTCCTTCAAACTGTCCAAGCCCTCCAAGCTTGGTCTGCCTTTAAGTCCTTTTTGTCTAATTTCTGATCCATCAAACTAACATCTTCTTGAAAATGCTAGTACACCTTGGCATCGATCGAGTCATGAGCTATCTGCTCCACAATCATTCTCCCAAGCTCCTCTTGGACTATCTTGCTTCAAGCTTCTATCAACCTTGACTACTTGAATTCTCTTGTTAGCTCGAGCAACCTATCTACCTTCTTGGTTAACCTTGGCCACTTGAACCATCAATGCTCCAACAACTCTGGTAATGTGGGTTATCTTTCAAGCTCCTGGACACTTGACAATGTGTTAGAGTCGCAATATAAATCTAACTTAAATCCTTTATCAACCTTGACTACTTGGGGCATAATTTCACCAATTTAAGTACAAAGAAAAAAGGTAATTACTTTATTATTTTACTTCTAATAATCAATTAGCATATTTGGTAACTAAATCTTTGAGAGTGCTAGAGTTGCATCTTTGTCGCAAATTGAGGTTCTATTAAGGGGTAGCATTATGGTTCCATTTATAATTATTCAAATGTACATGGATGTATATATAAAATATAATGAGGCAATCTGTCGACTACCTAAGGAGGTGAACTCTAATAGTTTCTTCCCCAACAATATCTAACCTATGAAATGCTTCCTTGAGTATTGTTGAGATTTTTTTTTTTGGGGTAACTTTAAATTGAAAACTAAAGGGGACCCTTGTCGCAATAATAAAGTTGCTACCATTTGACTTTATCTCTTACAATGTAGGGTAAGATTGTGTTTAATAGACTCAATGCGGTTCGACTCTTCCCTGAAACCCGCATTGGTCGGAGCTTCCTGCATCAGGCTGCCTTTTAAATTGAAAACTAGGGGCATACATGATTTAGTTTATCGGTTTGAAACTAAATCTATATATGTTAGTATTGAAAAAAAAATCCAAGTTGAAGCTATTGTGATTGTGTTTAGCATTTTGTCTCAATTTTAAAACAACTAAAATTACCTGTTTGGATTCAATTTGCTACAGTTTGAAACCAAAAATTGAAAAATGACTACACAAACAAATTAAAAACAATTAAAGTATTTTTGTAAGCAAGTTACTTTCTAAACAATGGAATCAATAAGCCAATAACAATAAGTTAACATACTAAGTAACATGCTAACTTACCCATGCATACATATGTTTAAGTCCACGGAATGAAATTTTGTACCGTGTCGGATGACATAGGTAGAATTTGCTATTCTATCTATCGCTCAACACCAATACCAGCACTGACACCACAAGCTGCTATGACTTGCAATAGCCTCTGTCAATTCGCGGAAGCTGTTGTGACCTCCGCTGGATTGTAGGGTCGCGGGGGCCTCGTGATCCCATAATTAATTTTTTGTATTTTGATTTTTTTTTTAATTTAGGTTAGAATTTTTTTAAAAAATATTTTTTATTTGATATATTTTATATTTAAAAAAATACCAAAATCATATTTGCATAGTACGATACAATATACTCCGGCATGGCTTAAAATTTTAAATCTTATTTACATCATATAAAATCTAATTGTTGGATTTTAACGATTTGTATAAGTTCAAACCAAAGTGGATGATTTTACCAAAATTACAAACTAAAACCAAACTGATAAATAAATAAATCAAATTTTTTTATTGGGATCAATATGGTTCAGTTTAATTTGTTGGCTTCAAGTTACCCCTTCTAAAAACATGTGTCACTTATGTGAATTGTTTCAACTAAATGATGCTTCTCAACCATCTCATTATCACTGTGGATAACAGGAGAAGGTTATTGATTTGGTTTGAAATGCATCTTATATGTGGATCTCAATTTGTTGGCTTTCTGTTTCTAACTTTCAAGACAGTGATCTATCCCAGCTTTAGGATTCTAATGGACAGTCTGATACTTCTATGCTGACCATCTTTAGATATGGTAATAGAATATGCACTGAAGCTTTCAATCTTGGTGATTGGTCTTTGAGTTAGATAGCTTATGGGTGTGTTGGCACACCATGGGAAAGTTGTTAAGTCCTGATAACTTTCTTGAATGGATTGAAGTAGATAATTACACATGATTTGATTGTCTGTCTACATGCTAGTATATTACATTCCCAAACTTGTTCTCTAATAAAATTAGATTGTCAATCTTTCTATTGAAGATATAATAGTAACAACAATAAAGCAATTTTTAATGGGTAGATTATATCAAGGTTATGTTGAGAGTTCACTATTTTCAGATTTTCGCATGCTAACTAGTCACCCTATATGAACAATGTGTATGCATATTGTGTTGATTAGTTCATGAATATTCATTAACCTTAAGATTTTCATTCGAGGTCCAGCATGTTGAAGAAAACACTTTTGATTGTTACTTAACTAAACCAAAACTTTCTACATTAGTTAGGTTGTTGATATCTTGTTCTTTCTTCTCATCTTAACTAAGGTTGTATTGTTTAGATATATATGATATTTAGATAACAAGTTAATTAGTTTATTCACATTGTTATCTTTTGTTCTTCTATGCTCTACAACTTCAAGTTGAGTACTATTTACCTCCATTATGGATTTACTCATTTTTCCTGCTTAATATTTATTATCGCTAGGTTGATTTCTTACTTTCTTTTTCCCTTCTGTTGTGCACACCTATTTTAACCACCTTTATGCCCTATTTACACTCACTTATCAGCTAAAATGGGGCTACTGTTATTTGTTATGGTTGAAACCATATCTGCTCGCCTAAGGCAGCTGGATGGCACATGGAGCAACTGTTACTTGTTTATGTAGAGTATCATATGTGCTAACAAATACTATTATGGTCACAGTAGCCAAGTTCAGGAGTTCCAGGCCCTATAAGTAAAGACAATACCTCTCTCCTAAATGGGTACTCATTTTGGGTTTCATAGGAAGTGCAGAACCTTTCATGAGCATGTCAAGCTGGAGGAGTATTGAGTAGAAATGGCACTTTGCGTAAAACTATGCCTCTCCTAAATCGATACATATTTTGTGCTGAATGGGAAGTGCAGGCCTGTTAACATAGTAGCTCAGTAGGTCTGTGCAGGCATGTGGGACAGGAGCATTGAGTAGGAAATCTGCTCACAAAAGAGCAGGTTACACCCCTCTCCCATGTATATACAATTTGGTCTGAATCAGAGTGCTTGCCCATAAATAGTTTATGATTTCTTTTATCTTCCCTCTAAATGACTTGCTAGTTGAGGTTAATTGGAAAAATTACCTTGATATTATAGAATAACTGCCTACGATTGTTTTTGTAGAGTGATCTGATAATGAGGGCAGTAGATGGTTGTTAATTTTAGCTATGGTATGTTATGCCATTGTACACCATTTGAGTGGCTGGATATTTAATTTCAAGTTCAATATTTGCTCACAGGTCAGGTGGTCAAGCCGTGCAGATTGTACATAGGCACCATTTTGCTTCTCACTTGAAGAGAATGGGTGTTATAGTTCGTATACAAGATCAGTTTTTTGCATTTGTGAAGGTGGGTTATTAACTACAAGATTTTATTTTGATTGCTTGTTTTGCACCATGAGGCATCATGCAAATATAAAGGATATGCACTTCCCCTTACCAAGTTTTTGGTAATGCAGTTTACTGTTATTTAATGTCCGTTCTTCAACAGTTGTTATTCTTTCAACAAAAGTTAATTGTTTATCTACACAATCATGAAAAATTTGGTTAAGAATTGTAAAATATAAGGTCATTGCTATTGTCTGCATTATTCATTCAACAAAAGCTAATTGTTTATCTACAATTTCAAAGGAATCATGGAGAGTTTTGGTTAAGAATTGTCAAATATAAGTTCATTGCTATTTACTGTACATTTAGAGACTGAAATTAGGGACAGCCAAAAACCTGATGCCCCCAAACCAAACTGATCCATCTTTTTTTTTTTTTTTCAGTTTTGAGTCAGATTTTGGGTTGACTATGAACTTCAACTATTTCCCCAAATGCTATGTTCTTAATAAAATGCGCAACTGAATTATGTTGATTAAGTTAAAACATTGATTCTTTTAGATTTGGACTCATACTTTGTCTTTATGATTGTTGCTTGATTGCCAATTAGAAATGTATTCATTGTATCTGGTAGACTGTAGATGCCAGCAGCTGTTATTATTCATCCATGATGAGACTTTTCTTGAATCAGAGTTAGTTGGTGATGACAGGGTGCACCAGAAACTATTCAAGAGAGGCTAATTGACCTACCTGCTACTTATGTCAAGACATACAAAAAGTATACTAGGCAGGGATCTCGTGTCTTAGCTCTTGCATACAAGACACTTCCAGAAATGGCTGTAAGCTGACTTTTTGTGTTATGAATGCTTTTGTTGTTTTATGGAAAATAATTTGTTTCTGAAGCATAAAGCTGTGACTGTATATTAATATTTATTCATTCTGCGCAACTTTGTTTTCCTAACATAGCTTGTCTTTTTCATCTAAATGTTTGTTTTATATACAGATCAAATATTGTACTCGACCTGTTTCATTAGACTACATTGGGAACTAATTTAATGCCAATGGGTATATTACACAAAGTCATAACTATGGGGTTGGCTTACTCACCCTACACGCCATCTCATTTGCCAAGGCATGAAATAGTTTGCAACTTGATGCCAGAGTGACTACTGCAAACTAACGCTAAATGGATAGTCCTACCTCTAGATTAAATTATTGACATGCCCACTACTATGGATTAGTTCCTGATTAACAACATGAAATAGGTGTGAAGTGATTGATGTATGAAATCTATTGCAATTATATTGTAATCTCGTTACCATTTTTTATGCTAAAATATGAATCCTAATGTTCTAGTAAGGATATCAGAGTGCTTAATTAGTCATTGCCACATGTTGGCATACTTTCTACCTAGTATTGTGACTTTCTACTTTCTAGGTTAGCCTGTTTATTCAACTGTTGTATTTCATTTATCCGCAGGCTAATGAGATGAAATTTCCTTCCAAGATATCTGTAACGATTGGGAACATAAGATATTTGGAGTAGTTTGTGGAATGATTATTTACTAAGGTTTTGTGTCTCCTACAAGAGAGAGACTAGTGAAAGAAAAGTGGATATCAATTTTCTTCATTTATTTGGAGAGAGAGAAATTAGGTTTTTTTCTTTTCTTTTTGGAGCAATCAGGCAAATAGACAGAAAATTGCCTCCACACAATGACCTTTATGCTCCTGCTAATGGAGCACCTCCTGCACCCAATTCCCCTTTGATGGTTATCAGAAAGCCATCTCGACATAATGACCTTTATGCTCTTGCTCTAATAGAGCACCTCCTTCCCCCAATTTGCCTTTGTGAGGTTCCATACTTTCAATGTAGCCACCTCCTTCAGAACCAATTCTTTGTCTCTTTGTTCAAAAACTAGGTTTTCTATGGCTTAGCAAAAGCCTCAATTATCTTTGTCAGGTGAGATTTTCCTTAGCTGAGTGATTTTTTCCTAATTAGTTCGTCAGTGTGCCTGTCAGTTTATTTCTTAGAGCATTTTCAAGTGAAAAAGGGGTAGCACAGTCTCTTCCAGCATTGTTCCAATGAATTTGTGGGAAGAAAGAAAATAAGAATTTTAGAACTAGCAGCAGTTCATAATTTACATTTTCGCCTCAAGAATGATTCTCAGCTGATCTAGTGGAAGAGATTACTAAACCTACCAACTAAACTCCACTTTAGCCTTTATGGTTAGCTTTTGAATCTATATTTTGGTATGATTTCTCCTATAGCGTTCAAACAAGGATCTTTGTTATGTTGGTGGTTATTAGTATCCACCTTGCTTGTAACATGTCAAACTTAGGTAGATTTTTTTTCTTTCATTTCTAAGAAATGCCTTTTTGAAAATTTTGACATTCCATATTATGTTTCATTGCCTTTTCAGGTTAGTGAAGCTAGAAGTTTAGACAGAGATGTGGTTGAAAATGGTCTGACTTTTGCTGGCTTTGCGGTAAAAAATTCTAGTAATTTTGTAATTGTATTTAATTATCTAATCCTGTATCCTGAATGCAAAATTAATTGTCTAAGTTGTGATATTAATTTGGAAATTGTCTGTCAACAGGTTTTCAATTGTCCTATCCGATCTGATTCTGGCACTGTTTTATCTGAACTGAAAGGTTCATCACATGACTTGGTATGTGGTCCATTGGTTGGTTCATATGATCAGTTCTCTTACCTTATTAAATATTCTAGTTGAATCATAAATAATCCTTTTCAAACATTACTGATACTTTACATTGGGACCTAGAATTTGTTGATCGCAACTCTGGTTGAATTAACCAATGTAAAGCTCAGCACAACTTACTCTAGAACTCAATAAGTTCTCTTTAACTTAACCTTCCTTCCATATTGAATCCTGAGCTTCTGGCATCTTTTGCTTCTCATTGTTCTAGAAATGGACAGCAGAACCCGCTAGTCTGACGATCAAGTCCCTAATTTTTTTACTTGGAAAGAAACTGGTTCTGATTTTCTATTGTGCAACTTATATACATTTGTTAGGTAATGATTACTGGAGATCAAGCTTTGACAGCTTGCCATGTTGCCAGTCAAGTTCACATTATCACAAAGCCTGCTTTAATCTTGGTTCGAGGAAAGAACGACACAGACTTTCAATGGGTATCACCTGACGAAACTGAGATTACTTCTTATAGGCAAGTATTATTTAATAGATTAATGATTTTTTTTCATGGCTTAAGCAAAGCATTAAATGATCTTATAAACACTGCTCGAGTATCTAGTTTGTGTTTATAATCTTTCTTGTTGCAATTGATCTTTCTATAAACTCCATGATGTTCACAAACCTTGTTGATTTTTATGAATTTTTGAGATGCATGTTACAGTGAGAAAGAGGTAGAACAACTGTCAGATTCACGTGATCTTTGCATAGGTGGGGATTGCTTTGAAATGCTGCAGAGGAGTGAAGCTGTATTTAATGTTATTCCTTATGTGAAGGTTAGTAATGATATCGCTGATCCAATGCAAGCTAACTGCCTAGCTATATCTTAAATTTGTTGCTGATGTGATGGTTCTCCCTTCAGGTGTTTGCACGGGTTGCTCCTGAACAAAAAGAACTTATTCTAAATACTTTTAAGACAGTTGGTAGGCTGACATTGATGTGTGGAGATGGAACCAATGATGTTGGAGCATTGAAACAAGTAAGAAATCAATATTTTTCTGACATACATCTTGACACTTGAACTTGTAAAGTAAACATGTTGACAAGAAAATCTTCTTTTCTTTCTACTTGTACATTTTTCTTTATCACATTACCATCAACCCGTGTTTGTCTCAACTATTTGGAATTGGCAATATAAACTATGGAATGCTATATCAAAATGACTAATAATTTGTGTCTGTGTCCCTTGCACCTTCACTCTATATAATATCAACTATTTTGATTATAGAAATTATTCATTGCCTTGGAATTTATCCATATCATTTAAACATTTTGTCTCATTTTACTATCTATTGGAGATAACACCTAATGTTTTTTTTTGGAGAGTAAATAAAAGTTGATTAACTTTGTACATTCTGATATTGATACAGTATTTTGTTACATTGTCATCAATAGATGATATTCTCAAATTTAGGATTCATATCACCAACCCATGTGGTCTTCGCACACCAAGTGTGCCACATGGAGATGAATCTTTATCTTAAAAAAGCCTTCCCAGAGCCAAAAAGTTCTTTTGTTTTTTCTTATGGCCTAGTTTTTCGATTCTATATGCTATGCTCCTCTTCCACTGCTTCCAATTCTTACTATATCTATTGATTTCTGAAGAATATTTGCCATGTCTGTATCATAAGCAAATTTTTGGGTATAATCAAAGGATACAATATGGATTCTGATTTATTTAGTCTAATCAACACATGTCGTTCAGGCCCATGTAGGAATTGCTTTGTTGAATGCTGTACCACCAACTCAACCGGGAGAAGCATCATCACAAACACAACCTTCTAAATCTGAAAATAAAGCTGGAAAATCTATGAAATCAAAGTCAGTGGTTGAGTCATCTAAGTCCGTTGTACCTGCCAACAATACTGCAACGACAAGCAACCGCCACCTAACAGCAGCTGAAAAACAACGTCAAAAGCTGCAGAAGATGTTGGATGAGATGAACGAGGAGGGCGATGGTCGTGCTTCTCCAGTTGTCAAACTTGGTGATGCCTCAATGGCTTCTCCTTTTACTGCAAAACATGCCTCTGTAGCTCCCACCCTTGATATTATTCGTCAAGGTCGGAGTACGCTTGTGACTACTCTGCAAATGTTTAAGATTCTTGGCCTAAACTGCTTGGCAACGGCTTATGTGCTCAGTGTCATGTACCTGGATGGAGTGAAGCTCGGAGATGTCCAGGCCACCATCAGTGGGGTATTCACAGCTGCTTTCTTCCTTTTCATCTCACATGCTCGCCCTCTGCAGACACTATCTGCTGCCCGACCTCATCCAAATATCTTTTGTGCCTACGTGTTTCTTTCCCTAATTGGTCAATTTGCGATGCACTTGTTCTTTTTGATTTCATCTGTTAATGAAGCCTCAAAGTTTATGCCAGAGGAATGTATTGAACCAGACTCGGAGTTCCACCCAAACCTTGTGAACACTGTATCATATATGGTCAACATGATGATTCAGGTTGCGACATTTGCTGTGAACTACATGGGGCATCCGTTTAACCAGAGCATATCCGAGAACAAGCCGTTCAAGTATGCATTATTTGCTGCAGTGGGCTTCTTCGCCGTGATCACTTCAGATTTGTTTAGGAATCTAAATGATTGGTTAAAACTTGTTCCACTGCCAGAGGGGATGAGGGGAAAGTTGATGCTTTGGGCTATGCTCATGTTTCTAGGTTGCTATGGTTGGGAAAGGCTGTTACGGTGGCTATTTCCAGGTCGAATGCCAGCACGGAGAAGACGTCAGAAACAAGAAGCAGTCTCCTTGGATAAGAAACATTTGTAATCCATTTCTCCGAGTTAGGGTACACCAAACATGTCCACATTGAACTGAGCAAGAGACCTGGTGAGTTCCGAGGCTTGCTGCTGTTATAACAAATGGAGTCGAAACAATTTTGTTGCACCATGTGAAAATTTCACATGCAAAAATTCTAAATTTGCATTTCATCTTTGCCTGGGTGAACCATTCCAAATTATCTAACTATATTGTCATTATTTTTTGCCGCTGGGGAATCAAATGCAGAACCTATAGGTTTTATTTTATTACAGCGTTCTGTTTGCCTTTGGGTGGACGGTCATTTTTTCTGTATTTGGGGTCTTATCTAAAAGTGGTGTTTTGTGGCTTTTGAAAGTTGGAAAATACTTTTCAATTATGATGCCCTAGCGTGAGAAAATTATTTATGCATCCATACACAAACCTTCATTTTTTGTTTTCATTACGCAAAGAAATAACCTGTCGCACCCTGCATGAGTTAAGCTTAGTCCTGAAGCTTGTTTCTTTTGTAGCGCAGGAACTGTAATAACATCATTTCATTAGATATAGAGGGATATAGTTCAATTTTTAAATTCTTAGAGATCGGATGAAAAATAATAAAAGTGTTTACGGATGAATTGTGTACAATAATTTTTTTTTGTATATATATACAAATTTAATATTTTGACCCTCTTTTTGCACACTTCTTTGTGACAGTGAATGGGAAATGTAGGGTTATTTTTTACGCAATTATTGTTGATTTTCATTGTTGTTCTTATCAAATTTTGATTGCGAACTGATCGAAATCTGGTTACGGTTTTGTTAACATTGAAGTTCGGTTGGACTGTAGTCGAATTTTGATCGAGTCGGAATATGACGAATTACGGTCGCTAGTGTCGCGGTCGTTGGCGATAGTAGTTCGGTCGAATTTCGATCGTGTTTCGGTTGAACTCAATGTCTGATTGGATCGCGATCGTAATTGTTGGCGATTGTTGTCAACAGCGGTCGCAATTTGTCAGATTTCGATCGGAATTTGATTGGGGTCCAGTTGATCAGTTTGTCGGAAAGTAGCGACCTTGATGAGTTCAACATTGTCTATAGTGTGTATCCAAGAAAGAAAGACGCGCGATGGAGCACTGTGTATTTTCCATTCACTATGCAGTCACGATGGATCGGATAGTGGAGATCTTGTCGTGAATGGGGCGTGCATGGATGTGTCACACAGGATATTAACTCTCTCTATATATATAAATGTTATGCTACACAACTTATCAGTGAACACCTCTATTATCCACCGTTCAATCCCCTTGAGATTCAAGGATTGGACTATAGTACTCATTCAATCGGATGGTGGATAATGGAGATGTTCACAGGTGCTCATAGATGAGTTGTGTAGCATAACATTTCTCTCTCTCTATATATATTATTTTATACAATTTATCTGTGAACATCCTTATTATCCACTGTCTAATAGTTCAAAAATTGAGTTATAATGCATAAGCGATTGGACGGTGAATAATAGAGGTGTTCACAGATGAGTTGTGTAAGATAATATTTTTCTCTCTATATATATATAGAAATAGAGAAAAATATTATCCAAGATAATTCCATAAATACCTCTATTATTCATCCTTCGATCTTTTAAGATTCAAGAATTGTATTATATATATATATATATATATATATATATATATATATATATATAATTCAGTAGATGATTTGGAAGTAATTTTTTTTAAAAAAAAGTGAGGGCAACATTACGAAGTGGGTATAAGAATTGTATGAAGTTAAATATCTCATGACAATTTAATAAATAATAAGTTATTAATGTTATCTTGTTTAACCAATTTAAAATCTCATTAATTTTTATTAAAATGGCTTAATCATTTTTTGCATTTTTTCTTTCAAACTCTTACAACTATTTCCTTTTTAATTTCTCATGGAATTAAATATATAAACATACATGTTATATATAACAAAGAATACACCATCTATTTGATAGAGTAGAAATCCATATAAGTGACGTTCTATCACTTCTAAGTAATCGTGTTTTTACTTCTTTTCATGTTGTATAAATTCCGATTTGAGGTTTGGACATAACATGAGAATTTTTTATGGTCTGATTTCTTAACTATGATCTGGAAACAGTTAGTTAGTGTATTTATCACAGCTATCTTGTAGGATGAGATGTCCGGAATTGATGGTATGTTCCACACATTATCAGTCAAACATTTCGTACTTGATCTAGATGTTGCATTGTTTCGAAATGAAATTGTTCTTTATATTAAAATAGTAGGAAGACATCTAGGAAATATATTATTATTAAGATTTCAAAATCTAGAGAGGTTAGATATCCTTTTTCTCTATATTTATCGGAGGCATGCCTGCAAAGTGTTTTTGATGTTTTACGATCATATTTGCTTGCTTGCTTAAATAGTGTGCCTCCCATCCTATTTCATATATATCTATTTTTATAACCAAGTAGTCACTATCCAAAGGAAGGTTTAATGTTGGAGAAGATTTTACCATTCCTTTGGTCTTTCTAATTAACTCTATATCTTATTGATTGAAATGTTTTATTGTGCAAGGTTCCATTTATTTTTCCTATGTCTTTTAAATAGGGTCTTACATAATTCAGAAGTTTAAAAAATGATCTAAGTTCCTTAGTGCCTTCTATTTTATTAGGGAATTCTAGTATTTTGTGGTTATATGGGGCTAAAGTGAGGTATTTCCATGTCCTATTTCAACTCCCAAAAACTTGATGTGTTTTGTTATTAGTTTCATTTTCTTTGACTCCGTGTTTTTCAAAAAGCATAAAGACCATGTGTAAATGTGCAAAATATTCTTTCTTAATTTTGGAAAAGATCAATATGTCATCTATAAAGACACACGTGAATTTCTCTATATCTTTAAACACTATATTCATTTTTCTCTGAAATATTTGAGGTGCTACTTTTATTCCAAATGACATGATCAATCATTCAAAATGTCCTTTTGGACAAGTAAATGTTCTCCAACGGATTGATTCTGGATGCATTCCGACTTGTCAGAATCTTGATATTAGATTACATTTAGAATACTATTGTGAGTTTTATATTTTGTTATTAGTTGATCTTTATATGAGCTTTTATATTCATCATCATAGCAATTATCATTTAGCCTTCTATAGGTAAATATCATTCTTGATTGTCTTTTTTTTTTCTATTCAGAGCTCTTATTTACATTAAATGCAGGGCTCCTATGTCTAGACGTTGATCTTTGTATTAGTTTAAGTCCTATGAGTTGCTTAATATGTATTTTATATATATTTTTTTGTTTTCTAATTAGTATATTTAAAATATTAGGCTTTAATAGTTAAGTCTGAATTTATAATATTTATAATATATTTGGGAGATTGTTGGTGTAATCAACTTTAGGTCAAGGTTGACCAAGCTCAAGTGAGATTCGAGTAGAGTTTTGATGTTTGACAATATGTTTGATTATATAACTGGATGGAATGAGACATCCGTAGTTATATGGAGTTGGTGTGAAGAGAAGTCAAGTAGGTTAAGTTTAACTAGAGACTTGATGGGGAAAGTCCAAGTTGTTGGGTTTCTCCGGCACCGACGTAGGTGTGTGTTCGAACACGATTCATAAACATGTACACAACGAAAGTAAAAATAAGTAATAAACTAATTTATTATAACACACACCATACGCATGCAAGGATACATCAAGTGTAGATATAATCGTCATTTCAAATTTTGCAATAAAAGAAAACTTATACTAGGTATACTTGACGGATTAAGTGAAGTGAAAATGACATCAACCTTAGCGACCCTCGTAAGTTTCATCTCTATCCATATCCACGTCGAGTATCATCGGGATAGCTTCAACAAGTTACGAGCCCCGTCTTCACAAGACTTACTAGCCTCGTGTCGAAGACGTTGTGATCCGAGAGACGATCACAATCCGAATCCAATTCGAATCCAAAAACGAGTTTCGTAAACTCACTTCTCGAAAGCGATTTTCATCAATATATTGATGAAACTTCGATCCTCTACCAAAGAGGATTGCCGGAGATCCAATCCTCAGCAAGGTGGTCATTGCCAGAGATCCAAACACCGGCTAAACGACGCTCTCGTTGCAAAGGACACAAGCTGTCCAAGAGGGTAGCTTGGTGGAGGAGGTGGCCAGCTAAACAAGTGGTCGACTGCTCCTTGGTCACCGGCGGCCAAGGGAGGTTGGCCGGCTGCTGAGGATGGTCGGAGGACTATCGATGGCTGGTGGTTGGCCGGCAGCAAGGAGGAGGTGGCGGCACCAAAGGTTGGGTGGCAAGGAGCAAGGAGAGGAGAGAAACGGGTAGGGTTTCAAAAATATAAGTCAATCGAACACAGGTTATCTCTCAACCCCATTATTTATAGAGAACGTATCTCTTATCAATTAAGAGACTTTTTCTTAAGACCTTTTCTCATGACCTTTTCTCGAAAACCTTTTCTCAAAGGGTTATTGGTTCACAATCAAAATTCGTTAACCCGCTCCATTAACTTAAGTTAAAATAAACCAAACCACATTGGTCTATTTTAAGTTAAAACGAACCGAACCAATTTTGGTTCATTCGTTTAAAACAAACCAAACCACTTTGGTTTATTTCCACCATTGGATTAGAACCAAACTGATTTGGTTCATCCATCATGTCTTCATAAGACTCGGGTCATCCATGCTTCCGATGCGACTGAAATAATTTCATGCTCGCTCTTTGTTTGGTCCAACCAAACGAAGTCTCTCTCGATCTAAGAATCTCATTCTCAAACTCATTTTAAATTCTTTGGATAATACTCGTAGTGCGTGTGACTAAATAGGTTCTCATTTATGTTGGCCGTCTATAATTAATCATTAATTATAGAATGATCATGAGTGACACCTAGTTGTGCACCATGATCCCCAATTAACTGGAAATTAATGGTTGACCCCAGAACAACTTCTGAAACCTTGCAGCAGCTACAGTCAGTCGTGCCCCGTTCCCTTCACTCATCTTATCCCACTTGGTTCAAGACATGGTCTATGTGTCAGTCCCTACTAGGTTAACTATGTCACACCTATCCCGAGTATTACTTCCTCGTCTTTCGGATTCTAGTTACTGCACTTATATCCAAGAGTATCATACTCTAAACATGTAATGCATTGGCCAAAGACTTTAGTAACAATCCGACGAGAGGTCATAGGGTATACATCTCCTCACAAGTAGTGGTGAATCCTCTATAGGCTATTCAAACACCTTCGGCCACTTCGACTTATACACAATCATCCCGGGTCCACATCTCCTCGAAGATGCTTGCTTAAGATGTCAAAGCATAAGTCTTCATGACCAAGATGACTTGAATACCGCAAGTTGAAGGAACATCGCACTTAAGTTGTAGTAAGAACTTCATTGACATATCTATATATGTAGAGAACCGTATGAAGTGTTACAACTAATCACTCTAATGAACTAGTTACCATAACTAGCATCGACGGTTAACTCCGGACATCCCAATATCTCTAGCCAGTGAGAAACGACTGCTTGGATATATCAAAGAGTATAACTCGTGCTATTCTCAACAGAATTAATGGTGTCCGAATGCATCAATTCATCGACTAGGGATAATTCTAATACATCACAATTACACATGTAGAGATACTCACTAGTTGTGATTCAATCACAAATTCTCTCATACTGTGAATCGTATTGCGGACATTCAGTAAATGAGTTTTAGATCCAACCAAATACATGAAAACATATACACTCAAATAGAGAATCTTCATTTACCAAATAAATGGTACAACCATAAGGCGATTGCCTTAGGACATCTCTCATATATAACTAACAAAGTCCCACTTGGCCAAATGTCAATCGCCACGGTATCCAATACCATAAGCTCTAACATGACCCTCAAACTTACTTTGAAGTAATTCCTTAGTTAAAGGATTCGCTAAGTTCCTTTCAGTGGGAATCTTCTCGATTATATTTCCTTCCTACTGATAATCTCTCTGATCAGATGATAGCGGTAAAGCACATGTTTGGATCGTTGATGAGACCACATCAAGTTCCGAGACAAACTTCTTGAACCAAACCACTTCCTTTGCTTCCTCCGAAGCTGCAATGTATTTTGCCTCAGTGGCATAATCCGCTATAGTGTCTTGCTTGGAACCTTTCCAACTTATTGCGCCTCCATTCAAGGTGAATATGTACCTAGATTGAAACTTAGAATCTGTTGAAGATTCGATGACCGCTAGAGGGGGGGGGTGAATAACATTGTCGATGCTTGATGGATTTCGTTCGTGTGCTTGCTACAAATGATTAGTGTGCAGCGGAAATAAAGCAATAATGAAATACAAACAAGCAAACACAATCATATAACGTGGTTCGAAATCGAATGATTCTTACTCCACGGATCGAGCTCAAACAAGCTCTAGCGATGCGACCACACACCACTAATCAATAATAACTCCTCGGAATAATCCGGAGGTGTAGAAATCTCGTACAACTGATTACAAAAGTAATATATGAAAATTCAAGCAAAATACAAAGAAATGTAAAGAGCACTTTATAATCTAGGGTTTTTTAGCGCTTGCTTATTGGTTGCTTGGATGAGCTTGAAGGACCCTGAAATGCACCTGCAATTCGCCTTCAAATCGCCTCACCAAATCTCCCAAAAGACCAATGCCGAAATCCTCCTCGAGCTCCTCTTTTTAACCTGCATCGGGCTGAATTTTCACCTGGCAGTCGACTGCCATAAGGTCCCAGCCGACTGCCAATACTGTTGTTGTGAGACAACGGGTCGATCGACACTGGAAAGACTCCAACAGTACTCTCATCAGTCGACTGTCAGCGCCCGTAACCGACTGCCCAGTTGGCTACGGAGCATTCTATGCTCACGGTTGAACCATTAGTCGACTGTCGTCCATGGCAGTCGACTGATCAGCCCAGCAGTCGACTGCTCTAATGAGCAGTCGACTGTCAGAACCTTTTCAGCCCTTAAATGACAATCGAACTCTAGTCGACTCACGACAGTTGAACCGACCATAATGCCAGTCGACTGCCAACCTCAAACATGAGGTTTTAACCCAAGTATGGTGCCCCCATACTTGCTAGACCACCCTTAGCCTAGACATAAGCCTTCTAGCCACCTTCGTCAGCCTCGCGCCTATCGAATCCCTTCAAGTCATCCATGACTTGTTCATCCATACGCTAGCCTTTAGGTGCTTTCCATTGGCTATGTCATGCTAACGGTGTCTACATCGCCAAGACACATTAGACTTACGCTGTCAAGACTTCCACTGCCAAGACTTCCGCTTGGACTTTACGCCGCCAACCATTGGACTTATGCTGCCAAGATTCCACCCTTAAACTTTACGCCGCCAATATCAAACCCTTGGATTTCGTTCGTGTACTTGCTACAAATGATTAGTGCGAAGTGGAAATAAAGCAATAATGAAATACAAACACACAAACACAATCATATAACGTGGTTCGAAATCGAATGGTTCTTACTCCACGGATCGAGCTCAAACAAGCTCTAGCGATGTGACCACACACCACTAATCAAAAATAACTCCTTCTTGGAACAATCCGGAGGTGGAGAAACCTCGTACAAGTGATTACAAAAGCAATACACGAAAATACAAGCAAAATACAAAGAAATGTAAAGAGTACTTTACAATCTAGGGTTTTTTAGCGCTTGCTTATTGGTTGCTTGAATGAGCTTGAAGGGCCCTGAAATGCACCTGCAATTTGCCTTCAAATCATCTCACCAAAGCTCCCAAAAGACCAATGCTGAAATCCTTCTTGAGCTCCTCTTTTTAACCTACATCGGGCTGAATTTTCACCTGTCAATCGACTCTATAAGGCCCCAGTCGACTGTCAACACTGTTATTGTGAGACAACAGGTCGATCGACGCTGGAAAGACTCCAACAGTACTCTCATCGATCATTGCCGGCGCTGGCGACTACCCGATCGATTCTGAGCGATACGTGCTCGCGGTTGAACCATCGATCGGTGATCAACCTAGCGATCATCGCTCCAATGAGCAGTCGACTGCTAGAACCTTTTCAGCCCTTAAATGGCAGACGAACTCTAGTCGACTCACGACAGTTGAATCAGCCATAATGTCAGTCGACTACCAAGCTCAAACATGAGGTTTTAACCCAAGTATGGTGCCCCCATACTTGCTAGACCACCCTTAGCCTAGACATAAGCCTTCTAGCCACCCCCGTCAGCCTCACGCCTATCGTATCCCTTCAAGTCATCCATGACTTGTTCATCCATACGCTAGCCTTTAGGTGCTTCCATCGGCTATGTCATGCTAACGATGTCTACATCGCCAAGGCACATTAGACTTATGCTGCCAAGACTTCCGCTGCCAAGACTTCCGCTGCCAAGACTTCCGCTTGGACTTTACGCCGCCAACCATTGGACTTATGCTGCCAAGATTCCACCCTTGGACTTTACACTGTCAATATCAAACTCCTTGGACTTCTCAAATGCCAAGACTCAAGCTTGGACTTTCCCTTGCCAACCCATGTTGGACTTTCCATGCCAAGACCCATGCTTGGACTTTTCCTTGCCAAGACCCATGCTTGGACTTTTCCTTGCCAAGACCCATGCTTGGACTTTCCATGACATGGTCAACCCCAGTCAACCATCAAAATCCCCTCGAGTCAAACTCGAGTCCGGTCAATCATGACCCAGGTCGATTGCACCAACAATCTCCCCAAAATATTATCAGACATCAATGTCAAACATCAATGTCAAACCTTCATGTCAAACATCAAAATATTGCTCGAGTCAAACTCAAGTCCGGTCAATCGTGACCTGGGTCGATTGCACTAACAGAATCATCCTTGTCTGTCTGGAAGCTGACATCCGTATACACTCATATTACCATATCACCTTCTCCATATATTAGAAACACATCCTTAGTTCTTCTCAAGTACTTAAGAATTGTCTTAACAACCGCCCAATGATCCATTCCTGGATCAGTCTGGTATCTTCTCATGACACTCAGAGCTTACGATACATCGGGTCTCGTACATACATAGCATACTTGATAGATCCTATTGCGAATGTATAGGAGATCTTACTCATGAAAATCCTCTTGTTTTCTGTGCGCGGACACATAGAATTCGAAAGGTGTATCTCATGTCTGATGGGAATGAAATCTTACTTGGATTCTGACATGCTAAACCTCTTTAGCACTCGGTCTATATATGTAGACTGGAAAAGTCCAAGCAACCGTTTCGATCTATCTCTATAGATCTTAATCCCGAGGATATAGGTCGCTTCTCCCAGGTCTTCATGGAGAATATTTTAGATAACCAAATTTTGACTAACTGTAAGACAGATATATCATTTCCTATAAGTAATATGTCATCGACATACAACACTAGGAATACGATTGCACTCCCACTAACCTTCTTGTACACATAGGGTTCATCTAGATTTTGTGAGAAATCAAACCTTTTGATTGTCTCATCAAAATGAATATTCCAACTCCTGGATGCTTGCTTTAGTCCATATATGGACCGTCGAAGCTTGCATACCTTGGTTTTATCAACCAATATGAAACCCTCGGACTATATCATATACACATCCTCGAGTAGGTTTTCATTAAGGAAAGCCATTTTCACATCCATCTGCCATTTCTCATAGTCAAAATGAGCCGCTATGGTCAGGAGCATCCGAATGGATTTAAACATAGCCACTGGTGAATAGGTCTCGTCATAATCAACACCTTATTTTTGACGATAGTCTTTCGCCACTAATCTAGCCTTAAAGGTAATCACATTACCATCCATGTCGGTCTTCTTCTTGAAAATCCACTTGCACTTTATAGGCTTAATGCCTTCATGTGGGTTCACCAAGTTCCAAACACTATTTTCATTCATGGAATCCATTTCCGACTTCATGACTTCAAGCCATTTGTCCCTTTCTGTACTTTTCAGAACTTTTTCATAACTAGTAGGCTCCTCATCGTCAATGAGTAACACGTCGTTCGATTCACTTACGAGAAATCCATATCTCTCGGGAATGTTGCATGTTCTACTAGATTTACGAAGATGTAGTGTCACAATAGATTCAGTCGATGACTCATCATTATGAGTTATCGGTTGTGATGCTTGACCGGGTATCTCTTCAATTTCTATTGGAGTCTCTTGAACCTCCTCAAGTTCAACGCCACTCCCACTATTTTCTTGCAGGAGAAACTCTTTCTCTAGAAACACATCATACCTTTAAACAAACACTTTTTGTTCCACAGGATGATAGAATTGGTAACCCCTCATTTCCTTAGGGTATCCAATAAATAGACATTTATCAGACTTAGCATCCAATTTGTCTGATACAGTCCGTTTCACATTAGCAGGACAACCCCATATCTTCAAGTAAGATAAATGAGGTTTCTTACTATTCTATATCTCATATGGAGTAGTAGAGACTACCTTGATCGGGACTCTGTTTAGCAAGTAAATTGCTGTCTGAAGTGCATAACCCCAAAAGGACTTGGTAAGATTCACATGATTCATCATCGACCTAACCATGTCCAACAAGGTTCAGTTTCGCCTCTTAGATACACCATCAAGCTGTGGTGTATACGGCGGAGTCCATTGAGACAATATACCATTGTCCTTTAGATAATCCAAAAACTCTTGACTCAAGTATTCACCATTTCGATCAGATCGAAATATTTTAATACTTTTGCCAAGTTGTTTCTCTACTTCATTTCTGAATTCTTTGAACTTTTCAAAGGCTTCAAATTTGTGTTTTATTAAGAACACATACCCAAATCGTGAGTGATCATCGATAAAGATAATAAAATAGCTATAGCCTCCTAGAGCATGAGTTGACATAGGTCCGCATACTTCAGTATATATTAGACCAATCAACTCTCCCACCAATTCACCTTTTTCAGTAAAAGGTAACTTAGTCATCTTGCCTTTTAAGCATGATTCGCATGTATCGAATAAATCAAATTAAAATGATTCCAGAATTACAAATCGGTGTAATTCATGTAGGTGATCGATTGGCCGGCTAGAGGGGGGTAAATAGCCCTCGTTCGTTGGATGTCGTAATTCGCTCGTCTACAAAACGTTAGCGCAAGCGGAAGCAATAAACTAAGACAAGCAAATAGAAATAAAACAAAGACAATACAAACACGGAGATGTAACGTGGTTCACGGCTACGCCGCTAATCCACGGTCCGATTCGTCCACGATGAATCACTCCGAAATCTATCCACTAGATCTCTCCTTTGCACAAAGCTAGGTGGAGGTAACCTCTTTTACACAAAGATCACTCTTCTACAATGGAATGAAGATTAGAGCAAGTAGAAGAGTGGAAAATCGTTTAGGGCACTTTGGGAGTAGTTGGGCGTTCAAGCATTAACCCCCCAAAGCCCCATCCCCTTCCTTTTTATAGAGGAAGAGAGTTTCTTCCCATTGACATAGGATCAGTCGACTGATGGCACCCATCAGTCGACTTGTGCTGTAGCCGTTGCCCAATAACGGTCACTTTCCACGTTGGATACTATCCAACGGTACTAGCATCAGTCGACTGATGGCACCCATCAGTCGACTGATGTCAACCAGTCGAGTCCTCAACGAGGTCGACTCCATTCTGTGCCCGTGCGGTGACATCGATCATTGCCGTCCCTTGGCGATCGGTGATCAACTCATCAATCGCCCATCGGCGGTCGGTGATCAACTTGATTCAGCCACATTAGACCAGTCGATTGAACCATCGACTCAGAGCAGTCGACTGCCATGACATGGCAGTTGACTGGTGTCGGGAAAACTCATCCGACACTTGGCCAAATGGCCAAGTTTCACCTAAGAGCTACCCTTCCCGGGTTACAATCGCTCACTCTCATCCCTCGGAGTCCCTCGCCTTCGAAGTTCTCTTCGTTCGCGGCCACGTCCCTCGGCAGCATCAGGCGCACGGCTCTGCAATGCTCCTTCGCGTCTCTTGCCTCGAAGTCTACTTCCTCCGGCTTCACTCCAAGCTTCTCGTCCGGCGGTCCCTCGGATGCTCCAAGCGCACGGCTTCCGCAAAGCTATCCTTCACCGACTCAAGGCACGAGTCATGAGATGTGAAACTTGCCATGGCTCCATGTGCGAATTACTAAGTCCTGCACGACTTCAACGCACATATCAAATCAACATATCAAACTAACTTAAACCCTTTGTCACACCATCAAAATCATATTACGGCAAGAGATTGCCCTAACAATCTCCCCCTTTTTGATGTGTGGCAATCCGTTTAAGTTAGGTAAAAACATTTGATATAAATTTTAAAGGAAAGAAAACATGTAAACATAATCATGATATAGCAACATGCAACTCCCCCTTAATCCATGAAACTCCCCCTTAATTTCTCCCTTAATTTCTCCCCCTATCATAATTAACTTAAACATAATCATTTCTCCCCCTTTGACACCATCAAAAAGATTATCACTAAGTTAAAAGCACATGACATCAAGTCTAATAGAAAGAAAATACCACAAGTTGATTAAAAACCGAAATTCAGCCATCACCGATATTCGGTATGGATCGGTGATCGGTAGCGTAATTCGAGATTTTACGATTTTCAGACGAATTTGTAAATGCATTAAAAATTCCAGAAAATTCAAAAAATCATGAAATTTGGGGAACACATTTCTTTTAAGTATATCTATCAGTGAAAAATATGTTTTCATGAAAAATCATTATATTTTCACGTATTTGCCAAAAATCTAAAAGCTTTAAAAACTACTAGGTTTTTGATCATAAGAGTATCCATTTTAACACCTAGTCTTGCATCCAATTGTTTCAAAACATGAATACATGTATTTTAAAGTAAGAAATTGTTTTGAAAACATATGAAATATCCAACCATGATCTTTGGGCAATATGTCTATGAATTAAATATAAGCCTTCCCCATGATTGGTCTATTCTTGCTATTTTGATACTTTAAATGACCATCTAAATGTCATTGGCTTTAGTGGACATTTGTATCATCCTAACATCTCACCCATGCTAAGTTTTCAATCAAAGTAGCCTATGGTGAGTGTGAGATGTATCATAGGGGGTATTTGTATATACTTAACCAATATATTCATGCAATTCTATCATGGCTAAGTATCAACCTAACATCCTACATGATCATAATGACATATATGATTTAATTTCACATTATGATCATGAAATACATGTTTTCATCAAATTATAATCATGCATTAGGTATTATGTTATGATAAACTGATTTAAACCTATTTCTCATGATAATGTGCCAAATGTCAAAATCATAAATCATGATTGCAAACATACATAGCAATTACATTAATCATCATGATTTAAGCATTATTATCTATTTATGGGCACGCTATCATCACCCAACACTATTCTAAAAATGTTGTCCCGTCATCCTAAGTCAACCAAAATATGATATAGGTCAATTCCATATGGTTGACTACCCTAGGGTTATCCTAACCCTTAAGGATGGATTTTGGAACCCAAAATAAGTTCTTTCCTATTGGGTTCACAAGATACTCCTTGGGGATCCATTTTCTATCAATTACTTTCTTTTTATCTTGTCCCCTAGCTATTAGGCATTTATAGGCCTTTTCATTTTTCTTTTCCTTATATCCTAGGCCCTTTTTGTTAAAACTTGCCCTTTGGCTCCCTATGATCATATTTAATGTGTTGGAGTCAATAGTGAATTTTTCTAGGGCTTTTGTCAAATAGTCTACCTTTTCCCTTAAAGCCCTATTTTCCTCTATGCATGCATCATTAACATCCAAAGGCATATAGTCATGTGAACATGCATCATTTAAGCTAGAAGAAATATCATTATTATTTAAGTATGCATTTTCTAGCTTATTTTCTAATGCCTTAATTTGATCAAGCATGCTTTTATTTTTCTTTTTCATTCCAAATAAGTCCTTAGTTAAACTAGAAATTATGGAAACTATTTTCTTAGGAGAGGCATTCGTTACCATAGTTTCCATGTCCTCTTCTTCTTCGGATGATGAGGGTGTAGAAGCTCCCCCTTCATTTGAGCTCTCCCCACTTGAGCTTGATTCTTCATTTGAGGAGGAGGAGCAATCCGAGTCATGAAGATCCATTAGTGCTAGGTTGGAGTAGACATGCTCTTCTTCATCGGATGAGGAAGAGGAGGCAAGGTCATCCCATGTCTTTGCTTTGAGAGCCATGGACTTCCCTTTTTCCTTGACCTTCTTCTCCTCTTTCTTCTTGCTCCCCTTCTTCTTTTTATTTTCTTTTTTCTTTTTCTTCTCTTCCTTGCTCTTGTTTAGGAGGGGACAATTATCCCTTATGTGCCCCTCTCCTTGGCAATTGTAGCATATGACCTTCCCCCTTGGTCTTCTATTCCTATCATTAGATTTATGAAAATGAAAACCTTTTAAAACACGTCTTACCCTCCTTACCATATAGGCTTCTTCGGTGCTATCCATGGAGGAGGAGGAAGAGGCTTCATCATCGGAGGAGGAGGGGATTTCCATCTTCTTCTTCCCTTTGTTCGCTATCAAAGCTACTCCTCTTGAAGGTTGGATTTTTGGCTCTTCTTGTATTCCTTCAAGCCTCGTTTCGTGGAGCTCCATGGTTGAGAAGAACTCCTCCAAGGTACTTACTTCCAAGTTCTTGGAGATGTAAAATGAATCCACCATGGAACTCCATCTTGAGGACCGGGGAAAGGCATTTATGGCCTTCATTACCATATCCCGGTTGGAAAGCTTTTCACCTACACTTGTTAAACCGGTTAGAATTTCCTTAAATCTAGAGTGTAGGGATTTTACCTTCTCTCCCTTTTCGAGTTTGATATTGGACAATTGGGAGCGAAGGACATCTCTCCTTGCTAGCTTTGCCTCGGATGTGCCTTCATGAATCTCTATTAATTTCTCCCACATTTCCTTGGCGCTAGCACACTCCCCTATCCTATTGACTTCTTGTTGAGGGAGCACATTGTAGAGGTGGTGCTTGGCCTTTGAATTTGCCAAATACTCCTCTCTTTGTCTTTTGCTCCATCTCGATTTTTCCAATGGCTCCCCATCTTCGTTCCTAGGTAACTCGAAACCGTTTTCCATAATTAACAATATTTCAAAGTCGGTTTCGAAGAATACCTCCATTCTCTTTTTCCACCAAGAGAATTCACCGTCGAACTTCGGTGGGTGGATGTTTGAGCCGGCCATTTGAGATGTAGAGCTTGTTGCGGCGGTTAGTCCGGTGACAAGCAACCTGGCTCTGATACCACTTGTAGGTGATCGATTGGCCGGCTAGAGGGGGGTGAATAGCCCTCATTCGTTGGATGTCATAATTCGCTCGTCTATAAAACGTTAGCGCAAGCGGAAGCAATAAACTAAGACAAGCAAATAGAAATAAAACAAAGACAATACAAACACGGAGATGTAACATGGTTCACGGCTACGTCGCTAATCCACGGTCCGATTCGTCCACGGTGAATCACTCCGAAATCTATCCACTAGATCTCTCCTTTGCACAAAGCTAGGTGGAGGTAACCTCTTTTACACAAAGATCACTCTTCTACAATGGAATGAAGATTAGAGCAAGTAGAAGAGTGGAAAATCGTTTAGGGCACTTTGGGAGTAGTTGGGCGTTCAAACATTAACCCCCCAAAGCCCCATCCCCTTCCTTTTTATAGAGGAAGAGGGTTTCTTCCCGTTGACATAGGATCAGTCGATTGATGGCACCCATCAGTCGACTGGTGCTGTAGCCGTTGCCCAATAACGGCCGCTTTCCACGTTGAATACTATCCAGCCAGATGCGGCATCGATCGGTGATGGCACCCATCGATCGTGATGTCAACCCGGTCGAGTCCTCAGCGAGGTCGACTCCATTCGCGTGCGTGCGGTGACATCGATCGTGATCAAGCCATCAGTCGACTGATCAACTTGATTCAGCCACATTAGACCAGTCGATCGAACCATCGACTCAGAGCAGTCGACTTCCATGACATAGCAGTCGACTGGTGTCGGGAAAACTCATCTGACACTTGGCCAAATGGCCAAGTTTCACCTAAGAGCTACCCTTCCCGGGTTACAATCGCTCACTCTCATCCCTCGGAGTCCCTCGCCTTCGAAGTTCTCTTCGTTCGCGGCCATGTCCCTCGGCAGCATCAGGCACACGGCTCTGCAATGCTCCTTCACGTCTCTTGCCTCGAAGTCTACTTCCTCCGGCTTCACTCCAAGCTTCTTGTCCGGCGGTCCCTCGGATGCTCCAAGCGCACGGCTTCCACAAAGCTATCCTTCACCGACTCAAGGCACGAGTCATGAGATGTGAAACTCGCCATGGCTCCATGTGCGAATTACTAAGTCCAGCACGACTTCAACGCACATATCAAATCAACATATCAAACTAACTTAAACCCTTTGCCACACCATCAAAACCATATTACGGCAAGAGATTGCCCTAACAATTCAAACAAGTGTTTCTTGCTTACATGGCCAAGATGATAATGCCACATAAAAGAGTCTAATTGATTATCTTTCCCAGCATGCTTGTTACTCACTTCGATATTGAAAATGTCACCGAATACGTCTAATGTATATATACCATTGCATAAAATTCCAGTCCCATAAAGAACGTCATTCAAAGTTATGTAACAACAATTGTTACTAAAAGTCAAATGGTACCTATTTCTATTTAAATACGAAATAGAAATGATGTGCTTTATCAACGAAGGAACAAAATAGCAATTGTCCAGTTCTAAGACAAGTCCTATAGGGAGCTTCAATAGATACGTTCCGATGATAAGTGCAACAACCTTTGCTTCATTCCCAACATATAAATTTGACTCTCCCTTGACGAGTCTTCTTCTATTCCTTAGCTCATGTATGTCATTACATATATGTGAGCCACACTTGGTATCCAATACCCAAGTGTCTAAAGAAATAGAATGACAATCAATAACAAAGATATTTGAAGAAGATAGGGTATCAGATGTCTTATTCTTCTTCATAGACTCAAGATAAATCTTGCTGTTTCTTTGCCAATGGCCCTCCTTGCCACAATGATGGCAAGTGCCTTTTTGAGCTGGTTTTTCCTTTTTAGCCTTTTTCTTCTTCTCCTTTTATTGTTCCTTTGACTTCCTCTTAGAACCTTTCTTCGAGGAGTCAACTAATAGTACTGTCCCCTGCTCATGCTTCACAAAAGGCTCCACAGTCTTTAGCATGTTGAGCAGTACCACAAATGAACCTTCTTGCATCTTATAGGTGAAGAGGAGCTTAGAGACTTCAAACCTTTCGGATCTCACTTGATCATCAAACAACTCATAGAGATGAAAGACTACGGTATGAGCATCCATATGCTCATGCTGCTTTTGCAGCTTGGGTACCATTGTGGCTAGCATGATGCAACTCACTAGTTTAGAATCACTCATATATTTCTGATAGGTCAACAATTGGTCCGTAGTTGCGTCATCACTAGGACGGGCGAGAAGAGGCTCTTCGAGAACATACGCAAGATTTTCAACCTTGAGAATAATTCTCAAGTTTCTAAGCCAGTCTAAGATGTTTGACCCAATCAACTTATTCGAATCCAAAATGGAACACAAATTCAAAGAAATCATGATCAATCGATTAACCTAGAAATACAAATCGAGCATATATGAGAAAGATGATTTAAAATGCATCAACATACATTTACAAAATCCCATTCATTTTTTTAGAATTCCAAAACCCTCAAAATCAATTTGGGAGATCGTAGGTCCATCTCCGAATGGGTTGATATCCAACATAGATAAGAACAACCTTGGAGAGAGTCCAACAAGCCATTCTTAGCTACGATAGTAGGTATAAAGTATACCAATTACATATCACGTATATATAACTATCACAATGTGCTATCAACTAATTGAATGTTCACACATACATTAGGTTGTTAACACATTAACAAGTATGCATCATATGCATAGCACCCAACTTTACCTACCTTCACATCGACCATGGAGAGAGTCCAACAAACCGATGCTCCAAGTTAAAGCTGACCCATTAATCGTGAAATAGTTTTAATATGGTTAGAGTGCATTCAACCATTTAGTCGGGCTTGGAGAGAGTCCAACAACCCAAAATAACAATTGACCTCTGACTCACCATATTAGTAATAAACTATTTCAATGGTTTGAACATGTTCATGTTCGAGCTGGGCTTGGAGAGAGTCCAACAACCCAAACAAGAAATGGAACTCTGGTTCTAATCATATTAATAGAAGGTGTAGGCTTTAATATTGTGTAAGAGTTTTAAGGTCTCGTCATCTTTGCATGCAAATAACTATTATCTCTATGACATGACACACATGACATACATCTACATGTCATGACACGCATGACATAATGATATGCATTTAATGCAATTACATGATATACAATTATGACATGTACAAATAGTTTCCTTATTTGTCATAACTAATTTTGGAAATAAAATATGTTTGAGATTTGATTTTTCAAATCAAATCTTGATTAAATTAGGAAACAAATTTCCAAATCTAATCACATATTTTATTTATAGAAAATATTAATTAAGGAAATTCACATTTAATTTAGGAAATAAATTTCCTAAATTGTAATTTCCTAATCACATTAGAAAATTTTCAATTTGAATTTCTTCACTAATTAAAATTTCTATAATTATTTCTAAACTTTCCAAAAGTAGAAACTTTCCAAAAATACAATTATGACTATCGCAAAATAATTTTACAATTATGTTAGAACATAATCTTGCTCTTATACCACTATTAGATTTCTCCGGCATCGACATGGGTGTGTGTTTAAACACATTTCGTAAACATGCACACAGCGGAAGCAAAAACAAGTAATAAACTAATTTATTACAGCACACACACCACACACATGAAAGGATACATCAAGTGTAGACATAATTATCATTTTAAATTTTGCAATAAAAGGAAACTTATACTAGGTATACTTGACAGATTATGTGAAACGGAAATGACATCAACCTTAGCGACCATCGTAAGTTTCGCCTCTATTCATATCCACACCAAGTATCATTGGGATAGCTTCAAAAGGCTACGAGCCCCATCTTCACAAGAGTTACTAGCCTCACGTCGTAGACGTTGTGATCCGAGAGACGATCACAATCCGAATCCAATTCGAATCCAAAAATGAGTTTCATAAAATTGCTTCTCGAAAGCCATTTTCATCAACAGATTGACGAAATTTCGATCATCCACCAAAGAGGATTGTCGGAGATCCAATCCTCGGCAAGGTGGTCGTTGCCAGAGTTCCAAACGTTGGCTAAACGACGCTCTCATCGCAAAGGACACAAGCTATCCAAGAGGGCAACTTGGTGGAGGAGCTTGCCAGCCAAACAAGTGGCTGGTTGCTCCTTGGTCATCGACGGCCAAGGGAGGTTGGCTGGCGACTAAGGATGGCCGGAGGTTTACCAGTGACTGGTAGTTGGCCGGCGGCAAGGAGGAGGTAGCGACACCAAATGGTTGGGCGGCACCTAAGGTTGGGGGACACCAAAGGTTGGGCGACACCAAAGGTTGGACGGCAAGGAGTAAGGAGAGGAGAAAAACGACTAGGGTTTCAAAAACCTAAGTCGATCGAACATGGGTTATCTCTCTCCCCGTTATTTATAGAGAACATATCTCTTATCCATTAAGAGACTTTTTCTCAAGACCTTTTCTCTAAAGCCTTTTCTCGAAAACCTTTTCTCAAAGGGTTATTGGTTCACATCCAAAACCCGTTAACCCGCTCCATTAACTTAAGTTAAAATAAACCAAACCGTGTTGGTCTATTTTAAGTTTAAACGAACTGAACCAATTTTGGTTCATTCGTTTAAAACAAACCAAACCACTTTGGTTTATTTCCACCATTGGATTAGAACCAAACCAATTTGGTTCATCCATCATGTCTTCATAAGACTTGACCCAACCATGCTTTTGATGCGATTGAAATAATTTCATGCTCGCTCTTTGTTTGGTCTAACTAAACCAAGTCTCTCTCAATATGAGAATCTCATTCTCAAACTCATTTTAAATCTTTCGGATAACACTTGTAGTGTGTGTGACCAAATAGATTACCGATTTATGTTGGTCATCTATAATTAACCATTAATTATAGAATGATTATGAGTGGCACCTAGTAGTACATCATGATCCCTAATTAATCGAAAATTCAACGGTTGACCCAGAACAACTTTTGAAACCTTTTAGCAGCTATAGTTAGTCGTTCCCCATTCTCTTCACTCATCTTATACCCACTTGGTTTAGGATATGATCCATGTGTCAGTCCCCACTAGGTTGACTACGTCACACCTAACCCAAGTATTACTTCCTCGTCCTCCGGATTCTTGTTACTATTAGTGCAATCAACCCATGTATGGTTTAGTTTTGAAGTGTGTGGCAAAGGGTTTAAGTTAGGATTATTATGGATTTGATATGTGTGTTTAAGTTGTGCAGAACTTAGTAAATCGCACATGATTGACTTGATGTTAGCATTGGTGGGTTCACCATCTCATGGCTCGAGTCCTTGAGTAAGTGAAGGATGGCATTGCGGAAGCGTGCGCTTGGTGCATCCGAGGACGCCGAGCGAGGAGCAACGAGGCATTAGGTAAGCCAAGGAAGCGGTTTTGAGATCTTGGGATAACGTGCGAAGTCATGTGCTTGGTGCATTCGAGGGATGTGGCCGGATGAAGAGAGCTTCGAGGCGAGGGACTCCAAGGGAGATGAGAGTGAGTGATTGTAACCCGGGATGGGGAAGCTCATAGGTGAACTTGGCCGAATGGCTATGTCAAGTGTCGGATGCTCAAACTTTGGTTTGAGGTTTTACCCGACAAGTCGGACGCTCAAACTTATGTTTGAGGTTTTACCCGATGTTTGGATAAGTCAGATGCTCAAACAGATGGTTTAAGATTTACCCGATGGTCGGATGCTCAAATAAGTGTTTGTTTGAGGTTTTACTTGACACCAGTCGACTGATATAGATATCAGTCGACTGCTCTGGGTCGATAGAACTCGAATGGTGCTCGATTGGTGTTCGACTGATAGTCTTGGCCCGTGATCGGTGATAGGGTTTATCATTCGATTGCACCATCGATCATTGTCGAGGACGACGGTCGGTGATGGAGGTGGTCGCGGGCACAGAGGGTTTGAGAGGTGACTAATCGCCTGATCACTCGACTGATGCCTCTATCAGTCGACTGATATGGTTGATCAGTCGACTGATGAGGGAGCCATTGGCTGGATGCCAATGTGGATGAAGCCATTGTGAAGCAACGACTACAATATTAGCCGACTGATGATTGAATCAGTCGACTGCTCGCTGCCCAACGGGAAGAATGACCTTTTCCCTATAAGAAGAGGCCTTAGGTGCTCTTGGGAGGCTAATACTTAACTACTAAACTTCCCTCAAGTGTGTTGGTGCAATCGGCCCAGGTTGACTCGAGTTTGACTTGAGCAGTACCTTGATAGTATTTTGATGATAGACAAAACTCATGACATGGGATTGTCATGGGAAAGTCCAACATGGTGTTGGCATGGAAAATCCAAGCATGAAGCTTGGTGTGGGAAAGTCCAATGGGTTATCCGACGTGGATCTGGCCGTTATGAGACAATGGCTACAGGGGCAGTCGACTGGGGCCTTTTGACAGTCAACTGATGGGCGCGAAAATAGCTTGATACAGGTTATATATGGAGCTCGAGTTGGAGGATTTCGCCAAGACTTTTGTGAAGCTATTGGAGAGGAATTGCTGCTGCATTCTAGACCTTCAAGAGCCATCTAAAGCAAGCAACAAGCAAAGGGTTCAAAGCAAGCGTTTTAAAGTGTTCTTTACATGTATTTCGTATTTGTCTTTGTATTTCTTGTATTTCATTACTTAGTGTAATTGCTTGTGAGAGGTTTCTCCACCTCCGACGTGTAGTCGAAAAAGAGTGTTATAGTTAGTGTCGTGCGCATAACTAGAGCTCGCCGAGCTCGCCCGTGGAGTAGGAACCATTCGGTTCCGAACCACGTATATCGCGTGTGCTTGCGTGTGATTGTATTTGTTGTTAGTATTCATATTTGTATTAGTATTCCGCTGCGCTAACAACAATTGTAGACGAGCACGCAACGAGAACGAACGAATAACATCTTCGAACGAAAGAGGGCTATTCACCCCCCCTCTAGTCGGCCAATCGATCCCCTACAAGTGGTATCAGAGCCGAGGTCGCTCTTCAAGGACTAACCGTCACAAGAGCACTATAATATGGAAGGCTACAACCTTCAACCACCAAAGTTCGAAGGAGATTTTCTATGGTGGAGAAGAAAAATGGAGGTATACCTAGAAACCGATTTTGATTTTATGCTAATCTTAGAAAATGGTTTCGAATTGCCTAGGAATGAAAGGAATAGGCAAATTAAGATGTCAAGGTGGACCGAAGACCAAATCAAGGACTTCGAGATAAATCTCAAGGTAATCGAATAACTTCGTAATTTGATTCCTAACAATATTTGGTCTAGGTTGGGTAATTTTAGGGATGCAAAGGAATTATGGGATAACGTAATGAAATTCCAAGAAAATTCTCAATCGGCACAAGTAGAGGAGAATGCCGAGGAAGAAGCACTCACAACATTTGAAGATGTTGATGATTTGGTGGAGACCTCCACCTCTAGCATTGAGGGGGAGGAAAGGATTTCTATTCCGGAGCAAGATCAAAATGAAGCTTTTACCTCCGGAAGAAGTGAAGAGGCCTCCACCACCTCCCTAGGTAACTCAAGTGTTATTATTTTGAATAAAAATCACATAATATGCTTTGAGTGTAGGGAGAAAGGGCATTACAAGAGCAAATGCCCTAAATTGGCTAAGGAAAAGGCATCGGCATCAAAAGTCAACTCAAAGTCAAAGGATGCCAGAGTCCCCTCAATTAAGAGCAAAGAGCACATTGTGTGCTTTAAATGCAATCAAAAGGGGCACTATCGAAGCCAATGCCCTAGGGGGAGGAAGAAAGAGCAAGAAGGTGTATCTCTTGTAGGGGGAGCTTCAAAAGCTAACCCTAAGGTACATTTAGTTAAAGCACCTTCAATTCCTAAAGTCAAAAAGCATGCTAAAAACTATTTTAGTTCTCTTGCTATTATTAATGAAAAGCATGCTAGTAGGAAGAAATATGTTTGTCTAGGTGCTAAGCATGTTAGTTCCTCTAAAGACAAACCTGGGACTCAAAACACTAGACCTATTTTACCTAAAGAGTCCGTTAGGAGAGTTGAAAATCATCTAGGCATTAACCCTAAGAAGGGTAGACACATGCCTAAGAAGAAGAACATTTCCCAAAAGATAAATGAAAATTCAAAATTGGGAAAATTAGAGCTAGAAGACCAAGCCTTGAGGTCAAGGCTAGAAAAATTAGAGAAGACCCTAGCAATCATTTCAAATTCGGTTAAGGGGTCTAATGTACAAAAGTCAAGACCTAGGAAACAAGAAATGTCTCAGGGCAAGAAAGGTTTGGGTCACAAACCTATGTCCTACCATAATGTTCCATTTAATTATGGAACCACATCTAGGTCTAGAAAAACAAAGGCTAATAGGGAAGTTATCCCTAAGACTAGCCTTGGTGTGTGTTTAGTGGATAAGGACTTAAGGAAAACCAAGAAAGCCACTAAGAAGGTCAATGAAGGAGTCACCTCTAGAGTTGACCCAAGTAAGACCCATTTGACTAAGGCTTCAAAGCCTAAAAGGGTCATTAGGAAGGTATCTAGGGAAGTTATCCCTAGTAAATACCTTGTTAACCCAAGGAGATCCAATAGGTATTGGGTTCCTAGAAGCGTGATCGATTCACGCTAGATGGGTTAGGGTGTGTCAACCCTAAGTGGATAGGTAGTTAACCTAACCATAGTAGAGTTGACACATTAGGGTGTGCCAATGTGTTTGAGAAGTTCTAAAATGATTTAAATTGGCACAATTAGGTCTTAGAGGTATTGGTGTGCCATTTTGGGTTTATGGCACACTTGGGAGCTAAATGGTTTAAGGCAAAATGAACTTAATCTCTAGAAATGGCAAATTTATTTTAACACTTAGGTATTTTATACCTTAGTATACTTTACTTGTCATGCTTTATTTGCCTTGCCATGTCATGACATCATTTTCATTCTTATCTATAAAAATGTCATGATCATGTTTAGAATTATTTTTGGATGTCATGTATGCTTAGATGTCTCTCACATGCCATGACATCATGATTTTGGCATATGCTTTTATCTATATCATGTTTATGCCATAATCATCATCATGCATAAAATAAAATGGAATTAAGAATCATGGCATAATTTGATGGGAATCAAAGAATATTGCCTAGAAATATGCATGAGATCATTAAAGATCAAAACCTCACATCTCACTAAAACCTTGACTTGTATGTGTTTTACACATCTAGATACAAGTGAGATGTTTAGGAAAAATGAATTAAAGGTTTCAAAAACATTTTGAAAAACCTTGGTGAAGTCTATCTTTTGATATCTATCACCATTGAATGGGATGATACAAAGAGGGCTCTTTATTGAAGCTTTTCTTAACTTTTGAACTTTGTGTCAATCTCTTAATTTAGTGGGTAAAATAATTTTCTAATATTTTCACCCATAATGATTGTGATAAGTAATATACATACCAAATTTCAAGATTTATCAACATATGTATATTTACTTATGAATTTCGGAAAGTCATTTCTGAATTGAGCTACAAATCGATTATCGATCATTGCCATGGTGGCGGTCGATGACAATGACGATTTCTGAATTCAGTCGACTACCCAAGTGGATTTCAGGTAAATCTTGTTGGTTAAGCCCATGTTCAGCTAGGTTAAGGTCCCCTAACCACTCCTAACCCTAGGATATGCTTGGGAGAGCATTAGAAATGGTGAAAATCCATTGGACATGGATTAGGAGAAGGGTTTAGGGAGAGTATCAATTTTAAGGTGGATGAAAGTTCATTGTTGAACTTTACCTTAATTTTGATTGGTTAAATGTTCCTATTGGCTTAGGGACTCTCCAAGGACATTGTTGGTGCAATGGTAAAGGGGGAGCAAGCCTCTAGGGGGAGGTATCCATCATGGGAAGATGGATGTGTATTTCCTCATGGGAGGAAAATTGGGTTGCCTCTCTTTAAGTGATATGGGATCACTAAGAAGATTGTAGGCATGTGTTCCTCCAAGGGAGAGATTGTAAGATCTCATTGGGATATGAGACATTCATACCCTTGGGGAGGACCTTTTTTATGTAATGTCAAAAAGGGGGAGAAGTTACCAAGTTACCAATTAGGTTTAGAATTCTCATTTGGGATGTGAGAATTACCAATATGGGAGAATTGGTAGACTTGAGATGGTAGTTTTGTCAATCATCAAAAAGGAGGAGATTGTTGGTGCAATCGGCCCAGGTTGACTCGAGTTTGACTCGAGCAGTACCTTGATAGTATTTTGATGATAGACAAAACTCATGACATGGGATTGTCATGGGAAAGTCCAACATGGTGTTGGCATGGAAAATCCAAGCATGGAGCTTGGTGTGGGAAAGTCCAACATGAGGTTGGCATGGAAAATCCAAGCATGGAGCTTGGTGTTGAAAAGTCCAAAGCATTGCGAAGCTGTGCACTTGGTGCTTGGTGAGAAATGCATTGCGAAGCCGTGCGCTTGGTGCATGAGGGAAGTCTTGAGGTCTTGGTAAGTTCACTAGGATCGGGGTCCTTGAGTCGGTGAAGGATGACATTGCGAAGCTGTGCGCTTGGTGCATCCGAGGGACCGTCGGACGGGGAGTGAATGGAGTGAGGCCTAAGGGAAGCATACTTCGAGGGCATGAGACGCGAAGGATGGTGTTGCGAAGCCGTGCGCTTGGCGTATCCGAGGGACGTATGTCGAGGGAAGAGAGATTCGGTGGGGAACTCCATGAGGGATAAGGTGGACTTGGTCAAATAGTTAAGACGTAGTGTCGGAGGCTCAAACTTGATGTTTGATGGTTTACCCGACGGTCGGATGCTCACACAACTTGGTGTTTGAGGTTTTTCCTGAAGGCAGTCGACTGGCATAGGTGCTGGTTCGACTGGTCCAAGTCGACTAGGGTTCGACTGGTGTAAGACTAGGGTTTTGTGCTTGGCGATCGCCGCCATGGGTGATCGGATCGATGTCAATCAGCAATGATCGTTGTCGAGGATGCGATCGGTGATGGGAGTGTCGCGAGCACGAGCGCTCCGTAGCCGCGCGTCGGCTACTAGGTCACCGATGAGCGCCATGGTAGCGGATCGGGTAGGTGATCCGTTGGAACTTATCCGACGTGGATATGGCCGTTGTGAGACAACGGCTACAGGGGCAGTCGACTGGGGCCTTTTGGCAGTCGACTGATGGGCGCGAATATAGCTTGATGCAGGTTATAAATGGAGCTCGAGTTTCAGGATTTCGCCAAGACTTTTGTGAAGCTATTGGAGGGGAATTGCTGCTGCATTCCAGACCTTTAAGAGCCATCTAAAGCAAGCAACAAGCAAAGGGTTCAAAGCAAGCGTTGTAAAGTGTTCTTTACGTGTATTTCGTATTTGTCTTTGTATTGCTTATATTTCATTACTTAGTGTAATTACTTGTGAAAGGTTTCTCCACCTCCGACGTGTAGTCGAAAAGGAGTGTTATAGTTAGTGTCGTGCGCATAACTAGAGCTCGGTGAGCTCGCCCGTGGAGTAGGAACCATTCGGTTCCGAACCACGTATATCGCGTGTGCTTGCATGTGATTGTATTTGCTATTAGTATTCATATTTGTATTAGTATTCCGCTGCGCTAACAACAATTGTAGACGAGCACGCAACGAGAATGAACGAATAATGTCATCGAACGAAAGAGGGCTATTCACCCCCCTCTAGCCGGCCGATCGATCCCCTACAAAGTGTCCTAAATATTTTCTACTCCTCTTACTTGTTTTTATTTCAAACTTATTGTAAGAGGGAGTGATTTTGTAAGAAAGGTTTATCTCCACCTTGAAGGAGAAATTAGTGATTGTTGAGGGAGTGATTCGTCGAACGAATCGTCCGTGGATTAGCGTCAAGGGTCATGAACCACGTTACATCAGTTTGTTAGCATTTGTCTCTTTACTTCTTGCATTTGTTTAATTGTATTTAGTTTTAGTATTTCCGCTGCGCTAATATTATTTATAGACGATTAAGAAGTAATCGATTTTTATCGTACGCATCGAGGGCTATTCACCCCCTCTAGTCGGGCCACGATCCTCCAACAGTTACTGCACATGTATCCAAGAGTATCATACTCTAAACATATAATGCTTTAGCCAAAGACTTTAGTAATAATCTGATGAGAGGCCATAGAGTATACATCTCCTCGCAAGGAGTGGAGAATCCTCTGTAGGCTATTCAAACACCTACATCCCCTTCGACTTATACCCAATCATCCCGAGTCCACATATCTGATGCACACGAATGCGACCTCAAATCTCGCGACGAAGACCATCAAGGACTCGAAGCGCGCGCTAGCGCTCAACGCCCGCAAGTGCACGGGTGTCGTCGAGTAATAAAGATTTATCGATCCCATAGGGGCTGGGATTCAAGTATCGATCTATTCGATGGGCGTTATTGTTCGGAAATCGATTCTAATGGTTGCGGTTCAGAGGGTTGTCGGTGGTCCTAACTCTAGTACGGTGTCACACTGAGGAAGAGAAGGGAAGCTACGAGTCTTTGGATGAATTCTAGGATTTCGATTTCATTTGTGTGTTGTAGAATACGTTGTCAATTGAGTTTTGTCTAGGTTTCTAGCTACGATTTTATGGAAAGGACATCATACACTCCTCCGATGAGCCTTCACATCTATTGGAAGCTACCTTTGCCATACCAGGTCAACCCCTGGCTTTAGGACGGAATAATCGGTACGAAGATGCCGAATCGATCCCTGCGATGAGTCAAAAACGGAGCACGTTTCCTACTCTATCGCATCCTTCTACCCATAATTACCGGGGATGAGGACAACCCCTAGGTTCCTCTTTAAATTCCCCTAAATCATTGATACGAGGGTTGTCACCCCTCATATCGACTAAGCACAGTGACTAGAAAACCAAAACAATAGCTATAGATCTAAACCAAACACCAATTGCAAATATCGAAACTCTTCCTAAGAATGAAAAGATATTTGAACCAATATGTTCTAACTCAACACAAACTACTCCCTAGTCCTAGAATCAGAGAATCTACTCCATTAATGCGAGAAAAGAATCACAAGGCATTGTCGAATTCATATATACAAGATAAAGTATGGAAACAATATAGATTATGATGCGTTGAGTCTCTTCTCCTTGGCATTGAGGTGCAGAACTTGGATCTCGAGAGGCTTCCTTCCTCTCCGTTCCGAGTTTTCGATGTTTTTTAGGGCACCGGTGTACCATCCTAGCCGTCTGACCCTCCCTCTAGGGTTTGGGCGTGACTTTCTTTATATAGACATGAGGTCGGCTCTTCACGAAATCCGAAAAAAGACCTAATCGCACCAAAATGCTTGGCCGCCGCACGACCATGTGTTTCCACATGGCCAGGTCGTGTGTGGCCCTATGGTGGCCAATATCGAGCTTTGGACATGGTTGTGTGTAGCCACATGCCCTGGTCGTATACCATACTGCATCCAGCTGCCAAATGCCCTTTTCGCTCCCAAAGTGCGCCGTTTTCCCCATGAAATGCTATCCTGCACACGAAAGTACAAAGAGCATATCTCCGAACTAGAAAATAGGAAATGCATGCAAAACAAAGTAAAATATGCATGAAACAAACATAAAATGTAATGAGATGTGAGCGAGAACTACTCCTAAAATCCTATATGTTTTGCTCACATCAATTCCCCCAGACTTAAATCTTTGCTTGTCTTCAAGCAAACCTCAGTGCCAGTAAATTTTTAAAAGTATTGTTCCATACTTAGCATGTTAACTAGATTTATCAAGTGGTATTTTCAATCAAAGCAAAATAGATGTGTTCTAAATTCACTAAGTTAGCTCCTCGTGCATGTGCCAAGCGAATCTTTTTAAGGGATACTCGTTCCATGGTAAGTTAAGTCGTCATCCTATAGCTTTCCTAAGGTCTTCGACTCTTAGACACTTACCTGCCCAAAGCGAGGGTCGTTCCCTAGATTTAGCACAAAGTCTCACAGGCATGCTCGGTATTGAGAGAAATTAGTAGGTGTTTTTCCAGTAACCTAACTCGGTCTCAAAGGGGCACATAACCATTTCCACCTATGACAACTATTTTTTATCCCTCATAATCTTTTTTTTTTTAATTTTTTTTCTTACTCTCTTTTTCTTTCTTTTCTTATTCCGTTTTTTTCTTTCTTTCTTTTCTCTCTCTCTTGGGATTTTGATTTTTCTGAATGGACTTCCATAATCTGAGCATCTCCAATAACTAAAATACTAAATCTAGAGTCACCTATGGATTCCAAAGTACTAGACTACTGAGATGAATCATAACTAGGTACGTACTAGATTTTCTCTTTCAGAATGTTCACCATGTGTAGGTGTAAAAATAAAAGATAACCAGTGTAAGTCTAGAACATTCATTAGAGTAAATAAAATAAAATACCACGAGGTAAATGAAGCTAAGTTACCCATGGAAATAACTCATGAAGAAATCCTTAAAAATACTACTGAGGCAGCTTATAGATAGCAAAAACTAAGTGTTGAAAGAAACTAAACAACCTATGCATGAACAAATGAATGCTAACTAAAATGCAAATATCAGGAAAGAAACTACTGCTAGAAACAAAATAAATCAGAACTTGGGGTCCCTCCCCCAGACTTATATGAAATAATACCTCTAATATTATGGTCGAGGTGGGAAGTTTGGTAGCCTCGACATGTATAGCTCCTGGGAGAACCTGGTGCTCAACTGCTGATGCCACATGTACATGTGGTTAATTTGTGAGCTGGTGGATGCGACGATTGCTCTATGCTTCTCCTCCCGAGCCCACTGTGCATACTGGGCACGCATGTGCTGCTGAACCTCCCTATGGTGGGTAGCCTCCTCCTGGAAATAAATACGGGCCTCATCGTAGAACTCCTCGGCCCGTTGGAAGTGCTCCTGGAAGCCCTGAAACTCCTTTGCGTTTGTTTCTCGATGTATATATTGTCGAGACACGATCAAAACTCTAAAAAATCATAGGTATATGTACCTGCATCCTGCTCAAAAGTAGAAAAGATGGTGGTGCAGGCTCATGTCGATGTGGACTAGGTGGGCTCCTATACATGTGTGGACTGGAGGGAGAGTCATGAATAGGGGTGAAATGCACGGTATGTTGCCCTTTATCCCTTGTGCAACATGGCCATGTGAAAACACACGGCCAAGCCATGTGCACTGCTGGAATGTGGGATACGTCTGTGTGAAAACACATGGCCAAGCTATGTGCCCCCCGTTTCTCTCTCATGGTGCACAACGGTCTAAATTCTCCTTACAGGCTCAATCGTATAGATTCAAAATGATTTTTGTTTCTACCTAGCAAGTCCTTTCTAGTCCTAATTTATTTGCAAAATGCTAAATGTTATAAATTAAAGTTCAAATTACACAAACGAATGCAATAAAATAAAAAGAGAACATAAAAACTAAACTTGGGTTGCCTCCCAAGAAGCGCTTTATTTAAGGTCTTTTAGCTCGACCTTGTTCCTACGTTTCATTTGATGTGTTTGAATCTTGCTCGTGGGGGAGCAAGATATTTGCTCACCTTATGCCTCCTCCCTTGTGGTCCCTTATCACCATATCTCTTAAATCTTGCTCGTGGAGGGGAAAGATATTTATTAGCTGTCTTCCTTGGTTCGAGAGTGAACATGCTTATCTTTAAAGAATCATCAGGAGTTTGATCATAATATTCTATTTCATCCATATGCTGTGAATAATGCAACTCACCACAAACATCCTCACCAAAAGATTGATTAGTAGATTCTATTAGGTTGAATGAAATTTTATCATCACAAATCACTAGATGGGCTTCGTTATTGGTAACTAAAGTTTTGGTGAGGGTTAAGGCAGGCTCTTTTAGATCCTTGAGGTTAGGAGGTGTTTTGATTGAAGCAATGCACTCCTCGATTAAAGTATCAATTAAATAGTCCTCAAGTTCCTATGTCATCCACGTCTTCCTCATCCATTCGCTTAAAATGAGTCTCCGCCATATTAAGTGTAATCCAGCCTTCGAAGCCACCTTCTAGTCGTTTGGCTTCTTTTCTTGCTAGATCTCATTGCATAAGCTTTACGAATTGTCGGCTATGCTCCTCGCATTCCCTAGTAAAATTACCTAGCAAGGCTTCTAAGTGGGGACTTGGTTCTGGATAAAATTCGCATGGTGATTCATAGCTCTCGTTCTCACTTGGGAAACAATATTGAGTCTTTGTTTGCGAATACCACCGTTGGTATTCAGTGTTCGTCACTTGTTCCATTTGAATGAAATCTTCCATCATCTGCTCAAGTCAGGATTTAAGCGGACAATAATGAGGGTTCAAGTAGCTAGGATCATAGCTATATAAAAAGGAATCATCTTGTGGCCACTGGTTGTAATTGCAGGTGACATCTTCTTGTTCAAATTGTGAATGTTCAAATATATCTGGACAATCGTTAATGGTATGTCATGTTTCACCACAATACTCATAATAAATATTACCAAAACTCACAGCATTAAATTGACCATAATCATGAGAAAAAGCATGCATGTTTATATACAGGAAAATATAAATAAGGAAAGGAATAGCAGTGACTTGGCAAGAAACTAGAAAAAATACGACCAACAAATTAAAGAAAATCAGGTGCTAAAAAAATAACTAAAAGCAAGAAAAACTATAAAAATTGATCTAAACTAAAATTAAATAGCAAAATGAACAAAACTGAAATAAAATAAAACAAGAAAAGTAAATCTAACTTAGTTCTGATCCAAACCGTCCACTTTCGATTCAATATTGAATCAACAGTCCCCGACAATGGTGCCAAAAACTTGATGCACGCGAATGCAACCTCAAATCTCGTGACGAAGACCATCGAGGACTCGAAGTGCACACTCACGCTCAACACCCACAAGTGCACGGGTGTCATCAAGTAATAAAGATTTATTGATCCCATAGGGACTGAGATTCGAGTACCGATCTATTCCGTGGACATTATTTTTTGGAAATCGATTCTAATGGTTGCGGTTCAGAGGGTTATCAGTGGTCCTAACTCTAGTACAGTGTCACATGGAGGAAGATATGGGATGCTACGAGTCTTTGGATGGATTCTAGGATTTCAGTTTCGTTTATGTGTCGCAGAACACGTTGTTAATTGGGTTTTGTCTAGGTTTCTAGCTACAATTTTGTGGAAAGAACATCATACACTCCCCCGATGAGCCTTTGCATCTATCAGAAGCTACCTCTGCCATACAAGGTCAACCCTTGGTTTTAGGACAGGATAGTCGATACGAGGATGCCAAATTGATCCCTGCGACAAGTCAAAAATGGGACGCATTTCCTACTCTATCGCATCCTTCTACCCACAATTACCGGCGATGAGGACATCCCCTAGGTTCCTCTTTAAATTCTCCTAAATCTTTGATATGAGGGTTGTCACCCCTCGTATCGACTAAGCACAGTGACTAGAAAACTAAAACAATAGCTATAGATCTAAACCAAACACCAATTGCAAATATAGATTCAAGAACGAAAAGATATTTGAACCAACATGTTCTAACTCAACATAAACTACTCCCTAGTCCTAGAATAAGAGAATCTACTCCATGAATGTGAGAAAATAATCGCAAGGCATTGTTGAATTCATATATACAAGATAAAGTATGGAAAGAATATAGATTACAATGTGTTGAGGCTCTTCTCCCTGGCGTTGAGGTGCAGAACTTGGATCTCGAGCGGCTTCCTTCCTCCCCGTTGTGAGTTTTCGATGCTTTTTAGGGCACCAGTGTACCGTCTTGGTCGTCCGACCCTCTCCCTAGGGTTTGGGCATGACTTTCTTTATATAGACATGATGTCGGCTCTTCAAGAAATCCAAAAAAAGACCTAATCATGCCAAAACGCTTGGCCGCCACATGGTTGTGTGTTTCCACACGGCCAGGCCGTGTGTGGCCCTGTGGTGGCGAATCTTGAGCTTTGGACACGACCATGTGTAGTCACATTCCCTGGGTGTGTGCCCTACTGCATCCAGCTGCCAAATGCTCTTTTTCGGTCCAAAAGTGCACAGTTTTTCTCATGAAATGTTATCCTGCACACGAAAGTACAAAGAGCAGATCTCCGAACTAGAAAATAAGAAATGCATGCAAAACAAAGTAAAATATGTATGAAACAAACATAAAATGTAATGAGATGTGAGCGAAAACTACTTCTAAAATCCTATATGTTTTGCTCACATCAATCTCCTCGGAGATGCTTGCTTAAGATGTCAAAGCATAAGTCTTTATGACCAAGATGACTTGAATACCACAAGTCGAAGAAACATCACACTTAAGATGCAGTAAGAACTTCATTGACATATCCATATATGCAGAGAACCATATGAAGTTTTACAGCTAGTCACTCCAATGAACTAGTTACCATAACTACCATCCACGGTTAACTCCGGACATCCCAATATCTCTAGCTAGTGAAAAATAGTTGCTTGGATAAATCAAAGAGTATAACTCATGCTAGTCTCAATAGAATTGATGGTGTCTGAATGCATCAATTCATCGACTAGGGATAATTCCAATACATCACAATTACACATGTAGAGATACTCACTAGTTATGATCCAATCATAAATTCTCTCATGATGTGAATCGTATTGCATACATTCAGTAAATGAGTTTTAGACCCAACCAAATACATGAAAGTATGTACACTCAAATAGGGAATCTTCATTTATCAAATAAATGGTACAACCATAAGGTAATTGCCTTAGGACATCTTCATATATAACTAACACAAGTATGGTGCTTGGCAAGGAAAAGTCCAAGTATGGATACTTGGCAAGGAACGTCCAAGTATGGTGCTTGGCAAGGGAACGTCCAAGTATGAAAATTTGGCAAAGGGAAAGTCTAAGTATAGAGACTTGGCAATGGAAGTCCTGGAGGTGCGACCTCTTGGCGATAGCATGACAAAACTGAAAGAAGTACTTGAAGGCTAACGCAAAGGATGAGGAGTCGTGGACTTGGTATGAGATATCGGGAAAAAAATGAAACAATGAATAATATTTGTTAAATTAGGAAAATACCCTATGAAATTTTCCAGATATTTTAGAGAGTTATTTGGATTATTGGATTAATTTGTGATGATGGGATTATTGAGGGTTTTATTTAGGAGTGATTAATCTAAACCTAAGGTTTAAATAGAAAACCTATGGTTTCCTTATATTCCCAAATCCCGATCAGATACTTTTCCCATCAGTTCATCGATTCTGTTTTTCCCGATTCGATTTCCCTTCTCTTCCCACGCCGTGACTCCTCCTCCCGATCCCAAATCCTCACCGTGAGTCATCCTTCCGAGCTTGATCATGGCGTCATGGTCGTGCCCGAGCTTTGCCGCTGCGAGTTCAGCGACATCGCTGTGAGCTTTCCCTCCTCCTCTGTGCTTCGATGGTGAGCTGCACCTCTTCATCTTCCTCGATCGCATGTTGCCCTCTTCGACAGCTTCGTCACCGGAGATCTCTATTGGAGGATCAGTGACCGGCTAGAGGGGGTGAATAGCCCTTTTTCATCTAAATGATGGAAATCGTTCGTTCTTGCATGATTTGTCTACAATGATCGTTAATATGCAACGGAAATAATAGTAATGAAAATGAATACACAAGCACACACAATACACGGCGATATACGTGGTTCAGAACCTTAGGGTTCCTACTCCACGGGGTGAGCTCAACGAACTCGAGTTATGCGCATGACACTAACCAAACTCCTTCTCGACAACAAGTCAATGGTGGAGAAACCTCGTACAAGAAATTACACTAAGTAATACATGATGTGAGCAAAGCATATAGGATTTTAGGAGTAGTTTTCGCTCATATCTTGTTTCATTTTATGTTTACTTCATGCATATTTTACTTCATTTTCCATGCATTTCCTGCTTTCTGATTCGGAGATATGCTCTGTATACTTTTGTGTGAAGGATAGCGTTTCATGGGGAAAATGGTGCACTTTCGGAGCAAAAAGAAGACATTTGGCAGCTGGATACAGAAGGGAACACAGCCAGGGTGTGTGCCTACACACGGTCGTGTTCAGTAGACAAAAATGACCGCCACAGCCTGACACAAGGCCAGGTCATGTGTTTTCACACGGCCGTGTGGCAGCCAGGCGATTTGACACAACCAGGGTTTTTTTCCAGATTTCGCAGCGATCCGACGTGATGTCTATATAAGGAAACCTATGCCCAAACCCTAGGGGGAGGCATGATGGCTGGGATGGCACTCTGAAGCCCTAAAAAGCTTCGGGAACTCGCAACGGGGAGGAAGAAGGTCGTCGGAGATCCAAGTTCTGCACTTCAACGCCGGAGAGAAGGCCACATTGCATTGTAAATTTCTGTTCCTCCATGTTATCTATTATTTATTCGAACATGAATGTACTTTTTGTTTCTCCTCTCATATTTATGGAGTAGCTTCTTCGATTCTAGGATTAGGGAGTAGTTTATGTGCGTAGAACATGTTATTCCAAATTAAATTCTGTACTTGAGTTTATATTTGCAATTGGTATTAGTTTAGATCGATATCTATGTGTTTTTGATTTTCTATCTACTGTGCTTAGTGGATACGAGGGGTGACAACCCTCGTATCTAAGATTTAGGGGAATTAAAGAGGAACCTAGGGGTTGACCTCATCTCCTATAACTATGGATAGAAGGATGCGATAGAATTAGAAACGATTCATCGCAGGGATTGATTCGGCATCCTCGTACTGCCTATCCCGTCCTTGTAAGGAAGAGTTAGCTCCCGATAGATGTGAAGGCTCATCAGGAGAGTGTATGATGTCCCTTCCACAAGGCCATAGTTAGACGTTTAGACAATGACCAATTGATAGCATGTTTTATGACACACAAGCAAAATCGAAATCTTAGAATCCCTTCCAAAGAGTCGCGACAAGCCTTTTCTTCTTCCGTGTGACACCGTATTGAGTTAGGACCACCAACAACCCTCACAATCATAACCATTAGATTTGACTTCCAAACAATAATGTCCATCGAATAGATCGGTACTCGAATATCAGTCTCTGTGGGATCGATAAATATATTTATTACTTGACGACATCCGTGCACTTACGGGTGTTGAGCGTGAGCATGCGCTTTGAGTCCTCGATTGTCTCCATCGCGAGATTTGAGTTCACATTTGCGTGCATCAAGTTTTTGGCGTCGTTGCGGGGGACTAATTGATTCGATATCAAATCAAGAAGTGGATAATTGGATCGGACTTAGGTTAGATTTATTTACTTGCTTATTTTAATTTTTAGATTTTCCATTTCTAAATTTAGTTTTTATTTTATTTTAGTAGTGATTCTCTATTGGCTCTTTGATTAGTTAACTAGATTAGTCTATTTCTTATTTTTGAGTATTAGGTAATACTTCTAATTTTGTGGCTCGGTTCTTCGCATGCTTAGACGCTTAGGATCGGAAGGCCTGATTCTGATCGATTTAGAAATCGAACGAACCTATCATCGCCGGAGAGCCAAACAGAAGAGGATGGAGAACCAAGCTGCATCCGAAGTGAATATAGGTAGCTGACCTCTACGGGATTACGTAGCTCCTAGTGCTAGAGGATTTAGACCGAGTATAGCTGGACCATCCATTTCTACAAACAACTTTGAATTGAAGCCAACACTCATACATATGGTCCAATAGAGTCAATTCGGGGGAGCTGCGAGTGAAGACCTGAATCGGCACCTGGAGACATTTTTGGAAATCTGCTCGACGATGAAGATAAATGGAGTCCCTGCGGACGCGATCTGCCTGAGCCTATTCCTTTTCTCATTGCGGGATAAGGCTAAGGCATGGCTTCACTCCTTGCCTTTGGGAAGCATTACTACATGGGAGCAATGTGAGCAGCAGTTCTTGAACAAATACTTCCCACCAAGCAAAACTGCTCACATGCACCATCTAATCACAAGCTTCTGTCAGAAGGAAGGGGAGTCCCTATTTGAAGCTTGGGATCGCTACAAGGGGCTACTTTATCAATGCCCCCACCATGAACTGGATAGGTGGCTGGTGATCCACATCTTTTACAATGGGATCACGTACGCCACAAAGATGTCCCTCGATTCTGCTGCAGTAGGAGCACTTATGAATAAGACTATAGAGGAAGCGGAGGAGCTAATAGAAGAGGTGGCCCAGAACCACCATCTGGGGGCTTTCGAATGTGGTCACCCAGCTCCTATCGCGGGACGATATGCTATCTACTTCGTGGACCACCTAGCAGCGAGAATGGACGCGCTTAGCAGACGATTCGACTCTTTAAATCCTGCATTTGCATGTGCGGCCATTGACTTGGAGAAGGAGCAGCAGCATATCGAGAGGACTACTGTGGAGGGCAAGGTGGCTCAGCAGAGCAGATTAAGCATTGCGATGCAGTTGGGGATTACAATCAAAGGCCCAACAACCCATTCTTCAATACCTACAATCCCGGATGGAGGAACCACCTGAATTTTTCCTATCGGAATAACTCGGGAAACTTCCAACCATCAAGAGGGTATGGGCAACAGCAGGGCAATGGGCAACAACAACAATAGAAGTCTATGTTAGAATTGATGATGGAAGACTTTATTGCTGCCCAAACAAAGGCCAATGAAGAGTTCCACAGCCAACATCAGAAAACAGAGGAGTCACTCAGAGACTTGAAGGCCATTGTTGATGGTCTTACAAGTCACACAAGGATGTTGGAGACACAAGTGGCCCAGATAGCCCAAATCGTGTCACAACCTATGGATAATTCTCTGTCATTACCCGAGCCGAGTCAAGCTAAGGTGGAAGGAGTGTGCATCAAGAGAGTAACACAATGAAATAGATTCACCAAGGGGTCTGCAACCATGATTTTCACCCTACCAGACCAAGTTGAAATTGAAGATAAAATTTCACCCCGGCTTGAGGACCCTGGTGTATTTGTTATCTCGTGCTCGATTTATGGGGAAAGCTTCGATGAAGCACTATGCAACTTAGGGTCATCAGTAAGTCTGATGCCCTATGCATACTATTTGAAGATGGGACTGAATGAGCTCCAACCAGCGGACCTTGGTATTCCTATGGGGGACGACTCAGTCAAGGAACCCATCGTCATGCTAACACATGTGCCTGTGGTTGTTGAGAACTTCATGATACATACAGATTTTATTATACTCGACACAGGTCCAGATCCCCAGAATCCCATCATCTTGGGAAGACCCTTTTTGGCAATTGCGGGGATGTGCATAGATGTAAAGGCACACCAGATCTCTTTAGAGGTAGATGGGGAGATCTTCCTCTTCAGCCTATCAGAGTGTAGAGCTCTCTACCTAGACGGTTTTACTTTCAGCAGGATAAAGCTGAGCCCACCGGATGTAGACACCGAGACGGATGAATGGAGGTTCACAGAACCTCCAGAGCCAAGTTGATAATTTGAGTGTGGTCAAGCTAAACGACCTTAAACAAAGCGCTTCTTGGGAGGCAACCCAAGTTTAGTTTTTTAGGTTTTCTTTTGATTGTATTGCATTCATTTGGTTAATTTGAACTTTGTTTTTCATTTCGTTTATCATTAGGAACAGAAAGAACTTTCTAGGTAAAAATAAAATCAATTTTTAGCTTACACGACGAAGTGTGTGAGAAAATTCGTACCGTTGTGCACAAAAGGAGGGAAATAGGAGACACACGACCTGGCCATATGTTTTCCCATGGTCATGCCCGACTAACCCGAGGCATACACAGCCTGGCCATGTGTTTTCATACGGCCGTGTCACGCGGGGTTAAATAGGGCACGCCGTGCATTTCCACCCCAAATGCACCATGTGTTTTGATTTCTCTTGCCCTAGCCGTGTGGATCCTTCTTCCCCACCACCTAGAAGCTTTTCCAACCTTCAAGGAAGCTAAAAGAAGCAAGAATGAGGAGGACAAGGCAAGTAGCACCCCGATCTACTACCTCGGAGTGAAGAGCAAGGAGAACGGATGCCCCTCAAGCTCCGGAGGAAAGAAACGCCTTACGAACCCTTCTCTTTCGCAATAATGAGCATAGGGAAAGATTTGCTATGCTTTCTACTAGAAAAATCACCACTACTAGGTATCTTGAGGAAGATCTCTTAGAATTCCTAGGTTTGTTTGGTGACATTCAAGTCCTATTTGAAAAAATAGGATGGGAAGAGATAATGGGAATAAGACACCCAACATACACTGGGATAGTTTTAGAATTTTTAAGTTTCTTAGAAGCAGAAATCTTAACGGGAAGAGAGAGCGAAGAGGGTAGGATTACCTTTAGAATATTTAACATTGAGCATGAATGGACACTACATCAATGGAACACATGCTTCGGCTTTCCTAGTGGGGGAGAGAAAAGAACCCCTATCGGGTTTAACTCTCGGATCTTTTGGACCGAATTGACAGGAGAGCATGCTTACGACCCTTTTAGGGCCAAATTGTCGTGCCTCCAAAACCCCATTTTCCGATACCTACAACATAGAGGGGAGCTCTAGGATCGATCTAGGAGTGTGTATTGCCATGAAGATGATTGTAAGAAAGGGCCACTCCTTATGCTTTGTAAGGAAAAACCTGACGACCCTCAGGCTCTCCGACCCCAATTGTACCACCATTACCACACGCGCCAACCGACGCTTATACTTGATAGTGGAGTCCCCTTCATATGAGGGGCCATCCACAGCGGTACTCATCTCTCCCCCTTTGCATCACTCTCCCTCCAGTCCATACATACATAGGAGCCCACCTAGTCCACGTCGACATGAGCCTGCACTTGCACCTGCACCACCACCTTTTTCTATTTTTGAGCAGGATGCAGGTACATCTGCCTATGATTTTTCAAAGTTACGATCGTGCCTCGACGACATATATGCCGAGCAGCAGACACAGAGGCAGCGATGGGAGGAGCAGAATGCCTACACACAGGTAGAGTTTCAGGGACTCCGGAAGCACTTCCAGTGGGATGAGGAGTTCTACGGCGAGGCCCGCGTCTAGTTCTAGGAGGAGGCTACTCATCGCCAAACAGAGGCAGCCTACCGCCAGGAGATGCGGCAGCATATGCAAGCCCAGCAGGCACAGTGGGTTAGGGAGGAGGAGCACCGAGCAACCGCTACATCCACCAGCTCTCAGATCGACCACAAGTACATGTGGCATTAGCGGCTCAATAGCAGGTTCTCCCAGGATCCCGAGATGATGAGGCTACCAGACTTTCCACCTCATCCACCATACTAGAGGTATGCTTCACTTATGTTTGGGGGGAGGCCCCAAGTTTTGTTTTGTTTCAAGTAGTAGTTTTTTTCCTAATGTTTGCATTTTAGTTAGCATTCATTTATTCATGCATTAATTGTTTAGTTTCTTTCAACACTTAGTTTTTGCTACCTATAAGCTGCCTCAGTAGTATCTTTAAAAGTTTTCTTCATGAGTTGTTTCCATGAGTAGTGTAACTTTATTTACCTCGTGGTATTTTATTTTATTGGCTCTGAATGAATGTTCTAGACTTACACTGGTTAGCTTCTATTCTACACATACACATGACAAACTTTCTGAAAGGGAGAGTCAAGTACATACCTAGTTATAATTCATCTCAGTAGACTAGTACTTTGGAATCCACAGGTGACCCTAAGGTTAGCATTTTAGTTACTGGAGATGCTTGGATTGTGTAAGCCCATTCGAAAAAATCAAAATCCCAGTGAGCCGAAATAATAAAAGAGAGAAAAGAAAAAGAAAAAGAGAGAGAAAAGAAAATGAAAAAGAAAAGAAAGAGGAAAAAGGGATTACGAGGGATAAAAAAAATAGTTGTCATGGGTGGAAATGATTAGGTGCCCCTTTAAGACCGAGTTAGGTTACTGGGGAAACACCTACCAATTTCTCTCAATACCGAGCATGCTTTTGAGACTTTGTGCTAGATCTAGGGAACGACCCTCACTTTGGGCAGGTAAGTGCCTAAGAGTCGGAGACCTTAGGAAAGCTATAGGATGACGACTTAACTTATCATGGAATGAGTATCCCCTAAGAAAATTCACTTGACACAAGCACGAGGAACTAACTTAGTGAATTTCTAGAACATATCTATTTTGCTTTGATTGCAAATACCACTTGTTAAATTTAGTTAACATGCTAAGTATGGAACAATACATTTTTAAATTTCATGGCATTGAGGTTTGCTTGAGGACAAGCAAAGATCTAAGTCTGGGGGAATTGATGTGAGCAAAATATATAGGGTTTTAGGAGTAGTTTTCGCTCACATCTCGTTTCATTTTATGTTTGCTTCATGCATATTTTACTTCATTTTCTATGCATTTCCTATTTTCTGGTTCGTAGATCTACTCTGTTTACTTTTGTGTGCAGGATAGCATTTCGTGGGGAAAACGATGCACTTTCGGAGCAAAAAGAATACATTTGGCAGTTGGACGCATAAGGGAACATAACCAGGGCATATGCCTACACACGGTCATGTTCAGGAGGCGAAAACGGCCGCCACAGCCTGACACATGACCATGCCATGTGTTTTCACACGGCCATGTGGTGGCCAGGCGATTTGATGCGACCAGAGTTTTTTCTATATTTCGCAGCGATTTGGTGTGATGTCTATATAAGATAAGCTACGCCCAAACCCAGGGGGGAGGCACGATGGCTAGGATGACACTCCAAAGCCCTAAAAAGCTTCGAGAACTTGCAATGGGGAGGAAGAAGGCCGCTGGAGATCCAAGTTTTGCACTTCAATGCCGGAGAGAAGCCCACATTGCATTGTAAATTTTTGTTCCTGCATGTTATCTATTATTTATTCGAACATGAACGTGCTTTGTGTTTCTCCTCTCATATTTATGGAGTAGTTTCTTCGATTCTAGGATTAGGGAGTAGTTTGTGTGTGTAGAACATGTTATTCCAAATTAAATTCTGTACTTGAGTTTATATTTGCAATTGGTATTAGTTTAGACCGATATCTATATGTTTTTGGTTTTCTATCTACTGTGCTTAGCCGATACGAGGGGTGACAACCCTCGTATCTAAGATTTAGGGGAATTAAAGAGGAACCTAGGGGTTGGCCTCATCTCTTATAACTATGGATAGAATGATGCGATAGAATTGGAAACAATTCGTCACAGGGATTGATTCGACATCTTCGTACTGCCTATCCCATCCTTGTAAGGTAGAGATAGCTCCCGATAGATGTGAAGGCTCATCGGGAGAGTGTATGATGTCCCTTCCACAAGGCCATAGTTAGACGTTTAGATAATGACCAATTGATAGCATGTTTTGCGTCACACAAGCGAAACCAAAATCCTATAATCCCTTTCAAAGACTCACGGCAAGCCTTTTCTTCTTTTGTGTGACACTGTATTGAGTTAGGACCACTGACAACCCTCACAATCATAACCATTAGATTTGACTTCCGAACAATAATGTCCACCGAATAGATCAGTACTCGAATTTCAGTCCTTGTGGGATCAATAAATCTATTTATTATTTGATGACATCCGTGCACTTGCGGGCGTTGAGCGTGAGCGTGCGCTTCAAATCCTCGACGGTCTCTATCGCGAGATTTGAGTTTGCATTCGCATGCATCAATACACAAAGGTTCAAGCAAATACAAATACAACAATGAAATATGTAAAGAAAACTTTACAATAATGGATTTGAACTCTTGCTTGTTGTTTGCTTTGGTTTTCTCTTGAAGGATTGGAATGCAGCAGGAATTCCCCTCCAAAATTTCCCCAAAAATGGTTGCAAAATACTCCTTCTCGAGCTCCTTAAATAACCTGCATCGAGCTGATTTTGCGCCCATCAATCGACTGCCATAAGACCCTAGTCGACTACTACTGAGCCGTTGTGAGACAACGACCTAATCCACGTCGGCATCTAGCCAAAGGATACACTGAAAGTCGACTGCCCAATACCATTAGTTGATCACGACCTCGTAGTCGGTGATTAGTCGACTCGGCGTTACGTACTGCGATACCCTTCATCGATTATTATCATCCCTTAGCGGTCGATCGATTGTCCGTAGTCGATCATTATCCCTTGGCAGTCGACTGCTGAGCCAGAACCTACCAGTCGCACACCAATCGATTGCCATCGACTTGGAGCAGTCGACTGGTGTCGGGTAAATCCTCAAACAAATACTTTTTTGAGCATTCGACCGTCGGATAAACCTCAAACACCATGTTTGAGCATCCGACACTCAGTCTTAGCCACTTGGCCAAGTCCACCTCATCCTCTCATGGAGTTCTCCACTGAAGCTCTCTTCCCTCGGCCTACGTCCCTCGGATGCACCAAGCGCACGACTTCGCAATGCCATCCTTCGCATCTCTTGCCCTCAAAGTCTGCTTCCCTTGGGCCTCACTCCATTTTCTCCTCGTCCGACGGTCCCTCAGATGCACCAAGCACACGGCTTCGCAATTCCATCCTTCACCGACTCAAGGACCCTAAGCCTACGAGACTAGTGACCTTGCCAAGTCCTCAAGACTTCTCATTGCCAAGGCTACACACTTGGACTTACATGCCAACTCCATGTTGGACTTCCCACACCAAGCCTCATGCTTGGATTTTACCAACACCAAGCCCTATGCTTGGATTTTCTATGCCAAGGCTACACACTTGGACTTCCCAAATGCCAAGCCCCATGCTTAGACTTTCATCGCCAAGGATACACACTTAGACTTACGTGGCCAACCCATGTTGGACTTTCTTAATGACAATCACATGTCATACATTTTTTCTAACATCAAAATATAGTTTCAGTCAAACTCGAGTTGAGTCAATCGTGATCTGGGCCAATTGCACCAACAATCTCCTCCTTTTTGATGTTTGACAAAACCTCAAACTCAAGTCAACCAATTATCCCCAATTGACAATTCTTAGATCCTAATGAGAATTCCAACTAACCCTAATTGGTAACTTCTTCCCCTTTTTAACATACATCAAAAAGGTCCTCCTCAAGGGTGTCAATGTCTCATATCCTAATGAGATCTTACAATCTTTCCCTTGATACAAAAACATCTAGGATGCCTTCAATCTTCCTAGTGATAGGTCCCATATCACTTAAGAGAGGCAATCCCCCAATTTTCTTCCCATGAGGAAAAATACGCATCCATCTTCCCATGATGGATACCTCCCCTTAAAGGCTTGCTCCCCCTTGACCATTACACCAACAATGTCCTTGGAGAGTCCCTAAGCCAATAGGAACACTAAACTATCGAAATTAAGGGAAAAGATTCAACATTGAACTTTTACCTCCCTTAAAATTTGATACACACGGTAACAACTCTCCTAATCCATATCCAATGGATTTTTACCCTTTCTAATGCTCTCCAAAGCATGTCCTAGGGTTAGGAGTGGTTAGGGAACCTAAACATAACTGAACATGGGCTTAACAAATATTATTTATCCAAAATCAGTATTATCAGTCGGCTCCTTCAGCTACCAATCAACTAATTTTGACTCCAGTCGACTACCATCCATGGTAGTCAACTGATTTATGCATAATGCAGAAATCAGATTTCAGAAATGAAATTCTGAAATTCATAAGTAAAAAATACGTAATTTAAAAAATCTTAAAAATTTATACATACATTACTTATTACAAACATTATGGGTGAAAAATATTAGAAAAATAAAATACTCATAAACTAGTGATATTGATACAAAGTTCAAGACTCTTGAAATTTTCAATGTTTGACCCTACTTTGTATCACCTCATTCAATGGTGATTGCTATCAAAAGATAGACTTCACAAAGGTTTTTCAAATAATTTTGAAATGATTTTAAAACCTTTAAATTTATTTTCCTAAACATCTAACTTGTATCTAAGTGTATGAAACACATATAAGTCAAGTATTTTAGTGAGATGTGGATTTTGGTTAATTAGGGTCTCATGCATATGCTAGGCAACTCTATTTGATTCCCTTATGCATGAGACTTCAAATCATGCCTTAGTCCTTAACTCAATTTTATTTAATGCATGAATAATGATTATGACATAAATGATAATATTAATAAAAGCATGTGCTAATAATCATGATGTCATGGCATGGGATACAAGCTTAAGCATAACATGACATTTTATATGATAAAAATAAATATGATGTCATGACATGTTAAATGACAATCAAAGCATGACAAATAAAAGGTAAAGGTATAGGAATACCTAGATTTTAACATTAGTTTCCATTTGATAGAATTAAGTTTATTTTGTCATATTAACCAACTCTACCAAGTGTTCCAAAAACCCAAAATGGCACACCATGACTTCTAAGACTTACTTGTGCCAATTTAATCAATTTTCATCTTCTCAAACCACATTGGCACCCTAAAGTGTCAGCTCTACTATGGCTAGGTTAACTACTCATCCACTTAGGGTTGACACACCCTAATCCATCTAGTGTGAATCGATCACGCTCCTAGGAACCCAACACCTATTGGAGCTCCTTGGGTTAACAAGGTATTCACTAGGGATAACTTCCCTAGATACCTTCCTAATGACCTTCTTTGTCTTTAAAGTCTTAGTCATTTGGGTCTTTCCTAGGTTAACCTTAGGGATTGGCTCCCTAGTAACCTTCTTAGTGGCTACTTTAGATTTTCTTGAATTTTTAGCCACTAGAGACACACCATGGTTAATTCTAGGGATTACTTCCCTATTAACCTTGGTTTTTCTAGACCTAGATTTAGTTCCATAATTAAATGGAACATTGTGGTAGGACTTAGGTTTGTGACCCAAACCTTTTTTGCCCTTAAACGATTCTTGTCTCCTAGGTCCTAAATTTTGTTCCTTTGACCCATAATTGAGTTTGTCATAATTTTGAGGGTCTTTTCCAAATTTTCAAACCTTGACCTCAAGGCTCGATTTTCTAATTCTAATTTTCCCAAATTTGATTTGTCATTAATCTTTTGGGAAAAACTCTCCTTTTTAGGCATGTGCCTACCCTTTTTAGGGTTAATGCCTAAATTTTCTTCTATCCTCTTAATACTCTCCCTAGGTAGAATGGGTATAGAGTTATTGTTCCTAGGTTTGTCCTTATTAAATTTACATGCTTGGCACCTAAACAATGGTATTTATTCCTACTAGAATGATTTTCATTAACAATTGAAAGAGTACTAAAATAACTTCTAGCATGCTTTTTAATCCTAGAACTAGAAGGTGCATTAAAATATACCTTAGGATTTGCTTTGGAAGCTCCCCCTACTTGTGTAGCTCCTTCTTGCCCCTTCTTCCTCCCCCTAGTGCATTGGCTTCGGTAGTGTCCCAGTTGATTACACTTGAAGCACACAATATGCTCTTTGCTTTTTCTAGCGAGGACTCCGACATCCTTTGACTTTTGGTTGACTTTTTGTGTCGGTGCTTTTTCCTTGGTCAATTCTGGGCATTTACTCTTGTAGTACCCTTTCTCCCTACACTTAAAGCAAATTATGTGATCTTTATTATTATGAATTGCATTTGAGTTACCTAGGGTGGTGAAAGCCTCTTGATCTTAACTTCTCCCAGATTTAGATGCTTCTTCTCGTTCTTGCTCCAGGATAGAAGATCTCTCCTCCCCCTCAATGCTAGAGGTGGAGGTTTCCTCCAATTCATCCTCATTCTCTGATGTTGATGGCGATTCTTCCTCTTGAGCATGGGAGGATGAATACTCTTCCTCGGCTTCCTTCTCTACTTGTGTCGGTTCGGAATTTTCATGGAATTGGACTATTTTATTTCACAACTCCTTCGCATCCCTATATTCACCTACCCTAGACAAAATGTGGTTAGGTATTAACTTAACTAACATTTTCGTTACCTTAACCGTTGTCTTGAATTATTGTCGTTTCTCCTCAGTCCATTTTGATTTTTCGATTATCTTGTTGTCTTCACCCCTAGGTACTTCAAAACTATCTTCAATTGTTAGCATTATATTGAAATCGGTTTCGAAGTATACCTCCAGCCTTTTCTTCCACCATGAGAATTCTCCTTCGAATTTTGGTGGACGGATGTTGATGCCGGCTATTTCAGTTGATTGTCGCAGCGATGAGTCCAATGACAACCTCCTCGCTCTGATGCAACTTGTTGGAGGATCGGTGGCTGGCTAGAGGGAGGTGAATAGCCCTTTTTCACGTAGAAAATGGAAATTGTTCGTTCTTGCATGCTTTGTCTACAATGATCATTAATATGCAACGGAAATAATAGTAATGAAAACGAATACACAAACAAACACAAAACACGGCGATATACGTGGTTCGGAATCTTAGGGTTCCTACTCCACGGGGTGAGCTCAACGAGCTCGAGTTATGTGCACGACACTAACCAAACTCCTTCTCGACAACAAGTCAGAGGTGGAGAAACCTCGTACAAGCAATTACACTAAGTAATACACAAAGGTACAAGCAAATACAAATGCAATAATGAAATACGTAAAGAAAACTTTACAACAATGGATTTGAACTCTTGATTGTTGCTTGCTTTGGTTTGCTCTTGAAAGACTAGAATGCAGTAGCAATTCCCCTCCAAAATCGCCCCAAAAATGGTTGCAAAATCTTCCTTCTCGAGCTCCTTAAATAACCTACATCAAGCTTATTTGCGCCCATCAGTCGACTGCCATAAGGTCCCAGTCGACTGCTACTAAGCCGTTATGAGACAACGGCCTAATCCACAATACCATCGTTCGATCGATCGGCCTCACCGAGATTACGTACGCGACACCCTTCATCGATCAACTACCGTCCCTTGGCGGTTGGTGATTATCTGAAGATTATTGCCATCCCTTAGCGATTGACTCATCGGGCGAGAACCTACGATTGCACACCGATCGATTGCGACTTGGAAGCGATCGATCGCTACCTATAGCAGTCGACTTGTGTCAGGTAAAACCTCAAAAAAATACTTGTTTGAGTATCCGACCGTCAGGTAAACCTCAAACACCATGTTTGAACATCCAACACTCAGTCTTAGCCACTTGGCCAAGTCCACCTCATCCTCTCATGGAGTTCCCCACCGAAGCTCTCTTCCCTCGGCCTACGTCCCTCAAATGCACCAAGCACACGACTTCGCAATGTCATCCTTCACATTTCTTTCCCTTGAAGTCTGCTTCCCTTGGGCCTCACTCCATTTGCTTTCCATTCAGCGATCCCTCAGATGCACCAAGCGCACAGCTTCGCAATGCCATCCTTCACCGACTCAAGGACCCCGAGCCTACGAGACTAGTGACCTTGCCAAGTCCTTAAGACTTCCAATTGCCAAGGCTACACACTTGGACTTACATGCCAACTTCATGTTGGACTTCCCACACCAAGCCTCATGCTTGGATTTTACCAACACCAAGCCCTATGCTTGGAGTTTTCATGCCAAGGCTACACACTTGGACTTCCCAAATGCCAAGCCCCATGCTTGGACTTTCACTGCCAAGGCTACACACTTGGACTTACGTGGACAACCCATGTTGGACTTTCCCAATGACAATCACATGTCATACGTTTTGTCTAACATCAAAATACAGTTCGAGTCAAACTCGAGTTTGGTCAATCGTGACCTGGGCCGATTGCACTAATAATCTCCAACTGAACACTGTTGGTGCCTATAAGGATCCACATATCTCCACAATGGTATGATATTTTTCACTTTGGGCCTAAGCCCTCATGATTTTATTTTTGGGCTTTACCTAAAAGGCCTCATACCAATGGAGATATCTTTTCATTTTATAAGCACATGATCTTTTCCATATCTTACCAATGTGAGACTTTGATTATTTTTCTAATACTCCAACAATCCCCCCCCCTCAAACGAAGGATCACATTGACCCCCTCAAGTCTATCCGTCCTCAAAGGTCATCCTCTGCTTGATATCTGATCCTCAACCCACCAGGACTTCCTGCCAACTATCTGGTCCTCCTGACCCAGCTGGACTTCTTGTCAGTTGTCCAACCCTTTTGGCCCAACTCGACTTCCTACCAGTTGTTCGGTCTTCCTGACCCAACTGGACTTCTTGCCTGATGTCTGATTGTCTTGATCTAGACATGAGAGCTCAATTTCCTTCGTTCGAGGTTCATGGCTTGACATGGACCATGACTTTGTTACCAATTGTTGGTGCATATAAGAATCTACATATCTCCACAATGATATGATATTGTCCACTTTGGGCCTAAGCCCTCATGGTTTTATTTTTGGGCTTTACCTAAAAAGCCTCATACCAATAGAGATATTTTTCCATCTTATAAGCACATGATCTTTTTCATTTCTTACCAATGTGAGACTTTGATTGTATTCCCAATACTCCAACAATCGCCCCCCCCCTCAAACGAAGGACCACATTGACCCCCTCAAGTCTATCCGTCCTCAAAGGACATCCTCTGCTTGATGTCTGATCCTTAACCCATCAGGACTTCCTATCAACTGTCTGATCCTCCTGACCCAGCTAGACTTCTTGTCAGTTGTCCAACCCTTCTTGCCTAACTCGACTTCTTGCCAGTTGTTTGGTCCTCCCAACCCAACTGGAATTCCTGTCTGGTGTCTAATTCTCTTGATCCAGACATAGGAGCTCAACTTCCTTCATTTGAGGTTCATGGATTGACATGAATCATGGCTTTGTTACCAATTGTTGGTGCCTATAAGAATCCACATATCTCTATAACGATATGATATTGTCCACTTTGGGCCTAAGCCCTCATCGTTTTATTTTTGGGCTTTACTTAAAAGGTCTCATACCAATGGAGATATCTTTTCATCTTATAAGCACATGATCTTTTCCATGTCTTACCAATATGAGACTTTGATTGTATTCCCAATACTTTAACAAACACCTCTACCCCAACTGCCACCTGGATTGACGTTCTATCGCCTCTAGAGCTCTCACTCGCTGTCGCTACATCGTCAGAGATCTCCACCTGAGTAGTCGCACCTGCTCTCGTCGTGGCTGGGAAGAACACAAGTGTCACAGATGGTTGATTCGAGGATAAATTTGGGAATAAATTATCCTCAATTGCCGTCAACTCTTCCAGTGTTCCTTTGCTCTATGTTTGGCTCGACCTCGTCGACACCAACACTGCTGGTCACTTGACAGATTCTTCAAGGCACACAACTTTGCTGCCAGCACCATCGATGGTAATAGCATTTGATGACTTAACAGTTTGAGTGGTTTATTTAAGCTGGATGTGGATTAAGTATGGGATTCATGATTTGTTAATACACGAGTTCCTTCATTTTGTAGTATTGATTGATGTTGGTGCAATCGGCCCAGGTCACGATTGACCAGGACTCGAGTGATGTTTTGATGTTTGACAAAGTATGTTAGACATAGGATTGACATTGATGTTTGACATTAATGTCGGTTAATATGTTGGGGAGATTGTTTATACAATTGACCCAGGTTATAATTGACCAGACTCGAGTTTGACTCGAGGGAGATTTTGGTGGTTGACTAGGGTTGACCATGTGTTTATGGGAAAGTCCAAGTCATGGGTACTTGGCATGGAAAGTCCAAGTGGGACACTTGGCATTTGGGAAAGTCCAAGTCTTGAGTACTTGGCATGGGAAGTCCAAGCATGGGTCTTGGCAAATGAGAAGTCCAAGCATGGGTCTTGGCAAATGGAAAGTCCAAGCATGGGTCTTGGCATGGAAAGTCCAACATGGGTTGGCAAGGGAAAGTCCAAGCTTGAGTCTTGGCATTTGAGAAGTCCAAGGGGATTGATATTGGCGGCGTAAAGTCCAAGCGGAGTCTTGGCGGCGTAAGTCCAATGTGCCTTGGCGGTGTAGACACCGTTAGCATGACATAGCCGATGGAAGCACCTGGAAGCTAGCGCGATGAATGAACAAGTCATGGATGACTTGGAGGGATCTGAGAGGCGTGAGGCTGATGGAGGTGGCTAGAAGGCTTAGGTCTAGGCTAAGGGTGGTCTAGCAAGTATGGGGGCACCATACTTGGGTTAAAACCTCATTCTTGAGGTTGTGATGACCGGCATTATGGCGGTTCGATTGCGAGTCGACTTCGAGTTCATCACGGTTGAGAGCTTTATAGCTCTGGCGATACCGCTCATGGGAACGATCGTAGGGTGTCTCTGTAATCGATCGCTAAGGATGGCGATGGCAATGATCACGGCCGAGAGCGCTCGCGTGGCCGTAGGCGGGCCGACTACAGGCGTTAGCGATCGGCCAATGTTAGCGATCGATCGGTGAGAGTCCCGTTGGAATTTGTCCAACGTGGATTGAGCCGTTGTCTCACGTGATGTTAGCGGTCATTGGTGATTTATGGCGATCAGCCAGCGGAAATCGGCACCGACGAGATAAAAGGAAGCTGTTCGTGGAGATTGTGGCATCAGTTCTTGGGGAGCTTTCTTGAGGTGATTTGAAGGCGATTTGCAGGTGCATTTCAGGGCCCTTCAACCTCATCCAAGCAACCAACAAGCAAAGCGCTCAAACCCTAGTTTTGTAAAGTGTTCTTTACATTTCTCTTGTATTTGCTTGTATTTCCTTAGATTATTATTGTAATCTTGTGTACGAGGTTTCTCCGCCTCCGACTTGTTGTCGAGAAGGAGTTTATTGATTAGTGATTGCATTGGCATCGCTAGAGCTCGTTAGAGCTCAATCCATGGAGTAGGAACCGTGTGGTTCCGAACCACGTTATATGATCGTGTTGTGATTGTGTGTCTTGTTATATTTATTTGTTATTACTATTCCGCTGTGCTAACAAGATTGTAGACGATCGAACGCGAAAGAATTCCATCATCGTACGGTATCACGCTATTCACCCCCCCTCTAGCGCCGTCAAATCTCCAACAATTGATACTCTATAATTGGCGAGCAAGGATCTGTAGACGGGAAGACGGAAATTGATGTGTTGTGGTTACAAGTGATCATGGGGAATTTGGATCAAGAAGCTCTTCTCATGGATTCGAACCTAGGTAAATGCTATGGAATGTTACTTTAATTGTAGATTGAGATGTTTATTTAGTCAGCTTGATTAGCTATGATTAAAGTGATAGTTTGGTATTTTGGATTAAGCTACTGGAAGAAATTGTTCTATTGGTTGAGATTTGGTATTTGAATTGATATGGATGTTTAATTAGGTTAATTGGATAAATGGATCGGCTAGGTGAGAAGGTAGATCATAATCTATTGGAGATGTATTGATGAGCTGATCAAGGGGTTAATGAATTGGTTTGATTCTAATATAGGATAATGGTAGATCATAGTTATTTTCCTTGCTCCTTCTTGCAGGACTTTGATGGTGATAGATTCTTGGACATAAAGACAATTGGTGTTTTACATATGAGGTGGGTAATATTTCTACCCTTGTCAGGTAGTTGATAAATCTTAGTACATGAAATTCTATATTGATGATACCGTACCTTGACTCCACTCCTATTATTCTGTGCTTGATACTTAATCTTTGCACTTTGAGATGCACTGTTGTTGTTGTTATATTTCATTTATCGTTGTTATGAATTACTGACACTGTAGTATGTTGACCTATAATTGTTTAACTATATGTATGTAGCTGAGTATGGTTGTTGACTTGAATCTTGTCATCAGGATCAATCATTCGGGGGGGTGGGTGGGTGATGTCCTAGATGTAGATTGATTGTTGTATTCTATTCCTTTACATTGTGTGTTTGTTATGGATCATGGATCTGTGTATGGTTGTATGGGTTGTCAATAGTGGGCTACTACGGACTGGAGGTCCTAGCAAGGTTGATTGTCGATAGTTGGTTGCTACGTACTGGAGGTCCTAGCATGGTTGACTGTCAGTTGTGTATGACTCTCTGTGGGATAGAGAATGTGTTGTGGATGTATGTATGTGTAGTGTGACTCTCTGTGGGATAGAGAGTGTGTTGTGGATGTATGTATGTATAGTTGTGCATTCATCACATTTGCATGCATGTTGTCGACTTGGTCTCCCTTGTGGTTGAGAGGGTCGCCAGTCATCCTGCCTCCACGGCTACTCATTGTAGTTGTAGCTGGTGTGAGGGCAGATCATATGTTGTGTCGCACTATGCCACTATTGATGGTGGTATTTAGAGTTACGTGTAGTTTGTCCTGTGTGTGTGTCATTCAACCACTCATGGGTAGTGACAGTCGGAGTAGCCAACAGTAGGGACCTCCGTTGTGTAGCTTATAGCTCTTTAGCTTATCACTACTTATTTATACTGTCCACTCGACCACTCGAGAGTAGTGGTTGTTGTTGAGTTGGAACAGTTATCATGTCGTGCCACCTAGGCCACACTGGGGTCGTGGTAGCGAGTGGGGTGAGCAAACATGACCATGCATCTACATTGCCATGTGTGATGACATCTATATGTGTGTGTGTGTGTGTGTGTGTGTGTGTGTGTGTGTGTGATCAGTATATATATAGTTATGATCTATATATGCTTGTTGTGATGCTGTATTTGTTTAAGCTATGCTTGTTGCATATGTTTGTTCATATCATTCTGCATACTATTTGCATATTCTATGTTATTGTGTGTGGAGTATATAGTACGAGTTGTTGGTACAATCGGCCCAGGTCACGATTGACCAGGACTCGAGCTTGGCTCGAGAGATATTTTGATGTTAGACAAAAATATATAACAATGTAATTGTCATGGTAAAGTCCAAGTCATGAGTACTTGGCATGGAAAGTCCAAGTGAGACACTTGGCATTTGGGAAAGTCCAACATGGGTTGGCAAGGGAAAGTCCAAGCATGGGTACTTGGCATGGAAAGTCCAAGTGGGACACTTGGTAATTTGGGAAAGTCCAAGTCTTGAGTACTTGGCACAAGGGAAAGTCCAAGCATGGGTCTTGGCATGGAAAGTCCAACATGGGTTGGCAAGGGAAAGTCCAAGCATGGGTCTTGGCATGGAAAGTCCAACATGGGTTGGCAAGGGAAAGTCCAAGCTTGAGTCTTGGCATTTGAGAAGTCTAAGGGGTTTGATATTGGCGGCGTAAAGTCCAAGGGTAGAGTCTTGGTAGCATAAGTCCAATGGTTGGCAGCGTAAAGTCCAAGCGGAGTCTTGGCGGCATAAGTCCAATGTGCCTTGGCGGTGTAGACACCGTTAGCATGACATAGCCGATGGAACCATCTGAAGCCTAGCGCGATGGATGAACAAGTCATGGATGACTTGGAGAGATTCGAGAGGCATGAGGCTGATGGAGGTGGCTAGAAGGCTTAGGTCTAGGCTAAGGGTGGTCTAGCAAGTATGGGGACACCATACTTGGGTTAAAACCTCTGACATTATGGCGGTTCGACTACCTCGTCTGAAATTGCCTTAGCGATGCTCATTGGAAGCGATTATTCTCGATCGATCATTGTACCGATTGAGTTGCGACACTGAGAATGCTCCGTGGTGGTAGGCGATCGACTCTTGGCGATCATCGGCCAAGAGATCCGTTGGAACTTGTCCAATGTGGATTGAGCCGTTGTCTCACAGCTATAGTGTTGGCAGTCGACTGTCAGGCGGAAATCCAGGTCGCACGGAAGGATAAAAGGAGCTCGACGGGAGGGTTTTTGCACATGGTTTCTTGAGCATCCTTGGGGCGATTTATTGCTGCAAATCAGGGTCTCCAAGTCCATTCTTCAAGCAACCAAAAGCAAGCAATCCAAAGCATTTGTAAAGTATTTTCTTTACTTGTATTGCATTATATTTCATTGTATTTGCTTGTATTTTTATTGTATTACTGTTGTATACATTGTACGAGGTTTCTCCACCTCCGGATTGTTCCGAGAAGGAGTTATTAAATAGTGGTGTGCTTGTGGCATCGCTAGGGCTCGTTTGAGCCTGATCCGTGGAGTAGGAACCGTGCGGTTCCGAACCACGTTAAATATTTGTGTATTGATGTGTTCGTGTTTGTCTTACTTCGTTATTGTTTTTATTATTATCATTCCGCTGTGTATAACGAGTTTTGTAGAGACGAACGCGAAAGAATTCCATCATCATACGAACACGTCGCTATTCACCCCCCCCCTCCTAGTGGCCTCAAATTCCCTATAATTGGTATCAGAGCCCGGGGCTCTTCTACGGACTAACCGCCGAGAGCTAAAGAAGTTAGAGGGAAGATGGAGGTTCAAGAGCAACTAGGATGGGATATCAACACACTGATCCCTTATGCCTTCTATGGACGAGAAGGCTTCAATTCTTGGAAGGCGAGAATTGAAAATTTTTTGATGATGAGGGACTTTGAAGAATGGTCAACCTTGATGGAGGGTTTTAGCTATCCAATAGGACCAAAGGGAGGGTTCCTTAAAAAGAAGAGATGGACCAAAGAGCAAGTCCGAGCCTCCGAGAAAAATGATAAGGTGATAAATTTTTTAATTGATTTAATGGCTAACAATATCTTATGTATGTTAGGTAATTATGTAGATGCCAAGGAGCTATGGAGCCAAGTAGCAAAGCTCCATGAAAATTCATCATCAATCCAAGAAGAAGAAGAAGAAGAGGAGTGCTCACCCTCTCAAGCTCAAAAGGAAGCAAGTACATCGTTATCCAAAGATCTTGAGGAGTCGAAAGTTGATAGGGAATCAACCTCCGAATCGGTGGAAGAAGAGGAGACCTCCACCTCTAGGATTGAGGGGGAGGAGATTAGGGCATCCTCAATACCGGAGCAACAAGAAGAACCATCTACATCCGGTAGAGAGGAAGAGCAAGCTCAAGAATCCACTCCGACCACCACAACCACCCTAGGTAACTCGAACACCATAATTCAAAATAAAAATAATATTATGTGTTTTGAGTGTAGGGAATTTGGGCACTATAAGAGCAAGTGCCCAAAGAAGATTAGAAAAGCTCCTCCGGCACCAAAGGTCAAGGATGTCGGTCCCTCAACGCAAAAGAGCAAGGAGTAAGTGATTTGCTTCAAATGCCGGCTATCGGGACATTACCGGAGTCAATGCCCAAGAGGGAAGAAGAAGGGGAAAAATGGAGCATCACAAGTAGGGGGAGCCTCTAAGGCAAACCCTAAGGTATATCTAAATAATGCTCCTTCTAATTTAAATATTAAAAAGCATACTAGGAATTTTAATTCTCTTGCAATTCATCATGAAAAGCATGCTAGAGATAAATATTTGTGTTTAGGAGCTAAGAATGTCTATTTTTCAAAGAAAGAAAAATTTGGGACTAATGTCCCTAAAAATGTCATACCTAGGGAATCTATTAGGAAAATACAAGAGCACATAGGTTTTAACCCTAAATGGACTAGGCATATGCCTAGAAAGAATCATGCCCAAGGAATAAATCAAAATTCTAAAATTGGGCAATTAAAATTAGAGAACCAAGTCTTGAGGTCAAGACTTGAGAAACTAGAAAAGACCCTTAGGAATATACAAAATCAATTTAAAGAGTCTAATGGTCAAAGTCAAGGGTCCAAATCTCAAAGTCAACACTTAGGGCCTAAAAGACAAAAGTCAACCAAGGGCAAATAGGTTTGGGTCACAAACCGAAGCCTAAGGTGGCTTATCATAGTGTTCCATTAGATTATGGAACACTAACTAGGTCTAGGAAGACAAAGGTTACTAGGGAAGTTATCCCTAAGAGTAACCATGGTAAGTGCCTAGTGTCTAGGGTTTCTAGGAAACCTAGGGTGGCCACTAAGAAGGTTATTAGGGAGGCAATCCCTAAGGTTAGTCATGGCAAAACCACAATGACTAAGGCTTCTAAGCCTAGGAGGGTCATTAGAAGGGTATCTAGGGAGGTCATCCCTAAGCAATATCTAGTAAACCCTAGGAGCTCAAATAGGTTTTGGGTTTCTAAGAGCGTGATTGACTCATGCTAAATGGGTTAGGGTGTGCCAACCTTAAATGGATGGGTAGTTAACCTAACCATGGTAAAGGTGACATTTTAGACAATTTTCAAGGTTATGGGTACCTTGGGAATAGAATTGATATTGTGATCCTAAAAGATTTTAGGATGTGCCAATGTATATTTGGGATTATGAAAAATCAATTGAATTGGCACATTTTAGGTTTAGAGGTCATAGTGTGCCATTTTGGGTTTTTAGCACACTTGGGAGATTAATAGGAATAATGGCAAAAATATACTTAATTATCTCAAATGGTAACTAATATTAAATTTAGGTATTATTATACCTATACCTTTTAATTGTCATACCTTGATTGTCATATGTCATGACATGACATCATGTTTATTTTCATCATTTATATATCATGATCATGTTTAGGATTAATGATTTAAATGTCATGTGCTTTAGTTTTATATCATATGTCATGACATCATGATCATTGGCCATGTTTTATTTTTGCTATTATTATGTCATGATCATTTCATGCATTTAATTGATTAAAATTGATTTAAGGACAATGACATGACTTGGAGTCCCATTTATAAGGGAATCAAGTAGAGTTGCCTTAGAAAAAATGCATGAAACCCTAGTTTAGGGAGAACAAAACTCACATCTCACATCACATTGACATGTATGTGTATTTATACACCCTAGATACATGTGAGATGCTAGGATATGAGTTGAGTTCAAGGTGCATAGTTTTTGCATCTAGATGAACTAAAACTCATCTAATTTCAATTGTGGATCATTGGGAAAGCTTGTGTGCAAGTCATGTACATAGATCTCAAGGAATATGATCCAAAATAAGGTTTTGAAAATATTTTAAAATCATTTTAGAAAACCTTGGTGAAGCCTATCTTTTGATAACAATCATCATTGATGAGATTGATACAAAGTGAGCTAAAACATTGAAGTTTTTCTTCACTTTTAGATTTTGTATCAATTTCGATATTTAATGGGTAAAATAATTTTCAAATATTTTTCACCCATTGTATTGACTATAAGTAATATACGTATCAAATTTTATGATTTTTTGATATACGTAGAATTACTTATGACTTTTCAAAACTCATTTCTGATAGTTGAAATTCGAGAATTTCAGTTATCAATCGACTGCCGCCAGATGACAGTCGACTGATGAAGGGCAGTTCGACTGATTACTAATAGGAGTCGACTTCCAGGTCTGATTTCGGGTTAACAAGGTTGTTTAGCCCATTTTAAACCATGGTAAAGGTCTCTAACCACTCCTAACCCTAGGATATGCTTTGGGAAGCATTATAAAGGGTGAAAAATCCATTGGATATAGATTTGGAGAGGTGTTAGGTCAAAGTATCAAATTTAAGGGTGGAAGAGTTCATGTTTGAACTTAGAACCTTAATTTTGATGGTTTAGATTTCCTATTAGCTTAGGGCCTTCCCAAGGACATTGTTGGTGCAATGGTCAAGGGGGAGCAAGCCTTTAGGGGGAGTTATCCATCTTGGGATGATGGATGTGTTTCTCCTCTTGAAGGGGGAGAAGTTATTGGCAGAGTATCATCAATTGGGAAAATTGATGGATTTTTGATACCCAATTTGGAAATTGGGAGAGTGAATAGGATTGCCTCTCTTGAGTGATATGAGACTTATCACTAGGAAGATGGTAGGCATCCTAGGTATTTTTGGACCAAGGGGGAGATTGTAAGATCTCATTGGGACATGAGACTTTGACCTCCTTGGAGAGATAACCTTTTTTGATGTTAGTCAAAAAGGGAGAGAATATTTGGGGAAGAATATTTTGGAGAAGGTTAAATTGCCAATTTGGGATAATTAGTAAGGAGTTTTTGAGTTAGATGGTCTAACTCAAATGGTTTGTTTTGTTTGGTTTTTGTCGAACATCAAAAAGGGAGAGATTGTTGGTGCAATCGGCTCAGGTCACGATTGACTAGGAATCGAGCTTGGCTCGAGAGATATTTTGATGTTAGACAAAAACATATGACAATGTAATTATCATGGTAAAGTCCAAGTCATGAGTACTTGGCATGGAAAGTCCAAGTGGAACACTTGGCATTTGCGAAAGTCCAACATGGGTTGGCAAGGGAAAGTCCAAGCATGGGTACTTGGCATGGAAAGTCCAAGTGGGACACTTGGCAATTTGGAAAAGTCCAAGTCTTGAGTACTTGGCACAAGGGAAAGTCCAAGCATGGGTCTTGGCATGGAAAGTCCAACATGGGTTGGCAAGGGAAAGTCCAAGCATGGGTCTTGGCATGGAAAGTCCAACATGGGTTGGCAAGGGAAAGTCCAAGCTTGAGTCTTGGCATTTGAGAAGTCCAAGGGATTTGATATTGGCGGCGTAAAGTCCAAGGGTGGAGTCTTGCCAGCATAAGTCCAATGGTTGGCGGCGTAAAGTCCAAGCGGAGTCTTGACGGCGTAAGTCCAATGTGCCTTGGCGGTGTAGACACCGTTAGCATGACATAGCCGATGGAACCATCTGAAGCCTAGCGCGATGGATGAATAAGTCATGGATGACTTGGAGGGATCCGAGAGGCGTGAGGCTGATGGAGGTGGCTAGAAGGCTTAGGTCTAGGCTAAGGGTGGTCTAGCAAGTATGGGGACACCATACTTGGGTTAAAACCTCATCTTTGAGGTTGGCAGTCGACTAGCATTATGGCCGGTTTGACTGCCGAGAGTTGACTAGAGCTCGACTGCCACTTAGGGCTGAAATTGCCTTAGCGATCACGCCATGGATGTGATCGCGCCATTGAGTCTGAAAGCAGAATGCTCGTAGCCGGGCGATCGGCTACGAGTCAATGATCGCCAATGTTGGCAGTCAACTACCAAAAGATCCGTTGGAACTTGTCCAACGTGGATTGAGCCGTTGTCTCACAGCTACAGTGTTGGCAGTCGACTGGGGCCTTATGGCAGTCGACTGCCAGGCAGAAATCCAGGTCGCGCAGAAGGATAAAAGGAGCTCGACGGGAGGGTTTTTGCACATGGTTTCTTGAGCATCCTTGGGGAGATTTGTTGCTGCAAATCAGGATCTCCAAGTCCATTCTTCAAGAAACTAAAAGCAAGCAATCCAAAGCATTTGTAAAGTGTTTTCTTTACTTGTATTGCATTATATTCCATTGTATTTGCTTGTATTTTCATTGTATTACTGTTGTATACATTGTACGAGGTTTCTCCACCTCTGGATTGTTCCGAAAAGGAGTTATTAAATAATGGTGTGCTTGTGGCATCGCTAGGGCTTGTTTGAGCCCGATCCGTGGAGTAGGAACCGTGCGGTTCCGAACTATGTTAAATATTTGTGTATTGGTGTGTTCGTGTTTGTCTTACTTCGTTATTGTTTTTATTATTATCATTCCACTGCGCATAACGAGTTTTGTAGAGACGAATGTGAAAGAATTCCATCATCGTACGAACACGTCGCTATTCACCCTCCTCTAGCGGCCTCAAATTCCCTACACGAGTGGGATTGGACTGTTGTATGCGTTTGATCAGCATTATGTTGTTGTATAGGATGGACCAAGTACGTTATGTATTTGTTTATAGGTTGATCATATGACTGTGTGTTGATTATAGGTGTAGTATTGTTCATACATGTTGTACGTGTTATATCGTTTTATACTTGTTCAGGTTGTATAAGTTGTGTCATTGCAGACCTTTCAGGTATGTCAGTATATTACGTTATGTATAGTTGATCAGTTTGGTATATGCAATGACTAGTATCATACTTATAGTTATTCGTTTTTTCCTTTAAGCTTGTATGTCTGTTTATCTCCCTATGTATACTTGTTGATTTCCATATGCTATACGTTGTTCATGCACTACCTTTCATATTACCGCTAAGTTTTATACTCACCACCACAGACCTTGGGTTTTTCTTGTCGCCCAAGTAACAGGTAGAATATTCCTTGGGTGCTCGGAGCTCCGCCAGCTGATCCCATCTCACACCGAGGTTATGGATTATATTCCATATTGTTGTATTATTTTGGATTGTTAGTTTTTTTTGGATTTTATCCTATGTTGTTTCCACATTCGGAGTGTATGGTTGTGTTATATGTATTTGACCTTTATTATGGATTTGATTGGATGTTGGTTTCGATCATATTTTCTTTTGTGTCAAAGTCATACTGGTACGCATGTATTTGAGTCTTTATATCTTTATTATTGTTGGTGTACTCCGCTGTGTTTTATAGCTTATTTGTGATAACAGCTATTTGGGCCATCTATCGGTAGTTTATTCTTATATTGTCACAAGTGGGTACTGTCCGATCAAGGGACAAATATACTCTCAGGGTGTGACAATTTTATTGGTATCAGAGCCCTAGGATGCGAAGTTCACTTTCGAATTTTATTTCATTCGTATATCGAGTTTTATTTTACTCGGTTTTGGTTTTGTGAGTTTTGGGATATGGTTGTTGCGGGATATCTCCGAGCTATAAGGTTTCAGGTATGTTAATTGTTATCACATATCCTTCTTGTTGGCTATGCATCTAGTTGTTTGTAACAGGGAATGACATATAGTGTGTTAGTCATTATTCATAAGCCTGGTTTGAGATGACCACGGGAATGACTTGTTGAGTCTGTGTGTCTTGCCTTGCTGTCGAAAAAGGTAAATTACCTTTGAGAGTCGACTGATACCGAGTTGAAAAGTGGGGGTCAGGTAATCACATTTCTTGTGGAGATCAAAGATTCAGTCTTAGGGATTTTCACTAACTATGCTAGTCAGATCATTATATGTTGGGTAATGGACAAGGCGTGTATGCTATTGTGATGCAAATAGTGGAGAATTAGTTTTTGATGTTCCATAGGGATTCGGATCCCTGAGTTGGTTGTGCTGGGTTGTATAATTTTGAAGGTACTTTTTGTTGGTGCAGCAGGCACCTAAGTCGAACCTAAGTTTTGATTATAGCAAATGATACAAAGTTAAGCATATATTGTTATCTCATGAGCTAAATCAAGTGTGCAGAAAAGTCTCAACACTGGAGCTGAAGGCTAGCGACACCCGGAGGAAGCCGCGGTGGTCGGGCGACACTCAAGAGACTTCGGAGGGAGCCGAAGGAATTGAGTGGAAGGCCGAAAGCAAAAGCAACACGTAAGTACTAAGGTAAGCTTGTGTGTGCGAGTGTAAGAAAGGTCGTATCCTCTTTACGGGGAAAGACTTAAGCGTAGATCCGACCCAAGACATCTCATAGGTGGTCTAGGTCAAGATCGGATGGTCGACGACCGTCAAAATTATGTTTTTGTTGAGCTAATCTTAACTACAAGCATCGATCATTGCCAGAGAGGACTCTGCCGTCAATCGATCACTATCGAAGGTCGACGACTCGATCGATCTTGCAATGATCGGTGTGATGGCCATCGGTCATTCTGGTCAAAGGATCAGCCTCGAGGAGTCAAGCTTTATCACCATTTTTCAAGGAGTTTTGTGCCCAATTCTTATTGGTTGAAGACCCATTCGATGAGGGGCTTAAAGGCTATAAAATGAGGGCCAAACCTAGGGTTTTTCATCAATTAAAAAGCTTCTAAGTGCTTCCGATATGCTCCGACTCTCCGACATCCCTACGACGAAGCGCTTCCGAGACGACGACTAGAGCTTCAACCTCCAACCTTTAAAGTCATCGGTAACGAAAGTTCTAAATTGTATTTCAGTTTATTTCTTTTAGTAAAGCTTTAAATCATATCAAGGAGAGGGGGAGTGTCCCTCTACCTTGAGTCTTTATCGAGTTTTGTATTCGTTTAACTCCTATCTCCAACGAGGAGGAGTTTGATTAGTATTTTGCCCTTCGTGCGTGGTCAAGGACCACTAGGGCCTTGGAGTAGTAGCCGTAGGCTACGAACCAAGTAAAAACCCTCGTGTTTTTATTTATTTATTGTTATCTTTCCGCTGTGTTTTACTCGTACCTTAACGAACGATTACGAAAAAGATTTTATCGCTATTCACCCCCCCCCCCTCTAGCGAACCGCATCGATCCAACAATTGGTATCAGAGCCGGGGGTTGCTAAGATTTGGTGAAACCACCAATCTAGCCTTTTTACAGATTTATTTTTCTTTTAATTCTGTCTTTTTTATTTATTTCGCCTTGTTAAGTTTTTCTCCCGCACTACTAATCCAAGACGCGAGTCTTGGTACTTGTTTTCGTGTTTTTGTCGTTGTTAGTTTCTTCGTCTCCGTCTATTTGTGTCTTTTGTTCTAATGGCCCATCTCGAGGGTTTTAGCACCGTCTGACCTCCGTTTTACAACGGAGATGACTTCCGTTATTGGAAGGGTCGGATGGAATGCTTTCTCAAAACCCAAATCGAGATGTGGATCATAATCCAAACGGGTTTCACACTTCCGACTAATGAAGTTGGTGACTCCTTGGATTATGATCAATGGACCATTGCGACAAAACGACAAGTCGAATCCGACACCAAGGCAACACAAATCCTCCAATGCGGCCTATCCAAGGAGGAGCTAAATCGCGTCGGCCCCTTCATAAGCGCAAAAGATCTTTGGACGAAACTAGTGGAGCTACACGAAGGGACCGATGAAGCCAAGGTATGTAAGCGTGATCTTCTTTTCAATAAACTATATAATCTAAAAATGCAGGAACATGAGTCCGCGACCCATTTTCACGCCCGAGTTCAGGACATAGTCAACAACCTACACGCAATCGGGCAAAAGGTCGAAAACCGCGACCTTATAAGGTATGTTGTAAACTCGTTTCCGAGGACTACCTTGTGGGCATCCATGGTCGATGCCTACAAGGTCTCCAAGGATCTTTCTAAAATTAGGTTAGATGAACTCTTTTCCGATTTCGAATTACATGAGCAGTCCAACTCGGAACCCGAGAGGGGTATAGCCTTGTTTGCAGGATCAAAGAAGAAGAAAATCGCAAGCAAGCCACCACCAACCGAGGAGGAAGACGAGTCCGAAGAAGAAGTTGACCCGGAGTTGACTGCCGAACTAATGAACCTAGCTCGAAGGATAGCCAAGGGACGAAAGTGAACCATGACTCGACTCAACCAAGGTAAGCCTAAAAGTTCTAATATTAGGTGTTATGAGTGTAACAGGTTTGGACATATCAAGTCCGAGTGCCCCAAGCTGAACCACCAAGCACCTAAGCACAAGAAGGCCCTCAACGCGACATGGGAAGAAGCGTCATCCGAAGAAGACGAAGACCACGTCTTCATGGAGAAATCAATTAAGTCGGACACGAAGACTGAGCCTGAACTTGAGTCAGAACCTGAGGATGACTCGGACTACGAAGCTACCTTCAAGTCAAGCCACGGATACGCATCCGGTTCAAAAGATACCCTTAAAGTAAGTCGAACTTTATTTAATACTTTACATAATACGGTTAGGTTTTTGTCTAGGAAGTTAGCTAAGTCCGAGTCCAAGGTCGAGACCCTTGTTGAGGAGGTTAAACTCCTCAAACATGAGGTCTCCCTAACCTCTTCGACTAGTTGAGTTCAAGAGAAGGACTCAACTCAAGTTGACAAGCTCGAAGTTGAGAACTCTCTCTTGAAAAGTCAAGTCGAAGATCTTAGGAACACGTTGGAAAGGTTCACTTCGGGATCCAAAGGACTTGACCTCCTACTTGGATCTCAAAGGGTCGTGTACAACAAGGCTGGACTAGGATTTAACTCAAACATGACTAATAGGTCGTATATGTTGATTGTAAGTCGACATAGGAAACATGTCCAAGCATGGGTCCCTAAGAACCTTTTGATTTCAACTCTAGGATCCAACCCGTACTGGATTCCCAAGGACCAAATCCACTATGTGGATAGACCGAACCGATTCAACGGTCTAGGGGGAGCCAGTACAAAATATGTTTGTGCTTTAACTTAGAAATTGCATGTTTTAACTTAGAATGTTTGTGCTTTAACTTAGAAATTGCATGTTTTAACTTAGAATGTTCGTGCTTTAACTTAGAAATCGCATGCTTTAACTTAGAAAGTTTGTACTTTAAAACTTGTGAACTCACTTAGAACATGAACATAATCAACTTTGAAAAGATTGAGCCTCGGGGAGTCTCTTTTCAAAAACATAACCAACTAAAATTCTTCGAAAAGATTGAGCCTCAGGGAGCCTCTTTTCAAAAACATAACCAACTAAAATTCTTCGAAAAGATTGAGCCTCGGGGAGCCTCTTTTCAAAAATAACCAGTTAGACTAGGAAATAATCTTAGGTGAGTCAAGTCATCATTTTCTTGAACATGGCTTTGTCTAAGGAAGTGGTCGATGATCCGATAAAAGAAGGCCCCTGTGCCTCGCCACGACCTGGAAGCCATGATCTTGAAAAGGTAAACTTGACAAGCCTAGGGTCAAATCCAAATCTAACATAAAATTACTTGAACCTAAATACACTTAATCAACTTAATTGGAAATCATCTCACAAAAAACACATAAGTATAACATGCTTGATCATATAGACACAGGTGAGATGACCTAGGTTTAACAACTTACAACCAATTTTTTTTAAAAAAAATCTAACATCCAATCCAACCACCTTGTGTGTAGGATCAATGGATGTTGGACAGCGGTTGCTCCCGACACATGACCGGGGATCAACTCAAATTCACAAAGCTTCGATTCAAACGACAAGGATCGGTAGCTTTTGGGAATAACGGCAAGCTCAAAATCATCGGATCAGGTGATATCGAGCTTAACTCGAATTTTATTATTAAAAATGTATTACTTGTAGAGAATTTCGAATATAACCTGCTTAGCGTAAGCCAATTATGTGACAATAACTATAAGGTCATATTTTTAGAAAATGAATGTGTAATTAAAACAAATAAAACAGCTAAAACAATACTCAAAGGAACTAGGACAAATAACATTTATGTAATTAACTGAATCAATTCCTCAGCCAAATGTCTTATGACACTGGAAGAGGAATCATGGTTGTGGCACCGACGACTCGGTTACTTGCACCCAAGACTCGTCCACAAGATGAGTCAGAGTGGCTTAGTTAGAGGCTTACCCAACCTCAACAATTTGGTTAATAAAGTTTGTAATGCTTGTCAACAAGGAAAACAACCTAGGACACAACACAAGTTAACTAACCAAGAACGAACCTCAAGTGTACTTGAGCTCCTACATATGGATCTATTCGATTCACATGGAGCCAAGTCACTCAATAAAAGTCAATATTGCTTAGTCATAATTGACGACTACTCCAGGTTTACCTGGGTTAGGTTCATCAAACATAAAAATGATACCCTAGATCAATTAATCAATCTATTCAAATTAATCGAGAATCAAAAAGACCTTAAGGTTAAAAGACTTAGAAGCGATCATGGTGGTGAATTCGAAAATCAAAGGTTCACCGACTTCTGTAACCTAAATGGATACCACCATGAATTCTCTTGCCCTAGGACCTCTCAACAAAATGGCCTAGTGGAGCGGAAAAACCGAACTCTACAAGAAGCCGCTAGGACCATGTTGAACGAATACGACCTACCCGATAGGTTTTGGGCAGAAGCCGTGAGTACGGCATGCTATGTCCAAAATAGGATCCTTATGGTAAAAAGGCACCTTAAGACCTCGTACGAGATTTATCACGATAAAATACCTAATATCAAGTACTTTAGGGTATTTGGGTGTAAGGTACATATCCTAAACACTAAGGATTACCTAGGGAAATTTACATCCAAAACCACGATCGAAATCTTTCTAGGATACTCGACTACAAGTCGAGCTTATAGAGTATATAACCACGACACCCTTAGAGTCGAAGAGACTATTAATGTAGTGTTCGATGAAGTGCCCGAACCTACAAAACCCTTAATGACCCCAAGTGTTGAGCCCACTAATACCAAACTCGTCTCCGACCCTGAGATCGAGTCTAATCCACATCAACCAAACTAGAACTCAAACGAGTCATCCTATGGATCAAGTTGTAGACTCAAACCCAAATCCAACTAGGACTCAAACGAATCATCCTATCGACCAAGTGATAGGAGATCCTAATCTAGGAGTTCGAACTAGAGCATCCTATAGGAACCTTAGTCAAATTTCCTTAATTTCAAAGATAGAACCCAAATCAATTGAACAAGCTCTTCTTGATCCCGATTGGATTATTGCAATGCAAGAAGAGCTAGCTCAATTTACTAGGAATGAAGTGTGGGAATTAGTACCACCACCTAAAGACAAAACGATAATTGGAACAAGGTGGGTGTTTCGAAATAAGCTTGATGATAAAGAGGTAGTTGTTAGAAAACAAGGCTAGTTAGTCGCCAAAGGGTTTAGCCAAGTCGTCAAGGCTTAGATTACGACGAAACCTATGCCCCAAAGAGCTGTAGACATCAATCCATTCAATGTTGCTAGCTTATGCCGCACATCGAGGATTTAAGCTGCTTTCAAATGGATGTTAAGTCGGCATTCTAAATGGATACATTAAAGAAGAAGTTTATGTTAGCCAACCCCTGATTCAAAAATCTAGATAAACCCGACCATGTTCTAAAACTTAAGAAAGCTCTATGGACTTAAACAAGCTCCTCGAGCTTGGTACGAGAGACTTTCAATCCATCTTAAGTCAAAAGGGTTTAACCAAGGCTTAGTTGACCCAACTCTCTCGTAAAAACCTTAGGTAAAGAAATATTCATAGCTCAAATTTACGAGATGATATAATTTTGGAACTCTAACTCAAACCTTTATTAAACGAGTTCGTTTCACTCATGGAAAGTGAGTTCGAAATGAACTTGGTAGGCGAGTTAAGTTTCTTTTTAGGTCTACAAATTAAACAAACTAAGGATGGTATATACCTATATCAACAAAAATACACTAAGGAGTTAATTAAAAGATTTGGAATGCAAGACGCCAAGGTAATAAACACCCCAATGGCGATTAACGTTAACATAGGAGAAGACCTAGAAAGTAAGACCATTGACTTAAAGTACTATAGGAGCGTGATAGGAAGTCTCCTATACTTAACTGTGAGTCGACCCAACATCCTATTCGCAGTAAGTATGTGCGCCAGGTTTCAAACCTGTGCTAAGGAGTCTCACCTAACCCTAGTTAAGCGTATCCTTAGATATCTAAAGGGTACACTTAACGTTGGTATTTGGTACCCTAGATCTACGGAGTTCGAACTAATTGGCTACTCCGATTCGGATTATGCCAGTAACCTCGATAGAAAGAGCACGAGTGGTTGTTGTCAACTACGGCCGAGTCTAGTAAGTCGCAGAGGAAGCAACACTGTGTCGCTTTATCTACCACCGAAGCCGAATACATTGCGATGGGTGAGTGTGTCACTCAACTTCTTTGGATGAAGCACACTCTCCGCGACTTTAAGTTAGACTTTATGAATACTAAACTTCACGTAGACAACATTAGTTCAATTAATCTTACAAAGAATCCGATATGTCACTCTAGGACCAAACATATAGAAGTTAAACACCATTTCATTCGAGAACATGTGGCCAACGGAGCCATACAACTCGAATACGTCGAATCGAAGTCTAACTTAGCAGACCTATTTACTAAACCCCTACCCGAAGCCGAATTTAGTCTATTAAGACGAAAATTGGGCATGTACGTAATAGAATAGGTACATGCAAATTATATGTTCTTACTACTATTTCTTTAATTTCATTTTTATGGAATTAGCATAGGACATACCTTAGATATCATGCACCTATAGATTTAAGGAGCCAGTACATCTCACAACACATAGGACTAATGTGTTTGTGTACTTAGCCACGTAGATGGGCGTGAGATGTTAGGACCTTACTCCTGGTTCTAGATGTAGAGCTAGTGCATCGCTATAAGCCACGGAGTATAATCATACATACTAACCGACTCTGACCAGGACTGGTTGATCCTTCGTATCAATCAAGCCAAATATGAGTCGAACATTTTATAGATGAACCTATTTTCAGTATATTATTTTCGAAATAATGTGGAACACGCTTGGACTTTAAAATTAAGACTTGCTTTTATTCCACACACACTCTCACTCTTTTCGATATATGGCAAAAGGGGGAGAAAAAGGCCAAAGTAAGTTAAGGGGTCAAAATTTTTTTGATAACTTAACTCTTACCTCATATTTAAACCAAAAGTTAAAACTTAGTTAACTTTTAACAAAAGGCCAAAGAATTCTTAACTTAAACTTATTTGTGCCGTCTACGTTTTACTTAAACTTTATGTCGTTAATGTTTTACTTAAGGGGGAAAAAGGGCTTAACTAAAACGTTTTACTAAGGCCAACTTTAAGTAATGTTAATTACTTAAAAGCAACCCTCAAGGGGGAGGATTAAGGTCTTTCTTCAAGACTCACCCTCGGTCAAGGGGGAGGTTTCCTCAAGGGGGAGTACTTGAAGAAAATCCTTACTACTCCAACTTAATCTTCATATTTTTTTGTTTCTCATGCACATTATTACTCTTCATGCTCGCTATTTACTTAACTTTGTATGTGGGTTTGCCATAAATCAAAAAGGGGGAGATTGTTGGTGCAGCAGGCACCTAAGTCGAACCTAAGTTTTGATTATAGCAAACGATACAAAGTTAAACATATATTGTTATCTCATGAGCTAAATCAAGTGTGCAGAAAAGTCTCAACGCTGGAGCTGAAGGCTAGCGACACCCGGAGGAAGCCGCGGTGGTCGGGCGACACTCAAGAGACTTCGGAGGGAGCCGAAGGAATTGAGTGGAAGGCCGGAAGCAAAAGCAACACGTAAGTACTAAGGTAAGCTCGTGTGTGCGAGTGTAAGCAAGGTCGTATCCTCTTTACGAGGAAAGACTTAAGCGTAGATCCGACCCAAGACATCTCATAGGTGGTCTAGGTCGAGATCGGATGGTCGACGACCGTCGAAATTATATTTTTGTTGAGCTAACCTTGACTTGCAGCAAGCATCACGATCACATTAGAGGACGAGGACTCACCAATCGTCAAGGTCAAGACAATCGAAGTCGGCCTCAGCTCTTTGCGTGATCGGAGTGATGGCCATCGATCATTCGGTCAAAGGATCAGCCTCGAGGAGTCAAGCTTTATCACCATTTTTCAAGGAGTTTTGTGCCCAATTCTTATTGGTTGAAGACCCATTCGATGAGGGGCTTAAAGGCTATAAAAGGAGGGCCAAACCTAGGGTTTTTCATCAATTTAAAAGCTTCCAAGTGCTTCCGATACGCTCCGACTCTCCGACATCCCTACGACGAAGCGCTTCCGAGACGACGACTAGAGCTTCAACCTCCAACCTTTAAAGTCGTCGGTAACGAAAGTTTTAAATTGTATTTCAGTTTATTTATTTTAGTAAAGCTTTAAATCATATCATGGAGAGGGGGAGTGTCCCTCTACCTTGAGTCTTTATCGAGTTTTGTATTCGTTTAACTCCTATCTCCAACGAGGAGGAGTTTGGTTAGTATTTTGCCCTCCGTGCGTGGTCAAGGACCACTAGGGCCTTGGAGTAGTAGCCGTAGGCTACGAACCAAGTAAAAACCCTCATGTTTTTATTTATTTATTGTTATCTTTCCGCTGCATTTTACTCGTACCTTAACGAACGATTACGAAAAAGTTTTTATCGCTATTCACCCCCCCCCCCTCTAGCGAACCGCATCGATCCAACACTTTTGAGTACTTAACTCGTATTATACAGAGAAGGTAGATTTAGTTGCATATCATTATCGTGAGCAAGCCGGTACTTGGTGAAAGATGTAGGAAATAACCTTCGGGAAATAACATACCACTTGGTCACGATGTAGTGGTGTTATGAGAGAGTATTTTCCCGCATCATTTTCTTTGACTCATTGTCAGAAAATTCTTGAGCATCAAGTAGGGTGATCGTTTGGTAATGGGAGTACCATGCAGAGTCATTAGACTTGTAGAGGTTACGACCACCTAATGCTCAAGAATGTGAATGGATGTCTTAAGCCACTCACAGTTCATTGGCTTACATTCGGATCAGGATGTTTGGATATGCTATTAGTTCTTACCAGTAGGCATTGGATCGAGTCATGAGTTTAGAAATGACTCCGTACAAGTGTGTTAAGAGTTGGAGATTGATAAGAAGACATTGCAAGTCAAATATTGGAATCAGAAGAATGATTCCGAAGGGATTATGTGAGTGTAGTACGGGTCACGACAACACGCAAAGTTAGATTATCCATTGGATCAATTCATCTGTTGCTATTGTAAGCAACTGGTACTTATGAGGAGAAGGTGTACTTTGAAAACTCAGTTGAAGACTATTGATGTTGCTTTCAGGGGGATGATTTACAATCTTGACAACGACGATCTACTACCTCAGACATAGTTGGAGTTCCTTGATACTTCCATCCAGAGGAAGTGATACACTCAGCAGTATTAGCTTAAGACATCTTAGAAGACTCATGCAGACAACAACAACTGTTACCTCTCCAGACGCATCTATACTATTTGCAGAGTTGGAGCGTGCTATGATGTTGGCAATTATTTAGTACCTTACAATTGGTGGTGTACTCTTTACCAGTACAACAGTTTTACCACCTCCATTGCAGTCATTTTGGTTTGTATCACAATTTTAGCAGTTGATTTCAGTTCCTCCATGGTAGTCTTTTGCACCTACATGAGCTCAACCGCCAAGAGAATAAATTGGACGAGTTTACATGATTACTCGAGAAGAGGTATAGAGGGTCGAAGGAGTGATCAGTCGGGGCATTACTTTAGTTTACCCTATGTGTTGATATATTGAGAGATACTGGTAGTTTATAGGTATCTATGTCTAGAACATTCTTAGATAGGATTAGAAGGGTTCCTATACATCGACTTGTGGGTTGGTGGTATCTCTACCGTCAAGTGAGATGTTGACCAACAATTAAGAAGTTAAGGGATGCCCTTAGACTTTGATAGACATACCTTTACAGTAGATATATCCTTATGGATGGTTAAATTATTAAAATTATGATATGATATGTCTCTCGGATGTGCGTATACTCCGAGAGTATTCATATGTAGTTTCAGATAAACTCCTAGGCTTGCCACTAGATAGGCAAGTGGAGTATGCGATCGGAGTGATTTTGAGAATAATGTCGATATTGAAGACTTCATATCGGGAGATAATTTTATTGGTATCAGTGTTGCTAGACACTATGAGAATTAGAAGAATGTAGGTTGTGATTGTAGAGGAAACGGTGACCGCTAGAGGGGGGGGTGAATAGCGTTTCGATGCTCGATGGAATTCGTTCGTGCTTGTCTCTACAATTTTCGTTAGCGCACAGCAAAATAATATTAAAGCAATAACGAAATAGACAAACACAAATACACCAATACACAAGTATTTAACGTGGTTCGGAACCGAATGGTTCCTACTCCACGGATCGAGCTCTAAAGAGCTCTAGTGATGCACACGCAACCACTAATCACAAATAACTCCTTCTCAGAACAATCCGGAGATGGAGAAACCCCTTACAAGTGATTACAAAAGTAATACAATAAGAATACAAGCAAGTACGCTAAAATGAAAGTAAAGAAAACTTTACACCGAGCTTTTGAATGCTTGCTTGCTAGGTCGATCGAGTAGCACTTGGAGACCTTGAATTGCAACAACAACTCACCCCTAACACCTCAAAGAAACCTTGTGAAATACTCCTCCACGAGCTTCCTTTATAGCTTCTGTCTGGGTAAGATTTCGCCTATCAGTCGACTGATCGGGACCATCAATCGACTGATGACACTGTTGCTGTGAGACAACGGTGTGATCCACGCTGGAAAAATCCAACGGATAGGACATCAATCGACTGATTATGTCCATCAGTCGACTGATCGAGCCATCACTCGACTGCTAACCCCAGCGGTCGAGTTCGACTCCATTCTGTGCCCAAATTCTCGAGCACCAATCGATTGATCACACAATCAGTTGACTGCTCGAGACAACAGTTGACTACCCACCTCTGGCAGTCGACTGCTGGGACACTTCCCGTAGTCAAACCCTAGTTGACTCACACCAGTCGACTGTCATATGACACCAGTTGACTTTTAACCTCAAACATGAGGTTTTAACCTCAAACATGAGGTTTTAACCTCAAACATGAGGTTTAACCCAAGTATATTGCCCTCATACTTGCTAGACCACCCGTAGCCTAGACCTAAGCCTTCTAGCCATCTCCGTCAGCCTCGCGCCTATCAGATCCCTCCAAGTCATCCATGACTTATTCATCCATACGCTGGCCTTCAGGTGCTTCCATCGGCTATGTCATGCTAACAGTGTCTACATCGCCAAGGTACATTGGACTTACACTGTCAAGACTCCACTTGGACTTTACACCGCCAACCATTGGACTTATGCTGCCAAGACTCTCGCTTGGACTTTACGCCGCCAATATCAAACCCCTTGGACTTCTCAAATGCCAATACTCAAGCTTGGACTTTCCCTTGCCAACCCATGTTGGGCTTTATATGCCAAGTACTCAAGACTTGGACTTTCCATGACATGGTCAACTCCAGTCAACCATCAAAATCCCCTCGAGTCAAACTCGAGTCCGGTTAATCATAACCCGGGTCGATTGTGCCAACAATCTTTCCAAAATATTATCAGACATCAATGTCAAACTTCCATGTCAAACATCAAAACATCACTCGAGTCAAACTCAAGTTCGATCAATCGTGACCTGGGCTGATTGCGCCAACATTCTCCCCTTTTTTGATGTTTGACAAAAACACATACCTTTGAGTTAGAACACTAACTCAAATTCCCTTACCAATTATCCCAAATTGGTAATTTCACTTTCTCCCCCTTTTTGACATACATCAAAAAGGTTCTCTCCAAGGAGGTCAATGTCTCATATCCCAATGAGATCTTACAATCTCTCCCTTGGTCCAAAAATACCTAGGATGCCTACCATCTTCCTAGTGACAAGTCCCATATCACTCAAGAGAGGTAATCCTATACACTCTCCCAATTTCAAAATTGGGTATCTCCTAATTCCATTTTCCTCCTCATGAAGAAAAATATCATCCATCATCCCATGATGGATACCTCCCCCTAAAGGCTTGCTCCCCCTTGACCATTGCACCAACAATGTCCTTGGGAAATCCCTAAGCCAATAGGAACTCTAAACCATCAAAAATAAGGTTCAAAGTTCAAACATGAACTTTCCCATCCTTAAATTTGATACATCACCCTAACAACTCTCCTAATCCATATCCAATGGATTTTCACCCTTTATAATGCTTCCCAAAGCATATCCTAGGGTTAAAAGTGGTTAGGGAACTTTACCATGGCTAAAAATGGGCTAAACAACCTTGTTTCCCCGAAATCAGCTTGGCAGTCGAGTCCTTCAGAAATCAGTCGACTGCCTTGCACATCAATCGACTGCCACCAAGGGCAGTCGACTAATAACTGAAAAATCTGATTTTCAGTTATCAGAAATGGATTTTGAAAAATTCATAAATAATTGTACGTATATCAAAAAATCATGAAAATTCATACGTATAATACTTATGACCAATACAATGGGTGAAAAATGATAGAAAAATATTTTACCCATAAAATATCGAAATTGATACAAAATTCAAAAGTAAAGAAAAACTTCAATGTTTTAGCTCACTTTGTATCAACTTCATCAATGGTGATTGCTATCAAAAGATAGACTTTACCAAGGTTTTCTAAAAGGATTTTAAAATGTTTTTAAAACCTTATTTTGGATCATATTCCTTGGGCTCAATGTACATGACTTGTACACAAGTTTTCCCAATGATCCACCTTTAGTTAAAGATGAGTTTTAGTTCATCTAGATGCAAAAACTATGCACCTTGAACTTAACTCATATCCTAGCATCTCACATGTATCTAGGGTGTATAAATACACATACATATCAATTTAATGTGAGATGTGGGTTTTGGTTATCCTAATCTAAGGTCTCATGCATTTTCTAAGGCAACTCTACTTGATTCCCTTATAAATGGGACTTCAAGTCATGCCAAAGTCCTTAACTCAATTTTAATCAATTTAGATGCATGAATGATTATGGCATTAATGATGATATAAATAAACACATGCTCATAATCATGATGTCATAACATATGATGGAATCTAAAAACACATGACATTAAACCTAATCCTAAAAACATGATTATGACATATTAAATGGTAAAAATAAATATGATGTCATGGCATGTTATATGGCAAACAAGACATGATATATAAAATATATAGGTATAACAATACCTAAATTTTAGTATCAATTACCATTTGATATAATTAATTATATTTTTTCATATTTCTACTTTTCTCCCAAGTGTGCCAAAAACTCAAAATGACACACTATGACCACCAAACCTAAATTGTGCCAATTCAATTGATTTTTCACAATCTTCAAGGTATATTGACACATCCTAAAATATTTTAGGATTAACAATCAAATTTATTTTCAAGGTATCCATAACCTTGAAAATTACCTAAAGTGCCACCTTTACCATGGTTAGGTTAACTATCCATCCTTTTAAAGTTAGCACACCTAAACTCATCTAGCGTGAATCGATCACGCTCTTAGAAACCCAAAACCTATTTGAACTCCTAGGGTTTACTAGGTATTCCTTAGGGATAACCTCCCTATATACCTTCCTAATGACCCTTCTGTTAGCCTTGGTCATTTTGGTCTTGTCATGGTTAACTCTAGGGGTGACTCCCCTTGTAACCTTCTTAGTGGCCACCCTAGGTTTCTTAGAAACCCTAGCCACTAGGCACACACCTTGGTTACCCTTAGGGATGACTTCCCTAGTAACCTTGGTCTCCCTAGACTTAATTTGTGTTCCATAATCAAATGGAACACTATGATATGTCACCTTAGGTTTAGGTTTGTGACCCAAACCTTTCTTGCCCTTGGTTGACTTTTTTCTCTTAGGCCTTAGGTGTTGACTTTGACTTCTAGACCCTATGGTTTAACCATTTGACCTTTGCATTTGATTTGTCATTTTTGCAAGAGTCTTTTCAAGTTTCTCAAGCCTTGACCTCAAAGCTTGGTTTTCCAATTCTAATTGCCCAATTTTTTATTTTTCATTTGGTCTTTGGGCATTATTTTTCCTAGGCATATGCCTAGTCCATTTAGGGTTTAAGCCTAGGTGCTCTTGTACTTTTCTAATTGTCTCCCTAGGTAGAATTGGTCTAGAATTATTTGACCTAGATTTGTCTTTAGATAAATTTGTTTTAGGGACATTAGTCCCAAATTTCTCCTTATTATTGAAATGAATATCCTTAGCTCCCAGGCAAAAATATTTATTGTTCCTAGTATATTTTTCATGATAAATTGTAAGAGAATTAAAATTCCTAGCATGCTTTTGTCTATCTAAAGAAGGAGCATTATTTAATTTTACCGTAGGGATTGCTTTAGAAGCTCCTCCTACATGTGATGCCCCCTCTTGAGTCTTCTTGCTCCCCCTAGGGCATTGACTCCTATAGTGCCCCTTTTGATGGCATTTGAAGCACACCACGTGCTCCTTGCTCTTCTTGGTGGGGACACCGACATCCTTTGACTTTTCTTGACTCTTAGGCGCCGGTGGAGCTTTCCTTACTCTTTTCGGACACTTACTCTTGTAGTGTCTAGATTCCCTACACTCAAAGTTAATTATATGATTTTTGTTTAAACCTAAATTGCTTGAGTTATCTAGGGTATTTATGGTGGTCGGAGTGGATTCTTCATCTCTCCCGGAGGTGGATGGCTCCTCTTGAGGTTGCTCCGGTGTGGATGGTCTCTCCTCCCCCTCAATCCTTGAAGTGGTGGCTTCTTCCACTTTTTCTTCTTCTTCCACCGATTCGGAGGTTGACTCCCTATCAACTTCCGAATCCTCACTCACTTGTGAGGATGAGGATTCATCTTCGGCCTCCTCTTCTTGAGCCGGTGATGGGTCTTCATGGAGCTTGGCCAATTCCTTCCAAAGCTCCTTGGCATTCATGCAATCACCTAGGCTACACAAGAAGTCATTAGAAATTAAATCAAAAATAAATTTGATTACCTTATTATTTTTCTAGAATTGTTGGAGTTGCTCCTCACTCCATCTCTTCTTTTTTAGGAAGCCACATTTTGGTCCTCTTGGATATTCAAATCCTTCCATTATGATGGACCACTCCTCAAAATCTCTCATCATGATAAAATCTTCAATTCTTCTCTTCCAAGAATTGAAGTCTTCTCGTCCATATAGGGTGTAAGGCACCGGTGTGTTGATGTCCCAACCTAGTTGTCCTTCCAACTCCATCTTCACCCTCTAGCGTCTTTGTCTTTGTTCCCGACGGTTAGTCCGTAGAAGAGGCCCGGGCTCTGATACCAATTATAGAGGAAACGATGACCGCTAGAGGGGGTGAATAGCATTTCGATGCTCGATGGAATTCGTTCGTGCTTGTCTCTACAATTTTCATTAGCACGCAGCGGAATAATAATAAAGCAATAATGAAATAGACAAACACAAATACACTAATACACAAGTATTTAACGTGGTTCAGAACTGAATGGTTCCTACTCCACGGATCGAGCTCTAAAGAGCTCTAGTGATGCACACACAACCAATAATCACAAATAACTCCTTCTCGGAACAATCCGGAGGTGGAGAAACCTCTTACAAGTGATTACAAAAGTAATACAATAAGAATACAAGCAACTACACTAAAATGCAAGTAAAGAAAACTTTACACCGAGCTTTTGAATGCTTGCTTGCTAGGTTGATCGAGTAACACTTGGGGATCCTGAATTGCAGCAGCAACTCGCCCCAAAACACCTCAAAGAACCCTTGTGAAATCCTCCTCCACAAGCTTCCTTTATAGCGGAGTCTGCCTCCTGGATTTTCGCTATCACGATCGGATCGACGGGACCATCACCGATCGATGACACCGTTGTCGGAGACAACGGTGTGATCCACGCTAGAAAAATCTAATGGATAGGACATCAATCGACTGATTATGTCCATCAGTCGATTGATCGAGCCATCACTCGACTGCTAACCCCAGCGGTCGAGTCTGACTCCATTATGTCCCCAAATTCTCGAGCACCACGATCGATCACATGATCGGTCATTTGCTCAAAGCGATCGACTACCCACCTCGCGCATTGACACCTCACGATCAAACCCTAGTTGACTCACATCAGTCGACTACCATATGACACCAGGCGACTGACACACCTCAAACATGAGGTTTTAACCTCAAACATGAGGTTTAACCCAAATATGGTGCTCCCATACTTGCTAGACCACCTGTAGCCTAGACCTAAGCTTTCTAGCCACCTCCGTCAGCCTCGCACCTATTGGATCTCTCTAAGTCATCCATGACTTGTTCATCCATACGCTAGCCTATAAGTGATTCCATCGGCTATGTCATGCTAACGGTGTCTACACCGCCAAGGCACATTGGACTTACGTTGTCAAGACTCCGCTTGGACTTTACGTCGCCAACCATTGGACTTATGCTGCCAAGACTCCCGCTTGGATGTTACGCCACCAATATCAAACCTCTTGGACTTCTCAAATGTCAAGACTCAAGCTTGGACTTTCCCTTGCTAACCCATGTTGGACTTTACATGCCAAGTACTCAAGACTTGGACTTTCCATGACATGGTCAACTCCAGTCAACCATCAAAATCCCCTCGAGTCAAACTCAAGTCTGGTTAATCATAATTCGGATCGATTGTGCCAACAATCTCCCCAAAACATTATCAGACATCAATGTCAAACATTGATGTCAAACTTCCATGTCAAACATCAAAATATCACTCGAGTCAAACTCGAGTCTGGTCAATCGTGACCTGGGTCGATTGCACCAACAGTGATTATAAGAGGTATTGGATGGGAGATTTATCTATCCCAGTGTTTTTCTTGAGAAGATTCGAAACTCTTTGTTAAAGGAGAGATGCACCTTTGAGGTTATGCATCAATTATCGATGATGGTATGCAATAGTTGAGAATGAATATCCTTCATTGTGGATAGATGATCTATTTAGATCAGCTAAAGGACACCTGTATATATTCTAGAATTGGTTTATGATTGGTGTGTTTATATTGTAATGACTTGGTGTCATACAATTATCATTTTCGTTGTGATGATTGAGATATCATCAACTTAGAGTAAAAAGGTTGCAGGTGTGTAGAATATGATATTTCATACTTGGTATGAATTTTAGGAGTTTTGATAATATTGTTAGACTCATTAATGATTTATTCATTAAAGGACTTAATGAATCAAGTATTCTGGAAGAAGTTGGATCAGTTGGTGGTTGTCTTCTTAGACAATATTTTTGGATATATTCACGATCTTAAGGGAAGTTATGGTTTCCTTGGATTGATTTGATTATTACCGCAAATGTGGATAAGATATTTTTAGCATTATTATACCACTGACTTGTTTGACTAAGATAGTGGTGGAATTTGTTAGGGCAATCTACCCAAGTATGGTTTGATTTTGATGTGTGTGGCAAAGAGTTTAAGTTAGGGTGTTATGTGATTTGATATGTGTGTTTAAGTTGTGCAGGACTTAAGTGAATCACACATGTATTTACTTGATGAAGCATTGGTGAGTTCACCATCTCATGGCTCGGGTTCTTGAGTCGGTGAAGGATGACATTGCGGAAGTCGTGCGCTTGGTGCATCCGAGGGACTGTCGGATGAGGAGCAAATGAAGTGAAGTCGGAGGAAACAGACTTCGTGGCAAGATGCGAAGGATGACATTGGAGGAGCCGAGGGCTTAGTGCATCCGAGGAATGTAGCCCGAAGAGAGATTCGAGATGAGGGACTTCATGGGAGATGAGAGTGAGCGATTGTAACCCGGGATGGGGTTGCTCAGCTAGGTGAACTTGGCCAAATGGCTAAGTCAAATGTCGGATGCTCAAACATATGGTTTGAGGTTTACTCGACGGTCGGATGCTTAAACAAGTGTTTGTTTGAGGTTTTACCCAACACCAGTCGACTGCTATAGATAACAGTCGACTGATCCAAGTCGAGAGCGATTGACTGGTGTTCGACTGATGGACTTCTGGCCCAGCAGTCTATTGGTGCAATCGGCCCAGGTCACGATTGACCAGGACTCGAGCTTGACTCGAGAGATGTTTTGATGTTCGACAAAAATATATGACAATGTGATTGACATGGGAAAGTCCAAGTCTTGGGTACTTGGCATGGAAAGTCCAAGTGGGACACTTGGCATTTGGGAAAGTCCAAGCATGAGTCTTGGCAATGGAAAGTCCAACATGGGTTGGCAAGGAAAAGTCCAAGCATGGGTCTTAGCATGGAAAGTCCAACATGGTTTAGCAAGGAAAAGTCCAAACATGGGTCTTGGCATGGAAAGTCTAACATGGGTTGGCAAGGGAAAGTCCAAGCTTGAGTCTTGGCATTTGGAAAGTCCAAGGGGTTTGATATTAGCAGCGTAAAGTCCAAGCGGGAGTCTTGGCAGCATAAGTCCAATGGTTGGCGGCGTAAAGTTCAAGCGGAGTCTTGGCAGCGTAAGTCCAATGTGCCTTGACGGTGTAGACACCGTTAGCATGACAGAACCGATGGAAGCACCTGAAGGCTAGCGCAATGGATGAACAAGTCATGGATGACTTGGAGGGATCCGAGAGACGTGAGGCTGACAGAGGTGGCTAGAAGGCTTAGGTCTAGGCTAAGGGTGGTCTAGCAAGTATGGGGGAACCATACTTGGATTAAAACCTCATGTTTTGTGAGCGGCAGGATTTGACTTCAAGAATAGCAATGACCGCCGCCAAAGGTGGGCGATCGATCCGAGTCGAGCCGATGACGATCGCGGTGCGATCGTGATCGATTTCGGGCATAGAATGGAGTCTGACTCGACTGCTGGGATTAGCAGTCGAGTGGAGGCTCGATCAGTCGACTGATGGTCATGATCAGTCGACTGATGATGGATCCGTTGGATCTTTCCAGCGTGGATCTAGTTGTTGTCTCACAACAACAGTGACATCAGTCGACTAATGGTCCCGAGCAGTCGACTGATCGACGATTTCCAGCCCAGGTTGAAGCTTTAAATGGAGCTCGTGGAGGAGATTTCGACCAGCATTTCTTGAGAGCTTTTGGGGCGATTTGTTATTGCAAATCAGGGTCTCCAAGTGCAAGTCAAGCAACCAAGCATTCAAGTAATCAAAAGCAAAGTGTTGTAATGTTTTCTTTACTTGTCTTTCATATTTGTATTGTAATTGCTTGTATTTATTCCTTACTGCTGTAAGATAACTTGTACGAGGTTTCTCCACCTCCGACTTGTGTCGAGAAGGAGTTATTTGTGATTAGTGGTTGCATGTGCATCACTAGAGCTCTTTAGAGCTCAATCCGTGGAGTAGGAACCTTGAGGTTCCGAACCACGTTACATATTCGTGTTTGAGTGTTTGTGATTGTGTCTTGTGTATTGTTTTTATTATCATTATTCTGCTGCGCATTAACACGCTTTGTAGATGCGATCATGAACGAAATCCATCACGCTATGAATCAACGCTATTCACCCCCCCCTCTAGCGGTCAACATTTCCCCTACAATTAGTATCAGAATTCAGGGCTCTTCTACGGACTAACCACCGAGAGCTAAACCCGCTAGAGGGAAGAAGATGGATCTTCAAGAAAGATGGGGCGATGACATAGCGATTCCACCCGCCTTCGACCGCGAAGATTTCGCGTATTGGAAAGGTAATGTCAAATATAGAAAATTAGTTTGCCATGATTATAGGATTCGATGCTCCGAGAGGGGAGAACGGAGAAATCCTCAAGATGAAGAGGTAGACCGAGGAGCAACGGCAAAAATTCAAGACAACCGTTAAGGTAACAAAATTGTTAGTTAATTTGATACCTAATGATATTTTGTCTAGATTAGGAAGCTATAGGGATGCCAAGGAGTTGTGGAACAAGTTGGTCAAGTTCTACGACAATCTCGAATCGGTCCAAGAAGACTTGGAAGAGGAGGAGACCGAAGAGGAAGCTTCATCATCCTCACAAGGAAGTGAGGAGTCAACTTCTGGGTCGGTGGAAGAGGAAGAATTGGAGAAGACCTCCACCTCTAGGATTGAGGGGGAGGAGATTAGAGCATCCTCAACACCAGAGCAACAAGAAAAACCATCTACATCCGGTCGAGAGGAAGAGAAAGCTCAAGAGACCCTCACCACCGAACTAGGTAACTCAAGCAATGTAATTTTTAATAAAATTCATATTATATGCTTTGAGTGTAGGGAAGTTGGGCACTATAAGAGCAAGTGCTCAAAGAGAGTAAGGAAAGCTCCACCGGCACCAAAGGTCAAGGATGTCGGTTCCCCAACAATCAAGAGCAAGGAGCAAGTGATTTGCTTCAAATGCTGGCTACCGGGTCATTACCGGAGTCAATGCTCTAGGGGGAGCAAGAAGACTCAAGAAGAAGCAACTCATGTAGGGGAAGTCTCTAAGACAATCCCTAAGGTAAAATTAAATAATGCTACTTTTTTAGTTAAAAGTCAAAAGCATGCTTTTAATTCTCTTGCAATTTATCATGAAAAGCATGTTAGAAATAACAAATATTTTTGTTTAGGAGCTAAGAATGTCCACTTTTCAAATAAGGAGAAATTTAGGACTAATGTCCCTAGAAAGACCTTGTATAGAGAATCTATCAAGAAAATAGAAGACCACCTAGGCTTAAACCCTAAATGGACTAGACATATGCCTAGGAAAAATAATGTTCAAAGACTAAATCAAAATTCAAAAATTGGACAATTAAAATTAGAGAACCAAGCCTTGAGGTCAAGGCTTGAAAAACTTGAAAAGACCCTTAGGATTATGCAAAATCAAATTAAAGGGTCAAATGGTCAAAGTCAAGAGTCTAAGACCAAGAGTCAACACCTAGGGCCTAAGAGACAAAAGTCAACCAAGGGCAAAAAAGGTTTGGGTCACAAACCTAAGCCTAAGGTGGCTTATCATAGTGTTCCATTTGATTATGAAACACAAACTACGTCTAGGAAGACCAAGATCAATAGGGAAGTCATTCCTAGAGTTGACCAAGGTATGTGCCTAGTGGCTAGGGTTTCAAGAAAACCTAGGGAAGCCACTAAGAAGGTTATAAGGGGAGTCATTCCTAGAGTCAACCTAGGTAAGACCAAAATGACCAAGGCTAACAAGCCTAGGAGGGTCATTAGGAAGGTATCTAGAGAGGTTATCCCTAAGGAATACCTAGTAAACCCTAGGAGCTCAAATAGATTTTGGGTTTCTAAGAGCGTGATTGATTCACGCTAAATGGATTTAGGGTGTGTCAACTTTAAATGGAAGGGTAGTTAATCAAACCATGGTAAAGGTGACACTTTAAGTAATTTTCAAGGTTATGGATACCTTGAAAATAGATTTGATATTATGATCCAAAAAGATTTTAGGATGTGATAATATATTTTTGGAATTATGAAAAATCAATTAAATTGGCACAATTTAGGTTTAGAAGTCATAGTTTGTCATTTCGGGTTTTTGGCACACTTGGGAGAAAAGGGATAATATGGTAAAATATACTTAATTATATCAAATGACAACTAATATTAAATTTAGGTATTATTTTACCTATACCCTTTATTTGCCATGCTTGATTTGACATATAACATGTCATGACATCATATCTATGTTTAATCATTTAATATGTCATGATCATGTTTTTTTAGGATTTGGTTTAATGTCATGTGTTTTTAGATTCCATCTTATGCCATGACATCATGATTATGAGCATGTGTTTATTTATACCATCATTAATGTCATAATCATTCATGCATTTGAATTTGATTAAAATTGATTTAAGGACAATGACATAACTTGGAGTCCCATTTATAAGGGAATCAAGTAGGGTTGCCTTAGAAAATGCATGAAATCCTAAATTAGGATGAACAAAACTCACATCTCACATCACATTGACATGTATGTGTATTTATACACCCTAGATACATGTGAGATGCTAGTATATGAGTTAAGTTCAAGGTGCATAGTTTTTGCATCTAGATGAACTAAAACTCATCTAATTTCATTGTGTGGATCATTGAGAAAGCTTGTGTACAAGTCATGTACATTAAGCCCAAGGAATATGATCTAATATAGGCTTTCAAAAATATTTTAAATTTTTTTTTAGAAAATCTTGGTGAAGTCTATCTTTTGATAGCAATCACCATTGATGAAGTTGATACAAAGTAAGGCCAAAACATTAAAAATTTTAATGGTGTTGAACTTTATGTCAATTTCACTATTTTATGGGTAAAATAATTTTCTATCATTTTTCACCTATTGTATTGGTCATAAGTAGTATACGTATGAATTTTCATGATTTTTCAATATAAGTATAATTATTTATAAATTTTTAAATCTCATTTCTGATAACTGAAAATCGAGATTTTCAGTTATCAGTCGACTGCTCATAGTGGCAGTCGACTGATGGAGATGGCAGTCGACTGATCTCTGATAAAGTCGACTGCCAAGGCTGAATTCGGGAAAACAAGGTTTGTTAGCCCAATTTCAGCTACGGTAAAGTACCCTAACCACTCTTAACTCTAGGATATGCTTTGGGAAGCATTATAAAGGGTGAAAATCCATTGGATATGGATTAGAAGAGTTGTTTAGGATTTGTATCAATTTTAAGGATGGGAGAGTTTATGTTTGAACTTTGAACCTTATTTTTGATGGTTTAGAGTTCCTATTGGCTTAGGGACTTCCCAAGGACATTGTTGGTGCAATGGTCAAGGGGGAGCAAGCTTTTAGGGGGAGGTATCCATCATGGGATGATGGATGATATATTTTTTTTCATGAGGAGGAAAATGGGATTTTGAGATACCCAATTCGGAAATTGGGAGAGTGTATAGGATTACCTCTCTTGAGTGATATGAGACTTATCACTAGGAAGATGGTAGACATCCTAGGTATTTTTGGACCAAGGGGGAGATTGTAAGATCTCATTGGGACATGAGACATTGACCTCCTTGGAGAGAACCTTTTTGATGTTAGTCAAAAAGGGGGAGAACTTATTGGATGAATGACATCAATTGGGAAAATTGATGGGGATGATTGGTTTGAGTTAGATGGTCTAACTCAATGGTTTGTTTGGTTTTTGTCAAACATCAAAAAAGGATAGATTGTTGGTGCAATCGGCCCAGGTCACAATTGACCAGGACTCGAGCTTGACTCAAGAGATGTTTTGATGTTCGACAAAAACATATGACAATGTGATTTTCATGGGAAAGTCCAAGTCTTGGGTACTTGGCATGGAAAGTCCAAGTGGGACACTTGGCATTTGGGAAAGTCCAAGCATGGGTCTTGGCAATGGAAAGTCCAACATAGGTTGGCAAGGAAAAGTCCAAGCATGGGTCTTGGCATGGAAAATCCAACATGGGTTGGCAAGGAAAAGTCCAAGCATAGGTCTTGGCATGGAAAGTCCAACATGGGTTGGTAAGGGAAAGTCCAAGCTTAAGTCTTGGCATTTGGAAAGTCCAAGGGGTTTGATATTGGCAGCGTAAAGTCCAAGCGGGAGTCTTGGCAGCATAAGTCCAATGGTTGGTGGCGTAAAGTCCAAGCAGAGTCTTGGCACTGTAAGTCCAATGTGTCTTGGCGGTGTATGCACCGTTAGCATGACATAACCGATGGAAGCACCTGAAGACTAGCGCAATGGATGAACAAGTCATGGATGACTTGGAGGGATCCGAGAGGCGTTAGGCTGACGGAGGTGGCTAGAAGGCTTAGGTCTAGGCTAAGAGTGGTCTGGCAAGTATGGGGGAACCATACTTGTATTAAAACCTCATGTTTGAGGTGTACGGTCGGCCAGTGCAATGTGACGATTGCATGAGTCAACTAGGTTTGATTGCGAATTGGCCTAGCGATCGCGCGAGGTGGGCGGTGATCGATGATGCCAATGATCGGCCCGATCTTGTGATCGATCGGTGCTCGATTTTCGAGCACGAGAATGGAGTCGGCTCATTGCTAGGGTTAGCGATGAGTGGAAACAATCGATCGACTAATGGTCATGATCAGTCGACTGATGATGGATCTGTTGGATCTTTCCAGCATGGATCTAGCCGTTGTCTCACGACAACAGTGGCATCAGTCAACTGATGGTCTCGAGCAGTCGACTGATCAACGATTTCCAACCTAGGTTGAAGCTTTAAATGAAGCTCGTGGAGGAGATTTCGACCAGCATTTCTTGAGAGCTTTTGGGGCGATTTGCTGTTACAAATCAGGGTCTCCAAGTGCAAGTCAAGCAACCAAGCATTCAAGCAATCAAAAGCAAAGTGTTGTAATGTTTTCTTTACTTGTCTTTCATATTTATATTGTAATTGCTTGTATTTATTCCTTACTGTTGTAAGATAACTTGTACGAGGTTTCTCCACCTCCGACTTGTGTCGAGAATGAGTTATTTGTGATTAGTGGTTGTGTGTGCATTACTAGAGCTCTTTAGAGCTCGATCCATGGAGTATGAACCTTGAGGTTCCGAACCACGTTACATACTCGTGTTTGAGTGTTTGTGATTGTGTCTTGTGTATTATTTTTATTATCATTATTCCGCTGCGCACTAACACACTTTGTAGACGTGATCACGAACGAAATCCATCACACTACGAATCAACGCTATTCACCCCCCTCTAACGGTCAACATTTCCCCTACACAATCGACTGTTAGGGTTTGGCAGTCGACTTCCAAGAGACGATAGTCGACTGCTGAAGATGGTTGTGGGCATAGAAGGTTTATGAGTCGACTGATTGCCTGGATCACTCGACTGATGGCTTGATCAGTCGACTGATGACCATGATCAGTCGACTGATCAGAGTGTCGTTGGCTGTGATGACCATGAACTGGCATGGTTAAAAGGCATTAGAACGACGACAGTCGACTGATGCATGCAGTAGTCAACTACTGCACGCCCAATGGGAAGAAAGCCCTCTTCTTTATAAAAAGAGGGTTTGGGTGCCCTTGGGAGGAAAATGCTTCACTCATATTTATACTCCCAAGTGCCCAAAATATTTTCCTCTCCTCTTCCTTGTTCTTATCTCAATTATATTGTAAGAGGGAGAGATTGTGTAAGAAGGTATACCTCCACCTTGTCTTGGGCTAAAGGAGAGATTAGTAATTTGGTTGGGGAGTGATTCACCTTATGAATCGTTCGTGGATTAGCAGCAAGGGTCGTGAACCACGTTATATCTTCGTGTTTGAGTTTGCTCTCTTTACTTCTTGTATTTGTTTTAATTGTATTTTATTATCTATATTCTGCTGCGCTAACGATTATCTTAGACGATTAAGACGAACGAAGTCCATTCGTACACGAAAGGCTATTCAACCCCCTTCTAGTCAGGCCACAATCCTCCAACAAGTTGTATCAGAGCGAGGAGCTTGTCGACGTACTCATCGCCAAAACAAGCACGAAAACGAAATGGCCTACTCAAACATTCATCCGCTAAAATTCGAAGGGGACTTCACTTCGTGGAAAAATCGTATGGAGGTATTCTTCGAAATGGATTTTGATATTTTGGTTATTATTGAAACCGATTTCGATATACCTAGGGATGAAGAAGGGAAGTCAATCGAAAAATCAAGGTGGACTAAGAAGCAAAGAGAGGAGCACCTTGCAAATTCAAAAGCCAAGCACCATCTCTACAACATGCTCCCTCAACAAGAAATCAATGATATTGGAGAGTGCGCTAGTGCCAAGGAGATGTGGGAGAATCTAGTGGAGCTTCATGAAGGCACATCCGAAGCCAAGCTAGTAAGAAGGGACCTACTCCGATCACAATTAAACAACATCAAGCTAGACAAAGGAGAAAAGGTATTATCCTTGCATTCAAGATTTAAAGAAATAATAAATGGGTTATCTAGTGTAGGGGGGAAGCTCTCGAATCGGGACATGATCATGAAAGCAATAGACGCCTTCCCTCGGTCATCGAAATGGAGCTCCATGGTGGACTCATTCTACATCTCAAAGAATCTAGAGGTATGTACTCTAGAAGAATTCTTTTCTACCATGGAATTACATGAAACTAGGCTTGAAGGTATAGTAGAAGATCCAATCAAGCAATCAAGGGGAGTAGCGCTTGTAGCCGACAAAGGAAAGAAGAAGAAGGAGACTCCACCCTCCTCATCGGATGAAGAATCTTCCTCATCAATGAATAGCAATGAAGAGGCCTACATGGTAAGAAAGGTGAGATGTGCATTGAAAAATTTTAAATTTAACAAGTCTCATGATAGGAGAAGAAGGACTAGGAGAGTGATATGCTACAATTGTCAAGGAGAGGGGCATATGAGAGATGAATGCCCTCTCTTGAACAAAAGCAAGAAAGAAAGGAGAAAGAATGACAAGAAGAAGGAAGGGAAGAAGAAAGAAGAAAAGAAATCCAAAGAAAAGGGGAAGGAAAAAGTGCAAAACCTAAAAGTGACATGGGACGATCCATCATCATCGGAAGAAGAAGAGATCGTCTCCCATTTTGCACTAATGGGAATAGATGACGTAGCCTCCGCCTCATCCGAAAGAGAAGAAGTAAGCTCAAGTGAGGAGGAGAGCTCAAGTGTAGGGGAAACATTATCATCATCGGAAGAAGAGGATTGGGTAAGTGAGGTAAATAAACTACCCTCCCTTGATGTAATTTCAATGATTACTAGCTTGACTAAGGACTTGTTTAGAATGAAAAAGAAAAACAAATGCATGCTTAATGAAATTAGAACTCTAGAAGAAAAATTGAAAAATGCATGCTCACATGTTAATGATTCTTCTTCTAATACTAATGATGCATGTATAGAAGAAAATAAGGTTTTAAGGGAAAAGGTAGATTTCCTCACTAATGCCCTCGAGAAATTCACAATTGGCTCAAACGCATTGAACATTATTATTGGGAGCCAAAGAGTTAGTTTCAATAAAAAGGGCTTAGGTTACAAGGGATCAAAGAATGAGAAAGCCTACGATTGTTTAATAGCTAGAGGACAATCCAAAACAACCATGGTAGCTAGGAAATGGATCCCAAAAGAGTACTTGGTGAACCCTATTGGAAAGAATCTATATTGGATTCCCAAGTCAATACTCAAGGGTCAGAGAAACCTAGGATAGTCAACCATACTTGAATATTTTTCATATCATATTATGTGGTTGACTTATTATGAGCATGGTGGATGATTTGGGTAATTATGTTTGAATCATGATTTGTGATACTTGAGGATATACTTGATTTATGATCATGTTGTGCAATTATGGACAATATTTGTTTTATTATCATGATGGGTGTTTATGGATGATACTTAACCTTGGGTAGAATTGCATGGAATTTTGGTTAAGTATAATTACCTTTAGTTACATCTCATATTCACCATAAGGCTAACTTGATTGAAAACATAGCATGGGTGAGATGTTAGGTTGATACAAGTGTTTCACTAATGTTTATGGCATTTAGTTGGGTCACTTAGAGGATCATGCTATAGTAATTATAGACCAACCATGAGGAAAGCTTATGTTTAATTCATGGACATATTGCCCAAAAATCAGTGTTGGATATTTTAAATGTTTTAAAACCATTTCATGTTTTGAAAATTAAGAGTTCACGTTTTAAAACATTGTAAGGCAAAACTAGGCTTTCAAGTTGATAAAAATTTGAGTCATTTTCAAACTTTTGAGATTTTGCCTTATTTTCGAAAATTGATTAAATTTTTATGAAAAGTTATTTTTCATTGATAAAGGGACTCATAAGAAATGTGTTCCCCAAATTTCATGATTTTTCGAATTTTTAAAATTTTTAATGCATTTCTGAAATTGAGTTCAGAAATCAAAAATCGAGTTTTACATGTACCAATCGATCTCGAACTGGTGATATCGATGTATGCGCACCTGATAACCTATTTTAAGTGGGTTTAAGTCTGATTTTGATATTTTTTCTTCCTTTAGACTTTGATGACATGTTGTATAACATATGTTAGATGTTTTTGATGGTGTCAAATGGGGAGAAATATGAGAGTTTAAGTTAATCATGTTAGGAGGAGAATTAGCATGTGTTAAGGGGGAGTGTTTTGATACTCATGTTATGTTTACATGCTTTCCTTGCCGTAGTATTTTGTTAATGTTTTCCCTAACTTAAACATATTGTCACACATCAAAAAGGGGGAGATTGTTAGGGCAATCAACCCAAGTATGATTTGGTTTTGATGTGTGTGGAAAAGAGTTTAAGTTAAGTTGTTATGTGATTTGATATGTGTGTTTAAGTTGTGCAGGACTTAAGCGAATCACACATGTGTTGACTTGATGAAGCATTGACGAGTTCACCATCTCATGGCTCGAGTCCTTGAGTCGGTGAAGGATGGTATTGCGGAAGTCATGCGCTTGGTGTATCCGAGGGATCGTCGGACAATGAGCAAATGAAGTGAAGCCGAAGGAAGCAGAATTTATGGCAAGACGTGAAGGATGACACTGGAGGAGCCGAGGGCTTAGTGCATCCGAGGGATGCAGGCCGAAGAGAGCTTCGAGGAGAGGGACTTCATGGGAGATGAGAGTGATGATGCACGCGAACGCGACCTCAAATCTCGCAGCGGAGACCGTCGAGGACTTGAAGCGCGCACTCGCGCTCAATGCTCGCAAGTGCACAGATGTCGTCAAGTAATAAAAAGATTATCGATCCCACAAGGACTGAGATTCGAGTACCGATTTGGTAAGTGGATGATCTATAAATGGAGTTATGAAACTTGAAGCTATCTTTATCGGTGGAAGCAAAAAGAGCATTAAATGTTTTGAATTATCAGAAAAAATATGAATGATTGTTATCCAAATACTCATGTTTCCTATAGAATTTTATTGAATATACCAGTTACAACAACATCTGAATAAAGGTGCTTTTCCAAGTTGAAGTTGACTAAAACATATCTTTGATCAACTATGTCACAAAATAGATTAAATGAATTGACGTTGTTGTTTATTGAAAAGAAAATAGTTGAACATCTTGATTATACAAACTTAATTGATATTTTTACAACCAAAACAATAAGATGTGTTTTATTTAAATGATTATTGGTAATATTTCTCTTTTTATTTTATTATATTTTACAATATTAAATGTTATTTAACTTTATATTTTACTTTACATGTGGTAGGGTCGCTAAAATACAACAATAATATGTATCATACTTTTATAGCTAAAACGGAAGCAAGACGTATGGTATTAAATGACTATTGGTAATATTCGTTTCTTTCTTTTTACATTTCAAAATATTCATATTATTCAACTCTTTATTTTACTGTATATTTTATAGGTTTACTAAAAAATTTTGATCGCATATCGAAAGAAGAATCATATTTTGAAGTATAGATGATTTTTTAGCTAAAATAACAGTAAGATCTTATAAGAGGTGCTCATTTTTTTTTAATTTGACTCACGCCATCAAAATCTTAGATAGAATACTGTCTTTAACTTCTGGTGCATTCAGCCTCTTTGGTCGCATATTCTGAAACACTGTATTTACAACTCCTTTATCCTTTATTCCTTTTGCTATTTTTGTTCATATTCTTGAGGGTTAAGGTTAGATGAGCACTCTCAATCTTATCTTGCTTTAACCATTCCTCTTCATGAGCTCATTCAAAGACCAATTATAACTTATCTTAAATTGGATAAACTATGCAAAAATAGATATCAAAACCAAATGCATTAGCAAGTCCTCAGTGAGCTCTAGCTTATGTACTCTTAAGTTGGAAGCAAGATGAGACATTTATGTGATGTACTCTCCAATATTGTCCTTACTCTATATTTCATTGAAATTAAGCTTGTTAAGAGCGGATTTATTTTAGCATTTTTATTTTTGGCTAACCTTTTTTCAATTTTAGCAAAGAACTCCTTAACCTTAATTATCCTATTAGTTATTGTGTCATTGAATGTTTTCGGAATGACTTTCTTCATAATCATCAGACACATGCAATACGATCTCTCCACCTTTCCATCTCCCTTTTTTCATTATTGGTAGTTTTATCGGTAAGAAGTGAAGGAGAATAAATTCTTAACAAAAGGTTAAGATCTATGACTCCATCAACTATTAAAAGAAATTCTCTTGTCATGATTTGAAGTTAGTGTCATTTAATATAGGAATAAAATTGACGTTGACAGTTATATTAGTAGCTAAAAGAGAACAACAAACAAATAAATATGTTCACATGTGTAAAAAAAATCAATAATAATATATTTAAATCAAGGTAAATCCATCTCAAAATATCGATTAATCTTTAATATTTCATCTTTGAATAAAATATTAACGGCTTAGTGATATCTTAGTAATGAAACACTGACAATGTAAACATATCAAATAATAAATCTTACTTTAGATCGATTTATTGCTCGTGTATAAAATAAAATAATCATCATGTATTTATTTTCATAAGTGTATTTGCAATTCTATTAAGTATCAACTTTCCTTTAAACCCGTTAAAAACTGACATAAGTTGTAACTACACAATCTTTTATATTTTAAAATAAATTAATTTTCACAAGTGAGACCAATTTGGTGGTATGTTACTTTAATTAATTTATTCTAAAAAATATATAAACATACTAATATTCTTATATCAAATTATATATCTAAATTATTCGTCGATTGCTTTTTTACCATCAGTCGATTGATACTTAAATAATCAAATGCTCCAATTCGATTCTTAAACATATTGTGATTGATTTATCAACATCAATTGATTATGCAACTCAACTTCTAACAACAATTGAGTGTATGTAAAATACCGCAAATGGAGGGCTAAAGGAATAATATTAATATGGGGATAAATTAAATTAATGAAGAATGATTAGAAATTTATTTCAACCTAACCTAGGTTTAGATTAATCCCTTTTAATTGAATGAAGCAAGGTTTAATTAGGGCCCGATCCGTTATCCCAAATCCGACCCGGTTCCTTTTATTAACGCCGAGCATTAATCTGAGCATTAATCTGCGTTGCGGTTTCTTCTCGCGACTTAATGCCGAGCACCCTCCATTTCTTACCGACGCGATTTTTCCTTTCCGCCTTCAACGCGCGATCCTTCTCCTTCTCTTTGTCGCCGCCGCCGAATCCAGTGCCGCGAGCTCCCGTTCTTCGATCGCCGGTGCCCTAAGCCAGCCGCGAGCTCTCCCCTGCCCCCCCCCCCGATGTCGGTTGTCACCGCCACGAGTCCAGCGTTGGCATCAATTTCGACCCGCCGCCGACTCCTCTTCTCAAGTTCCTTGCTGTCGGCTTCTTCGGTCTCGACTTCTAGGGCTGGATCTCCACGCAAGCATCGTCGACGCCTCAACATCAACCGACGAAGTCTACACCTGGAGCTGCTCGGGAACTTCGTGTTCTGCCGGAGTTAGGTGAGTGGTTGGGAGCTTGGATCGGCGGCAGTTCGATCGGGAGCTGTCTTTCCCTAATCATCGCCGGAACAGGTGATCTTGAGCTTGGATTTTCTCTGAGGGATAGGGGATAGGAGGAGATGTGCGTCGGTGGAGTTGCTAGGTCGGGGAGGTTGCGTCGGCAGCGGTTCGATTGGAGGCCTTCGCGATTTCTACCGGAGCAAGGTAAGGAATTGTGTTTTCTGTGTCCTTCGATTCCAGAAGAAATCCACCCGTGAATGCGTTCCTTTTTGTGATATAGGGCAGCAGGTTTTCTAGCCTTCCGACGATTTGCTGTCGGTGGTGATTTGTTGCCGTTCTGGGATCTAGGCTCGGTGATGTTTGGTAATCGATTTGGGGCCGGTAAGATCGATCTAGCCTTTGCTATTCAGTTGTCAATTTCTATGTGTAATCCTATGTCTTGGTGTGCGAATGGTGGGTGGCAAACTGAGTGGTATAATGCTCTATTTGATTTCGTTCGATGATTAGTGATGTTGTGTAATTGGGAATATTGGCATCACTCTGTTTCTTGATGACCTAAAGGTTCAGATCTGTATCACAACTTATAAGTTGGACTTCTGTTGTAGGTACTAAAACACATCAGGTTGTGATTGAAACGGAAGCTAATCTAGGTAAGTTGTGATTTAAGAGCTAATGGAAGAAGATATTCAGTTAGTTGATCGAGATACAAGGTTGATGTAGGATTTGATTCGAGTATTGGATATGTGATGGTACTTAACTGTATCCTATTGTCACAGGACTTTGATTTGCGATAGATACATGGACGTGAAGATGGATAGCACGGATTACATAGCAGGTGGGTAATTTCCTACCTAGTCCGGGTAGTTATATTTCATTCAGATTTAGTCATTGATATGAGCATGTTAAGTGTTCATATTACCTTGACCATGTTCTTTTTATCGTATGCTTGATCCTTTACCGTTGGCTATTAACTTTATTGCTGATATCATGTTTATTTTATCATGATTAGGAGTTATACATATAGGTGATGCAAGTAACTTAGAATTTGTTTAAGTTAAGTGCAAATGGTAATGTCCGGATGACAACCTGATTGTACATTGGGCAAAAAGGTCATCCGTAGGTAGATAATGACTTTAACCTAGGGTTAGTTCTAGTACCCTTAGGTTGTATGTTACCACCGAACATGTGTTGTGTAAATCGTCAGAGGAATGATACTTAAGGGTATCGCGACGGACTGGTGGTCCTAGCTTGTTATAATCAGATGAGTACGACTCTCTACAGGATAGAGAGTGCGTCGAGTAGATTAGTATGACTCTCTACAGGATAGAGAGTATTATGATCAGTTGAGTACGACTCTCTACAGGATAGAGAGTGCGTCGAGTAGATTGGTATGACTCTCTACAGGATAGAGAGTGCGTCGAGTAGATTGGTATGACTCTCTACAGGATAGAGACTCTATGGTGGATGTCTGTATGTGAGACATTGCATTCATGCATTTACATGCACGCTGGCGACGAGGTCTCCCTTGTGGTTGAGAGGGTCGCCAGTCATCCTGCCTCCACGGTTACTCATAGGAGGAGTAACCGGTGTGAGGGCAGAGCATTGAGGTGCCGCACTCTACCACTATAGACGGTGGTAGTTAGATTTGCGTGCCGTAGTCCTGCGTGTGTGGTACTCGACCACTCATGGGTAGTGACTGTCGGAGTGACCACAGGACCCCCATCGTGTAGCTTGCTCTTTACGCTTATATGCTACTCGATCATACTGCCCACTCGGCCACTCGAGAGTAGTGGTTGGTGTTGAGTTGGGACAGTTGTCATGCTCGAGCCACCGAGGCCACACTGGGGTCGTGGTAGCTTTAGGGTGAGCCGACATGACCATGCATACTGCATAGCCGTATCTGATGGCGCTTTGCATATTACCATATATGTATACATATATGCATGTATATATATATATATGGATGGTTGAGATTAATATATATATGGATACAGTCTATATATATATGATTATTGTGATGTTGCATTTGTTTGTACTATGCTTGTTGCATTTGGGTGGACATCATATTCATGCATGTCTCTTACATTTGTTATCTGATTAGTCGGATATTGGTATGTGTTGGACAGACCACTAGATACCTTGACCTGTAGCTAGAGTATATTATGTGTTGGTATTACTCTTTCTGTTATATATATGTTGGATATATGTTCAGGTGGGATCAGAGTAGCGTAGCAGACTTCAGGTATGTCTACATTTTATGTTATTCATTTCAGTTAGACGGTATATGCTTGCATTTATATACTATGCTGATATACCTGTTGTACATCTAGATTATGTCGTTGAAATACATGTGATATTACATATATATACATGTTTTCTATTACCTGCTGAGTTTTACTCACCACCCCCCGCGGACCCTGGGTTTTCTGTCGCCCAGGTAACAGGTAGAAGACTTCGTGATGGCATTGGAGCACCGCCGGCTGACATCGTCTCATCTCACCTCCGAGGCTCCCGTGTCTGTTTTGGATTTTCCGTATGTCTTGTTTTGCATTCGGAGTTTTCGTGATGTTATGATTATGTGATGTTTTGGTGCGGGTTTTGTCGAGATTTTTCTTTATGTTATGGTGTTAGTCATACCGGTATGCATGTGTAGGATGTATTGTTGTTGTTGTATCGTTTCCGCTGTGTGTAGTTGTTTTGATTTATATATATTATTGTGGCTTGGTATATTTTTATATATTGTTGTCATTGTGGGCCCACGGGCCTTGTATTAACCCGAAATGTTGTCACGTACAGGGGAGATGCCGTCCGTTTAATTTTTGGCTCGGTATGCTCTCGGGGCGTGACAACTTTAGTGGTATCAGAGCCCAAGGTTCTGCGATGCCATACAATGTTGTTTTGTGTCGAGTCTTGGATTCTCGGGAGTCGATTTATTCGGTTTTGGTTTTTGAGATGAGATGGACAGCGGCCTGAGCTCCAAGCAGCGCGAGGTAAGAATTCCTGAAAAACTTATGGTTTAGTAGATATTTATCTAAACTTGATCAGTAGGTGTATACAATAGAGTTATGACACCTGTGTAGACTTTTAGTAGAGGTCGTCCACCGAGACGACCAACCGGAGTTACCTTAGTGTTTATACTCCCAGTTTTATTGCCTTTGCATTTAGATGCTTATAACAGGGAATAACATGTAGTTTTTTGGTTATTGTTCGTAACCGTGGTATGTATTGACCCCGAAAACGACCTGTTAAGTTTGTGAGTCTTGAACCTGTGTCGAAAAGGTGATTTACCTTTGAGGGCCGACTGATACCGAGTCGGAAAACAGGGGCCAAGTCGTCACATTTATTATGGAAATCAGAGACTACAGTCTTAGAGATTTCCACTAACTATGCTAGTTAGATCATTACCTATGGGTAATGAACAGACTTGTAGACTATTGTTGATGCAGATAGCGGAAGGCTAGGTTATGGAGTTTCATAGGGATTTTATCCCTGAGTTGTTCGTACTGAGTTGTATAACTTTGAGAGTACTTTTAAGTACTTAACTCATGTTATACCGAGAAAGTAGAGTTATTTGCATACCATTATTGGGGTTAAGCCGGTATTTGGTGATAAATGCAGAAAATAATCTTCGGGAAATAAAATATCACTTGATCATGGATTAGTGATGTTGAAAGAGTGTATTTTCCCGTGTCACTTTTAGTGACACATTGTAAGGAATTCTTGAGCTTCCAGAAAGGGCGATCGGTTAGTAATAGTGTACTGTGTAGAGTCGTGAGACTTGCAGAAGTTACGACCACCTAATAGCTCAAGAAGAAGAATGGATGATTTAAGCCACCCAGAGTTATTGGCTTATAGTCGGATTAGGAAGCCGGGATCTTCTATCAGATCCTACCGGAAGACGTTGGATTGAGACAGGAGTTAAAAATGACTCCGTACAAGAGTTTAAGAGTAGGCAACTATTGCAGGTCAACTGATTAGAGTCAGAAGTCTCCGACTATTGGATAGAAGGTGCAAGATCGGAGTTATAAGCTTTGAGCTATTTTCCGATTATAGAAGACCAATCGCAGATCATCAGAAGGTTCTTGTGGATATCAGCAAAATCAGAACAAAGACTCCGAAGGGATTATGTGCGTGCAGTGTAGATCACGAAGACACGTGAAGCCAGAATATTTGTTGGAGCAGTTCAGCTGTTGCTATTTATGAGCAACCAGTACAATGGAGGTGTACCTTGAAGATTCAGTTGAAGACTACCAATGGCGTTCCAGGAGGATGATGCACCGTCTCGACAGCAGAGATCAACACAGAAGATTGGGTTATCTCAATAGCAACAACCTACTACCTCAGACGTGGTCGAAGTTCCTTGATACTACCCTTCAGCAGAGATCAGCACAGAAGCAACATCAACAGAAGAAGACATCGTGGAAGACTCATGCAGACAACAACAGTTACCCTCAGATGTGGATGGGCTTGGTACAGAGGAGAAAGTATACGACGATGGTCGTATCTATTCGGTAATCTTCAGTTGCAGCTCGTAGGATTTAGGGATGTGATCAGATGATCTAGGAGAATCCCCGGATTATTCGTCGCAAAAATGCAACTGCTTTGTCGCGGACTGTTGGATCTGATCTCATTCTCTTCGGAGAAAGGCGGAGACCTGCGGGGAGCCTTTGGATCGGATCAACAGATAATTGATCGTTTAGGGTATTACTTTAGTTTACCCTCTAGGTTAATATGTTGAGAGATGCTTGTATTTACAAGTATCTGTATCTAGAACATTCTTAGTCTGGATTAAAAAGGGATCCTTTACATCGACTTGTGGGTCGGTGGTATCTCTACCGTTAGGTGAGAAGTGGACCAACAATTAAGAAGTTAAGGGATACCCTTAGACTTGGATAGACATACTTTTACTGTAGACATATCCTTACAGATGGTTAAGTTGTTGAGATTATGGTATGATTATGTATCTAAGAGGTGCGAATAATCCGTGAGTATTCGGTTGAACTCCAAGGCTTGCCATTACATAGGCAAGTGGAGTAGGCGATCGAAATGATTGCGGAAATAGTTCTGGTATCGAAGATCACATATCGAGTGATATTTTTGTTGGTATCAGTGTTGTTAAACACTATAAAAGAATTGGAAGAATGTGAGTTGCGATTATAGGAGATGTTAGAGGGGATATTTATTTATCCCAGTATTCCTCCTTGAGAAGATCCGGAACTCTTTGTTGAAAGAGGGATGAACCTTTAAAATTATGCATTGATTATCGATGATGGAATACAGTAGTTATTGAGATGAATATCCTTCGTTATGGATAAATGATCTATTTAGATCAGCTAAGGACACCTGCGTATACTTTAGGGTTGATTTACGACTGGAGTACTGATATTGTAGTGACATGATGTCATACAATTATCATTGTCATTGTAATGATTAATATATATCATCAGCCTAGAGAAAAAGGGGATGCAGGTGTGTGGAGATGACAAGTTCATACTTGGTATGAATTTTTATGAGTTTTGATTAAGTTGTTAGACTAATTAACGATTTAGTCACCACTGGATTTGAGAATCGTGTATCTTGGACACGATTAGATCAGTTGGTAGTTGTTGGAGTTGCGTAACCTGGCCACTGTTGATTATGGTAGTTGGAGTTGCGCACTCGACCACCGTAGGTGGTGTTTTGCCTTGTATGGGTTGGTTAATTCCGTAGATGTGGATAGAATGCTTGACATTACTATACCACAGACTTGTTTGACAAAGGTAATGTTGGAAATTATTTAGTCGGAAGCTGGTGAAACCAGTTACGAGACCTAGATGGCGGTTAACTTTTTACGCAAGAGTATTAGTTAATCTTCCGAGTGGATAAAAAGGAGGTTGTACGCGGATGTATCGTTTCAAGGATCGGAGCGATTCCGATGCAGTTGAATAAGGCGTACCTTATGCTTAAGACATTTAAGAAACTACGAGATAGGTTGTTATATACATGACGTGCCTTTAGTAGTTATTATTTGGATTTGTAGATGTATGGAGCAGAAGTGCTCATTGAATTTAACAAGCTACTAGGTAGCTACAATGGAGTTGCTGGAACGCGAATAGTTGTAATTTGCGAGATTTGATCGCTATAGTCTTCCATGCACTTACAGAGTGTGTGGTAGAGTGGATTTTGAATGGTTGATGGACTTATCTTTTGAGAAGATAATTCTCGTCTCTGATAAGGATAGTGTGTTCCGAACACGCGTCCAGTCAAGAAAGAGTCGCTACAGGAAGCATATCATTGGAGATTTGCTATTCACCTGATGCTACTCAGATGTACCGAGAGTTGAAACGTTTATACTGGTGGAATGGTATAAAGAGAGTTATAGCAGATTTTGCTGCTCGATGTTTAGTATGCCAGTAGGTGAGGGCTGAACATCAGAAACTCGCTGGATTGCTCTAGAAAATTCCGATTCCGAAATGGAAGTGGGAGCATGTTGCGATTGATTGTGTTACGGGATTGCCTAGAACCCGTAAAGAACATGATGCGATTTGGGTGATTGTGGATCGACTGACCAAATCAGCTCATTTCTTTCCTATTCGTGGGTCGTACTCGTTGGACTATCCAGCAACGTTGTATTACCGAAAGATTATCAGATTGCAAGGGGTACTTTTAAGTACCATATCGGATAGAGATCCACGATTTACCTTGCGATTTTGGCAGAGTCTGCACCAGACTATGGGCACAGAGCTTCGGCTTAGTGCAACGTTTTGTCCGCAAACAGATGAACAGTCTGAGTGTATCATTTAGACGTTGGAGGATCTATTCAGATCTTGTGTCGTGGATTATGAAGGTGTAGCTTATCGATTGGCTTTACCTCAGACACTTGCGGGTGTTCATAACGTATTTCCTATTTCTATGCTGAGGAAAAATGTGTCGTATGTTGAGCATGTTCTGAAGGAGGTAGCAATTCCACTTCAGCCTAATGCGACTTACGAGGAGATTCCAGGGTGGAGCCTGGGTCGCAAGGAGCGATAGTAGTGGCACGAAAATCATCTGACTCGTAAAGGTTGGATTACAGCATCATACTGATGAGGAGGCTATATGAGAGCTGGAGGATACTATCCGGGCTCAATAGTCTCATCTGTTCACTTGAGGAAGGTGTATGGTCCTTTCGAAAACTTGCTTGAAGAAATTTTTTCATGTTAGTACAAAATTTGGGGACCAAATTTTTATAAGTGGGGGAGAATGTAAAATACCGCAAATGGAGGGCTAAAGGAATAATATTAATATGGGGATAAATTAAATTAATGAAGAATGATTAGAAATTTATTTCAACCTAACCTAGGTTTAGATTAATCCCTTTTAATTGAATGAAGCAAGGTTTAATTAGGACCCGATCCGTTATCCCAAATCCGACCCGGTTCCTTTTATTAACGCCGAGCGTTAATCTGAGCATTAATCTGCGTTGCGGTTTCTTCTCGCGACTTAATGCCGAGCACCCTCCATTTCTTACCGACGCGATTTTTCCTTTCCGCCTTCAACGCGCGATCCTTCTCCTTCTCTTTGTCGCCGCCGCCGAATCCAGTGCCGCGAGCTCCCGTTCTTCGATCGCCGGTGCCCTAAGCCAGCCGCGAGCTCTCCCACCGATGCGGTTGTCACCGCCACGAGTCAGCGTTGGCATCAATTTTGACCACGCACGACTCTTCTCGAGTTCCTCGGCTTCTTGGTCTCGACTTCTAGGGTGGATCTCCACGCAAGCATCGCCGACGCCTCAGCCTCAACCGGCGAAGTCTACACCTGGTTCTGCTCGGAAACTGCATGTTCTGCCGGAGTTAGGTGAGTGGTTGGGAGCTTGGATCGCGACTCGATCGGAGTGTCTTTCCCTAATCATCGCCAGAACAGGTGATCTTGAGCTTGGATTTTCTCTGAGGAACAGGGGATAGGAGGAGATGTGCGTCGGTGGAGTTGCTAGGTCGGGGAGGTTGCGTCGGCAACGGTTCGATTGGAGGCCTTCGCGATTTCTACTGGAGCAAGGTAAGGAATTGTGTTTTCTGTGTCCTTCGATTCCAGAAGAAATCCACCCGTGAATGCGTTCCTTTTTGTGATTTAGGGCAGCAAGTTTTCTAGCCTTCGATTTCGATTTGTCGGTGGTGATTTGTTGCCGTTACAGGATCTAGGCTCGGTGATGTTTGGTAATCGATTTGGGGCTAAGATCGATCTAGCCTTTGCTATTCAGTTGTCAATTTCTATGTGTAATCCTATGTCTTGGTGTGCGAATGGTGGGTGGCAAACTGAGTGGTATAATGCTCTATTTGATTTCGTTCGATGATTAGTGATGTTGTGTAATTGGGAATATTGGCATCACTCTGTTTCTTGATGACCTAAAGGTTCAGATCTGTATCACAACTTATAAGTTGGACTTCTGTTGTAGGTACTAAAACACATCAGGTTGTGATTGAAACGGAAGCTAATCTAGGTAAGTTGTGATTTAAGAGCTAATGGAAGAAGATATTCAGTTAGTTGATCGAGATACAAGGTTGATGTAGGATTTGATTCGAGTATTGGATATGTGATGGTACTTAACTGTATCCTATTGTCACAGGACTTTGATTTGCGATAGATACATGGACGTGAAGATGGATAGCACGGATTACATAGCAGGTGGGTAATTTCCTACCTAGTCCGGGTAGTTATATTTCATTCAGATTTAGTCATTGATATGAGCATGTTAAGTGTTCATATTACCTTGACCATGTTCTTTTTATCGTATGCTTGATCCTTTACCGTTGGCTATTAACTTTATTGCTGATATCATGTTTATTTTATCATGATTAGGAGTTATACATATAGGTGATGCAAGTAACTTAGAATTTGTTTAAGTTAAGTGCAAATGGTAATGTCCGGATGACAACCTGATTGTACATTGGGCAAAAAGGTCATCCGTAGGTAGATAATGACTTTAACCTAGGGTTAGTTCTAGTACCCTTAGGTTGTATGTTACCACCGAACATGTGTTGTGTAAATCGTCAGAGGAATGATACTTAAGGGTATCGCGACGGACCGGTGGTCCTAGCTTGTTATAATCAGATGAGTACGACTCTCTACAGGATAGAGAGTGCGTCGAGTAGATTGGTATGACTCTCTACAGGATAGAGACTCTATGGTGGATGTCTGTATGTGAGACATTGCATTCATGCATTTACATGCACGCTGGCGCAGGTCTCCCTTGTGGTTGAGAGGGTCGCAGTCATCTCGCCTCCACTGCTACTCATGGGAGGAGTAACCTGTGAGGGCAGAGCATTGAGGTGCCGACTCTACCACTATAGACGGTGGTAGTTAGATTTGCGAGTAGTCTCTGCGTGTGGTACTCGACCACTCATGGGTAGTGATCGGAGTGACCAACGCAGGACCCCCATCGTGTAGCTTGCTCTTTACGCTTATATGCTCCCCCACTCGGCCACTCGAGAGTAGTGGTTGGTGTTGAGTTGGGACAGTTGTCATGCTCGAGCCACCGAGGCCACACTGGGGTCGTGGTAGCTTTAGGGTGAGCCGACATGACCATGCATACTGCATAGCCGTATCTGATGGCGCTTTGCATATTACCATATATGTATACATATATGCATGTATATATATATATATGGATGGTTGAGATTAATATATATATGGATACAGTCTATATATATATGATTATTGTGATGTTGCATTTGTTTGTACTATGCTTGTTGCATTTAGGTGGATATCATATTCATGCATGTCTCTTACATTTGTTATACGATTGAGTCGGATATTGGTATGTGTTGGACAGACCACTAGATACCTTGACCTGTAGCTAGAGTATATTATGTGTTGGTATTACTCTTCCTGTTATATATATGTTGGATATATGTTCAGGTGGGATCAGAGTAGCGTAGCAGACTTCAGGTATGTCTGCATTTTATGTTATTCATTTCAGTTAGACGGTATATGCTTGCATTTATATACTATGCTGATATACCTGTTGTACATCTAGATTATGTCGTTGAAATACATGTGATATTACATATATATATACATGTTTTCTATTACCTGCTGAGTTTTACTCACCACCCCCCGCGGACCCTGGGTTTTCTGTCGCCCAGGTAACAGGTAGAAGACTTCGTGATGGCATTGGAGCACCGCCAGCTGACATCGTCTCATCTCACCTCCGAGGCTCCCGTGTCTATTTTTGGATTTTCCGTATGTCTTGTTTTGCATTCGGAGTTTTCGTGATGTTATGCATTATGTGATGTACGCACATGTTGGTGCGGGTTTTGTCGAGATTTTTCTTTATGTTATGGTGTTAGTCATACCGGTATGCATGTGTAGGATGTATTGTTGTTGTTGTATCGTTTCCGCTGTGTGTAGTTGTTTTGATTTATATATATTGTTGTGGCTTGGTATATTTTTATATATTGTTGTCATTGTGGGCCTACGAGCCTTGTATTAATCCGAAATGTTGTCACGTACAGGGGAGATGCCGTCCGTTTGATTTTCGGCTCGGTATGCTCTCGGGGCGTGACAAAATCAGTGGCAATATCACTTGGTTACCAGGATTCATAAACTTTAGTACTTAACCTGGAGGTCTAGAGTTCGAATCCTGGGGAAGGCAAAAACCCACTTCCAGGGGTGGGAAGACCAGGTGAGTAACGACGGGCCAACAGGGGCGACGGTCGTTGACTAATAGGGATCACCGAATTCCGCCAACAGGGGCGACGGTCGTTGACCAATAGGGGTCACCGAATTCCGCCAACAGGGACCCAATCGTTACAATGTACCAGTCGACTGATAAATATACTATGCACAATTTGTGTACATCAGTCGATCGCACCTAATATACCAGTCGGCTAATAAATCTACATACAATTCGTGTGCATCATTCGACAACACCTAACGAATTGTGATTGAGAGTAAGTGGGTTCTGTGATTTTCTTATATGGATTGCAATTATTTTAAGTATTCAATCAAAATTGGAAGTTGAAAAATAATCCTTAATTTGGAGAAATATTAAATGTAAAACTATAAATTTCATATATGCCAAAAATCAATCAAAACTATAAACCCTAGAACCAAGCCGTCAGTTTTATCTAACAAAATCTTAAATTTATTTTGTCTAATAGAATCTTATAGACCGAGCATAAGAATCAAATATGATTGCTCGTAAGCTTTAAATACAATTTTTAATAATCACATGGAGGCTCTTATACCAATTACTAGAACAAAATTACCTTTTGATAAAAATCAACACCTACAAAATCCTAGATTGTTCGTGTTGATCATTAAAAATTGATAAACAAATTTACAGAAACGTACCTTCCAGATAGACCTGGCCACGTTTCGGGTCCGATTCGAGTCTGGATCGAAACCGTCAGGTTCAGATTGGCAAAATACCGACCCTTAACCGGTCCGCTCGTGACCGATTACGGTCCGGGTTGTGAAATCGCCGGTTCCGGTTCCGGTCCGGGTTCAGGTCCGGGTTCGGGTCCGGGTCCGGGTACGATCCGGGTCTGGGTCGGGTCTGGTTAATCGTCGTCTTAGTTAAATAAATAAAAATTTAAAGAATGATGTAAATAATTAAAATAAAAAAAATTATACAATTTAACTTATAAAAATTCTATCAAATATTTTATTATCTCAATAAAAAATATATTACATTTCAAATTTCAACATTTTGGACTTAAATAAAAAACCTATTATAATAAAAAAAATCAATTACATTTCAATTTTCATTATATTCAATCAATTTCAGTCGTATTCGGTATTTCCTTCCGTCGTCGTAGTTTCGGATGTTCCCTCTGTTTCGTCTTGGTCTTCTTTGTCACTTTTAATATGTTAGGTTCGACTTGCAGTTTTTGACCAATCATTGAGTAAACATTGTGCTTCCAAATTTTCCGGCCTTAAGCTAGAACGTCTCTCGTCCAATGTATTTCCTCCGATACTAAAAGCTTGTTCCACTGCAACCGTTGAAACTAGACAAGCTAGAATTTCTTTTGTCATTATAGATAAAATTGGAAATATTTGAGTTCTTTGCGACCACCATTTTAGAATGTCGAAGTTTTCTTCATCTGCATCACTAAAATCAAAAGAAGTGGTAAAATAATTCTCAAGTTCCTGACTGAAACTTGAGGATCCTCGTGGACGTTTAGTCCGTTCCCTTAATAATAGTTGTTCTTTAGTGAGTTTAGAAGTAATAATACTAGTTGTAGTGGATTGATGTATTTCATGTCCAATAGTTTGTTCACCATATTTAATGTTATAAATATCATGTAAATGAGTTTTAATATTAAACAAAATCAAAGAAATATTAGGAGCAGTTTCGGTAATAGGGCTTAAAGATTCATAATATAATGCTAATATATCTTGCAAACCATCTAATTTAAGTCTAGGATCTAAAACAAAAGCACATAAAAATATTTCAGGAATGTTTAAGAAATATTTTTCCCATTTTTCTTTCATTACATAATACATTGAGATAAATAATTATCATTTGATGGAATATGTTCATTAAAAATACATGCAATATTACAACAATGTGTTAAAACTAAATGTGAAGTTGGATAATAAACATCGGATAATTGGTCACTAGCATCACTAAAAACTTTTAAATTTTCACAAATACTAGTGTATATATTCTATTGATTTGAAAATAAATAAATATCACGTGATTTAACATGTTGATGAAAAAATATACATAATAAATCTTTGTATTCAAAAGTAGATAACAACAATTTGTAAGTAGAATTACAACAAGTTGGGACGTCACGTGAAAATCGTTTAGGCTTTATACCATTTATTTTGTAAAATTTTCTCCATTCTTTCACAACTTGAGGATGTGCCCATAAATAATGAATTGCACTCCTAATTGGTTGAATATGTGATCCTAAATTTTTAAGTCCATCTTGAACACACAAATTTAAAATGTGACATGTACACCTAATATGAAAAAATCTTCCACCTATTGATGGTTTACATATATCAATAAGCTCACTAATACTAGAGGTATTTGCATTAGCATTATAAAAAAAAATTGAAATTTTTTAGAAGTTGGACCATATTCTTCTAAAATAACAAAAATAAGTTGTGAAATATTTTATGTCGTGTGTGTTTCGTTAAAACATCTATATGCTAGCAATCTTTTTTGAATGTTCCAATTATTATCAATCCAATGACAAGTAATACCCATATATGAATAACTTTGCCAATGATCACTTCAAATATCGGAACACAAAGAAACTTTACTGTTTAAACTATAAAATTCTTTAATTAATTCTTTTTTTCGTTCTAAGACTAATTTTAAAAGTGTGTGTTTTAGAATATTTCTTTGAATACATTTAATAGAAGGATTTGCACTTGTAGAAAGCCAATTTTTAAAAGATAATTTATCACTAAAACAAAAAGAAAGTTGTTCAATCGCACAAAATTTAGCAGTTTCTTCTCTAAATCTAGATTCGTCAAATTTAAAAAGTTTATATGTAAAATACCAGAAAAAAAAACCTTTTTAATTAAGGAATTGCCTTATAGAATTTTTCAGGAATTTTTAGAATTTTTTCTGGATTTTTACAGATGTTTTATGGATATTTCATGGGGATAAAACGAACAGGCTTTTATAAAGCCTGTTTAGAAGATCTTCTACGAGGTATTAAATGGGTTAATTAGACCGAATCTTTCCGTTTCCTCGTCGGTTCATTCTTCGCGACTCCTATTTCTCCACCGTCAGCCAGCCGTTTCTCCCGATCGCACACGACCTCCCCTTTCCCTCTCCCGATCGCAGATCGCCGTTGGAGTTTAGCTCGACGGCGTCTCCTCTTCACTCGCCGCCGCCTCTGATCAGTCGGTGCCGGCCGGCCTCCAGACGATGCAAGCCCCAAACCAGCCGCGACCTTTTCTCTGTCGCGCCCTCTTTTCTCCCGATCGAACACCAGCGCCGCCCTCCTCACATCGTCGTCGCCCTGCGACAACCCACGGCCTTCCGCAACCCCGGCGGTGCAGACTGCGTCTCGCCGTCATCGTCGCACGACCGGACCGGCATCACTTCTCTCAGTCGTGCACCCCTCTCTTGTTCGCCACCGACTACCCCGCCGGCGAACTGCCCTATGGGATGCCCTTTCCTTCGGATCGTCGCCCAGTTGACTACCATCTCCGATCTGCCTCCACGAGCCGCCCGCACGCGACCGGCGACCACCAACCTTAGCCGTCGTCGTTGATCACCACCGTGAGCACTCTGCCTCAGTCGTCGAATGATTGCATCACCGGAGCTACTCGTCTGATCGCTGTCGCCTTTTTATCGTGAGAGCTAAATTTCATCGTGAGCCACCTTGAGTCACCGCCGTGGCTGATCGCTCCAGACGCAGGTCAGTTGGATTTCTTTCCCTTCGATTCGGAGTTTGCCTTCATCAAAGCAAGATCTCGAGACTATCCTTGTTCCAATCCTCTCTGCAGTATTCTGACTTGGATCGTGAGATTTTCATTGCAAAGCACAACCACTGCCGCCGGTGGAGATTGCTAGGGTAGGGTCCTTGGCCGGTGAACTGAGGATGGAAGTAAGGTGGTGGTTGCCGAGGGATTTAGGGCAGGTAAGTGGGATCTAATTTTCCTATTGGTATAGGTCAATTTCAGTGTGTGATTCTTGTAGGTTGTTGTGGACGAGATGCCGGATGTGTGGCTGTGGAAGCTGCATGGTATTGGGTTTGTTAACTTTAAATCAGTGATGGAGCTCGATCTGTGACTTCAAACCAGGGATCAAGAAGCAATGAAAGCAAGGCTAAGTTGGGTAATCCTTGTCCTATCTCTGTTTTGATTTGGAATAGTTGATGAATTTGTGTGGATACTTGTTTAGATTAGTTGTGTAATCATGGAAATGGATTATAGGTGATTGACACCGGATTGTTCTTCCAGAAAAGCTATGGGAATTGATGCGATGTAAGGTGAGTTCATATTTAGATGTTTACGGATGCATACAAATATATGAGTCGATTCATCTTATAGTATTAAATTAATTGGTGAATTAGTTAGGGATTAAGATTTGGATTTGGATTCTTATTCCTACAGTTTGATTATACTAGCATGTGGTTATATTGGGTTCTACCATTTCAGACATTGGATTCGAGGTAGGGATCTTGGATGCGAAGACCATCAACCTGAGCTACATAACAGGTGGGTAATTTCCTACCTAGTCCGGGTAGATGTATTGCATTCAGATTTAATCATAGATATGAGCATGTTAGGTGTTCATATTATTTTGACCCTGCTCTTTTTATCGTATGCTTGATCCTTTACCGTTGGCTATTAACTCCATTGCTGATATCATGTTTATTTTATTATGATTAGGAGTTATACATATAGGTGATGTAAGTAACTTAGAATCTGTTTAAGTTAAGTGCAAATAGTAAAGTATGGATGACAACCTGATTGTACATTGGACAAAAAGGTCATCCGTAGGTAGATAATGTCTTTAACCTAGGGTTAGTTCTAGTACCCTTAGGTTATATGTTACCACCGAACAAGTATTGTGTAAATAATCAGATGAATATGACTCTCTACAGGATAGAGAGTGTATCCATCAGTTGAGTACGACTCTCTACAGGATAGAGAGTGCGTCGATTAGATTGGTATGACTCTCTACAGGATAGAGAGTATTATGATCAGTTGAGTACGACTCTCTACAAGATAGAGAGTGCGTCGATTAGATTGGTATGACTCTCTACAGGATAGAGAGTATTATGATCAGTTGAGTACGACTCTCTGTAGGATAGAGAGTGCGTTGATCTGGTTAGTATGATTCTCTGTAGAATAGAGAGTCTGTGGTAGATGGTTGTACGTGTGACAGGATACTCATGTCATTTGCATGCATTCTGACGACATAGTCTCCCTTGGGGGTTGAGAGAGTCGTTAGTCATCTTGCCTCTCAGAGCACTCCCCGAGGAGTAACTGGTGTGAGGGCAGAGCATTTGTTGTGCCGCACTCTACCATTATAGACGGTGGTAGTTGGAGTTGCGTGCAGTTGTCCTGGGTGCGTGGTACTCGACCACTCATTGATAGTGTTAGTCGGAGTGGCCAGCAGCAGGGACCCCCGTTGTGTAGCGAGCTCTTTACGCTCATATGCTACTTGATCATACTGCCCACTCGGCCACTCTATAGCAGTGGTTGGTGTGAGTTGGGATAGTTGTCATGTCGTGCCACCTAGGTCACACTGGGGTCGTGGTAGCGAGTAGGGGTGAGCATGCATGATCATGCATGTTGCATTGCCGTATCTGATGGCACTTTGCATATTACCATATATATATACATATATGCATGTATATATATATATATATATATATATATATATATATATATATATATATGGATGGTTGAGATTAATATATATATATGGATACAGTCTATATATATATGATTATTGTGATGTTGCATTTGATTGTACTATGCTTGCTGCATTTGGGTGTATATCATATTCATGCATGTCTCTTGCATTTGTTATACGATTGTGTCGGATATTGGTATGTGTTAGACATACCATTAGATACCTTGACCTGTAGCTAGAGTATATTTTGAGTTGATCTACTCTTCCTGTTATATATATATATATATATATATGTTGGATATATGTTCAGGTTAGATCAGAGTAGCGTAGTAGACTTCAGGTATGTCTGCATTTTTATATTGTTTATTTGGTTAGTCGGTATATGTTTGTATTTATATACTATGCTGATATACCTGTTATACTTCTAGAGTATGTTGTTGAAAATACATGTGATATGACATATATACATATTTTCTATTACCTGCTGAGTTTTACTCACCACCCCCGCGGACCCTGGGTTTTCTGTCGCCCAGGTAACAGGTAGAAGACTTCGTGATGACATTGGAGCACCGTCGGCTGACATCGTCTCATCTCACCTCCGTGGCTCTCGTGTCTGTTTTGGATTTTCCGTATGTCTTGTTTTGCATTCGGAGTTTTCGTGATGTTATGTATTATGTGATGTACGCACATGTTGGTGCGGGTTTTGTCGAGGTTTTCTTTATGTTATGGTGTTAGTCATACCGGTATGCATGTGTAGGATGTGTTGTTGTTGTATCGTTTTCGTTGTGTAGTTGTTGTGTTGATATATATATATCGTGGTGGTTTGGTATATTTTTATATGTGTTGTTATTGTGGGCCTACGGGCCTTGTATTAACCCGAAATGTTGCCACGTACAGGGGAGGTGTCGTCCGTTTGATTTTAGGCTCGGTATGCTCTCGGGGCGTGACATTAGATTTGTTACCCCAACCTGATTGAGAAGAGAATGTTGGAATTTGAATTTGAGAACGATCGATACTAATTTCCACTGGATGATTTCTCTCCACATGTCGAGTAAAAGTTCCATAACCTCTTCCTTGTTGAAATTTGTAATATTTCGAACAATATTTACATTTTGCTTGCATATCACCGGAAGGGAGCGTTACTTTTTCGAAATGTTTGGTGAAGATATCGGATGTCGGGCGAGGCACTCGAGTTGGTCTTGTAGCCGTATAACCTGTCATCGTACTGGATGTATTGCTCCTACTTTCTTGACTTTGATGATGATGATATTCATCACCGAAAATATCAAGATCATAGTCACCGATATCGAATTGAGGTGAATCGCCGTCTTGCTCGAACTCGAACTCAGGCGGTGGTGGCATTATGCTCTTTCCCTTTCCTTTGGCACCGGCCGCACCCTTACGACTTGATCCGGTTCCAGACATTTTAAAAATATAACTTGAGACTTGAGAGCAAATGAGGCAATGAGAATTAGAGAAAAGAAGTTGTGATTTGTGAAAAGATGAAAGGGAGTGGAAGAGTATTTATAGGAAAAAAAATATTAAAAAAAAATTCCAACGGTCGACCACGTCCAGAGTTGGCGAGAGCGTCAATCATTATTGCCCACAATTTCGTGGCTGTTGATCATCAACGACCACGAAATTGTAGCCGTACAAATTTTTCTTTAAAAAAATAATAAAACGATCGACCCGTCGGGTCCGGTTCGGACCGACCCGACGGGTCGCCAGTTGCACAACGACCACGAAATCGTGACCGTTGATGATCAACAACCACAAAAACGTGGTCATTCTTTTTTTATATATAAAAAAATTGACGGTTCGATTTTTTAAAAAACCGTGACCGGACCGCCTATTAGGCGGTCCGGTCACGGGTCTGAGTCAAACCCGTTGATCTGGTTAATCGGACCGTTGACTACGGTCCAGTTCCGGATCGAGTCCGGTCCGATCCGGACCTTGGCCAGGTCTACTTCCAGAAGAGTGTGATTTTTTGAAAGATCTTCAAAATTCTCTCGAAATCTCTCCAATGATGAGATTGAGAATAAAAAGATGGCTCGTAGAACATGGCGACCATCACCACTTATTTATTGGGATATAGTCTATAAATTACCGATTAGGTCTTCCACACATTAAAAGGATTATACCCTATCAAATATATTAAAGTCCAAATACTTAAATCTTAGTCGCTTACTTTTAATTGAATTTAGTCTAATATGATAATATATAATTTTTCATATATAATAAATCCGTCGTTAGTTCAATTGGTAAACGGAGTCGCAAGGTTACCGCTCACGTCTTTTTTTGGGTTGATTTATTTTTGGAACCGATGGATTGTTGAATGAATTTACTTGAATGAAAATGGAGACGGAAGAATGTCTTTTTAAAATGGGAATCTATTACTCTAAATCATATTGCCGTACAAGGCTTTATGATTTCAAGGGATAAAATTGAATATATAGAAAATTTATTGGAAGAAATTGAAAAATTAGTATGGATCCAATAGCACATGACATATCCAGCAGAATATGATGCCCTAATTAATGTTGCTGAAGGAAGAAGAGGAAGCCAGAATATTTTATCCCAGATGCAAAGGGTATTCTCTTCAGAAGATCCAACACAAGGGTCTACTATACGGTTTTGCAGGATGCTGCCTATAGAGACTTGGAAAAATTAACCTGTGATAATGTGAAGAACATTCTGCAATAGATGAATGACTATTTGAAATTAGCTTCAAAATCAGGATGACTTTTTTACAGGACCAAAGCTCTCAGAAAAATTCTGGTTAAAAATATCAGGTGATCTAGGAAACAGAATTAAGGCTTCCTTTGATGAAAAATACTCAGGTATTACTATGGGCGTGCCTCCCAGAATATTATTTGCATATAAGTTCCTAGAGCAAGAATGTAAGGATGCTGCATTCAAAAGATCATTAAAGAATTTATCATTCTGTAATCAAATTCCAATACCTGAGTATTACAAGAACTCTCCACATAAAAAGTATAGGTTACGAAGAAGTAGGACTTACAAATGAAAGTCACATGAATCTCATGCAAGAATTGAGTAGAGAAAACATTTGGTGAGAAATAAAAAGTGCAAATGTTATTTATGTGGGCAAGGTTACTTTGCAAGAGAATGCCCTAATGATAGGCACAATATCAAAAGAGTAGCTTTATTTGAGCAATTGGAAATTCCTGATGATTGTGATATTTTATCAGTACAAGAAGGAGAGGCACAAAGTGACGCACTCTTTAGTATTTTTTAAGGCAAGGAAGACTATGAAGACTTGCACAAATCAATTCAAATCCTAACGATTGCTAATGAAAATATTATGATTGCTTGACAATCGGTTCAGATAGTGAGTTCTTCTTTGTCCAAATAATAGATCTTCAATGCCTCCAGAGAATTCATAATAGCAAATATCTCTGCATCAATTGTTGATTTAATTGGAGAAAATTTTCCTCTGGCATAGGCGCATATCCTTTCGGTGCTTCTTGGATCGAACTTGCTCCTTTTCCACTTGCATATCCCACCCCATCATTCCATACAACCATCAACTTCTAGGATGGTGAAACTGTTTTCTGGTGGAACTTCTAAGTCAGGGAGTTTCTGAACTAAGTCTTTGATTTGCTTTACCAAGATCCAATCCTGAGAATTCATTTATTTTTCTCCTGTGCTGCTAGTTTTTGCATATAGAGGACTCAATAATTATCCCATATTAGGTATATAATTTCTTGCATAGTTTAGGAGTCCTAACCATGAGTGCATGTCATGCTTAGTCTTGAGCTCTTCTTCTTTAAAATCCGCGATTTTAGAGATAATATGAGGCTGGAGTTTTATCTTTCTATTGCCTAAAATTGCTCCCAAGAATTCTACCTCCGGGACTGCGAGTGTCATTTTTATGGGACTCAAGATAAGCCCATTTCTTTGGCATATATCTAGCATTATCTGTAAGTGTTGAGCATGATCTGACTCATTCTGGAAAAATACAATGATATCATCAATGTAAACAACTATAAAATGTTAGGGCAATCAACTCAAGTATGGTTTGGTTTTGATGTGTGTGACAAAGGGTTTAAGTTAGATTGTTATGTGATTTGATGTGTGTGTTTAAGTTGTGCAGGACTTAAGTGAATCACACATGTGTTAGCTTGATAAAGCATTGGCGAGTTCACCATCTCATGGCTTGGGTCCTTGAGTCGGTGAAGGATGACATTGTGGAAGTCGTGCGCTTGGTGCATCCGAGGGACCACCGGACGAGGAGAAAATGAAGTGAAGCTGGAGGAAGAAAACTTCATGGCGAGACGCAAAGGATGGCATTGGAGGAGCTGAGGGCTTAGTGCATCCGAGGGACGCAGACTGAAGAGAGCTTCGAGGCGAGGGACTTCATGGGAGATGAGAGTGAGCGATTGTAATCTGGGATGGGATAGCTCAGCTAGGTGAACTTAGCCGAATGACTAAGTCAAGTGTTGGACGCTCAAACTTAGGTTTGAGGTTTTATTCGACAAGTCGAACGCTCAAACTTGTGTTTGAGGTTTTACTCGACAATTGGATAAGTCGGATGCTCAAACATGAGTTTGAGGTTTCTACCCGACGAATAGAAGTGTCGAATGCTCAAACAGGTGGTTTGAGTCTTACCCGACCGTCGGATGCTCAAACAAGTATCTGTTTGAGGTTTTACCTGACACTAATCGACTGCTATAGATAGCAGTCGACTGCTCTGAGTCGATTGAATGTCGACTGGTGTTCGATTGAGGGTTTCGCCCAAGATCATCATGGTGACCATCGAATCGCTAAGGGATGGCGATTGACATCGAAGGTAGTCGTGGCAGTAATCGCCGTAGTCGATCGATCAATCACTCACGCAGTAGCGATCGCCAAGCCTATCGTTGGACGGTGACGACGAAAAATCAGAAGTCGTTGGGAGTTGGCCGTTAGAGCAACAGTCGACTGATGACACTGCTGCATGCTGATGTGAGCAAAACATATAGGGTTTTAGTAGTTTTCGCTCACATCTCGTTGCATTTTATATTTGATTCTTACATATTTCACTTTATTTTGCATGCATTTCTTATTTTCTGGTTCGGAATATGCTCTTTGTACTTTTGTGTGCAGGACAACATTCTATGAGGAAAATAGCACACTTTTGGAGCTAAAGGAAGGCATTTGGGAGCTAGAATCGAAGGACACACCGCCTACCCCTGTGAATCCACATGGCCAGCCCCGGAGCACACACCAGTGCCACATACGGCCTGGCCGTGTGAATCCACATAGTCATGTGGCGTTGGGGCGATTTCGACACGGTTCAGTTTTTTCTAGGGTTCGGGAAGATCCAGCCTCATGTCTATATAAAAGAAGCTATGCCCAAACCCTAGGGGAGAGGCACGACGGTCGGGATGGCACACTAACGCCGTAAAAAGCTTCGGGAACTTGCAACGGTGAGGAAGGAAGCCGCTCGAGGACCAAATTCTGCGCTTCATCGCCGGGGAGAAGAACCAATGTGCATTGTAATTCACTTTCCTTACATAATTTGCATTATATCTATGAATTCAATCATGCTTTGTGTTTCTCTTCTCGTATTTATGGAGTAGATTCTCTAATTCTAGGATTAGGGAGTAGTTTGTGTGCGTAGAACATGCTATTTGAAATATATGTCTATTCTTGATTTCATATTTGCAATTGGTGATTGTCTAGATGGATAGCTATTTGTTTTGGTCTTCTATTTACTATGCATAGCCGATACGAGGGGTGACAACCCTCGTATCAAAGATTTAGGAGAATTAAGGATGAACCTAGGGGTTGGCCTCAAATCCGGTAACCGTGGATAGAAGTGTGTGATAAAGTCAGAAATGGGACACGTTCTGACTCGTCACAGGGATTGATCTAGCATCCTCGTACCGCCTATCCCATCCTAAAGTCAGGGGTCGACCTGGTATGGCAGAGGTAGTTCCCAATAGATGCGAAGGCTCATTGGGGAAGTGTATGATGTCTCTTCCACAAGACCATAGTTAGACGTCTAGATAATACCCAATTGATAGCGCGTTCTGCGACACACAAGCAAAACTATATAATTCCCTCAGAAGACTCGTAGCAACCCTTCTCTTTCTCCGTGTGACACCGTACTAGAGTTAGGATTTCCAACAAACCTCATAAGCACAACCCTTAACATTAAATTCAGAACAATAACATCCACTGAACAATCGGTACTCGAATCACAGTCCCTATAGGATCAATAATCTTTTTATTACTTGGAGACATCCGTGCACTTGTGGGTGTTGAGTGCGAGTGCGCACTTCGAGTCCTCGACGATTCCCGTCATGAGATTTGAGGTTGCGTTCTCGTGCATCAAGTTTTTGGCGCCGTTGCTGGGGACTAATTGATTCGATATCGAATCAAGAGGTGGATAGTTGGATCAGACTTAGGGTAGATTTATTTACTTGATTTATTCTTCATTTTTATTTTTATTTTATTTACTTCAGTTTTAGATTTTTAATATCTAGAGTAAGTTTAGATTTATTTCAGTAGTTACATTGCATTAATCTTTAGTTTAAATTTTCTGCATTCGATTTAGTATTTAGACTAGTTTATTTCTTGTTTTTGAGCATTAGGTATACTCCTAATTTAGTGGCTCGGTTCTTCGTATGCATAGAAGCTTAGGATCGAAAAATCTACTTCCGATAGACCCTGAAATCAAAAGAACCTATCATCGTAGAAGAGCTGAGCAGAGAAGCATGGAAGACCTTGACGCATCTGTGGTAAACTTAGGTTGTCGGACTCTACGAGACTATGCAACCCCTAGTGTCAGAGGATATAGGCCGAGCATATCTGGACCATCAATTTCGGCCAACAACTTTGAGTTGAAACCTGCGCTCATACACATGGTCCAACAAAGTCAATTCAGGGGAGCTGCAACTGAAGACCCGAACCGGCACCTGGAGACATTTTTGGAAATTTGCTTGACAATGAAGATCAGTAGAGTACCTGCCGACGCGATTCGCCTGATCCTATTCCCTTTCTCATTGCGGGATAAGGCTAAGGCATGACTTCACTCCTTGCCATCGGGAAGCATTACCACATGGGAGCAGTGTGAGCAGCAGTTCTTAAACAAATTCTTCCCACCAAGTAAGACTGCTCACATGCGCCATCTAATCACGAGCTTCCGTCAGAAGGAAGGGGAGTCCTTGTTCGAAGCCTAAGATCGCTACAAAGGGCTACTCTATCAATGCCCTCATCATGGTTTAGAGAGGTGGCTGGTGATCCACATATTCTATAATGGGATCACGTATGCTACCAAGGTGTCCCTCGATTCTACTGCAGGAGGTGCTCTAATGAACAAGACTATCGAGGAAGCAGAGGAGCTGATCGAAGAGATGGCCCAGAACCACTATCAATGGACTTCCGAGCGTAGTCACCCAACTCCTGCAGCGGGACAATATGTTGTTAACTCTATAGACCACCTAACGGCGAGGATGAATGCACTTAGCAGACAGTTCGACTCTTTAAACCCTAATTCTGCATGTACGACCAATACCTTTGGAGAGGGAGCATCAACATATCAAGAGGACTATTACGAGGGCAAGGCAGTTTAGAAGAGCATATCGAGTATGTCGATATGGTTGGGAACAACAATCAAAGGCCCAACAATTCATACTCCAGCACTTACAATCCCGGATGGAGGAACCACCCGAACTTTTCCTATAGGAATAATTCGAGGAATTTCCAAAAATCGAGAGGAAATGGGTAGCCGCAACCGCCTGACACCTATCTGGAGAATATGATAAAAAACTTCATTTGGACGCAATGGGAAGCAAATACTGAATTTCAGCAGCGACATTCACAGACGGATACGATGATCGAAGAGTTAAGATCATTTGTAAAGGATCTCACCAACAGGCAAAAGACGCTAGAAATTCAAGTAGCTCAAATTGCCAACCAGATCTCCAGAGTACCGGGGAAACTACCAAGAAAGTCATAGGTCAACCCAGTAGAGCAGTGCAAGACAGTGACATTACGGAGTGGAATAATGCTGAAAGAGATGCCAAGCCGGTTGGTTGCTAGACCGGAACCAGGACTCGAAATAAGGGAACCTCCGAGGGAAACCAGGAAGGAAGAAGACGAAGACATAAATTGGGAGCCTTCCGCAAAAATGCAACCACCCTTGACGGTGCCATTTCCCCAGCGATTGACCCATGCGAAGAAAGATGCTGAGTTTGGTAAATTTCTAAACATGATAAAATCGATCTCAGTAGAGGTGCTGATACTCGAAGCGCTGCACCAAATGCCCCAATTCGTGAAATTCATGAAAGATATTTTGGTACTCCGTAGGAAGGTCGAAAAGTCTGAGACAGTGGCCTTCACAGAGGAATCAAGTGCTTACCTCCGGAACGAGACCACTCAGAAACTTTGTGGTCTAGAGAATATGATAGAAAACTTCATTCGGACGCAATGGGAAGCAAATACTGAATTTCAGCGGCGACATTCACAGACGGATACGATGATCGAAGAGTTAAGATCATTTGTAAAGGATCTCACCAACAGGCAAAAGACGCTAGAAATTCAAGTAGCTCAAATTGCCAACCAGATCTCCAGAGTACCGGGGAAACTACTAGGAAAGTCAGAGGTCAACCCAGTAGAGAAGTGCAAGGCAGTGACATTGCGGAGTGGAATAATGCTGAAAGAGATGCCAAGCCGGTTGGTTGCTAGACCGGAACCAGGACTCGAAATAAGGGAACCTCTGAGGGAAACCGGGAAGGAAGAAGACGAAGACATAAATTGGGAGCCTTCCGCAAAAATGCAACCACCCTTGACGGTACCATTTCCCCAGCGACTGACCCATGCGAAGAAAGATGTTGAGTTTGGTAAATTTCTAAACATGCTAAAATCGATCTGAGTAGACGTGCCGATACTCGAAGCGTTGCACCAAATGCCCCAATTCGTGAGATTCATGAAAGATATTTTGACACTCTGTAGGAAGGTCGAAAAGTCTGAGACAGTGGCCTTCACAGAGGAATCAAGTGCTTACCTCCGGAACGAGACCACTCAGAAACTAAAAGATCCGAGGAGTTTCTATATCCCGTGTTATATAGGGACGACCCTAATTAGCAAAGTCTTCTGTGATTTGGGCACTAGTGTGAGCTTAATTCCCTATACCCTATGCAAAAAGCTAGGGTTGGGGAATTTAAAGGTCACCACTATGACATTGCAGTTGGATGACCATCATACCGATACCCACTGGGGATTCTAGAAGATGTGCCTATTAAGGTGGAAAATTTTACACTTCCGACCGACTTTGTGGTCATGGAAATGGAAGAAGATCTGAAGATACCCGTTATCCTAGGACGACCATTTTTAGCAACTGCCGAAATGGTCATTAACGTTAAGAATCACAAGCTGACCCTAAAAGTAGGAGATGATAAGATGGAATTTGAGCCTGCTAGCGCGGCACGTCATGGACCCGAGTCAGGGAAGTACGTTATTCCAGTCAGAGCTAAAGAGGATAGCGTAGATAAAGTATTCGAGACAGATGAATGGAGGTTTACATAACCTCCGGAGCCGAGTTGAGATAATGGAGTGTGGTCGAGCTAAAAGAACTTAAACAAAGCATTTCTTGGGAGGCAACCCAAGTTTAGTTTTTACTTGTTTTTGACTTAATTGCATTCATTTTTGTAATTTGTACTTTAATTTCTAGCATTTAGCATTTTTTAGCATGAATTAGGACTAGAAAGAACCTGCTAGGTAAACAAAAAAATTATTTTGAGCCTACACGGCGGGGCATGTGGGAGAATTCGGACCGTGTTGCACTTCGGGAGAGAAACAGGGGGGCACACAGCCAGGCCGTGTGGTTTCACACGATCGTGCCCCCAAGCCGACTCATCTCCCAGTGGCGCACACAGCTAGGTCGTGTGTTTACACACGACCATGTCGTGCAGGGAATAAAAGGGTCGCACCATGTGTTTATTTTTATAGGTATAGTGCCCACCTAGTCCACATAGAGAGTCTGCACCTACACCATCATCTTTTTCTATTTTTGAGCAGGATGCAGGTACATCCGCCTACGATTTCTCCAAGTTTCGATCGTGCCTCGACGACATATACACCGAGCAGCAGACGCAAAGGCAGCGATGGGAGGAGCAGAGCGCCTACATGTAGGCGGAGTTTCAGGGCCTATGGGAGCACTTCTAGTGGGTCGAGGAGTTCTACGATGAGGCTTGAGTTCATTTCCAAGAGGAGGTTGCCTACCGTTAGGAGGTCAGACAAAACATGCGCGCCCAATAGGTACAGTGGGATAGGGAGGAGGAGCACAGAGCAGTCGCTGCATCCACCAGCTCTCATATCGACCATATGTACATGTGACATCAGCGGTTGAGCACCAAGTTCTCCCAGGAGCCAGACATACCGAGGCTACCTGACTTCCCCCCTCAACCACCGTATTAGAGGTATGATTTCATATAAGTCTGGGGGGCCCAAGTTTTGATTTATTTTATTTCTAGCAGTAGTTTCTATCCTGATATTTGCATTTTAGCTAACATTCATTTGTTCATGCATAGGTTGTTTAGTTTCTTTCAGCACTTAGTTCTTGCTATCTATAAGCTGACTCAGTAGTATTTTTAAAAGTTTTCTTCATGAATTATTTCCATGGGTAGATTAACTTCATTTATCTCGTGGTATTTTATTTGCTCTAATGGATGCTCTAAACTTAAACTGGTTAGCTTTTATTTTACACCTACACATGACGAAAATTCTGAAAGGGAAAATCTAGTATGTACCTAGTTATAATTCATCTCAGTAGTCTAGTACTTTGGAATCCATAGATGACTCTAGATTTAGCATTTTAGTTACTGGAGATGCTTAGATTGTGAAAGTCCATTCGAAAAAATCAAAATCCCAAGAGAGAAAAAAAATGAAAATAGAAAAGAAAAAAGAAAGAAAAAAAAGAGTAAAAAAAATGAAAAGGATTATGAGGGATAAAAAATAGTTGTCGTGGGTGGAAATGGTTAGGTGTCCCTTTGAGACCGAGTTAGGTTACTGGAGAAACACCTATAAATTTCTCTCAATACCGAGCACGTCATTGAGACTTTGTGCTAGATCTAGGGAACGACCCTTGCTTAGGGTGGACCAATGCCTAAAAGTCGGAGACCTTAGGAAAGCTATAAGATGACGACTTAACTTACTTTGGAACGAGTATCTCTTAAGGAGATTTGCTTAGGACATGCACGAGAAGCTAACTTAGTGAATTTTTTAGAGCATATATATTTGCTTTGATTGAAAATGTCACTTGATAAATCTAGTTAGCATGATAAGTATGGAACAATACCTTTTTAAAATTTTATGGCACTGAAGTTTGCTTGAGGACAAGCAAAGACTTAAGTCTGGGGGAATTGATGTGAGCAAAATATATAGAGTTTTAGGAGTAGTTTTCGCTCACATCTTATTGCATTTTATATTTGACTCTTGCATATTTCACTTTATTTTGTATGCATTTCTTATTTTCTAATTCGGAGATTTGCTCTTTGTACTTTTGTGTGCAGGATAACATTCTACGAGGAAAATGGTGCACTTTTGGAGCAAAAGGAAGGCATTTGGCAGCTAGAACCGAAGGACACACGGCCTGGCCCTGTGAATCCACACGGCCAACCCCGGAGCACACACCAGTGCCACACACAGCCAGACCATGTGAATCCACACGATCGTGTGGCGCTAGGGCGATTTTGACGCGGTTCAATTTTTTTTAGGGTTCGGGAAGATCCAGCCTCATGTTTATATAAAGGAAGCTACGCCCAAACCCTAGGGGAGAGGCACAACAGTCGAGACGGCACACTCACTCCCTAAAAAGCTTCGAGAACTCGCAATGGGGAGGAAGGAAGCCACTCGAGGACCAAATTCTGCGCTTCAATGCCGAGGAGAAGAACCAAAGTGCATTGTAATTCGCTTTCCTTACATAATTTGTATTATATCTATGAATTCAATCATGCTTTGTGTTTCTCTTCTCGTATTTATGGAGTAGATTCTCCAATTCTAGGATTAGGGAGTAGTTTGTGTGCGTAGAATATACTATTTCAAATATATGTCTGTTCTCAATTTCATATTTGCAATTGGTGATTGTCTAGATCGATAGTTATTTATTTTGGTCTTCTATTTACTGTGTGTACCTGATACGAGGGGTGACAACCCTCATATCAAAGATTTAGGAGAATTAAGGAGGAACCTAAGGGTGTGATAGAGTCAGAAATGAGACATGTTCCAACTCATCACAAGGATTGATCTGACATCCTCGTACTTCCTATCCCATCCTAAAGGTAGGGGTCGACCTGGTATGACAGAGGTAGTTCCCGATAGATGCGAAGACTCATCGGGGAAGTGTATAATGTCCCTTCCACAAGACCATAATTATACGTCTAGATAATGCCCAATTGATAGCGTGTTCTGCAACACACAAGCGAAATCGAAATCCTAGAATTCCCTCAGAAGACTTGTAGCAACCCTTCTCTTTCTCCGTGTGACACCGTACTAGAGTTAGGACTGCAAACAAACCTCATAAGCACAACCCTTAACATTAAACTCCGAACAATAATGTCCACTGAACAATTGATACTCGAATCTCAGTCCCTATGGGATCGATAATCTTTTTATTACTTGATGTCATTTGTGCACTTACGGGCATTGAGCACGAGCGCATGCACGCGCGCTTTGAGTCCTCGACGGTTCCCGTCGTGAGATTTGAGGTCGCGTTCGCGTGCATCACATGCCCAACGTGAAGAAAGTCCTCTTCTCTATAAAAAGAGGGCTTGGCTGGCTTTGGGAGGTTAATGCTTAACTTCCAATCATACTCCCAAGTGATGTGAACGATTTTCTTCCCTCTTCCTTGTTCTTATTTCTATCTTATTGTAAGAGGGAGAGGATTGTGTAAGAAGGGTTACCTCCACCTTGTTTAAGCTAAAGGAGAGACTAGTGAATAGAGTTGAGGAGTGATTCGCCTTATGAATCGTCCGTGGATTAGCGGCAAGGGTCGTGAACCATGTTACATCCTTGAGTTTGAGATTACTCTCTTGTTTTATTCTTGCTTAGCTTAACTATCTTTGTTTTAGCTTTATTATTAGTTTTCCGCTGCACAAATGATTCTTGTATACGATTAAGACGAACGAAGTCCATCGTACACGAAAGGCTATTCAACCCCCCTTCTAGCCGGGCCACGATCCTCCAACATAAAATCCTCCGTAACTTTGAAGCAAACAACCATTTTATCCTCGAACAATAAGCCCTCTAAGGTTCGATGGATTGCCTTCATAGACTATATTACTGGCACTGGCATAACCGTGAACTTTGAGCATATTGATGGGAAAGATAATCAGTTAGCTGATGCCCTATCCCGATTAATTAATTGTCTTATTTTTGCAGAATGACAGGAAGAGAAAATGAGCAGACTCCAACACATAGCCCCTGCTATTTAGGAGTTAAGGAACAACCCCAACCAGGAAGCTTAGATGCAGCTCATTTCAGTGATACAGGTAATTACCCAATCACTGAAGCCTATGAGCAATTGCTCCAAGCCCTCCAGGAGCAACTACAACAAGGGATCTCCCTCAACAGAATGCATGAGATGGAATGCCAACTCAACAAACTACTGCAACAAGCCATCTAGGAAGCAAATAGAGCCCTTCGGTAGCTCAAGTTGCTACACTCACTGAAGACACAAGAATATAGGAAAAGGAGTACCCCTCGAAATTGGTGGGGGGACTGGTACCCGGTTACCGTCCAAATTGACAAGCAACTAGAAACAACTGTTAAACTGACAGAAGACGCGACTAGGAGGATGATTTCTTTTAGGCTGTAAAGATGTACTCTTTGCGGACGTGGTGGACCCGTGAAGAATCAAAGGACTCAACCACTACCCTGTGTTTAAATAGTAGGATAAGATTGCACTACCTACATAATATAAAAAGTAGTACGTGAGTGAGCTATAAAAAGATTCCTTCTTATCGAAGGAGGTACGTGAGTGAGTTGTAAAAAGATTCCTTCTTATCGAAGGAGGTATGTGTGTGATCTGTAAAAGGATTTCCTTCTTATCGAAGGTGGTATGAGCATGTGATGATGGGGCCCCATGAGCACCCAGCATCTCTACCTAACTTCTATATAAGGAGGGAAACCATACCCTTGCAGGGACATAAAGCGTTACTTGAGCCCTACTTGTGGTCAAGACTCTTGTAAAAGTTTGGGAAATAAGAAGAATCTGTGAGTTTTCTTAGCAGTTATGGGACCTCCTGGTTATCCCCCAGCAAATGAGGCACCAGGACCATCCCAACCAGTATCCCAGCCAGTATTTGAGCAGAGAACTCCAAACACCAGGTTCAGAAGAGATAACAATATTGAAATGTGGAATTTACCATCTGCACAGTAGCAAGGAGGAACTTTATTCGTGATTCCCGAATAGGTTGGATTATTTCATGATGTCTTTTCTAAATGGGAGTCTATTACCCTAAATCATGTTGCGGCACAAGGCTTTATGGATCCAAGGGATAAAATTGAATATATGGAAAATTTATTGGGAGAAATTGAAAAATTAGTATGGATCCAATAGCGCATGACATATCCAACAGATATGATGCCCTAATTAATGTTGCTGAAGGAAGAAGAGGAACCTAGAATATTTTATCCCAGATGTGGAGGGTATTCTCTTCAGAAGATTCAACACAAGGGTCTATATTTTGCAGGATGCTTCCTATAGAGACTTGGAAAAATTATTCTGTAATAATGTGAAGAACATTCTGCAATACATGAATGACTATTTGAAATTAGCTTTAAAATCAGGATGACTTTTTACAGGATCAGAGCTCTTAGAAAAATTCTGGTTAAAAATGTCAGGTGATCTAGGAAGCAGAATTAAGACTTCCTTTGATGAAAAATACTCAGGTCTTACTGTGGGCATCCAATATTATTTGCATATAAGTTTCTAGAGCAAGAATGTAAGGATGCTGCGTTCAAAAGATCATTAAAGAATTTATCATTCTGTAGTCAAATTCCAATACCTGGGTATTACAAGAACTCTCCACATAAAAAGCATGGCTTACGAAGAAGTAGGACTTACAAAGGAAAGCCACATGAATCTCATGCAAGAATTGAGAAGAGAAAGCTTCTGGTGAGAAACAAAAAGTGCAAATATTATTTATGTGGGCAAGAAGGTCACTTTGCAAGAGAATGCCCTAATGATAGGCACAATATCAAAAGAGTAGCTTTATTTGAGCAATTGGAAATTCCTGATGATTGTGATATTTTATCAGTACAAGAAGGGGAGGCGCAAAGCGACGCAATCTTTTGTATTTCTGAAGGCAAGGAAGACTATGAAGACTTGCCAAATCAATTCAAACCCTAACGATTGCTAATGAAAATATATTCATGCTTGGACAAATTAATGGTGGATACAGACCAAGAGTAAAAGTAACAGATGAACAATATAGTTGTATTCACGAATGGCACCTAAATAAAGATATATATCCTCCCCAACCAGACAACTGCATCTGCTGCAAAAACTCTACTCTTAGCAGGGCAAGGATTCATTGTCCAAAATGCCTTGTCACAGCATGTAATCTATGCGACCCTTATTATTTCAACAAAGAAGTTCTAGTGGCACCCACTTCACCAGCACCATTTTTCCCAAGTAAGCTAATCCAAGAACAACAGTATTATATTTCTTGGTGTAGTGGAGAAATAGAAAGACTTCGGAAGGAGGTAGCTTATTATAAGCAGTTATATGAATAAGTTTTGCTAACCAAAGACTTGGAAAGGGATTTTTCGGTGCTTGACAAAGGTAAAGAGATTATATTTGAAGAGGATGAGGAAATAGAAAATGTTCTGTATGAGGAAATTACAAGCAAGATTAATATTACTTCTCAAGAAGAACAAAGACCAAAACTTGTTAAAAATATGTTCTATAATCTCCAAATAGACATAGAAATTCTAGGAATTCCCAGGTTTACGTTAAAAGCTATTCTGGATACAGGTGCAACCACATGCTATGTTGATTTAAATTTTGTTGCAAAGGAGGCACTGGAAGACAACACTTTTATTGTTCACTTTAGCCGAATAAATTCCCAGCAAACCGCAAGAATGAAATTAAAGCAAGGAAGGATGTTTATTGGTGAGAACATCTTCAAAATTCCTTATACATATAGTTTTCCAATGATTCTTGGCGACAAAATACAAATGATCATTGGCTGCAATTTTATTCGAGCAATGCATGGAGGAGTCAGAATTGAAGAAAACATGGTAACTTTTTATAAAAATCTAACCACGATTAATACCTTACCCTCTATTAACATAGTTGCAGCTGTAGAAGAACTGGAATTAGAAGAAGATGAATATATCCAGATTAAAGAAATGATAAATTATTCAGCTGGGCAATCTACAAATAAGCTCCAAGAAAGGTTTGGGCCTCTCCTCAAATCATTAAAAGACCAAGGTTATATAGGAGAAAACCCCTTGCTTCACTGGTCAAAAAATCAAATTGTATGCCAACTTGACATAAAAAATCCAGACTTTATCATTGAGGACAAGCCACTGAAGCATCTGACCCCTCAACAGAAAGAGGCTTTCACAAAGCATATCAATGCCTTATTAGATTTAAAGGTCATAAGGCCCAGTAAGAGTCGACATAGGATAACAACGATTATTGTGAACTCAGGTACTACTATTAATCCAAAAACAGGAAAACAAGTCAAAGGTAAAGAAAGAATGGTGTTTAATTATAAACACCTTAATGATTTGACTCACAAAGATCAATATAGTTTACCTGGAATTAATACCATTCTCAGGAAGGTGGGCACAAGTCAAATTATCTGGACAAAGAAGAACTCACTATCCGAACCAATTGTCAAGCAATCATAAGTTTCTTTGGGAAATCCTCGAACAATAATCCCTCTAGGGTTCGGTTGATTGCCTTCACAGACTATATTACTGGCACTGGCATAACCGTGAACTTTAAGCATATTTATGGGAAGGATAATTAGTTAGCTGATGCCCTATCCCAATTAATTAATTGTCTTATTTTTGCAGAATGGGAGGAAGAGAAAATGAGAAAACTCTAGCACATAACCCTTGCTATTCAGGAGTTAAGGAACAACCCCAACCAGGAAGCTCAGATGCAGCTCATTTCAGTGATACAGGTAATTACCCAATCACTGAAGCCTATGAGCAATTGCTCCAAGCCCTCCAGGAGCAACTACGACAAGGGATCTCCCTCGACAGAATGCACGAGATGGAATGCCAACTCAACAAGCTACTGTAACAAGTCGCCCAGGAAGCAAATAGAGCCCTTCAACAACTCAAGCTGCTACACTCACTGAAGACACAAGAATATAGGAAAAGGAGTACCCCTCGAAATTGGTGGGGGGACTGGTACCCGGTTACCGTCCAAATTGACAAGCAACTAGAAACAACTGTTAAATTGACAGAAGACACGACTAGGAGGATGATTTCTTTTGGTCTGTAAAGATGTACTCTTTGCGGACGTGGTGGACCCGTGAAGAATCAAAGGACTCAACCACTACCCTGTGTTTAAATAGTAGGATAAGATTGCACTGCCTACATAATATAAAAAGTAGTACGTGAGTGAGCTGTAAAAAGATTCCTTCTTATCAAAGGAGGTACGTGAATGAGTTGTAAAAAGATTCCTTCTTATCGAAGGGGGTACGTGTGTGATCTGTAAAAGGATTTCCTTCTTATCGAAGGTGGTATGAGCATGTGATGATGGGGCCCCATGAGCACCCAGCATCTCTACCTAACTTCTATACAAGGAGGGAAACCATACCCTTGCAGGGACATAAAGCGTTACTTGAGCTCTACTTGTGGTCAAGACTCTTGTAAAAGTTTGGGAACTAAGAAGAATCTGTGAGTTTTCTTAGCACTCCTTATTTCTTTTTCTTTCTCAACATTGTTCGATCCCAACATTTCATTTACTTTTGCTTTTTGGTATCAAAGCAAGGTTTTATGCTTGCTAAGAAAATGTTTGTAGCGTAAAAATTAGGGTTAAGGTAGGAAAGGAAAGGAATTAGCGTATAAAATTTAATCTCTTTCTCGATTATCTTAAATCTCAGAAGTCATTCGAGAGTTGTTGGTATTATGCTAACCTGTTTAGCAAAAGGACAAGTCCTAACTTGGCAATGAAGGCTAGGATGCCAATGTAAGACCAAGGGCACACTTGTATGCACTGAACTAAGTAAGAAACTACCCTGCTCGATGACCACACATGTCTGAGGTTTGGGAAAAATCTATTAAGGGTCGGTACAAAGCGCAAACACCTAACCTAGAATACCTTGACCTTGCATCCGTGCCCAAAGTTACTACAAACCAATTATCCCATAACCTTGCTACCACCTACGATAGAGTTTGTTTATCATCCAAAGTGAACCTAAAATACTTCAAACTCATCCTTGAAAAATATCAGACCATGGAAAAGGAGGTCTCGAAGCTAAAAATTGTTGTTGAAAACCTAACCATTTTCTATACAGAAAACAAACCTCTTACTAAACAGGAGGTTCAAGAGCTTGTTGCAGAAATAGCAGAGCAACCAAAGCTAGTAGAAACTGAAGCCCTACAACTAATAGAAGTATTGAGTAAAAAGATTGAACGTGTTACTTTGCAAGCTGAAAGGGTGGGCTTTCTCATGAGCAATTACATAATCACAAAAAGCACTCAGAGCTACAAAGAAGAAGTAAAAGCTACAGAGCAACTTGAATTGCCTTCTATTGGGTTTGCAAAGCCCAGCGATTATCAAGGATCAACATCTGGAAATTTTGCGATTATCAAACAAAATAATACAAAACTCCAACTCTTGGTCCAGATAGTTAAAAGTTTAAAGGATATTCAAGCTGATCTAAAGATAATAACTGAGATATGAACAGTGGTGTAATGGAGAGGCTAATCTTTTTATAACCAAGGGATTGGTTGGATGTCTCTCTAATACACCTAATGTTAGGTTTGCTTATGAAGTCCAAGGAGTAGTGGACTATCTAACAAGCCATGGAGTAAGAGCATTACCAGGGAAGAGATACACCACAGAAACTCTGCGAGGATTACATTGGATGATTAGACCCACAGAAGTCTTCATACCAATACAACCAACTGAGGTAAACAGTAGAAATCTTATTGATGGTAGAATTTCTTTAAGTTTCACTAATTATGTTGCAGCAAGAGTGGCAAGACCACCTCATTATAACTCAAGAGATGAGGAGATTTCAAGTGATGAAGAAGATTTGAAGTCCTCACATACTATTGCAGCTTTAATTGAAATACAACTAGGAGTGTTTGAAGAAGCTAACAAAGATAATTTAATAGATTTGGAAGTAGGCTATTTTGAAGACATTAAGGATGATAAGGTTTCAGAGGAAGACACGCAACCATACATCCTAGTACATAAAATAACTGATACTGCTACTATAATAGAAAGGAAATCTTCTGGTACTGCATAATTTGATCTGGCGGCTGATCGTGACTTCCTTATAGAGCCCAAAGGGCGAGCCCTAATTTCAACAAGACTTAGCTTGGAAATTCCCTGAGGAACTTATGGCCGAATAACAACTAAATTCGGTGTCACATTGTGATTGGGACTTGATGTGGGGGCCGGAGTAATTGATAGCGATTACAGAGGAGAAGTGATGCTTTTGATATTTAATCATTCAGATTATATTGTTAAAATCAATCAAGGACAAGCTATTGCTCAAATTATCTTTGAAAAGATAATTCACTCGAATATCTATCAAGTACCGGCATTAACAACAACCCAAGGAAGACTAGGAGGTTCTGGTTCAACACCTCAGCAGGATTATTCCCAACAAGACCCCGAAATTTTTGACAAATTGATGCCAAAGGAAAAACATGTGATCTCGAATCTTCAGGAAAATCTATTAGAAAACCCTGCAGGAACTACAAGCACATGGGCCTCTGTACTCCAGTCCAGGGATCTTTCTTTAGATGATTCTGATAATTATCTAGATCATATACAGTATTTAGCGGGATTATCCACAAATTATCTATCTCCTACCGGTGATCTACCCATTTGGGATTCTTATTCTGATGATACCGATGAAGATCTAATTAATCCTTTCGCAATAACAGGTGGTGGGAGATTTGATCTGATTGCGACCAATGTTGATTTAATCGAAGAAAATTTTCCGTTGGTATAGGCACATATCCTTTCGATGCTTCTTGGATCGAACTTACTCCTTTTCCACTTGCATATCCCACCCCACCCTTCCATACAACCATCAATTTCTAGGATGGTGAAACTGTTTTCTGGTGGAACTTCTAGGTCAAGGAGTTTCTAAACTAAGTCTTTGATTTGCTTTACCAAGATCCAGTCCTGAGAATTCATCCGTTTTTCTCCTGTGTTGTTAGTTTTTGCATACAGAGGACTCAATAATTTTTTCATATTAGGGATATAATTTCTTGCATAGTTTAGGAGTCCTAACCATGAGCGCATGCTATGCTTAGTCTTGAGCTCTTCTTCTTTAAAATCTATGATTTTAGAGATAATATGAGGTTGGAGTTTTATCTTTCTATTGCAATCCTTGCCCTGCTAAGAGTAGATCTTTTGCAACAGATGCAGTTGTCTAGTTGGGGAGGATATAGTTATATTCACGAATGGCACCTGACTAAAGATATAATATACAACTCCAATTCCTGTCCAGATAACTGAAAGTTTAAAGGAATCCAGACGCGAGCTTGAGATTAGTTGCTATTAGAAGATCCATTTCTAGAGTCACATCCGACCTATTGACCTAGAAATATAAGGATATTTACATGCATGAATTATATATAATCGATCGATGTTCTTAAGGGATTTTTCTTTCATTTTATCTGAGACAAAAAAATGTCCAAATATCACACGACTAAAAAAAAAAGGACTACGGACTCTTTTTCTTGGTCGAGCACTTCCTTTAAGGTTAAGGGCCTGCATCGCCAACTGGAGCAGGGAGAAAAGAACAGGAACGAGAGATGACAACTCGACCGATAAAAATAGGGACGACTGAGACCAGGAGCGATCCCTGTCCACACGGATAAACTCCCATTAAAAAATATATGACTCTTATGACTATCTAAAAAAAAAGAGAGAAATCAAAAAATAGATGTCAAAAAATTGAATTGGACACTACTGCTGCTGCACGTAACTCTGAAGGCACGAATTCAACGATCCATGGTAGATGGTCATGGAAAGAAAAAAAAAGTCCCACTGAGGAGGACGAGGACAACGACAAAAGAAAGATTTTCTAGCTAATGCGATGTTCCATCAGCAGGACCATAAATAGCTACCGTAGCTGATGTAGCGAAACATCATTGGGAACTTTTTTGCTTCTTGATAAAAGTTCCAGCGAGTCCCGATATACTTGTGCACTCCAGACCTTGCAATTGATTTTGGCAAAATAATCCAAAATGCATTTGCAACAAAAAATTCTAGTATACACAAATATACATATATTAGGATAGAACTCACCATTTTCAACATTACACAAGAAACTATCCAGATTCGTGCAAATATTTTCAGGTGATCTCATTAATAAACATCAGTCATGATTTTATAAGTTTGTTGTAAAGAATTTGAGGAACTTAAACAGGCAACCAACAATAAACCCTCAACAAATATTCCGAGGTCTCACTCTCCTTCCATTTGCATCCGTGCCATCAAGTTCGTCACCTGCGTAGACACTGGACACTGCAGAAGTTCTACCCCTCTTAGCAACATATCGTAGAAGCTCAGTCATAATAGAAGGGCAACTGACCTTCAAGTATTCAAATCCCTCCGTTTGCATTACAGCTGCATATTTCACCAGCGAGAAAATCATCAGAATTTAGCCGGCCGGTGTAAGAGACCATAATCCATTTAAATTATCTAGAAATTGCATATTTAAAGTTTTGTGCTTCCAAAACAATTTTTAGAAAAAACATACTAAACATTGTTTTTGATTACACGGCAGCCTTGATTTACAGAACCTATGGTAGGGAAGCTGGTTGGTGTTGTAGGAAGTCATATCACTCAACATACAAAATCAGATCCAAGACGAAATTGTTTTCATGCTTTCAGTTACCCTAACTAAAGAAACATTGTATGTGGGTCAGCTGGTTCCACTGACTGTTGTGAATCAAATCAGGACCAAAAAGAGAGTATATGTATGTATGATTATGGACAGTGGACACCTCCCAACGCTAACTGAAAGTTAAACTGCAATCTGGCCAGGAGATGGGTCATGCATGGAGAGAGAGAGATGTTATGACACAGGGAGATGTGCTGTCCACTACAAAGGCAATACTTGTGTTGAAAAACTAGTCAGCCATATACATTAAGATAATCAATCATGGAGTCGCCATGAGAGAAGGATATCATCTAATGTTTTTAGCAGAAAAAAATTGAGTTAAAACGAAAGCAATCAAGGTTGATTGTTCATAGCTTTTTATCAAGTCCAAGATTCGAAATTTCAAACCATGCCAAAGTTTCGATCTTTGACTAGAATAATATTATTTCAGTATCATGCCGATATTTCGATGTATGGTGCCGATAATGGATTGGAGTTGAAGAAGGAAGAAGGCGAAACATAGAAAAGAGACATTGTCTATGCTGAACATGATTTTAAATCTTGTATCATACCGAGCAAAACAGTCGAAATATATCATTCCGATAAATTATCAAAACTCAATACCACTTATCATAATCAATCTTCTTTCTTTGCTTCACCTCCTTCATCATCTAACTTCTAATCGGTTGCCAGCACCATGCATTGGAGCATTTGCACGATACGGAAACAATATCTTTCTAATTAAAGACTGAAACTATGACACGCCTCGAGATTTTAAACTTTGGTATTAAGTGGTACTGAGTTTCGATGATTTACTAGAATGATACATTTCGACCATTTCATCCAGCATAGTACAAGATTTCAAAACATGATCAAATCCTAAATGAAAGCAATTTGTTTGAAAATTAAAATCAAAACTCATGAAGGACACGAAACCCTTTTCATCGAGATATCCATACTATAAACAAAATCACCAACACAACGCATAATTACTTGCTGATACATAATCAGAATAAAAAAAAAAGTTCACCTTTATGTGTTGAGTTATCTCGGGTTCTGTTGGATAAATATACCAAAAAAGAACTGCATTTAGTAGAGGGAAGACCTTAGGATAAGAAATTAGCTGACCTCTCAAATTCTCAGGTGAAGCAACAAATTTAAGACAAACGAACTTAAGCTGAAAACAATGGTGCTGCTCGGCCAGAGCCAGTGTAGTGGCCACAGTATTTATAGTAACATCCTCACATAACTTGGCTTCACAGAGTAGTTTAAGCCTTTCTACTGCATAGCGGTCTGCAGCAGCAAGTAAATGCTGAGTCATTAGAGTGGAAGCACACTTTGAGTTAAGACCAGTAACCTCTTCCAAGTCAGGTAGTGAATCCCAGTATATGAAATGGAGCAAAGCCTAAAAAAAAAGCACATTTAACAAAAATAAATAAAAATCAATTAGTATGACAAAAAGGATGATCATATAACTTGCAGTACATTGAAGCAACTAATGGAATAAGAAAGATAATATACTCCTCACACTGCTTTGTAAACTAATGGAAAATAACACAATTGGACATCACAATATGAAAAGAATGGTAATAGAATATATCATACAAGTCCACATGTGCCCTTTCATTGAGAAGCCCCAACTTGTCAGGTAATTAAGTGCATAACATTATAATAGAGGATGAGAAGCATAAAATCAGACCGCGGACATACAATATTTAGCATAAAGGTCAAAAGAAAAAAACTACCTTAAAAATCGGAGCTTCCATGTCTTCTACCTTTAAGCAGTGCATGTTACTATCTTTCATTGGACCAAAAAGCTGTGCCCTAAATACTGGTGATCGAGCTGCTAATACCACCTTATGAGCATGGAAAATCTCATCATCAACTTCAAAACTCACATCAGTTGCCTCTTCACTATGAAGAAGCTGGCCAAAATGCTGAGCTATGTTTGACGGAGGCACTGGTATGGTATAAATCTTGGGTCCTTCGGTGAAAGATCTAACAACACCAACAGTACAATTAACTAATAGGCAATCATCCTTGAGGTAATCTGAGGTCTCCAAGGCAGTTCTTTTGAAGAAACGCTTATATCCCCTGCAAAATTAACGATGGATATTATCTCATAAATAGTATTTTTATCACTCAAAGCATTTTCCTAAAAATATTCTATAACTCACAGTTGCAATTTTTAATGCATAAAAAGCACAAAGCAAAAGTAATAGATTAAAAAAAAACCTTGCTTATCAATATTTTTGAACAAAATGAATGAAGAAACTAGTTTATTTCATAGTTGATGTGTAGAAAACAAAGTAGGAAAAGACACTTTCGAATCAGATAATTCTGATCTAGCTAACTTTTAAGTGTAAGGAACACAGTTGATGTTTTCCCAACTCAAATATAAGTTTCTCTTGATGGCCATTGAAGTTTGTAAACAATTAGATATCCAGCTCAATGAAGAACAAGCCTACCAACTAAAATGAAGTATAAAGAACACAAAAATGGCAAAGGCAGCAGAGCAAACATAAAACTCTATTAATAGGTTGTATTTGCAGTAAGTGTCTACGGACAAGAATTATCTATTGTTGTCAATATGATACAATTCACAATTTGTATCATACAATACATTACAATTCACATGTCAATCGATGCAACTCTTATATATGAATTCGAAATGAAAAGAACGTGACAATTTGATATAAATCTTATTTTATAAGTTTCTAAAATTAAGAAAAAATTGTCAAAAATTGAATCTGATCAATTAAAAGTAAATATAGTCCCGCTAACAAAAATAAATTCAATATGGAAATTATATCAAAAGAGGGTGAATCAAAGTCAAAGATGACAAAGAATAAGAAAATTTTTCACATGGGCATAAAGTGAATGATAGTTAAAGTGGATTTGACACTTAACAATAAGTAAGAAAGACTTTTTATAAACAAAATGTCAATGAGCGAAAAATGAAACAGTACTCAGAAATCACATCATTTTGAACTCCTCTGCATTTCATGATAATGATTTTTCTATTTCAAAGCATTTGATGACAAGTTTCTATTGCTCAGTTTGCCAATATAAAATGAGCATACATTGTAATCAGTGTAATATATAAATTGATATACTTTGTTATAAATCATCATGTTAAATGGAATATTTCGTTATTTTACATATTTTTGGATTGCAAAAATATTTTAAATAAAATAAAACTTATTTAAATATGATTTTTTTCTTGTTTTCAAAGATCTGTTAAAATAATTCATGACAAAAATTTTAATTTGACAAACTTAGTCTTTGTAAATTTAGCATATGCTTATGCAAAAATCTGTGTCTAAGAAAATTTTAATGATCTTAACAGCAAATATACATGTATGGTTACTAGGAACTAAAGGGGGAAAAATTAAAGAAATGGAAAGTGATAAAATAAATTCATAAGTCCACCAAATTTCAAATACAATTTCAATAAATCAATAAATGCCAAAATATTGAACACCCCCACAAAAATCCTGAAGTAGTAAAATTTAGAAAATAAGGGATATATTTCTAAACAGGCTCCACATAAAGCTATATCATTAGTGATACACATATCATATTAATTTCTCTTTTCCTTAGGTTAGGAAAAAAAATATCTAATTTACAACTTACATGGTGCTGACAACTTGCATTTCATATATATGGTATTTTGTTGACTTTGGAAGTGCATCAGTATATGCTTTTCTGTCAACTTGCATTTCATTTCTACCTAGTGTATGATAGGTTCACTCCTATAGCAACATAGTCATCTTGGACACTGGAATGGGCTTAGGTCTAATCACCCATCAAAGCAAGGGGCTTCAAGGCTAACTAACCCAACTCACATCTATGCCTAGGTTGGGTATGAGTCTCAGAAAAGTGTTCTACCTCCGAAGTGGAGCAATGATCATGATGGTGTTGCCTAAGTAACAACAAGAGTTAAGTGTGTGCTATATTGGTTTAAGATCTTTCTCCCTTGCTAAGTTATTGATCATACTTGCAACATAATCTTTAACCCATTCTTAGTTATCCACTCTAGATTATAAGGTTTTAAGATCATCTTCCATTCTTGATACCTACCACCTAAATCTTTTATAGTGGGATTTCTTGTCATTCTTGATATGAAGGTTTGACAAGTAATGAAAATACACAGTAAAGTGACAAGTAAAATAAATAAATAAAGGTCATTAATTTTTTAATATTATTTTTATTTTATGAGAAGTAGAAACAAATATTATGTCAAAAATGGAAAATGCACTGGTCTACCTACATCAACTAATTTAAACAATATATATCAATGGGAGAAACAAAATTAGCGAGTAAATGTGGGTATTTTTTCACTGTGAAGTGTTCCTTTAAGTAAATGGTGGCGGTCATGAGAGGTACAGTGTAAGTGGATAGAAGGGAAATGCCAATAGCAAGGTGGATTTGAAGGAAGCCGGCTATTAAAGTTGTGGTCCAAATGGAAACTTACAGGTCCATAGGAGGTCAAAGGAGGAGGGGCAAGGGTAAGGTCACTCAAATATGTGGTGACATCAGCTGCAGTAGCGAGTGTAAGCAATAAGCACTAACAACATAAGAGCAAGGGAAACAACACAATAAGAAATATGCCCTAGTACATGGGATTCTATTCCCTTTTATAGACTCAAAACAAGAGCTGAACCATTTTATATAAAAACAGGGTTTGGTTTTTTCAAAAATTATAATTCCCTAATAATTATACTCAGCCTTTTATTTCTCTAGACTGCTTCATTAAACTTGGGCAATTGCATTAACATTGTGGATATTCTTTTTCCCTTAAGATATTGCTCTATAGATGATAAGAAATTGCATATTTTATTATATATCCATCTTTGTATCAGTAAATTAGCAACCTCAAACTGAGCAATTTACAAGAAAAAATTACTTGGCTACAGGTTAAGATTAGCTGGCCTATCCCAGTGTGAGCAAGATTATCATTGCTAATTACTTCCATGTTACATATCATATAGAATTAGTGAACTATGACAATCTGAACAATGGTATATCATGTCATTTCAGTATGCATGCAAAGGGAAAACAGATCTAAGCACTTGTGATGAGTCATCCCAAGAAGGATGATGAGTGAACCAAGCAAAAGTTCTCGCACACATTCCCGAGCATTCTCAAGTACTCTCACTGATGAGTATAAACATTCAATTCATTCTTTCAGTTACAATGCTACATCAACAAATTTGACAACCCATAGTTTTCACCTTAACAACATTCATTCTCTTGCACAGGTGGAGGGTTCAATCTTCTATCATTGCAATATAAACAAATAAAAGTCCGCTAACATCTTGCAAATAATTTATTCAAAGAACATTCAAATGAAACTAGTAATATTATTCTTAATATCCAATTTTTTCAGGAGAAGAAAAAGAATTAATTAGATTTCTAAGTCGTAGTGAATCACTTTTCTTTGAAATGAAAAACTTGATAATCAGTATTCTAATAGGTAATAAATGGGAATTCCAACCCCTACCAAAAGTGGCAAGATCTCAAAATTCCATTGCCTTCCTTTTTGCATTACTTATATGCCCAAACATAAGTTAGTAGTTCATGTAATCAAACTCAAGATAAAGACACTATCACAATTTAGTAAGGTACTTGAAAAACATATCATTTACCATTCTACCAAACAAAATAATTGAATTTCTTACGAATTCATCTCTCAGGTACTAGATTTCTTTTCTTTGAAGGATTGTTCCAAAGAAATGGCAACCAAAGTGTGCAACCCAACTCACCACATGCTTCCACGGTATTTAAGGGTGTAGGGGCCGCTCTCCAGCGTCCTCCCAAAGTGGGTATGAATCTTGTGCCGCTCCTTCCCGCTCTGGTCCAGCAGCGTGAGCTCGAAGAGCGCCCTCACATCTGTGCCCTCACTGGCGAGGGCCACGAAGAGGGACACATACGACGCCCGGTCCTCCTCGCTCTTCCCGTCGGGGTAGAAGTAGATGGCCCAGTCATAGCCCCCAACCCTGAACGTGTCCGAAGTCGCGTACTTGCCCACCCCCATCCCCTTGATCAGCGAGTACCCGGAAATCTTGAAGTGGTGCGAGCCGTTCACCGTCTCGGTGACCGAAGTCGAAGTCGTCTCTGTCGGCTGCTGGCTAGGCGCAGAGGACTGCAACGACGCGGAGGCGAAGGGCCGGTCGGAGGTGCCTCCTCGGAAGGCCCTACTGCTACCCATACCGAGACAGACGCAGACCGATTCGACGGAACCGATGCGAATGCGATGTAGGGTTCCGACTCAGGAACAGACCTACGAGCAAGCCGCAAAGGTCTACGGCAAAATTAACCGAGGGTTTTCCAACAACAGATCGAGACTGAGACGATCTTCCAGGATCAGGGTTCGAATTTGCGATGAAGCGAATGAAATTCGACAACGAGATCGTAACGAGGACGAGTCGGAGTCGGAGTCGGAGTCGGAACGAGGGGATCGCATACATTCAGGGTGGAGACCACCTATATATGTAGAGAGAGAGGGAGCGGAATTAGACGATTAAGTAGATCGTCACTAATTATTACTAGAATACTCACCGAATTTCTATACCTTACGTATAACAGGGGATTTCAACTAGGCCTGCCTAATTGCACCTTTGCAATGCCACCGAATCTAGTGGTAAGGTTGTGGGTAATTATAAACTGTGTCGATCGTAAAGTACGGAAATGACAAGGAAGCTTAGACCACTGCACGTTCAATTTAAGGAGTGCTTCACGTGCTTCTGTTAGGCCGAGGCGTCAGCTAGAACCTTCGTGGGGGCGAAGTAGACCGGACCTGTTTGGATTTGGCCTGGACTTATAACCGAATCTGTCAGTCCGTTGATCTGATTATATTGATAAGAATCATAATCAATTAGTTTCCACGGGAGGACTAAGTGTGCAGAGTAAAGATTATAAAATTTATTAGAGTGCATACTTTTTCACGGTGCTAGTTCTTGATTGATCAAAATATTCTTCGTGATTTATATTTTTTATAATGATTGTGAGACCAATCGATAAGGATCGTCGGGATGACAGATTTCATCGTTTACCTCAAAGGATCGTAATCAACTAAACAAAATCATAACCGTTAATTTGACGAGTCAATTATGATTCAAAACCTACAAATTATTAACTGATAATTCGAACCATCAATTTGAACCGGCGATTTGAATCATCAATTAATCTTTTTTTTCAACCGTAAATATTTTTTTTTGAATGGTGACGATTATTTGCCTTTTTTTAATCAATAATTATGATTGAGTGATCGTTATTTTTTAAATTTTATACACTGAATGATCGGAAAGAACACTAAAAGGGAGGGTGAATAGCGTAAAAGACTTTTCTTTCGTTTCGTATCGTAAATCTCGCAAATTGAAAGTAATGTGCAACTGAAATAATAAAGTAAATACAAAATACCTGACTAGTTAAAGAGTTTAGATTAACCTTTTCCTTAAAGATTTCAACCTTAAGTAAAGACTAATTTAGGATAGGACTTAGCTAGTTTCTTTGTTAGACATCTAATCATCACATACAACTTTTTAATTAAAGAAGAGGGGTACCTTGAAAAAATGTTCTGAACCGGATACGGATTCGTGGCTTAATTCAGAATCGGCTTCAGACTCGAATTGGGACTCGCATTTGCACTCAGACTCGAATTCGTACACGGATCTAGTCATGAGTGCTAAGTGGTTGGCTTGATTGTGTTTCTCCTCATCCAATGACTAATCCCATGTAGCTTTAAGTGTTTTCTTTGATTGATGTCGTTTTGACTTTAGATTAGGACAATCGCCTATGAAATACCCTTTCTTATTGCATCCACAGCAATCCAATTTTGTTTTGGTGGCTCGACTTGACCCAGATTGTTTCTCTGGTTTGCTTAGTCCATTTTCTCCTTTTGATTAACTTTCGAATGAGGTTAACTAGCTCCAAGGTCACGTCAACATCTAGCTCGGATTCAAATTCATCATACTCGGATTTAGATTTCTTCTTCCCCTTCTCCTGACTTACAAACAAAGCAATACCCTTCTCGGACTGTGCCGAATTAGTCTACTCATGTAACTTAAATTCAGAAAACAACTCATTTAACCTAACTTTTGACAAGTCTCGAGATACCTTGTATGCATCAACTATTGATGCCCACAAAGTTATTCTCGAGAAGGCTTTGAGTGTGTACCTTATTACATCCGATTGTCCACCTTTTGGCCGATTGGATGGAGTCCGTTCAAGATGTCTTGGATTCATGCGTGGAGCTGGCTCGCGGTCTCGTTATCCTGTATTGTTATATTATACAGATTATTAAGTAACAAATCATACTTACATACCTTAGTGTCGGAAGTCCCTTTGCGAAGCTTCGTGAGTTTGTCCCAGAGGTACTTGGCACTAATGAATGGATCGATCCGGTTGAGCCTCTCTTTGGATAAGCGACATTAAGCTTGAGGAATATAATTCCTTGTTGAAAGGATAAGTTCAAGAGCTTAGAGGAACGTTGGAAAGCTTCACCTTGGAATCCAAGGATTTTGACATGATGCTTGGGTCTTAAAGAGTTATGTACAATAAGACCGGACTTGGATTCAAAGCTAAATTAATAAATAGATCATACTTATCTTTAGTTAATCGTAATAGTAGAAGAATTCAAGCATGGGTCCCTAAGTTAAATCTAAGTAATCTATTAAACTCAACCAAGTATTGAGTTTCCAAGGATCAATTCCATTATGTGTGTAAAATACCACAGAAAAATATAATAATAAAAATAAAATAAAATAATAATAATGTTGGGTAATTAGGAGAATACCCTATGAAATTTTTAGAAATTTTCTTAGACTTAAATGGAGATTTCTAAGGCAAATTGCGAAGAAAGATTTAACGGTCTTAAAGGGGTTTTAAGCTCAACCCGTTAAGACCGAACCTGATCCACTTCTTCCCATAAATCCCGATTCGATCACGATTTCTTCGCGATCGCCCCTTCCTCTTCCTCTTCTTCACGCACTGCAAGTTGCTCCTCCAGACGGTTACCCAGCCGCTCCTCCTAAATGCTAGTCATCCTTCTCAATAACTATCGTCGATTCCTCCCTGCCTTCACACACGCCAACCTTTCCCTCACTGCGCGATCTCCTCTACTTCCCAACTCTCGATATCCTTCTCCTCCCTCTCGTGATCTCTCTGCCCTTCGTCTCCACCGCATCCCATTTCTTGTCGGCGCCTTCTTTGGTGGGAGATCCTAGGAGGAGAGGAAGCCGATGCGTCGCCTTGTGGCGTGGGAATTTGGGTCGTGACAAGTCAATCGAGTCAGTACTTCCCGATCGGTGTCGGAGCAAGCCATCTTCGAGTCTTTCATCGCAATTTCTGATCTCTGTTATTGATCATCGTTGGAGCTAGGTAAGAGTTGATCGTCTCTTTATTTTGGATGAGGATAGAGCTCCTAGCCTTGGTTTCCCTCGTGTGACCTAATCTGTGATTTGGGCAGAACCGGTGAACAGAGAATAGGAGGAGTTTCTGCCGGTGTTGGGGATTTGCTATCGGTGAAGACTCCAATTGTTGGTAAGCACGATTCCCTTCCTTTTGTTCTGTCAGTCCAGTCCGATTCGTTGAATCGCTGTGGGTAATATTGAATTTCCTTTTGTTGTTGTGGCTGTGATTGGAGTTGGCCGGCTATGAACAGTTGATGGGTGTTCTGTGTGGGGTTGATGTCGATCTTGGGTTTCAAAAGGGGGGTTGTGCAGTGGGATGAATCGGCTGTGAGTTAGAGATTGTCGACGGTGTGAGAAGAGTGAGTGGAGAATTCCAATTAGGGTGATTAGATCCCTAATTGGGTGTAATGGTGGGTTGAGTGAAGTTGTGATTATGGCTGGGAATAGCTATGAGTGGAGCTGGGATTGCGATGAGGACTTTAATTAGAATGGTTAGATCCCTAAATTGGTGAAATTGGGAGTTGTGAGGGTTGTGGTGGATTGATTTATGAAGAAAGGAGTATATTGATATATAGTTGGTTGGGCCATTGAATTTAGTATGGATAAATGCGTGTGATGATGATCTATGCTGTAATTGTGTATGGAATTGAATGTTGTAAGTTAGTGTGTTTGTTGGGTTTCCGGCACCGCGGCGTGTGTGTGTTCGATCATGTTTCGCAAACATGAGCACAGCGGAAGCAATTAAAAATAATAAATATATATTTATTACAATACACACAACACACGCATGCATATTACAACAAGTGTAGACATAACCGTAAATTAAAATTTGCAATAAAAGGAAATTAAACTACGTTATACCTTCCGTATGACGTGTAGCGGGAACGGCATCAACCGGAACGATCCTCGTAAGAATCGTCTCTATCCGTATCCACGCCGAGCTCCTCGGGATGACTTCGCTAAGTCACGAGCTTCGTCTTCGTACGGGTTACCAGCCTCGTGTTGAAGACGACGTGATCGAGAGATGATCACGATTCGAATCCAAATTCGGATCCAAAAATGAGTTCTCAAAACTCGCTTCTCCGGAGAGGTATTCGTCAACCGTTTGACGAATCCTTCATCCTCCACCTCAGAGGATTACCGGAGATCAAATCCCCGGTAAGTTAGCCGCTGTCGGAGCACTAACCGTCGTCCAAACGACGCTCCGACGAGAGGAGGAGAAGCTGTCCAGAAAACTGGACAGCTTGGTGGAGGAGTAGGCGCCGGCCAAAACAAGGAGAGAAAAGCTCACCTTGATGCCGAACCTGGGAGATCACGGAGTGGCGGAGAGTTCACGGCTGAAGCTTAGTCGCGGCACAAGTTGAAGCGGCGGCAGATTGGCACACAAGGTGGCGACTAGGTTTTGGGTTTAAGCCCTATTTTATAGAGAACTAATTCTCTTAATGGTTAATGGATCATATCCATAAAGCCCGTTAACCGCTCCATTAAGATAAGTTAAAATAAACCAAACCATGATGGTTTATTTTAAGTTAAAAGCGAACCGAACCAACCTTTGGTTCATTCGTTTAATATAAACCAAACCCTTTGGTTTATTCTCATCCATTAGTTAGAACCAAACCATTTTGGTCCATCCATTATGTCTTCATAAGACCACGGCCCATCCACGCTTCCATTGCAGTGAAACAATTTCATGCTCGCTTTATGTTTGTCGACCAAACATAGTTTCTCTCGATGCGAGAATCCCATTCTCAAGCTCGTTTTAAATCCTTTGGATTACACTCGTTGTCGTGTGACCAAATAGGTTCTCGGTTTATGTTGGCCGTCTATAATTAACCATTAATTATAGAGCGATCATGAGTGGCACCTAGTAGTACATCATGATCCCCAATTAAGAAAGATCAGCAGTTGATCGAACTATTTACGAAACCCTTGATGGCTTCGAATGAATCGTGCCCCATTCCCTTCACTCATCTTATACCCACTTGGTTTGGGACATGGTCTATTGTGTCGATCCCCACTAGGTGACTCGTCACACCTAGCCCAAGTATCATTTCCTCGTCCTACGGATTCTAGTTACTGCACATGTATCGAAGAGTACTTTACTCTAAACATGTAATGCTTTGGCCAAAGACTTTAGTAACAATCAGACGAGAGGCCATGGGTATACATCTCCTCATGAGTGGTGAATCCTTTATAGGCTATTCAAACACCTTGATCACTTGACTTATACCCAATCATCCGGGTCCACATCTCCTTAGAGATGTTTGCTTAAGATGTCAAAGCATAAGTCTCCATGATCAAGATGACTTGAATCTGAAGTCGAAGGAACATCGCACTTAAGCCACGATAAGAACTTCATTGACATATCTATATATGCGAGAGAACCATATGAAGTCTTACGGTGGTCACTCCAATGAACTAGTTACCATAACTAGCATCCACGATTAACTCGGACATCACAATGTCTCGGCCGGTGAGAATCATTTGCTTGGATACACGAGTATACCTCGTGCTAGTCTCGCGAATTGATGGTGTCCAAATCCATCAATTCATCGACTAGGGATAATTCGATACATCACAATTACACATGTAGAGATACTCACTAGTTGTGATCCAATCACAAATTCTCTCATCTTGTGAATCGTATCGTGGACATTGATAAATGAGTTTAAGATCGATCAAATACATTAAACATGTATACTCGAATAGTGAATCTTCATTTATCATATAAATGGTTCATACATAAAGCGATTGCCTTAGGACATCTCTCATATATTACTAACGGACTCCGGCCTAATGCCAATCGCTACGGTATCGATACCATAAGCACTAACATGACCCTCGAGCTTACTTTGAGGTAATGCTTTAGTCAAAGGATCCGCTAAGTTCCTTTCGGTGGGAATTTTCTCGATTTGTATTTCGTTCCTCGATGATCTCTCGATAAGATGATAGCGGAAGCACATGTTTGGATCATTGATGAGACCACATCAAGTTCAAAGATGAACTTCTTGATCAAAGCTTCCTTCTTTGCTTCAAGGCGCAATGTATTACGCCTTAGTGGCGAGAATCCGCTATAGTGTCAAGCTTGGAACCTTTCCAACTTATTGCGCCTCCATTCGGTGAATACATACTCGGTGAGACATGGAATCATCCTTATGCATGCGGGTAACATCGTATACCGCGTATCACCATGTACCCTTCTCCTATATTAGGAACACATCCTTAGTTCTTCTCTCAAGTACTTAAGGATCGTCTTAACAGCAATGATCCATTCTGGATCGGTGAGTATCTCTCGTGACACTCGAGCATACGATACATCGGGCCTCGTACATAACATAGCATACATGATAGATCCTATTGCGGATGCATAGGGAATCTTACTCATGCAAATCCTCTCGTCTTACGTGCGCGGACACATAGACTTGAAAGGTGTACCCCATGCACGATGGGCGGATAACCTTTCTTGGATTGACATGCTAAACCTCTTTGCTTTTCGGTCTATATATGTAGGCTGCGAAGACCAAGCAGCGTTTGATCTATCTCTATAGATCTTAATCCCAAGGATGTAGGTTGCTTCTCCCGAGTCTTTCATGGAGAATGTCTTGGATAACCAAACCTTAGCGGTGTAAGATTGACACATCGTTTCCTATAAGTAATATGTCATCGACATACAATACTAGGAACACATTGCCTCCCACTAACCTTCTTGTACACACAAGGTTAAATGCGGATTTTGTGAAATCAAACTTTTTGATCGTCTCATCAAAGCGGATATTCCGGACTCTGGATGCTTGCTTCAATCCATAAATGGATCGTCGCAATTTGCATACCTTGGTTTTATCAGCGATGTGAAACCCTCGGTTGTATCATATACCGTCCTCGGCGAGTTTCCATTAAGGAAAGCTGTTTTCACATCCATCTGCCATATCTCATAATCATAATGAGCCGCTATGGCCAGGAGCATCCGAATGGATTTAAGCATAGCTACAGGCGAATAGGTTTCGTCATAATAAACACCTTGTTTTTGACGATATCCTTTCGCCACCAATCTAGCCTTATAGGTAATCACATTACCATCCATGTCGGTTTTCTTCTTGAAAACCCACTTGCACCTATAGGCTTTATGCCTTGGTGGAGTCGACCAAGTTCGAACTTGGTTTCGTACATGGAATCCATTTCCGACTTCATGGCACCAAGCCACTTATCCCTTTCTGAACTTGTCAGCACTTCTTCATATCTGGTAGGCTCCTCATCATCAATGAGTAACACGTCGTTCGATTCACTTACGAGAAATCCATATCTCTCAGGAATATTGCGTGTTCTACCAGATCTACGAAGATGTGGTGTTACAATAGGTCCGGTAGATTGCTCATCACTATGAGTTGTCGGCTGTTGTGCTTCACCGGGTATCTCATCAATGTCTATTTGAGTCTCTCGAGCCTCCTCAAGCTCGACGACACTCCCACTGTTTTCTTGCAAGAGAAACTCTTTCTCTAGAAACACAGCATGCCTTGAAACAAACACCTTTTGTTCCACGGGATGATAGAATTAGTAACCCCTTGTTTCCTTAGGGTATCCAATAAATAGACATTTATCGGACTTAGCATCAATTTATGCGTCTGATCCGCTTCACATAAGCAGGACAACCCCATATCTTCAAGTAAGATACATGATGTTTCTTACCATTCCATATCTTATATGGAGTAGTTGAGACTACCTTGGTAGGCATTACATTTAACAAATGCAATTTGTGCGAAGTGCATAACCCAAAGGACTTGGGAAGAGTCGCATGATTCATCATTGACGACCATGTCCAACAAGTCGATTCGCCTCTCGGATACACCATTATCTTTGTGGTGTATGGGCGGAGTCCATTGAGACACTAGACCATTGTCTCTTAGATAATCAAGAAACTCTTGACTTAAGTATTCACCACCTCGATCCGATCGAAGTATTTTAATACTCTTGTCATGTTGTTTCTCTACTTCATTTCTGAATTCTTTGAACCTTTCTAAGGCTTGGACTTGTGTTTCATCAAGAACACATACCCAAACCGTAGTGATCATCGGTGAAGGTAATGAAGTAGCTATAGCCTCCTAAAGCTTGAGTTGACATAGGTCCACATACATCGGTATGTATTAGACCTAGTAACTCTCCCACTCGTTCACCTTTTCGTAAAGGTAACTTAGTCATCTTGCCTTTTAAGCATGATTCGCATGTATCGTATGAATCCAATTCAAGCGATTCGAATTCCACATCGGTGTAATTGGACATGCGTTTCTTGCTTATATGGCCAAGGCGACAATGCCACATGTAGAGTCTATTTGATTATCCTTTCGAGCACTCTTGTTGCTCGATATTGCAAATGTCCTTTGGATCGTCCAGCGTATAAACACCATTGCTTAAAGTTCGGTCCATAAAGAACCCATTCAAAGTTATGTAACAACAATTGTTACTAAATGTCGAATGGAAACCATTTCTATTTAAACAAGAAATAGAAATGATGTTCTTTATCAACAAAGGAATATAAAAGCAATTGTCGAGTTCTAAGACAAGTCCTCAGGAGTTCCAACAAATACGTTCCGATGGCGGTCGGCAACCTTTGCTCCATTCCCAACACGTAAATTTGACTCTCCCTTGGACGAGTCTTCTTTCTATTCCTTAGCCCATGTATGTCATTACATATATGAGCCACACCCAGTATCAAATACCCAAGTGTCGAGGAAATAGAATGACAATCAATAAAGAAGATTTCGAAGAAGATGGGGCATCCGATGCCTTATCCTTCTTCACGGACTCAAGATAAATCTTGCACTTTCTTCACAATGGCTCTCCTTGCCATAATGATGGCAAGTTTCCTTTGTGCTAGTTCTACCTTCTTAGCCTTTCTCTTCTTTCCCTTCTGTTCTTTTGACCTCCTCTTAGAACCTTTCTTGAGAATCAACTAACGACCTTTGTCCCTGCTCATGCTTCTCGAGAAGACTCCACGGTCTTGACATGTTGAGCAGTACCACAGATGAACCTTCTTGCATCTCAGAGGTGAAGAGGATCTTGGAGACTTCGAACCTTTCGAATCTCACTTGCTCATCAACCAACTCATAAAGATGAAGAACTACGATATGAGCATCTATATGCTCATGCTGCTTTCGTAGCTTGGGTTCCATCGCGGCTAGCATGATGCAACTCATTTGTTCAGAATCACTCACATGTTTTTGATAGGCCAACAATTGGTCTAGAGTTGCATCGTCACTAGGACGGGCGGGAAGAGGCGCTTCGAGGACATTTGCAAGCTTTTCAACCTTGAGAACAATTCTCAAGCTTCTAAGCCAGTCCATGAAGCTCGACCCAGTCAATTTATTCGAATCCAAAATGGAACGCAATTCAAAGACATTATGATCAATCTTAGAAATACAAAATGAGCATATATGAGAAAGATGATTTTAAAATGCATCAATATACATTTATAAATCCCATTCATTTTTCGAATTTCAAAAACCCTTAAAATCACTTCGGGAGATCGTAGGTCCATCTCCGAATGGGCTGATATCCATCATAGATAAGAACAACCTTGGAGTGAGTCCAACAAGCCATTCTTAGCTATGATAGTGGGTATCAAGTATACCGATTACATATCATGTATATGTAACTATCACAATGTGCTATCAACTAATTGAATGTTTACACATACATTGGGTTGTTAACACATTAACAAGTATGCATCATATGCATAGCACCAACTTCACCTCTCTTCATCGACCTTGGAGTGAGTCCAACAAATCGATGCTCAAGTTAAAGCCATTAATCGCGAAATAGTTTTAATATGGTTAGAGCGCATTCAACCAATTAGCGGGCTTGGAGTGAGTCCAACAACCCAAACTAACGATTGACCTCTGACTCTTACCATATTAGAGTTAAACTATTCCAATGATTTGAACATGTTCAGGTTCGAGCCAGGCTTGGAGTGAGTCCAACAACCCAAACAAGAAACAGAACTCTGGTTCTAACCATATTAATGGAAGGTGTAGGCTTTAATATTGAGTTAGGGTTTTATGTCTCATCCTCTTTGCATGCAAATAACTATTATCTACATGGCATGGCATACATCTACATGTCACGACACGCATGGCATAATGTTATGCATCTAATGCAATTACATGGCATACAATTATGTCATGTATATAATTTCCTTATATGTCATAACTATTTATGGAAATAAAATATGTTTAAGATTTGATTCTCCAAATCAAATCATAATTAAATTAGGAAACAAATTTTCAAATCTAATCACATATTTTATTCATGGAATTATTTGATTAAGGAAAAATCTATTTAGGAAACCAATTTCCTAAATCATTAAAACTACTTATGGAAATAAAATATTTTAAGATTTGATTTCCCAAATCAAATCATGATTAAATTAGGAAACAAATTTCCAGAATCTAATCAAATATTTTATTCATGGAAAATATCAATTTCCATAAATACTTCCAACTTTCCAAAAGTGGAAGATTTCCATAAATACTTCTAGACTTTCCAAAATTGAAAAATTTCCATAAATACTTCTAAATTTCCAAAATTTAGAAAATTTCCAGAAATACATTATGACTATCGCAAAACCATTTTACGATTATGTCGAAACACAACTTGGGCTCTGATACCACTGTTGGGTTTCCGGCACCGCGGCGTGTGTGTGTTCGATCATGTTTCGCAAACATGAGCACAACGGAAGCAATTAAAAATAATAAATCTATATTTATTACAACACACACAACACACGCATGCATATTACAACAAGTGTAGACATAATCGTAAATTAAAATTTGCAATAAAAGGAAATTAAACTACGTTATACCTTCCGTATGACGTGTAGCGGGAACGGCATCAACCGGAACGATCCTCGTAAGAATCGTCTCTATCCGTATCCACGCCGAGCTCCTCGGGATGACTTCACTAAGTCACGAGCTTCGTCTTCGTACGGGTTACCAGCCTCGTGTTGAAGACGACGTGATCGAGAGATGATCACGATCCGAATCCAAATTCTGATCCAAAAATGAGTTCTCAAAACTCGCTTCTCCGGAGAGGTATTCGTCAACCGTTTGACGAATCCTTCGTCCTCCACCTCAGAGGATTACCGGAGATCAAATCCCCGGTAAGTTAGCCGCTGTCGGAGCACTAACCGTCGTCAAGCACGCTCCCGACGAGGAGAAGCTGTCCAGAAAACTGGACAGCTTGGTGGAGGATATAGGCGCCACCAACCAAGGAAAGAAAAGCCTCACCTTGATGCCAAACCTATAGGGAGATCACGGAGGGTCGCGGAGGTTCACTGAAGGTTGGTCGCCGCAACAAGTTGGAAGGCTGCACCACAAGTGGCGGCAACAAGATGTTGGGCGCCGAATAGGAGAGGGAGGGTTTGGGCGGCCATGGTTGATTAGCCTTAGGGTTAGGGTTTAAGCCCTCTTTTATAGAGAACTAATTCTCTTAATGGTTAATGGATCATATCCATAAAGCCCGTTAACCCGCTCCATTAAGATAAGTTAAAATAAAACAAACCATGATGGTTTATTTTAAGTTAAAACGAACCGAACCAACCTTTGGTTCATTCGTTTAATATAAACCAAACCCTTTGGTTTATTCTCATCCATTGGATTAGAACCAAACCATTTTGGTCCATCCATTATGTCTTCATAAGACACGACCCATCCACGCTTCCATTGCGACTGAAACAATTTCATGCTCGCTTTATGTTTGGTCCAACCAAACATAGTTTCTCTCGGTCTGAGAATCCCATTCTCAAGCTCGTTTTAAATCCTTTGGATTACGCTCGTTGTGCGTGTGAGAAAATAGGTTCTCGGTTTATGTTGGCCGTCTATAATTAACCATTAATTATAGAACGATCATGAGTGGCACCTAGTAGTACATCATGATCCCCAATTAACCGAAAAGATCAACGGTTGATCCAGAACTATTTCTGAAACCCTTCAGTAGCTCGAATGAATCGTGCCACATTCCCTTCACTCATCTTATACCCACTTGGTTCAGGACATGGTCTATTGTGTCAGTCCCCACTAGGCTGACTACGTCACACCTAGCCCAAGTATCATTTCCTCGTCCTACGGATTCTAGTTACTCCACATGTATCGAAGAGTACCATACTCTAAACATGTAATGCTTTAGCCAAAGACTTTAGTAACAATCCGACGAGAGGCCAAGGGTATACATCTCCTCGCAAGGAGTAGTGAATCCTTTATAGGCTATTCAAACACCTTCGATCACTTCGACTTATACCCAATCATCCCGGGTCCACATCTCATTAGAGATGTTTGCTTAAGATGTCAAAGCATAAGTCTCCATGATCAAGATGACTTGAATACCGCAAGTCAAAGGAACATCGCACTTAAGCCACAGTAAGAACTTCATTGACATATCTATATATACGAGAGAACCATATGAAGTCTTACGGTGGTCACTCCAATGAACTAGTTACCATAACTAGCATCCACGATTAACTCGGACATCACAATGTCTCGGCCCGGTGAGAATCAATTTGCTTGGATACACCAAGGAGTATACCTCGTGCTAGTCTCGTGAATTGATGGTGTCCAAATCCATCAATTCATCGACTAGGGATAATTCCGATACATCACAATTACACATGTAGAGATACTCACTAGTTGTGATCCAATCACAAATTCTCTCATGCTGTGAATCGTATCGTGGACATTCAGTAAATGAGTTTAAGATTCAATCAAATACATTAAACATGTATACTCAAATAGTGAATCTTCATTTATCATATAAATGGTTCATACATAAGGCGATTGCCTTAGGACATCTCTCATATATTACTAACAGTGTTCGCTAATTGGAGACGGTGAGTTTTACTACGGTGTAAATCGTACCAGTTAAGGGTCTAATGTGAAGGTTGATTATAGTGAATCGACCTTGGATAATTAGGGTTTCTAATTCGTATTTGTTAAAGGATATGAATATAAGAACGACGTAGTAGTTAATTTGTATTATTGTTGTATGCTTGTACTAAATTATAATTGATGATATTTACAAGACGTGGATACGAGACGGGTCCACTGCCATGAGGACTTTATTATTACGAGCATTACAGCAGGTGGGTAATTTCCTACCCTAGTCAAGTAGCTGTAATTGCATTCAGATTTAGACATAGATATGTTCATATTAACTTGACCCTGCTCTTATTTATCCTTGTGCTTGATACTTGTCGTTGGCTATATATGCTCAAATGTTGCTATCACATTTTTCCTTTATCATGATTGAGGAGTTACCGATGTGATGTAAGTAGGTCTATAAATGTTTAGCAGGGTGTAGATGTTGGAGTACGGATGATGACCTGATTTGTAAATTGGGTAAAAGGTCATCTATGGGTAGGTAATGCCCTAATTATTGGAATGTATACTGAAAGCCTTGCTATTTTGTATGAACATCTTTATTTTGAAATAAGAATCACATGATCATTGTTTGCATATTTTTATAGTTATGCAAAATTGTCTAATATTTTACATTGTAGATAACATGGTGCTTGGTGTGGCACAGAAGATCATGTTATCAGTCCCTTGTAGAATATAAGTAGAGGCTCACAACCAAGATGGTTTTGGACAAACCATTGGCATGGTTGTAGTGTAGCTTGGTATTGTTTTATCTTGAACATAGAGTTACACTAGTACACCTTAGTGTATTGAGCAGGACCGACATAGAGGTGATTCAATTTATTGCTGACTACATAATTGAATCGGACCTCGGATATTATGTTGTACATGCTCTTAATCCCGATATAATAACGGGCACATGTACTTAGTATTTATTTCTTTGATTTACCAAAGGGTGAGATTTCTATGGATTAAATCAATATGCCCGGTAGGTTGGGAAATAATATTATTTACATGGTGTGTCGTTGATTATAGGAGGAAACCGTGTCCTATATATTAGGTTGATGATGTCCCCTTGAGGAGCTCATAAGGTTCATCATGTAAACCCTGCAGGTTGACTTAGTCAACATGATGATAAGGTTAAGTGGTACTACTCGAGGAATTAGATGTTAATTAATTGATGGTCAGTAAATCAATTAATTGACGGACATTCGATATCTTAAACACGGGGAGATGGATGTACAAATAATATATGGAGCCCATATTAATTTATGGGGGTTGGTGAGGTAGTTCGATGATGATCCTCTAGTGGAATGGAACATCATTGATGGATTAAGTTTGTGTGGTTCCGATCCATCGGGTGGCCAAGACCCAACTCCTCCTCATGGTCCCTATCGTAGCCTAATATAAACCTCATGAAGTCTAGATCAAATGATGGAAAACAAATCTCTAGATTCGACGGTTGAGATTAATTCTCTAGAACCGACGGTTGAGATTAATTCTCTAGAACCGATGGTTGAGATTAATTCTCTAGATCCGATGGTTGGGATTAAATCTCTAGAACCGATGGTGGAGATTAAAATCTCTAGAACCAACGGTTGAGATTAAATCTCTAGATCCGACGGTTGAGATTAAATCTATAGAGCCAATGGAGGAGATTAATCCAAGGCAAAAACCCAACTCTATATATAAGGCTTATTGGGTTGGGCGGCAAGGATAATGGATGGTTTAGGGGATTAGGGTTTGCTTCCTTTGGAGGCTAAGAAACCCTAGTTTGTTTAGAATTTTTGGGCGGCAACAAGTGGAAGATGAGTTTCTTCTTCTTCCTAAGGCATGGCTGGTCCCTTCCTTCTACCCTCTACCTTGGTCGGTCCACACTCTATCCTTCTTCCCCTCTTCCATGGCCGGCACATAGAAGATGGTTTTCAAAGAGATTAGGGTTTTGCCTTTCCTTTGGTTGGGCGACAAGAAATCCTAGGTTAGGGTTTGGTTGGGCGGCTAGGGTTTGGAAGTTGGAGTGGGCGGCAACTATAGGAGAGCTTCTCTTCTTCTTCCTAAGGTGTTGCCAGGACCTATCTCTATTCCCTCTACCTTGGTCGGCGCTCAATTCATTCCTCTTCTCCTCTTTATTTCATCTTGGCCGGCGGCACTAGAAGCTAGGGTTTGTCCCTAGTTTGGTTCCTTGGTGGTTTCCATTATGTTCTCTCTATTCTTGGGGACGGCGGTATCAATCCTTTGTGGATTGGTGGTTGGCTCAAGCAAGAAGGGAAAGAGAGTTCTTCTTTCTTTGGATTGAAGAAGATCTAGGAAGCTTCAACTTGTGGAGGATCTTCGCCCACACGAAGTCTACAAGGAGGTTAGGACATACGATAGAAGATCAAGAGGTATAAAAGTTTTACAACTTTTATTATTGTTCTTAACATGTTCTTATTGATATGCTAGCTTATGTTCTTTATATTAGTATGTGTTGATTATACTAGTTTACATTTGTATGTATTTGTATAATCATGGACCCCGATAAGAAACACAAAAACCGGCGATCCGTCCGTCGTCTCTTCCGCGGCTAACCGACAAGAAGAGCTTGGTTGCTTGAACAACTAGTTTGTTCGAGCGATCGCTCAAGTCGTTAGCACGACGACGAATTGGTTGTGCTTAGGAAACTCATCTCATCCGGATTAGTTTTCATTAGTGAAAATTTTAATCCGGGGACATGGGAGCCGATGAGCATTCCGAGGAATAGCACATTGCCAACAATTGGTATCAGAGCCACGGTTTCCAGTTTTGTGTTTTGGATTCGGTTACTTTCATGCACATATCATATATTGAGTATGCCAGATAATAGTAGGATGTGCGTAGGCTAACTTTTTGGTTGCAGGCATAAGATCCGACTATTATGGCTATATGTGTGTATGTGGTTGTGTGTGTGTGATTGTATATTATTTGAATCCTCGGGGTTGACGAGGCTAAATTAGTATTTAATTTTTGTAATTGAATACGACATTGTTTAGCCACTCTTTATTTTATTTTACTTTCGATCTAGATTTCATGTATACTCCCTTGTGGAGTATAGGATCGATGGATGTAAAATAAAATAGGTTTTATTCTCGGCTCGGATCTTCGGATGACTCGTACATGGCGTAGGAGGAGCGGACGAGGTGGCGACACAACGGGACGCATATTGGAGAACAATGCCATAATAGTTGGAAAAAATTCTGTTTTTTTCCATATTTATTGCTGATTTGTTTTATATGCATGTTGTGTGTGCTTGAAAATTCCTCATTTTCAATTTACTAAGTGGGAGAGGGATATTTTAATTAATTCCCGCGACCTCCATTACAATTTGACGTGTGATGCAACAAACTTGCGCGTCTGCTCTGAGTGCCTTCCTCCCCATCAGATGAGTTTGTTTGTGGATCACTAGGTCAAATAATGGTTATAGAAAATTATCTAGGAGCGTGTGTACTTCCACAGCGGTAAGACACATAATCCGAAATAATTCCCTTAGTACCATGTAATGGTGCACACTTAGATGCAAATAAAAAGTAGTTTTATTTGTAGGGCCGAAGAGAAACCAACTATTAATTTTATTTGTCAAAAAGTAAGGTTGACAAGATAATAAAATTAATGGGTTAAATCTCCTCTTACAAATATAGAATTCGTATACGTCCACACTATCGTGGCATGCGATATTCTCGGTGTTTGAGGTGTTGGTTGATTTCGAAATTTTATTGTTTGAGGAATCAATAATTTTTATTGAAATCTACAGTAATAATAAGCATGTTGTGTGTGCTTGAAAATTCCTCATTTTCAATTTACTAAGTGGGAGAGGGACATTTTAATTAATTCCCGCGGCCTCCATTACAATTTGACATGTGATGCAACAAACTTGCACGTCGGCTCTGAGTGCCTTCCTCCCCATCGGATGAGTTTGTTTGCGGATCACTAGGTCAAATAATAGTTATAGGAAATTATCTAGGAGTGTGTGTACTTCCACAGCGGTAAGACACATAATCCGAAATAATTCCCTTAGTACCGTGTAATGGTGCACACTTAGATGCAAATAAAAAGTATCCTCCCCATCGGAGTCACTGCTTTTATTTGTAGGGTCAAAGAGGAACCAATTATTAATTTTATTTGTCAAAAAGTAAGGTTGACAAGATAATAAAATTAATGGGTAAAACCTCCTCTTACAAATATAGAATTCGTATACGTCCACACTATCGTGGCATGCGATATTCTCGGTGTTTTGAGGTGTTGGTTGATTTCGAAATTTTATTGTTTGAGGAATCAATAATTTTTTAAAATCTAAAGTAATGATCTATGTGATTCTTAGGATTTTCAAAATTGACTTTCAGTCCACTTGCTGTGATACTAAAGGAAATAAGCTTACTGTACCTAAACAATGTTGATTGGAAAAGATTCTAGATATTGTCTTTTCTGCTAAGGAGTACAAGTATGCGCTCTTCAAATAGTGTCCTCAATCCATCGTTGCTAAAAAAAAAAAGTGTTTCTACTTCTAAGCCGAAAGGCAAGAAGAAGAAGAAACAAGGTGGAGCAAAGATGGTGGGAGGATCTCAGGAAAGAGTGAAGAAGCCGAAAGGCAAGTACTTCACTTGCAAGCATGATGGACATTGGAAGAAGGACTGTCCCAATCCAAAACAGAACAAAGGTATATCTTTTGGACTAGTCATTGAAACATGATTAGCGGTGATATCTACCGACACTTGGTGAGTTGATACGGGAGCCACTAATCATGTCTGCAACAATTTGCAGGGGTTCCAGGAAACCCGATGACTAGCTAAAGGGGAGATTACCATTTACTTGGGAAATGCCATGAAGGTGGAGGCTATTGCAGTGGGAGAAGTTTTATTTATCTCTTAAGAAAAATAAAATTTTGGTTCTGGAAAATTCCCTTTATGTACCTTTATTTAGAAAGAATTTAATTTCGGTTTCTAAATTGTTTATGGATGGATATTCTATTTCTTTTAATGACAGAGTTGTTATAAAAAGGAATAGGGAAAATATCTGTTCAGGTACATTGATAGGAAATTTGTAAACACTTGAACCAAAAACCTCCCACGATACAAATTGAAGTTTATAACTCATCTTCTAATTCTAATAAGAGAAAAGAACCTTCAAAAATGAACCAAACATATCTTTTGGCATCTTAGGTTTGGTCACATTAACCTAAGCAGAATTCAATAGGTTTATAGCTGATGGACCTTTGGGTTCATTAGTGGTGGAGGATCTCCCAACCTGTGAATCTTGCTTGGAGGGTAAGATGACCAAGAGGCCTCTCAAGGCCAAGGGGTATAGATACAAAGATGTGTTGGAATTGGTTCATTCTGATTTGTGTGGTCCTATGGATATCTAGGCAAGAGGTAATCTTGAATATTTCGTCTCTTTTGTAGATGATTATTCAAGATATGGATGACACTACGATCTGATCGTGGTGGTGACAACCTCTTGGGAGAGTTTAGGAACTACTTATCAAAGGTTGGGATTCAATCCCAATTGACTGCACCTGGCACACCCCAGCAGAACGGTGTAGCAGAGTGAAGGAATAGGACTCTTATGGAGATGGTTAGATCGATGATGAGTTATTCTGACTTGTTTTATAGTCCTAGAGATCAGAGGGTGATCGTTAACACGAACACCAGATTTCTAGAGGAACACTATGTGATAAAGCCACAAGCCCAAGAGTAAAATTGTTCTGGAAGAGTTAAAAAGGGAAGTCACTTTTTTAGTACCGCCGGTACAAGAGGATATACCACATGTCACTGCACCGCATGTCACAGCGGATACACAGATGATACCTCATCGTAGTGGGAGGGTTGTTAGACAGCCTCTTAGATTCATGTTTTTGGGTGAATCTTCTGATTTGGTCCCTAGCAAACATGAACCTGATACCTAGACATACGACGAGACAATCCAAGATATAAATACAGTATCTTGGCAAAGTGCAATGAATACTGAGATTGAATCTATAGATTCAAGTCAGGTCTGGGAGCTCTTATGCATAGCAGCTCATATGGATTATGAGGTGTGGCAGATGGATGTCAAGACAACTTTCCTTAATGGAAGTCTTGAGGAAAACATCTATATGAAGCAACCAGAGGGATTCATTGCTAAGGGCAAAGAGCGTATTGCATGTAAGCTTAATCGGTCCGTTTATGGACTGAAGCAAGCTTTGAGGTCTTGGAACATCCGCTTTGATGAGGTAAATCCAGACTTATGGATTTATTCAAAGTCCGGATGAGTCTTGTGTATACAAGAGATGTGAGGAAATGTAGTGGTATTTCTTATACTATATGTAGATGACATTTTGGTAGTTGGAAACAATATCAGAGTGTTATCAGACGTAAGGGTATGGTTGTCCAAACAGTTTTGAAGGACTTGGGAGAAGTGGGACACATCCTTGGGATCAAGGTTAGTGTGCTAATCCCAAGCTTCATACATAGACATGATTTTGGATCGTTTTAGCATGCAGAACTCCAAGAAGGGTTTTCTACCTTTCAGGTATGGAGTTTCTTTATCTAAGGAGATGTGTCCTAGATCATCTGAGGTGATAAAGGAGCTGAAGGCGGTTCCTTATGCTTCGACAGTAGGAAGCCTCATGTATGCTATGTACGAGACAAGATATCTGCTTTGTCGTGGGCATGGTTAGCAGATATCAGAGTAATTCAGGACAGGGACATTGGACTGCGGTAAAAGCATATATTGTAGTGCCTGAGAAGGACTAGGGATTATATGCAAGTTTACTGGGCAGACCAATTACTCCCTGTGGGTTGCATGGATTATGATTTCCAATCAGATAGGGATAACAGTAAGTCTACCTCGGGGTTTGTGTTTACTTTTGGAGGTGGAGCCATAGTATGAAGGAGTGTCAAGCAGAAATGCGTGGCGGACTCCACCATGGAAGCTGAGTATGTGGCAGCCCCTGTGGCGGCCAAAGAAGCTGTGTGGTTCAGGAACTTCCTGATGGACTTGGATGTGATTCCTGGTTTACCCAGAACTATCACAATTTATTGTGATAATAATGGTGCAGTTGCAAACTCGAAGGAACCACGAGCCCATAAGACTAGTAAACACATAGAGTGCGAGTACCACCTGATACTAGAAATCGTAAAGGAAGTAGAAGTTGTTGTCGCCTAGATTGCATCAGAGGATGACCTAGTAGACCCTTTTCACTAAGGCCCTTCTAGCGAGAGCTTTGATAGGCATGTGGAGGGAAGGGGAATCAGATGTATGACAGTATGATGACAGCATAGTCTTTTAGTATAAGTGGGAGATTGTTGGAATGTATACTGAAAGCCTTGCTCTTTTGTATGAACATCTTTATTTTGAAATAAGAATCACATGATCATTGTTTGCATATTTTTATAGTTATGTAAAATTGTCTAATATTTTACATTGTAGATAACATGATGCTTGGTGTGGCACAGAAGATCATGTTATCAGTCCCTTGTAGAATATAAGTAGAGGCTCACAACCAAGATGGTTTTGGACAAACCATTGGCAAGGTTGTAGTGTAGCTTGGTATTGTTTTATCTTGAACATAGAGTTACACTAGTACACCTCGGTGTATTGAGCAGGACCGACATAGAGGTGATTCAATTTATTACTGACTACATAATTGAATCGGACCTCGGATATTATATTGTACATGCTCTTAATCCCGATATAATAACGGGCACATGTACTTAGTATTTATTTCTTTGATTTACCAAAGGGTGAGATTTCTATGGATTAAATCAATATGCCCGGTAGGTTGGGAAATAATATTATTTACATGGTGTGCCATTGATTATAGGAGGAAACCGTGTCCTATATATTAGGTTGATGATGCCCCCTTGAGGAGCTCATAAGGTTCATCATGTAAACCCTGCAGGTTGACTTAGTCAACATGATGATAAGGTTGAGTGGTACTACTCGAGAAATTAGATGTTAATTAATTGATAGTCAGTAAATCAATTAATTGACGGACATTCGATATCTTAAACACGGGGAGATGGATGTACAAATAATATATGGAGCCCATATTAATTTATGGGGGTTGGTGAGGTAGTTCGATGATGATCCTCTAGTGGAATGGAACATCATTGATGGATCAAGTTTGTGTGGTTCCGATCCATCGGGTGGCCAAGACCCAACTCCTCCTCATGGTCCCTATCGTAGCCTAATATAAACCTCATGAAGTCTAGATCAAATAATGGAAAACAAATCTCTAGATCCGACGGTTGAGATTAATTCTCTAGAACCGACGGTTGAGATTAATTCTCTAGAACCGATGGTTGAGATTAATTCTCTAGATCCGACGGTTGGGATTAAATCTCTAGAACCGATGGTGGAGATTAAAATCTCTAGAACCAACGGTTGAGATTAAATCTCTAGATCCGACGGTTGAGATTAAATCTATAGAGCCAATGGAGGAGATTAAGCCAAGGCAAAAACCCAACTCTATATATAAGGCTTATTGGGTTGGGCGGCAAGGATAATGGATGGTTTAGGGGATTAGGGTTTGCTTCCTTTGGAGGCTAAGAAACCCTAGTTTGTTTAGAATTTTTGGGCGGCTAGGGTTTGGGAGCAAGGATGGGCGGCAACAAGTGGAAGATGAGTTTCTTCTTCTTCCTAAGGCATGGCCGGTCCCTTCCTTCTACCCTCTACCTTGGTCGGTCCACACTCTATCCTTCTTCCCCTCTTCCATGGCCGGCACATAGAAGATGGTTTTCAAAGAGATTAGGGTTTTACCTTTCCTTTGGTTGGGCGGCAAGAAATCCTAGGTTAGGGTTTGGTTGGGCGGCTAGGGTTTGGAAGTTGGAGTGGGCGGCAACTATAGGAGAGCTTCTCTTCTTCTTCCTAAGGTGTTTCCGGGACCTATCTCTATTCCCTCTACCTTGGTCGGCGCTCAATTCATTCCTCTTCTCCTCTTTATTTCATCTTGGCCGCGCGGCACTAGAAGCTAGGGTTTGTCCCTAGTTTGGTTCCTTGGTGGTTTCCATTATGTTCTCTCTATTCTTGGGGCCGGCGGCATAAATCCTTTGTGGATTGGTGGTTGGCTCAAGCAAGAAGGGAAAGAGAGTTCTTCTTTCTTTGGATTGAAGAAGATCTAGGAAGTGTCAACTTGTGGAGGATCTTCGCCCACACGAAGTCTACAAGGAGGTTAGGACATACGATAGAAGATCAAGAGGTATAAAAGTTTTACAACTTTTATTATTGTTCTTAACATGTTCTTATTGATATGCTAGCTTATGTTCTTTATGTTAGTATGTGTTGATTATACTAGTTTACATTTGTATGTATTTGTATAATCATGGACCCCGATAAGAAACACAAAAACCGGCGATCCGTCCATCGTCTCTTCCGCGGATAACCGGCAAGAAGAGCTTGGTTGCTTGAACAAGTTTGTTCAAGCGATCGCTCAAGTCGTTAGCACGACGACGAATTGGTTGTGCTTAGAAAACTCATCCCATCCGGATTAGTTTTCATAAGTGAAAATTTTAATCCGGGGACATGGGAGCCGATGAGCATTCCGAGGAATAGCACATTGCCAACACTAAATGCAGGATTTAGTCCAATACCCTTATGTTGCATATTTACCACCAATCATGTGTTGTGTAAATGGTCAGGTGAGTTGTGAATAGGGTGTCGCTACGGACCGGTGGTCCTAGCTTGTTATGATCAGTTGAGTACGATTCTCTACAAGATAGAGAGTGTATTTATCAAATGGGTATGACTCTCTGTAGAACAAAGAGTCTATGGTAGATATCTGTATGTGTGACAGTACATTCATGTAATTTGTATACATACTGACGACATAGTCTCCCTTGGGGTTGAGAGAGTCGTCAGTCATCCTGCCTCCCAGGTTACTCCTAGAGGAGTAACTGGTGTGAGGGCAGAGCATTTGTTGTGTCGCACTCTACCACTATAGATGGTGGTAGTTGGAGTTGCGTGCAGTTATCCTGAGTACGTGACACTCGACTACTCATAGGTAGTGTCAGTCGGAGTGGCCAACAGCAGAGACCCCCGTTGTGTAGCGAGCTCTTTACGCTCATATGCTACTCGATCATACTTTCCACTCGACTACTCTAGAGCAGTGGTTGGTGTTAAGTTAGGACAATTGTCATGTCGTGCCACCTAGGCCACACTAGAGTCGTGGTAGCGAGTAGGGGTGCACAGGCATGACCATGTATGCTGCATTACGGTATCATACGACATTTTGCATATATATATATATATATATATATATATATATACATGGATGATTGTGATTAGTATACATACAGATGCAGTCTATATGTATACTCACTCTGATGATGCATTTGTATGTACTATGCTTGTTGCATTTGTTTGTACATATTCATACATGCTATTACATTTTCTATATGGTAGTAGGTCGGATACTTGTATACTTGTTGGTCGGTCACTGTGATACCCTCGACCCGTATCATGATGTAGTGTGAGTTAGTATTACTCTTCATATCTTATGTTGTGGATATATGCTCAGGTTGGATGAGTGTAGAGTAGCTGATTGTCAGGTATGTCAGCATTTTTTGTTGTTCAACTTGTTTAGTGGTATACATCTATGTATATTTATTATGTTGATGTATACCTGTCGTACCTGTAGATTATACTGTTGAATTACATGTGATATTTGATATATTTACATGTTCTCTCTTATTACCTGTTGAGTTTTACTCATCACTACGGACCATAGGTTTTTCTGTCGCCCAAGTAACAGGTAGAAGTCTTCTTGGCGGCTTGGAGCTTTGTCAGCAATCCATCCCATCTCCATTTTCCGAGCCTCCCGTGCATTTTGTTTTATGTTGTGGACTTTATTTTATATCCGATGTTTTATGAACTTTTTGGTACTGTGGATTTGTCAATTAGTATGCACTTATATTGGTTATGGATTGTATGTCAGTATGTGTGGTTATGAGTATGTGGTTTTATGTTTTCCGTATATATATATATATATATATATATATATATATATATATATATGCTTATTATGTTGTGGTTGTGAGCCTACGAGCCTTGTATTAACACGATATATTATCACGTAGAGGGGAGATGTCGTTCGTTTGCTTTTCGGTACGACATACTCTTGGGGCGTGACAATGTGAATAGACCATACCGAAGTCATGATCCAGGGGAATCAATACTAAATATGTATACCTGACCACATGATTAATATAATTGACTCATTTTTTTTGTTTTTAGATTTGCATACTTAGTTTAAATTAATTGCTGAAAGTAGAATGACTAGATGGGAAATGGTTAGTTGACCTTGACAACATAGTATCAGAAAGTAGTGAGATGATAGTAAGCTAGTGAAACCTAGTTTAAATATATTCAAGAAGGATAAGGTGTATCCAGCTTGATGCATTTGGCTAAGTGAGTCTAACCAAAGCTACTTCATTTCATTCTAAACTAGTTAGACCAGGGTTTAACTTGAAGTAAGCCAAGTGTATAATTTTTTGAGCTGACTTTATCTAAGAAAATGCTCGTTGTTCCGATCAAAGAAGGCTCTTATGTCTCGCCACGACCTAAAAGCTATCTTTTGAAATGTGCACTTAAGGAACTTAGAATCAAACTTGAATCTAATTCAAAATCAAGTAATCCTCTTGTTATAACACTAAATTTAACTAAGTAAAATTGATGGTCATCTCACAACATATATAGAGATAACTTGATTAGTCATGTAAAAATGATGAGATGAAACTTAAGGTAAAAACATATAAACTTATTCAAATCTGATCCAACTACTTTGTATGTAGGATCAATAGATGTTGGACTGTGGGTGCTCTAGACATAGATTGGAGTCCAACTAAAGTTTATGATTTGTAATCCTAAAAAGAAACTAAATTCTTCTACTAGACTCATTTCAAATTCACTCTCCATTAATAATATAAACTCATTTAAAAACATAGTATTTGTTGAACCAAAGATTATATCATTTACGTAAATTTGGGCTATGAAAATTTTTTGATCTAACATTTTTACAAATAAGATTGGGTCAATTTGTCCTTGTTTAAATCCTTTAGATACTAAGTAAATTGTTAGTCGTTCATACCAAACCCATGTGCAAAAGACTTTTCTTTCGTTTCATATTGTAAATCTCGCAAATCAAAGAGTAACGTGCAACGAAAACAATAAAGTAAATACAAAATAAAGTCGTAATTTTTTTTACTTGTGTTGAAATAAATTAACATAAACTCGTATACTTATGAAAATTGCGGAAACATAAATATACCTTAAATATGCATATGCCGAAGCTGTTGGAACTGCTCTGAACAAGAACTTTGTCACGGACTTAGATCCTCCTGGGACACTCGCAATCGGGATGGAAATCATGATGGTTAAATCGAACTTCCACCACAGTATCACAACGTCGCAACCCTTAACTTAGTGACAATGATTCCTCTTGTTCTACTCAACAAGGAGATGAGTTATTTGAGAGTTATCTTCCTCTATAAGTTGTACCTTCTCGCACTGAACCTTACACTAGAAAAGCTCTCTTCACAAGTGTTGGTGCAGGGGCACCAGATAATCGAACCTATGTTTTGATTATGGCAAAGACACAAAGTTAAGTTTACATCGTTATCTCACGAGCTAAATCGAGTGTGCAGAAAAGTACTAAAGCTAGAGCTGAAGGCTAGCGACACCCGGAGGAAGCCGCGGTAGTCGGGCGACACTCGAGTGACTTCGGAGGGAGCTGAAGGAATCGAGTGGAAGGCCGGAAGCGAGAGCTACAAATTAAGTATCGAGGTAAGCTCGTGTGAGTGAGAGATGGTAATGTCGTGTCCTCTTTACGGGGATGACCTTAGGCGACGATCCAACTAAGACTTCCTGTGGAAGGTCTAGGTCGAGATCGGACGGTTAGAAACCGTCGCATTTATCATTTTCCTAACCCTCATCGCAGGAAGTGGCCAGCCGGGTAGTCATCGGACATTGGCGGTCGATTATCGCTGATGAGAGACATCACGATCATCATCGATCGGCCCGATGAGAGGCATCAGTCGACTGATGGCGATGACTCAGCCTTTGCGCTAGGTCAAAACGGATAACGTTTGACGCGGCCACTTCGCGATAAAATTTGGACAACTTCGTGATCCGTTCCAAAAAAAAGGGAGACAAATTCAGAGGCCAAAGTCTATAAAAGGAGGAGGATTCCAACTCTAAAAACACATCAAGTTTATTCATCAAGTGCTCCTACAACGCCAACGCTCCAACATCGTCATAACGCCGACGCGACGTCAAGTTTCGATCTTCTTCATCGGCAGCAGAATCAAGTAATATTTTTGATATTGTATTCTTTGTTTTTCTTCATAACGAGGTGAGGTAGGCTTTTTTTGCCTCATCCTCGTATATTCGGTTTTGTGATCGTTGTCTCCTACCTCCAACGAGGAGGAGACGTTATAGTGCTTTGCCCTCCGTACACGGTCTAGGACCGATAGGGCCTTGGAGTAGCAACCGCTGGGTTGTGAACCAAGTAAAATAAATGTGTTCATTTATTTTCCGCTGTGCTTACTTTGCGTATCGAACGAACGAAAAAGAAAAGATTTACGATCGCTATTCACCCCCCCCTCTAGCGACGCTTCTCGATCCAACAACAAGAAGAACTGCAGTACTTCTCAACTCTCCTAAAGATAGCAACTCACTCAACCAACTTTTTAGCCAAGGCAACAAAACCAACCTCACTCTTTTATACCTCTTCACAAGAGGTATATATATAAGGGAGGAGGGATGAGAGGAGACGAGAGGAGATGGAGATCATGGGGTAATGGGTAACCACCCATTACCCATGTGTGAATTATATGCCCCACGTGGGAATATAACCACCATCTTCCACTTGCATACGAGGACATATAATTATAATTATTATTAGATCACATCTCATGCGATCCATCACCCTACTGAGCTTTCACATAGAGTTGGACGTCGTGCGACTTACGAGTACACCTGCATATAAAAAACTACTCTATACACCTATTAGGATGATAGAGTAGTCATCTTTGTATCACAAGATATAATATCTCGCTGCACCTTAGATCCAAGACTTATTACATCCAATCGAACTGCTTTCCTCATCGAAAGTATCCCCAGATATTGTTCGATATTATATTCATTAATATATTTAATCCCTCCTTAGATAAACATAAAAGACTAGTCGGTGAATATTAAAATCCTAATATAACGTCAATTGGTCCTCCTTTTCCCAAACTAGAATCTATTAGCCATAACTCAACTGCTTTCCTAGACCCGTCCCTCAGACCTCAATTTATCTTTTGGGCCATCGGTAAACAAACTAAAGAGCAACATTAAATCATGACCTCAAGAAATAGCTGAAAGTAATAAGGGTATAAGAGATCCCTCCCAGTGGATCTCGAATCTCACACAGTGGGGCTTAGAGATATTAATTTACTGTCTCAAGTAATAAGGCTCCCACTTTTCCCAGTCGATTTATCACACACGGTATGAAAGACGTGTCACAGTGTTATTCTCCATTTCTCATAAGGGTATATGTCAGATTTCTCTAACGCTGTGTAGGTATGGGACTTAGTCTACACATAAGACTCTACCTAGAGATCTCAGAGAGAGTCTCTCAAAGACAATATTACAAACTGTAGGTGATATCTGAGATCTCAAACCTAGCTACTTACATGGCACATGGATGTGACTAAATCCATGTCGATCATGTCGCACATGACCTCATCCTAAACACATATCAGGGCGACTTAAGTTCTAGCAGGGTTACTCTCAAAATCTCTTACAACTAGAAATCGCCTAATCTTCACTCTAGGAGTTGGTCACTCGTGTGAGAGAGTGAACCTGCCTACCTGACATATCTATTATATCACATAACATATATATATATATATATATATATATATATATATATATAACAAGTGCAATAATATAATTGGACCATAAATGCACATTAAGTCATATATTTCATTAAGCATCATTATCATTACAGTACAAGTTGAGAAATTTCATAAAACATCCAAATCTAACGACTCTCTATATCCCACAAAGGAGTCTCTTGTGATAGGTTTGGTAAAGGGGGTCAGCCACCATGTCGTATGTTGAAATGTACTTGACAGTCACTTCATTCTTGTCAATGATGTCTCTTACATAATGGTATCTGGTATCTATGTGTTTGGTTTTGCTATGAAACTTAGGGTCCCTTGTGTAAGCGATAGTGGCCTGATTATCACAATAAATCATCACTGGCCTCCCACTATCCGCTACAACCCCTAAGTCATGCAATAATCTTCTAAGTTAAACATCCTCTTGAACTGCTATTAAGCATGCAACGAACTCAGCCTCCATCATAGATAGAGTAATACAGGTTTGCTTCTTGCTGCTCCAAGAGATGGCCTAGCCATTGAGCAAGAAAGCAAAACCTGACGTTGATTTGCGCTTATCCAGATCGCCTCCCCAGTCGACATCTGAATATTCCATAAGATGAAAATCGGCTCCTCCATAACACAGAGAGAAAGATGCAGTTCCTTTAAGATATCTGAAAATCCTTTTCACTGCTCTCCAATGACCCCTTCCAGGATTTGCTTGATATCTACATACTGTTGGTGCAACAATGCCCCAAGCATTTATATATTTTGATGTTTGGATAATCATCTAAGTTAGGCAATGTTTTGTGATCTAATTGTGAACATGTTTAAGTGACAGGAAAAGGAAAGGTCCAAGTGTGAAGACTTGGTAAAAGACAAGTCCAAGTGTGATCTTGGCAAAGAGAAGTCAAAGGAAAGGTCTTGGCGGCGTAAGTCCAAGCATGTAATCTTGGTGGCGTAAAGTCCAAGAAGTCCTTGGCAAAGAAAGACCAAAGGCAAGTCTTGGCGGCATAAGTCCAAGCATGTAGTCTTGGCGGCATAAAGTCCAAGCGTACTTTGGCAAAGAAGAAACCCAAAGCATGACGAAACCGAAGGAAGCTTTTGAAGGCAAGCGCATGGATGGAGTCGTGGACTTAGAGAAATCCTGGAGGCACAAGGCTGATGGAGAAGCTAGAAGGTTAAGTCTAGGCTTAGGGTATGTTTTTAAGTATGAATTAGTCATACTTGGGGTGTGCTAGTCGATTGGAACATGGTGTCAGTCGAACTGGCCTTTAAGATGCAACATTAGAGGTTATCCGGTGAGAATCGACTCGAACCGGCCTGGTGTCGACTACTATTAGCGATCATCGCCATGAGCGAAAGGCCGTGGCCGATCGGTCGACTAGGCGATGCTCGTCGAGCGCCACTTTGGCGGTCGGTGATAGTCTTCCGTTAGCGATGGCGATGGCAAATCCCAGCGACCGGCATTCGAAGCCATTAGAATCGTGATCGGTGATGAAAGTCATCAGTCGACTGATAGACCTCCAACGGGAAAAAGAGGCTCTTTCCTATAAAAAGAGGCCAAGGGGAGCAAGAAGAGGCTAATGCTTATACTCTGATCATTTTCCTAAGCTCCCACAGGTTTTTCAAGATTTCTAAGTGATCTTAAATCTTCTCCTCCACTCTCTAAGCTCAAGTTGCATTCTTTGTAAAGAAGAGGAGGTTTTGTTGTAAAGGAAAGCTTCTTAGTGGAATTGCTTGGGTTGATCCACCTTAAGGATCGTCGTGGAGTAGGAGCATTATCTCCGAACCACGTAAAAGCCTTGTTAGCATTGTTCTTTCGTTTTTACTTATATTATCTTTGTTTGCTTCCGCTAATCATTCTTGTAGAAACGAAAAATGCTATTCACCCCCCCTCTAGCTTCCAAACGATCCCTAACAAGTGGTATTAGAGCTCGGATCGCATCGGAAGATCTAACCATCAACCGAAGCATGACATTTCAAGAGGGATATAGTACGGAGAGGCCTCCATTTTTCGACGGCAATGACTTCGGCTATTGGAAAGGTAGGATGGAATACTACCTCATGAATGACATCGAAAATTGGTTTAGTATTGTAGATGAATTCGAAAACCCGGTCGATGAATTTGGAGCACCACTACCGAAAAAAGATTGGATAAGAGAGATGGCCAAGAAAGTGTTGGGTTTCCGGTACCACGGCATGTGTGTGTTCGATCATGTTTCGTAAACATGAGCACAACGAAAGCAATAAAATTAATAAATCTACATTTATTACAATACACACATCACACACATGCATAGTACAACAAGTGTAGACATAACCGTAAATTTAAATTTGCAATAAAAGGAAATTTAACTACGTTATACCTTTCGTATTACGTGTAGCGGGAACTGCATCAACCGGAACGATCCTCGCTAGAATCGTCTCTATGCGTATCCACACCGAGTATCCTTAGGATGACTTCGCTAAGCCACGAGCTTCATCTTCATACGGGTTACTAGCCTCGTCTTGAAGACGACGTGATCGAGAGATGATCACGATCCGAATCCAAATTCGGATGCAAAGATGAGTCCTCAAAACTCGCTTCTTCGGAGAGGTATTCGTCAACCGTTTGACGAATCCTTCATCCTCCACCTCAGAGGATTACCGGAGATCGAATCCCCGGTAAGTTAGCCGCTGTCGGAGCTCTAACCGTCATCCAAACGACGCTCCGACGAGAGGAGAACAAGCTGTCCAGAAAACTGGACAGCTTTGGTGGAGGAGATAGGCGCCGGCCAACCAAGGGAAGCCAAGTGCTCACCTTATCACCGAAGCCTAGGAAGATCACCGGAGGGTCGCCGGAGGATCACCGGCTGAAGCTTGGACGTCGGCAAGGAGCTGGACGGCGACACAAGGGGCTAGGCGGCAATGGGGGGTTGGCGCCGAGAGTCTCCAAGGAGAGGTGGGCGGCAACTATTGCTAGGGTTTTGGATTAGGGCTTAATTATCCCTTAAGCCCTCTTTTATAGAGAACTAATTCTCTTAACGGTTATTGGATCATAACCATTAGGCCCGCTAACCCGCTCCATTAAGATAAGTTAAAATAAACCAAACCATGATGGTTTATTTTAAGTTAAAACGAACCGAACCAACTTTTGGTTCATTTGTTTAAAATAAACCAAACCCTTTGGTTTATTCTCCTCCATTGGATTAGAACCAAACTATTTTGGTTCATCCATTATGTCTTCACAAGACACGGCCCATCCACTCTTCCATTGCGACTGAAACGATTTCATGCTCGCTTCATGTTTGGTCCAACCAAACCTAGTTTCTCTCGGTCTGAGAATCCCATTCTCAAGCTCGTTTTAAATCCTTTGGATTACGCTCGTTGTGCGTGTGACCAAATAGGTTCTCGGTTTATGTTGGCCATCTATAATTAACCATTAATTATAGAACGATCATGAGTGGCACCTAGTAGTACATCATGATCCCCAATTAACCGAAAAGATCAACGGTTGATCCAGAACTATTTCTGAAACCGTTCAGCAGCTCGAATGATTCGTTCCCCATTCCCTTCACTCATCTTATACCCACTTGGTTCAGGACATGGTCTATAGTGTCAGTTCCCACTAGGCTGACTACGTGACACCTAGCCCAAGTATCATTTCCTCGTCCTACGGATTCTAGTTACTGCACATGTATCGAAGAGTACCTTACTCTAAACATGTAATGCTTTGGCCAAAGACTTTAGTAACAATCCGACGAGAGGCCATGGGTATACATCTCCTCGCAAGGAGTGGTGAATCCTTTATAGGTTATTCAAACACCTTCGATCATTTCGACTTATACCCAATCATCCCGGGTCCACATCTCCTTAGAGATGTTTGCTTAAGATGTCAAAGCATAAGTCTCCATGATCAAGATGACTTGAATACCGCAAGTCAAAGGAACATCGCACTTAAGCCACAGTAAGAACTTCATTGACATATCTATATATGCAGAGAACTATATGAAGTCTTACGGCTGGTCACTCCAATGAACTAGTTACCATAATTAGCATCCACGATCAACTCCGGACATCACAATGTCTCCATCCAGTGAGAATCAGCTGCTTGGATACACCAAGGAGTATACCTCGTGCTAGTCTCGACAGAATTGATGGTGTCCAAATTCATCAATTCATCGACTAGGGATAATTCCGATACATCACAATTACACATGTAGAGATACTCACTAGTTGTGATCCAATCACAAATTCTCTCATGCTGTGAATCGCATCGTGGACATTCAGTAAATGAGTTTAAGATCCAATCAAATGCATGAAACATGTATACTCAAATAGTGAATATTCATTTATCATATAAATGGTTCATACATAAGGCGATTGCCTTAGGACATCTCTCATATATTACTAACAGAAAGCACAAGCTAATGCAAAAGCAACGACCACACTTCAATGTGGTCTATCCAAGGAGCAACTTTCCAAAGTCGGGCCTTTCAACTCCGCAAAAGAGCTTTGGGAGAAGCTCATTGAATTGAATGAAGGTTCAAAGGAGACTAGAAGAGCCAAAAGAGACCTATTGATAGGTCAACTCCAAAGCTTCACCATGAAGACCAACGAGAACGTGAGTCAAATACACGGTCGCTTCAAGGAAGTAGTCAACGGACTACATGTTATAGGTGAGAAGGTCGACAACCAAGACCTTGTAAGGTATGTATTACAAGCTTTCCCTAGAACAACATTATGGGCCTCAATGGTAGATGCCTATAAGGTCTCTAGGGATCTTTCATTAGTTAAGTTAGATGAGCTATTTTGTGAATTTCAATTACATGAACAAGCTAACACTTCATCCAAAGAGAAGGGTATAGCTCTTTTTGTAGGCAAGAAGAACAAATGGAAAAAGGAGAAGAAAGAAGTATCCTCCTCATCCGAATTCGAGGAAGATTCATCTAGTAGTGAAGATGAGCTATCGACATGCGAGGTGGCTCACTACGTCAAGAAGTTTGGTGGGAGATCAAGGAAACTCACCAAGAAAGATGTGAGGAGGATGTTCCAATCCTCAAAAGGTAAGCCTTCAAATAGTTCAAATTCTTCATCTAATGTAACTTGTTATGGTTGCAATAAGAAAGGGCACACCAAGCCAAATTGCCCGGAACTCAAGAAGAAGGAGGAGAAAGAAAAAAAGCATAAGGAGAAGAAGGAAAAGAAGGAAAAGAAGAAGAAAGAAGCAATGGTGGCTCAAACATGGGACACCCTAAGCATGGAAGACACCTCCGATGATGAAGAAGTATGCCATGCCACCCGAAATCTAGCCCTCATGGCTTTAGAGGAAGAAGCCGGGAGCTCAAGAGAGGAGTCTTCTTCCTCTTCAAGCGATGAATCATCATCAAGTGATGATGATGAGCTAAACAACTCACCTAAAGTAGATTTACTTTACAAGACTATTGCATGTTTACAAAATGCTTTAAATAGATCAAAAAATAGGATTAAGGATATAAAATTAGAGAACAAATCACTTAAGAGTGTAGATTCATCATGTGGTAAACCATCTAGTGATATTGATGAATGTACTCTTAGGGATGAAAATGATGAGTTAAGAAAAGAAATAGGTAAATTAAGAGCATGCTTAGAAAAATTCACAAATGGTTCAAAATACCTAGACATGATTATTAAAGAAGAGGTGTATGTAGAACAACCTCCCGGGTTTGAAGATATGGACTATCCAAACCATGTATACAAGCTTAGGAAAGCTTTGTATGGTTTGAAACAAGCTCCCCGGGCTTGGTATGAAAGATTATCATCTTTCTTAATTTCTAAGGATTTTAAAAGGGGTAGTATAGATCAAACTCTCTTTATAAAGTCAACATCTAAGGACATCTTTGTAGCCCAAGTATATGTTGATGACATTATCTTTGGGTCAACAAATGATGAACTCCTTCAAGACTTTATTCAAAATATGGAAAAAGAGTTTGAAATGAGTCTAGTTGGGGAATTAAATTTCTTCCTAGGATTGCAAGTCAAACAAACTAGTGACGGTATTTATATTTATCAAACCAAATATGCTAAGAAAATGATTAAGAAATTTGGTTTGGAAAATACTAATGTGGTTTCAACTCCAATGGCAACCAATACTAAAATAGATAGTGATAGTGAAGGAAAACAAATAGATCTTACACTTTATAGGAGCATGATTGGTAGCCTTTTGTACTTAATCGCTAGTAGACCCGACATATTATTTGCGATTGGTATGTGTGCTAGGTATCAATCATGTGCTAAAGAATCTCATTTAGTTGCCGTTAAGAGAATTTTAAGATATGTTAAAGACACACTAAATGTAGGTATATGGTACCATAGGACTAGGTTTTTTGATTTGATTGGGTACACTGATTCCGATTATGCCGGTTGCAAATTGGATCGGAAGAGTACTAGTGGTGGATGCCAATTCCTTGGGTCCTCCCTAGTTAGTTGGAGTAGTAGGAAGCAACCTTGTGTTGCTTTATCCACCACCGAGGCCGAATATGTGGCTATGGGTGGTTGTGTAGCTCAACTACTATGGATGAAACATACCTTAGAAGACTATGAGCTATCTTACTCCAACATAAAAGTATTTTGCGACAATGTGAGCACTATAAACTTGACCAAAAATCCGGTGCATCACTCTAGGACTAAGCACATTGAAGTGAAACATCACTTCATTAGAGATCATGTGGCAAAGGGGGACATTGAGCTTAATTACATTGAATCTAAGTCCAACCTAGTCGACATCTTTACCAAGACTTTCCCCGAAATAGAATTTTCATCACTTAGGAGAGAACTTGGAATGTGCTTTGTAGAATAGAAGTGTAGATTTGTATGATCCCATAAAAAATCTAGGTTTTATACCTCTAACCATCTCATAATAGACCTAAGAAACCATGATTTGTGTATTTAGTCACCTAGAAATCATGTGAGATGTTAGGAAGATGCACTTGGTTCATCATGCTTCTTATGATGCATTACCATGAGCCAAAGTGCCATCTAGAGACATTAATCCTTCATTGGACCAATCATTGGGAAGGCCTATGTATAATTAATGTGCATGTAGCTCCAAGAATATGATTGGAAATGTCAAATAAAATAAAATTTAAACTATGTCTATCAAACCTTGAGAAACAATTTTCTATTGATAAGCCAAAGTGATACAAAGTTTGCAAAAATATCATAACTTTTTACAAAATTTCAAGATTGTGTTAATATCAAAATCTAGAGGTGATATATTTTTAAAATAATTTTTCCTTGATAGGAAATGATCTAACAATATTAACCACAAAATTTCATAATTTTTTGATCCTTATTGAATTAATTAAATCGCCAAAAAGGTTATCAGATCGATATCACGATCGACACTTATCGCCACTCGATCGATACAACGATATCGAATCGGCTTACCTATCGATCGCCATTTATGGCGATGATCCGCGCACGTAAGCGCCAGATGCGATCGTCGGTTCGATCGATCTCCATCACTGATCCGCCATTTATGGCGATCCGCGCATTGGCGCCAGAGGCGATCGTCTTGGCTCGACTGATGTCGCAGTTTTTAGGGCTTTCCACCGGTTTGACTCACCAAAACTTCCTGATTTTCTCTCCTCTTCCTCTTCTGACGAACTTCCACCACACCTTTTAGCCGTTCTCCCTCATTTTTCCGACGACTTCACCGACCGGTGCTCCCATTTGAAGTGTTCTCCGACTCGAGGACCTCCTCTTGTCACCCTGTTCACGCCCTAGTCTCCACTGCAGATCGCTTGCTCGGCTAGGTTTTCGTGGACACTCGCGTCCGACACTATTCTTTGATCTTTCACCATGCCGCCTAGGTAAACCCTCTTTCCTGCTCATAGTTTGTTTTGTTCCTATAATTTTGTTTCACTAACCGGTGCTTGTTTTGTTGTCTTTGTGCATGCATCATCCCTAACCTACATTGTTTTTTTTTGCACATTTAGACTTAAGCATTATGCTACTAAGTGTGCCCAGGTACCTCCGACCAACGAGGGCCCGTCAAACCCTCCACCCTCTGTCGATCCTAGATTTCCAAACTCCGCACTTGAAAGTGCCTTCAATAAAAATAAATTCCAACTCATTCCACCTCGATCAATGGATCCAAATTTTCTTAAAGACTACTGTTTTGATATTGTTCAAATCATCCAACACTACAAACTTGAATCATTAGTTTTTTGTGAACATCATGTAAATATCACTCTTCTTTTTGAATTCTTCAACAACTTGCGACCGGTTGGAGATGGTATGAGATACCGGACTCGCTTTGCTCAGTGCGATCTGAATTTCAGCCCCTAGATCTGGACCGATTTTCTCAGATGTCTCTCTTCCGAGAATGATTTCATTTTGTATCCATCTTGGAGTGATCCTCTTCCACCTCCCTTTGAGGAGATTTCTTTAGATTCCCTTCATACTACTTTCTATCACTCTCCTTGACCTTTGAACACCAATCTATTTCAATCACAGGAACTTTCTTCCTCTAACAATGTCCTTTATAAGGTCATTGCTCATTGTCTTCTTCCTATAGTTACCCGTGGTTTGGCCTTAGTTCGACCTACACACTTCCTTCTCATGCATATCCTTCGTCAATACTTAGACATCGATATTGGTCTCAATACCTTCCACTGCATCACTCATTTCGTAAGGGCAAACAATGGGAAGGTTCATATACCTTTTGGAAATATCCTTACTCAGTGGCTCAGCTCCGTAGGCATTGATGTCAACATAAGGGTCATTAAAATCATGAATAGTAAATATGACCAGATGACTTGTCGGAGCTTCTCCTTGGCGGGCTTGAAGGCCGACAAAGGGTCTATTTTCTGGGACCCTGCACGACGGCCAGCAGGTGGCGCTCCGGCACCAGAGGATGCCGCTGCGGAAGGAGATGCTGAGGGTGTTCTTGAGAGCCGATCTGAGAGAGGGCTGCTGCGAGCGATCTTGTTACGCCAAACACATCCTTCATTGCCCACTTCGATGCTTTTGCAGAGCAGGTAGATACACGTCTTGAGGAGCTGCGCTTGGGTCAACAGGAGCTTTGTCGGGAGCATTAGGAGCTCTTTTCTCTCGTGAGTGGGATGCATCGGCAGCAGCAGGACATTTTGGCGATTCTCCGCCCTCCTGCACTCGGACACCCACCTCCTCGTGATGGTTCGTCATCTGCACCGATGGATGCTGAGGACGACGATCGTTAGTTAGCATGTTTTTGTTATTTTCTTTTTGGCCGTATGTACGACACAAACTCCAACTTGTGTAATCATTTTTGATTAATGAAATGAAGTTGTGTTTTTGTTTAGTTCATTTCTATTAGTGCCTCAATTACTATAATTTGTTATTTGTCAAGTTTAGAAATTGAGCATATAGTACTAAGTTATGAATATTGATACGATACAATTACACTTTTGCTTCATATTTTTGTCATTTTGAATATCATATCAATCCGTTAATCTGATGAGCATGTTTTTCGTCTAATATTTTTCATATGTTATATTAGTCGAATAAAATGTGTATGCCGAGTTTCATGATTTTTGGACATCCACGGAATTTTCTACGCATTTTTAAACCTTGACTGAAAATTTTGAATTTATTGCGATCATCGATATTATTGATCATTGCCAAAAGCGATTGGTGATGCCAATTCAGTCGAACGGTGACCTTTGTTTTGGAATAGAAAATGATTTTTCATCGGTTAAAAAGTTCAATTTTGGACATTATATGATTTCCACAGTATATACATGATAACTTGTATGGAAAGACGAATTTTCTTGATGCACTGGTTTAGGGGGAGCTACATCCCTTAATTCTATAATTGTTGGTGCAAGGCTTGGACATATTTGCCTATTCTATTGTTTATGCTTTGCTTCACATATTATTTCCACATCATGAATCATGTCTTGGATTAAGGGGGAGCTTCATATCAATTTTATACCTTTGTTCAAGATGTGTCAATTATAATTGTTTCCTGCACTTATTGGATAAACTCTTCTCTTTTTGTTGTATGTCAAAGGGGGAGAAGGGATATTTAAGTTAGAATTCATATTGAAATATGTTTATATGCATATGTTAAAGACCTAACTTAAATGATTGCCAAACATCAAAAAGGGGGAGATTGTTGGTGCAACAATGCCCCAAGCATTTATATATTTTGATGTTTGGATAATCATCTAAGTTAGGCAATATTTTGTGATCTAATTGTGAACATGTTTAAGTGACAGGAAAAGGAAAGGTCCAAGTGTGATCTTGGCAAAGAGAAGTCAAAGGAAAGGTCTTGGCGGCGTAAGTCCAAGCATGTAATCTTGGCGGTGTAAAGTCCAAGCAGTCCTTGGCAAAGAAAGACCAAAGGAAAGTCTTGGCAGCATAAGTCCAAGCATGTAGTCTTGGCGGCATAAAGTCCAAGCGTACTTTGGCAAAGAAGAAACCCAAAGCATGACGAAACTGAAGGAAGCTTTTGAAGGCAAGCGCATAGATGGAGTCGTGGACTCAGAGAAATCCTGGAGGCGCAAGGCTGATGGAGAAGCTAGAAGGTTAAGTCTAGGCTTAGGGTATGTTTTTAAGTATGAATTAGTCATACTTGGGATGTGTCAGTCGAACTGGCCTTTAAGATGCAGCATTAGAGGTTGGAGGGTTGTTAGCGATCGGTGGGGGTTATCGATCGGGAGAGTCGACTCGAACCGGATCGCACACAAGCTAGCGATCGACTATTATTGGCGATCGCCACGCAGGCGTAGCCGTGTAGGCCAGTCGGCTATGGGCAGTATCAATCGAACTTCCACTTTTGGCAGTCGACTGATAGTCTTCCCGTTGGCGATGACGACGGCAAATCCTATGAATCTGGCTGTTCGGAAGCCGTTAGAATCGCGTGATCGGTGATGAAAGTCATCGGTCGTGATACACCTCAGCGGAAAAGAGGCTCTTTCCTATAAAAAGAGGCCAAGGGGAGCAAGAAGAGGCTAATGCTTATACTCTGATCATTTTCCTAAGCTCCCACAAGTTTTTCAAGCTTTCTAAGTGATCTTAAATCTTCTCCTCCTCTCTCTAAGCTCAAGTTGCATTCTTTGTAAAGAAGAGGAGGTTTTGTTGTAAAGGAAAGCTTCTTAGTGGAATTGCTTGGGGTGATCCACCTTAAGGATCGCCGTGGAGTAGGAGCATTATCTCTGAACCACGTAAAAGCCTTGTTAGCATTATTCTTTCATTTTTACTTATATTAACTTTGTTTGCTTCCGCTAATCATTCTTGTAGAAACGAAAAATGCTATTCACCCCCCCTCTAGCTTCCAGACGATCCCTAATGTTGGGTTTCCGGCACCGCGGCGTGTGTGTGTTCGATCATGTTTCGTAAACATGAGCACAGCGGAAGCAATAAAAATAATAAATACTCCTATTTATTACAACACACACAACACACGCATGCTATTACAACAAGTGTAGACATAACCGTAAATTAAAATTGCAATAAAAGGAAATTAAACTACGTTATACCTTCCGTATGACGTGTAGCAGGAACGGCATCAACCGGAACGATCCTCGTAAGAATCGTCTCTATCCGTATCCACGCCGAGCTCCTCGGGATGACTTCGCTAAGTCACGAGCTTCGTCTTCGTATGGGTTACTAGCCTCGTGTTGAAGACGACGTGATCGAGAGATGATCACGATCCGAATCCAAATTCGGATCCAAAATGAGTTCTCAAAACTCGCTTCTCCGGAGAGGTATTCGTCAACCGTTTGACGAATCCTTCGTCCTCCACCTCAGAGGATTATCGGAGATCAAATCCCCGGTATGTTAGCCGCTGTCGGAGCACTAACCGTCGTCCAAACGACGCTCCGACGAGAGGAGGAGAAGCTGTCCAGAAAACTGGACAGCTTGGTGGAGGAGTAGGCGCCGGCCAAAACAAGGAGAGAAAAGCCTCACCTTGATGCCAAACCTATAGGAGATCACCGGAGGGTCGCCGGAGGTTCACCGGCTGAAGCTTGGTCGCCGGCAACAAGTTGGACGGCGGCACAAGTGGTTGGGCGGCGGCACAAGGCTGTTGGCGCCGAATTCACCAAGGAGGTGGGCGGCAACTTGCTTTAGGGTTTTGGATGATTAGGGTTTAACAATCCCTTAAGCCCACTTTTATAGAGAACTAATTCTCTTAATGGTTAATGGATCATATCCATAAAGCCCGTTAACCCGCTCCATTAAGATAAGTTAAAATAAACCAAACCATGATGGTTTATTTTAAGTTAAAACGAACCGAACCAACTTTTGGTTCATTCGTTTAAAATAAACCAAACCCTTTGGTTTATTCTTATCCATTGGATTAGAACCAAACCATTTTGGTCCATCCATTACGTCTTCATAAGACGCAGCCCATCCACGCTTCCATTGCGACTGAAACGATTTCATGCTCGCTTTATGTTTGGTCCAACCAAACCTAGTTTCTCTCGGTCTGAGAATCCAATTCTCAAGCTCATTTTAAATCCTTTGGATTACACTCGTTGTGCGTGTGACCAAATAGGTTCTCGGTTTATGTTGGCCGTCTATAATTAACCATTAATTATAGAACGATCATGAGTGGCACCTAGTAGTACATCATGATCCCCAATTAAGAAAAGATCAAGCGGTTGATCGAGAACTATTTACGAAACCCTTGATGCTTCGAATGAATCGTGCCCCATTCCCTTCACTCATCTTATACCCACTTGGTTCAGGACATGGTCTATTGTGTCAGTCCCCACTAGGCTGACTACGTCACACCTAGCCCAAGTATCATTTCCTCGTCCTACGGATTCTAGTTACTCCACATGTATCGAAGAGTACTTTACTCTAAACATGTAATGCTTTGGCCAAAGACTTTAGTAACAATCCGACGAGAGGCCATGGGTATACATCTCCTCGCAAGGAGTGGTGAATCCTTTATAGGCTATTCAAACACCTTCGATCACCCGACTTATACCCAATCATCCCGGGTCCACATCTCCTTAGAGATGTTTGCTTAAGATGTCAAAGCATAAGTCTCCATGATCAAGATGACTTGAATACGCAAGTCAAAGGAACATCGCACTTAAGCCACAGAAGAACTTCATTGACATATCTATATATGCAGAGAACCATATGAAGTCTTACTGGTCACTCCAATGAACTAGTTACCATAACTAGCATCCACGATTAACTCCGGACATCACTATGTCTCCAGCCAGTGAGAATCAGCTGCTTGGATACACCAAGGAGTATACCTCGTGCTAGTCTCAACAGAATTGATGGTGTCCAGATCCATCAATTCATCGACTAGGGATAATTCCGATACATCACAATTACACATGTAGAGATACTCACTAGTTGTGATCCAATCACAAATTCTCTCATGCTGTGAATCGTATCGTGGACATTCAGTAAATGAGTTTAAGATCCAATCAAATACACAAAACATGTATACTCAAATAGTGAATCTTCATTTATCATATAAATGGTTCATACATAAAGCGATTGCCTTAGGACATCTCTCATATATTACTAACAGACTCCCACTTGGCCTAATGCCAATCGCTACGGTATCCAATACCATAAGCTCTAACATGACCCTCAAACTTACTTTGAGGTAATGCTTTAGTCAAAGGATCCGCTAAGTTCCTTTCAGTGGGAATTTTCTCGATTTGTATTTCGTTCCTACTTATGATCTCTCTGATAAGATGATAGCGGCGAAGCACATGTTTGGATCACTGATGAGACCACATCAAGTTCAAAGATGAACTTCTTGATCCAAACCGCTTCCTTTGCTGCTTCTAATGCTGCAATGTATTCTGCCTTAGTGGCAGAATCCGCTATAGTGTCAAGCTTGGAACCTTTCCAACTTATTGCGCTTCCATTTTAGGTGAATACATACCCAGACTGAGACATGGAATCATCCTTGTCTGTCTGGAGATGGCATCCGTATACCCACGTATCACCATGTACCCTTCTCCATATATTAGGAACACATCCTTAGTTCTTCTCAAGTACTTAAGGATCGTCTTAACAGCCGCCCAATGATCCATTCCTGGATCGGATTGGTATCTGCTCGTGACACTCAGAGCGTACGATACATCGGGCCTCGTACATAACATAGCATACATGATAGATCCTATTGCGGATGCATAGGGAATCTTACTCATGCAAATCCTCTCGTCTTCTGTGCGCGGACACATAGACTTCGAAAGGTGTACCCCATGCCTGATGGGCAGATAACCTTTCTTGGATTCCGACATGCTAAACCTCTTTAGCACTCGGTCTATATATGTAGACTGCGAAAGACCAAGCAACCGTTTCGATCTATCTCTATAGATCTTAATCTCAAGGATGTAGGTTGCTTCTCCCAGGTCTTTCATGGAGAATGTCTTGGATAACCAAACCTTAACTGACTATAAGATTGACACATCGTTTCCTATAAGTAATATGTCATCGACATACAATACTAGGAACACGACTGCACTCCCACTAACCTTCTTGTACACACAAGGTTCGTCTGAATTTTGTGAGAAATCAAACTTTTTGATCGTCTCATCAAAACGGATATTCCAGCTCCTGGATGCTTGCTTCAATCCATAAATGGATCGTCGCAATTTGCATACCTTGGTTTTATCAACCGATGTGAAACCCTCAGGCTGTATCATATACACGTCCTCGAGCAGGTTTCCATTAAGGAAAGCTGTTTTCACATCCATCTGCCATATCTCATAATCATAATGAGCCGCTATGGCCAGGAGCATCCGAATGGATTTAAGCATAGCTACAGGCGAATAGGTTTCGTCATAATCAACACCTTGTTTTTGACGATATCCTTTCGCCACCAATCTAGCCTTATAGGTAATCACATTACCATCCATGTCGGTTTTCTTCTTGAAAACCCACTTGCACCCTATAGGCTTTATGCCTTCAGGTGGGTCAACCAAGTTCCAAACTTGGTTTTCGTACATGGAATCCATTTCCGACTTCATGGCACCAAGCCACTTATCCCTTTCTGAACTTGTCAGCACTTCTTCATAACTGGTAGGCTCCTCATCATCAATGAGTAACACGTCGTTCGATTCACTTATGAGAAATCCATATCTCTCAGGAATATTGCGTGTTCTACCAGATCTACGAAGATGTGGTGTTACAATAGGTCCAACCGATTGCTCATCACTATGAGTTGTCGGCTGTTGTGCTTCACCAGGTATCTCATCAATGTCTATTTGAGTCTCTCGAGCCTCCTCAAGCTCGACGACACTCCCACTGTTTTCTTGCAAGAGAAACTCTTTCTCTAAAAACACAGCATGCCTTGAAACAAACACCTTTTGTTCCACAGGATGATAGAATTGGTAACCCCTTGTTTCCTTAGGGTATCCAATAAATAGACATTTATCAGACTTAGCATCCAGTTTGTCTGATACAGTCCGCTTCACATAAGCAGGACAACCCCATATCTTCAAATAAGATACATGAGGTTTCTTACTAGCCCATATCTCATATGGAGTAGTAGAGACTACCTTGGTAGGCATTCTGTTCAACAAGTAAACAGCTGTCTGAAGTGCATAACCCCAAAAGGACTTGGGAAGAGTCGCATGATTCATCATTGACCTGACCATGTCCAACAAGGTCCGGTTACGCCTCTCAGATACACCATTATGCTGTGGTGTATAGTGAGTCCATTGAGACAATATGCCATTGTCTCTTAGATAATCAAGAAACTCTTGACTTAAGTATTCACCACCTCGATCCGATCGAAGTATTTTAATACTCTTGTCATGTTGTTTCTCTACTTCATTTCTGAATTCTTTGAACCTTTCAAAGGCTTCAGACTTGTGTATCATCAAGAACACATACCCAAACCGTGAGTGATCATCGGTGAAGGTAATGAAGTAGCCATAGCCTCCTAATGCTTGAGTTGACATAGGTCCACATACATCAGTATGTACTAGACCTAGTAACTCTCCCACTCGTTCACCTTTTCCTGTAAAAGGTAACTTAGTCATCTTGCCTTTTAAGTATGATTCGCATGTATCGTATGAATACAATTCAAACGATTCCAGAATTCCACATCGGTGTAATTCGGACATGCATTTCTTGCTTATATGGCCAAGACGACAATGCCACATATAGGAGTCTATTTGATTATCCTTTCGAGCATGCGTGTTGCTCGCTTCGATATTGAAAATGTCACTGGATACGTCCAACGTATAAACACCATTGCTTAAAGTTCCAGTCCCATAAAGAACTCCATTCAAAGTTATGTAACAACAATTGTTACTAAAAGTCAAATGGTACCCATTTCTATTTAAACACGAAATAGAAATGATGTTCTTTATCAACGAAGGAACATAAAAGCAATTGTCCAGTTCTAAGACAAGTCCTACAGGGAGTTCCAACAAATACGTTCCGATGGCGAGTGCAGCAACCGTTGCTTCATTCCCAACACGTAAATTTGACTCTCCCCTTGACGAGTCTTCTTCTATTCCTTAGCCCATGTATGTCATATATGTGAGCCACACCCAGTATCGAATACCCAAGTGTCTGAGGAAATAGAATGACAATCAATAAAGAAGATTTCTGAAGAAGATGGGGCATCCGATGCCTTATCCTTCTTCACGGACTCTTGATAAACCTTGCAATTTCTTCGCCAATGACCCTCCTTGCCATAATGATGGCAAGTGCCCTTTTTGAGCTAGTTCTACCTTCTTAGCCTTTCTCTTCTTTCCCTTCTGCTGTTCCTTTGACTTCCTCTTAGAACCTTTCTTCGAGGAATCAACTAATAGCATCGTCCCCTGCTCATGCTTCTCAGAAGACTCCACAGTCTTCAGCATATTGAGCAGTACCACAGATGAACCTCCTAGCATCTCAGAGGTGAAGATGAGCTTTGAGACTTCGAACCTTTCGAATCTCACTTGCTCATCAACCAACTCACAAAGATGAAGGACTACGATATGAGCATCCATATGCTCATGCTGCTTTCGTAGCTTGGGTTCCATCGTGGCTAGCATGATGCAACTCATTTGTTCAGAATCACTCACATGTTTCTGATAGGCCAACAATTGGTCCAGAGTTGCATCGTCACTAGGACGGGCGGGAAGAGGCGCTTCGAGGACATTTACAAGCTTTTCACCTTGAGAACAATTCTCAAGTTTCTAAGCCAGTCCAAGAAGTTCGGCCCAGTCAATTTATTTGAATCCAAAATGGAACGCAAATTCAAACACATCATGATCAATATATTAACTTAGAAATACAAAACGAGCATATATGAGAAAATGATTTTAAAATGCATCAATATACATTTATAAATCCCATTCATTTTTCGAATTTCAAAAACCCCAAAATCACTTCGGGAGATTGTAGGTCCATCTCCGAATGGGCTGATATCCATCATAGATAAGAACAACCTTGGAGTGAGTCCAACAAGCCATTCTTAGCTATGATGGTGGGTATCAAGTATACCGATTACATATCATGTATATGTAACTATCACAATGTGCTATCAACTAATTGAATGTTTACACATACATTGGGTTGTTAACACATTAACAAGTATGCATCATATGCATAGCACCCAACTGCACCTCTCTTCACATCGACCTTGGAGTGAGTCCAACAAATCGATGCTCCAAGTTAAAGCCGACCCATTAATCGCGAAATAGTTTTAATATGGTTAGAGCGCATTCAACCAATTAGCCCAGCTTGGAGAGAGTCCAACAACCAAAGCTAACGATTGACCTCTGACTCTTACCATATTAGAGTTAAACTATTCCAATGATTTGAACATGTTCAGGTTCGAGCCGGGCTTGGAGTGAGTCCAACAACCCAAACAAGAAACAGAACTCTGGTTCTAACCATATTAATGGAAGGTGTAGGCTTTAATATTGAGTTAGGGTTTTATGTCTCATCCTCTTTGCATGCAAATAACTATTATCTACATGGCATGGCATACATGGCATACATCTACATGTCACGACACGCATGGCATAATGTTATGCATCTAATGCAATTACATAGCATACAATTATGTCATGTATATATTTCCTTATATGTCATAACTATTTATGGAAATAAAATATGTTTAAGATTTGATTCTCCAAATCAAATCATAATTAAATTAGGAAACAAATTTCCAAATCTAATCACATATTTTATTCATGGAATTATTTGATTAAGGAAAATCTATTTAGGAAACCAATTTCCTAAATCATTAAAACTACTTATGGAAATAAAATATTTTAAGATTTGATTTCCCAAATCAAATCATGATTAAATTAGGAAACAAATTTCCAGAATCTAATCAAATAATTTATTTATGGAAAATATCAATTTCCATAAATACTTCCAACTTTCCAAAAGTGGAAGATTTCCATAAATACTTCTAGACTTTCCAAAATTGAAAAATTTCCATAAATACTTCTAAATTTCCAAAATTTAGAAAACTTCCAGAAATACATTATGACTATCGCAAAACCATTTTTACGATTATGTCGAAACACAACCTGGGCTCTGATACCACTGTTGGGTTTCCGGCACCACGGCGTGTGTGTGTTCGATCATGTTTCGTAAACATGAGCACAGCGGAAGCAATAAAAATAATAAATACTCCTATTTATTACAACACACACAACACACGCATGCTATTACAACAAGTGTAGACATAACCGTAAATTAAAATTGCAATAAAAGGAAATTAAACTACGTTATACCTTCCGTATGACGTGTAGCGGGAACGACATCAACCGGAACGATCCTCGTAAGAATCGTCTCTATCCGTATCCACGCCGAGCTCCTCGGGATGACTTCGCTAAGTCACGAGCTTCGTCTTCGTACGGGTTACTAGCCTCGTGTTGAAGACGACGTGATCGAGAGATGATCACGATCCGAATCCAAATTCGGATCCAAAATGAGTTCTCAAAACTCGCTTCTCCGGAGAGGTATTCGTCAACCGTTTGACGAATCCTTCGTCCTCCACCTCAGAGGATTACCGTAGATCAAATCCCCGGTATGTTAGCCGCTGTCGGAGCACTAACCGTCGTCCAAACGACGCTCCGACGAGAGGAGGAGAAGCTGTCCAGAAAACTGGACAGCTTGGTGGAGGAGTAGGCGCCGGCCAAAACAAGGAGAGAAAAGCCTCACCTTGATGCCAAACCTATAGGAGATCACCGGAGGGTCGCCGGAGGTTCACCGGCTGAAGCTTGGTCGCCGGCAACAAGTTGGACGGCGGCACAAGTGGTTGGGTGGTGGCACAAGGCTGTTGGCGCCGAATTCACCAAGGAGGTGGGCGGCAACTTGCTTTAGGGTTTTGGATGATTAGGGTTTAACAATCCCTTAAGCCCACTTTTATAGAGAACTAATTCTCTTAATGGTTAATGGATCATATCCATAAAGCCCGTTAACCCGCTCCATTAAGATAAGTTAAAATAAACCAAACCATGATGGTTTATTTTAAGTTAAAACGAACCGAACCAACTTTTGGTTCATTCATTTAAAATAAACCAAACCCTTTGGTTTATTCTTATCCATTGGATTAGAACCAAACCATTTTGGTCCATCCATTACGTCTTCATAAGACGCAGCCCATCCACGCTTCCATTGCGACTGAAACGATTTCATGCTCGCTTTATGTTTGGTCCAACCAAACCTAGTTTCTCTCGGTCTGAGAATCCAATTCTCAAGCTCGTTTTAAATCCTTTGGATTACACTCGTTGTGCGTGTGACCAAATAGGTTCTCGGTTTATGTTGGCCGTCTATAATTAACCATTAATTATAGAACGATCATGAGTGGCACCTAGTAGTACATCATGATCCCCAATTAACCGAAAAGATCAACGGTTGATCCGAACTATTTCAAACCCTTGATGAGCTCGAATGAATCGTGCCCCATTCCCTTCACTCATCTTATACCCACTTGGTTCAGGACATGGTCTATTGTGTCAGTCCCCACTAGGCTGACTACGTCACACCTAGCCCAAGTATCATTTCCTCGTCCTACGGATTCTAGTTACTCCACATGTATCGAAGAGTACTTTACTCTAAACATGTAATGCTTTGGCCAAAGACTTTAGTAACAATCCGACGAGAGGCCATGGGTATACATCTCCTCGCAAGGAGTGGTGAATCCTTTATAGGCTATTCAAACACCTTTGATCACTTCGACTTATACCCAATCATCCCGGGTCCACATCTCCTTAGAGATGTTTGCTTAAGATGTCAAAGCATAAGTCTCCATGATCAAGATGACTTGAATACCGCAAGTCAAAGGAACATCGCACTTAAGCCACAGAAGAACTTCATTGACATATCTATATATGCAGAGAACCATATGAAGTCTTACGGCTGGTCACTCCAATGAACTAGTTACCATAACTAGCATCCACGATTAACTCCGGACATCACTATGTCTCCAGCCAGTGAGAATCAGCTGCTTGGATACACCAAGGAGTATACCTCGTGATAGTCTCAACAGAATTGATGGTGTCCAGATCCATCAATTCATCGACTAGGGATAATTCCGATACATCACAATTACACATGTAGAGATACTCATTAGTTGTGATCCAATCACAAATTCTCTCATGCTGTGAATCGTATCGTGGACATTCAGTAAATGAGTTTAAGATCCAATCAAATACATAAAACATGTATACTCAAATAGTGAATCTTCATTTATCATATAAATGGTTCATACATAAGGCGATTGCCTTAGGACATCTCTCATATATTACTAACACCTAACACATACCAGATCGACTGCCTAATATATGTTCGATCTTGTACACAACATTGCGTACATTAGATTTCCCACTGCACTTGAGTAAGGTACTTTACTAATTTTCCTTATCTCTTCTTAAGTCTTAGGACACATCATCAAGCTCAAGCCCTCACCTTTAGCGATTGGAGTATCTATGAGATTACAATCACTCATCCCAAATCGCTCAAGAATTTTCTTAATATAAGCCTCTTGTGAAAGAGCTAGAAATCTTCTCGAGCAATCCCTCTGGATTTGTACTCCAAGGATGAACTCAGCTTCACCCATGTATTTCATGTCGAAAGTGGATGATAACCACGTTTTAATGATTATCAGATATTCAATGTTGTTCCTAGCCAACATTATGTCATCCACATATAATGATAGGATCACAAATGAGTTATTAGATCTTATCAGATAGACACAATGATCCTCCTCGACCATTATGAAACCATAAGATATCACCTCCTCATGAAATCTTAGATACCACCGCCTGGATGATTGCTTAAGGTCATATATCAACTTTCGAAGTCAATAGATCTTATCTTCTCGACCTACTTGAACAAACCCAGAAAGTTGTTCCATGTAGATCTCATCATCCAAACTTCGATTAAGGAAGGCGGTCTTCACGTCCATCTAATGTAACTCTAGACATAAACTCGCGACTATCACTAAAAGTAAACGGATTGAAGTAAACTTAACTATGAGAGAGAAGGTCTCCTCGTAGTCAATTCCCTTTGTCTGAGTGTAACCCTTGGCTACTAGACGAGCTTTATATCTCTCGATTGATCCATCAGCCTTCCTCTTGATTTTGAGAACCCACTTGTTCCCAATGACCTTTCTATTCTCAGGTAAGTCAACAAGCTCCCAGACTTTGTTGACTTTCATTGATTTCATTTCGTCTTCCATGAACTTAAACCATTGGTCTTTTGGGGAACCCTCAAGGGCCTCTCTCAGAGTCCTCGGATCTTCCTCATCCTCTAGAGTCACAATGAATGTCTCATTCTCAATCGGAAAACGACGACGAGGTACATTTCCCCGACCACTCCGATGAGGAGAAAGAGCATCCTTACCTTGGGATAGACCACTCCCACTAGGACTAAGATCCATCTCAAGATCTTGAATCCCACCGCTAGGATCTACTAAGCCAATAGGCTCGTCCATCTCATAGAAGGTGAAATCTCGATCGATTTCTCCTCCCTTAGGAAAATCATTCTCGAGAAATATGACATTACGAGACTCAATTTCAGTGACAGTTCCGTCCTTATATTCTCCTAGGAACACATATCCTTTAGAGTGTTCAGAGTATCTAATAAAGATACACTTCTTTCCTCGCGGCCCTAATTTATTATATTTGTGCGAATAATCATTAACATATGCGACACAACCCCATGATCTCAAATGACTAAGGACAAGTTGCCTCTCCATCCAAAGTTCATATGGGGTACTGACTACGGACTTAGTTGGAACACGATTAAGGACATAAGTTGCAGTCAATATGTTGGGTTTTCCCCGACACCGCGATGAGTGTGTGTTCGAACATGTTTCGTAAACATGCACACAGCGGAAGCAATAAAAGTAATAAATCTAATTTATTACAACAAACACATCACACACATGTAGGATACAACATGTGTAGACATAATCTCTTTTTAAAATTTTGCAATAAAAGGAAACTTATACTAGGTATACCTGACGGATCACGTATAGCGGGAATGACATCAACCGTAGCGATTTTCGCTAGAATCACCTCTATCCGTATCCATGCCGAGTATCGTCGGGATAGCTTCACAAAGCCACGAGCCTCATCTTCGCAAAAGTCACTAGCCTCGAGTCAAAGACGATGTGATCCGAGAGACGATCACAATCCAAAATAAATTCAGATCCCAAAAACGAGTTTCACAAACTCACTTGTCAAAAGAAGTTTTCGTCAACCGTTTGACGAAAAGTTAACCCTCCACCTATGAGGATTGCCGGAGATCCAATCCCCGGCAAGTAGACCACTGTCGGAGCACAAAATACCGACCAAACGGTCTCTCCACGCGAAGGAGATCAAGCTATCCAAAACTGGACAGTTTGTTGTGGAGGAAGAAGGGGCCAGCCAAAGGCTTGGCCGGTTACTCCTTGGTCGCCGGCGGCCAAGGGAGGTTGGTCGGCGGCTGAGGGTGGCCCAAGGGATGGCGGAGGCTATTGGATGGCCGACGGCGAGGAGAGGTAGCAGCTCCAATGGGCGACGGCGGCACAAAGGTGGGCGACTACCACCTTGGCTTGGGCAGCAAGAAGGATAAGAAGGAGGAAAGAAGGCTAGGGTTTCCAAAACCCTTGAACCAATTAATTCTCCACAAAAAACCCTTAAACTGTGTTTTTATAGAGAATACATTCTCCTAATGGTTATTGGTTGATAACCAAAACCCGTTAACTCACTCTAATAACTTAAGTTAAAATAAACCAAACCGCATTGGTCTATTTTAAGTTAAAACGAACCGAACCAATTTTGGTTCATTCGTTTAAAATAAACCAAACCACTTTGGTTTATTTTCCACCATTAGATTAGAACCAAACCAATTTGGTTCATCCATCATATCTTCAAAAGACACGACTCATCCATGCTTTCGATGTGACTGAAACCATTTCATACTCGCTCTTTGTTTGGTCCAACCAAACCTAGTCTCTTTCGATTTGAGAATCCTATTCTCCAACTCGTTTTAAATCCTTCGGATTACGCTCATTGTGCGTGTGACCAAATAGGTTCCCGATTTATGTTGGTCGTCTATACTTAACCATTAATTATAGAACAATCATGAGTGACACCTAGTAGTACATCATGATCCCCAATTAATCAGAAAATCAACGGTTGATCCCAGAACCTTTTCTAAAACCCTTCAGCAGCTACAATGAATCGTGCCCCATTCCTTTTACTCATCTTATACCCACTTGGTTCTGGACATGGTCTATTGTGTCAGTCCCCACTAGGCTGACTACGTTACACCTAGCCCAAGTATTACTTCCTCGTCCTCCGGATTCTAGTTACTGCACATGTATCCAAGAGTATCATACTCTAAACATGTAATGCTTTGGCCAAAGACTTTAGTAACAATTCGACGAGAGGTCATAGGGTATACATCTCCTCGCAAGGAGTGGTGCATCCTCTGTAGGCTATTCAAACACCTTCGGTCACTTCGACTTATAACCAATCATCTCGGGTCCACATCTCCTCGGAGATGTTTGCTCAAGATGTCAAAGCATAAGTCTTCATGACTAAGATGACTTGAATACCGCAAGTCGAAGGAAAATCACACTTAAGCTGCTATAAGAACTTCATTGACATATCTATATATGCAGATAACCATATGAAGTCTTACAGCTGGTCACTCAAATGAACTAGTTACCATAACTAGCATCCACAATCAACTCCGGACATCCCAATGTCTCTAGCCAGTGAGAAACAACTGCTTGGATAAACTAAAGAGTACACCTCGTGCTAGTCTCAATAGAATCGATGGTGTCTGAATGCATCAATTCATCGACTAGGGATAATTCCAATACATCACAATTACACATGTAGAGATACTCACTAGTTGTGATTCAATCACAAATTATCTCATGCTGTGAATCGTATTGCGGACATTCAGTAAATGAGTTTAAGATCCAATCAAATACATGAAAAACATGTATACTCAAATAGTGAATCTTCATTTATCAAATAAATAGTATAACCATAAGGCGATTGCCTTAGGACACCTCTTATATATTACTAACACAATAACGCATTCCCCCAATGGGAGATTGGTAAATTGGTTTGCGCTATCATAGACCTTACCATTTCTAAAAGAGTCTTATTCCTTCTCTCAGTAACTCCGTTCTGCTGAGGAGTAGCAAGAATAGTCAGTTGTTGTATAATACCTTTCTCGAAACAGAGCTCTTTGAACTGCTCAGATAAATACTCGCGCTCACGCTCGGTTCTAAGAGTTTTCACTCTCAAGTCTAACTAATTTTCAACCTCGCTTATAAAACTCCAGAAGCACTCCAATGCCTCGGACTTGTGCGAGATCAGATAGACATAACCAAAATGCGTGTAATCATCTATAAACGTAATAAAATATGTGGTTCTGTTTCGTGCTCTCACATTCATGGGTCCGCAATATCGGAATGAACCAACTCCAATGGAGTCCCAACTCTCATTGTTTTCCCAAATGGTTTTCTCTTAGATTTGCCTGCCAGGCAAAACTCACATAAGGGAAACTCGACCTTGGTTAAATGGCCTAACACGCCACATGCTACTAACCGGCCCATCCTCTCTTTCCCTATGTGGCCAAGTCTACTATGTCATACACTCACATCATCCACTACACTGTCAGATTCATAAGATGTTGGGATGTATACTGAAAGCCTAGCCTTTGTATGAACATCTTTATTTTTGAAATAAGAATCACATGATCATTGTTTGCATATTTATAGTTATGCATATTGTCTAATACTTTACATTGTAGATAACATGGTGTGTAGTGTCACACAGAAGATCATGTTATCAGTTCCTTGTAGAGTATAAGTAGAGGCTCACAACCAAGATAATTTTGGATAAACCATTGGCATGGTTGTAGTGTAATTTGGTATTGTTTTATCTTGTCCAAAGAATTACACTAGTACACTTTGTGTGTATTGAGCAGAACCGATTTAGAGTTGATTCAATTTATTGCTGATTACATAATTGAATCTGACCTCGGATATTATGGTGTACATTCTCTTAATCCCGATATAATAATGGGCACATGTACTTAGTATTTATTTCTTTGATTTACCAATGGACGAGATTTATAGATTAAAACGATAGGCTCGGCAAGTTGGGAAATAATATTATTTACATGGTGTGTCGTTGATTATAGGAGGAAATCGTGTCCTATGTATTATGATGATGATATCCCCTTGAGGAGCTCATAAGGATCATCATGTAAACCCTGCAAACGGATTTGGTCCGGCATGATGATGAGGTTGAGTGGTACTACTCATGGAGTTAGATGTTGATTAATTAATTGTCAATAAATTAATTAATTGACGGACATTCGATATCTTAAACATGGGGAGACATTTGTACAATTAATATATAGAGCACATATTTATTTATGGGGGTTGGTGAGGTAGATCAATGTGTAGGATCCTTGAACGGCTAGAGGGGGGGGGGGGTGAATAGCCTCTTTTCGTTTTCTACAAAAGATTAGTGGAAACACAACAAATACAATAATAATAAAAATAAAAATGCAATGCTAACGCGGAAGCTTTTACGTGGTTCGAAGATAATGCTCCTACTCCACGGCGATCCTTAAGGTGGATCAACCCAAATCAATCTTCACTAATGAGCTTTCTCTTTACAAAAACCTCCTCTTCTTACAAAAGATGACAATGAAGATTTGAGAGGAGGAAAGAAATTAACACACTTAGAAAGCTTGGAAAACTTGTGGGATCTTAGAAGAATGATCAGAATATAAGCATTAGGCTCTTCTTGCTCCCCTTGGCCTCTTTTTATAGGAAAGAGCCTCTTTTTCCCATTGGAGGTCTATCAGTCGACTGATGACTTACATCAGTCGACTGCCGCCGATTCTAACGGCTTCTGAACAGCCGAATTCACAGGATTTGCCATCGTCATCGCCAACGGAAAGACTATCAATCGACTGCCAACAGTGATAGTTCGACTGATACTGCCTGTAGCCGTCTGGCCAGTCGGCTATGGACCTTTCTGTTTGTGGCAGTCGACTGCCAATAATGGCAGTCGACTACCAGCTTGTCTGAGTCGACTCTCAGCAGTTCGACTGGGATAACCCCCAGTCGACTGCCAGCAGTCCTCCAACCTCTAATGCTGCATTTTAAAGGCCAGTTCGACTGACACCATGTTCCAGTCGACTGGCACACCCCAAGTATGACTAATTCATACTTGAAAACATACCCTAAGCCTAGACTTAACCTTCTAGCTTCTCCATCATCCTTGCACCTCCAGGATTTCTCTGAGTCCACGACTCCATCCATGCGCTTGCCTTCAAAAGCTTCCTTCGGTTTTGTCATGCTTTGGGTTTCTTCTTTGCCAAAGTACGCTTGGACTTTACGCTGCCAAGACTACATGCTTGGACTTATGCCGCCAAGACTTACCTTTGGTCTTTCTTTGCCAAGGACTGCTTGGACTTTACGCTGCCAAGACTACATGCTTGGACTTACGCCGCCAAGACCTTTCCTTTGACTTCTCTTTGCCAAGATCACACTTGGACTTGTCTTTTACTAAGTCTTCATACTTAGATTTTCCTGTCACTTAAACATGTTCATAATTAGATCACAAAACATTGCCTAACTTATATGATTATCCAAACATCAAAATATATAAATGCTTGGGGTATTGTTGTACCAACAATCTTCCCCTTTTTGATGTTTAACAATCATTTAAGTTAGGTCTTTAACACATAAACATATTTCAATATGAATTCTAACTTAAATATCCCTTCTCCCCCTTTGACACACAACAAAAAGAGAAGAGTTCATCCAATAAGTTCAGGAAAGAAATATAATTGACACATCTTGAACTAAGGTATAAAATTGATATGAAGCTCCCCCTTAATCCAAGACATGATTCATGATGTGGAAATAACATGTGAAGCAAAGCATAAACAATAGAATAGGCAAATATGTCCTAGCTTTGCACCAACAATTATAGAATTAAGGGATGTAGCTCCCCCTAAACCAGTGCATCAAGAAAATCCTTCTTACCATACAAGTTATCATGTATATACTGTGGGAATCATAGTATGGAGACATAATGTCCACAAATGGACCTTTTAACCAATGAAAAACCATTTTCGATTCCAAAACAGTGTCACCGGTTCGACTGAAGCTGTTATCAGTCAACTGCCGACTTTGGCAGTCGACTGATATCAGACAATTCTGAAATCCAAATTTTTCAATCAAGGTTTAAAAATGCATAGAAAATTCCGTGGATGTCCAAAAATCATGAAACTCGTCAGACACATTATATTTGACTAATATAACATATGAAAAATATTAGATGAAAAATATGCTCATCAGATTAATGGATTGATACGATATTCAAAATGATAAAAATATAAAGCAAAAATGGAATTCCATCGTATCAATATTCATAACTTTGGATTACAATAAAGGTTTTTAAGAAAAACTTAGTATTATGTGCTCAATTTCTAAACTTGAAAATAACAAATTATAGTAATGTAGGCACAAATAGAAATGAACTAAAAACATAATTTCATATCATTAAACAAAAATCATTACATAAGTTTGAGTTTGTGCCGTACATAAGGCCAAAAAGAAAATAATAAAAAAAACATGCTAGCTAAAGATCATCGTCATCATCATCCATCGGTGCAAATGATGAACCATCGTGAGGAGGTGGGTGTCCGGGTGCAGGAGGGCAGAGAATCACCAAAATGTCCTACTGCTGACGATGCATCCCACTCACGAGGGAGAGGAGCTCCTGATGCTCCTGACGAAGCTCCTGTTGCCCCAAGATAAGCTCCTCAAGACGTGTATCTACCCGCTCTGTAAAAGCATCGAAGCGAGCAATGAAGGATGAGTCCGCAGAATAAAGACGCCGCAGCAGCCCCTCCGCATCGACTCTCAAGAGCAACACCTCAAGATCTCCTCGCAGCAATGGATCCTCCAGTGCCAAGCGCCACTGTTGCAGGTGGTCCCAGAAAATGGACCCCTCGCTGGCCTTCAAGCTCGCCAAGGAGAAGCTCCGACGAGTCATCTGGTCATATTTTTTATTCATGATTTTAATGACCCCTATGTTGACATCAATGCCTACGGAACTAAGCCACTGAGTAAGGACATTTCCAAATGACATATGAACCTTCCCATTGTTTGACTTTATGAAATGAGTAATGCAGTGGAAGGTGTTGAGTCCAATGTCGATGTCTAAGTATTGACGAAGGATATGCATGAGAAGGAAGTGTGTAGGTCGAACTAAGGCCAACCCGCATGTAACTATAGGAAGAATATAATGAGCAATGACCTTATAAAGGACATTGTCAGAAGCAAAAATCTCTTGGGATCGAAAGAGATTGGTGTTTAAAGGACGAGGAGAATTATAGAAAGTAGTATGAAGTGAGTCTAGAGAAATCTCCTCAAAGGGAGGTGGAAGTGGATCACTCCAAGATGGATACAAAATGAAATCATTCTCGGAAGAGCGACATCCGAGAAAATTCGTCCAGATCTGGGGGCTGAAATCCAGATCGCATTGAGCAACGCGAGTCTAGTATCTCAAGCCATCTCCAACCGGTCGTAAATTGTTGAAGAATTCAGAAAGAAGGGTGATATTAACATGATGTTCACAAAAGACTAATGATTCAAGTTTGTAGAATTGGATGATTTGAACAATATCAAAGCACTTGTCCTTAAGAAAATTTGGGTCCATTGATCGAGGTGGGATGAGTTGAAATTTATTTTTATTGAAGGCATTTTCAAGTGCGGAGTTTGGAAACCTAGGATCGACAATGGGTGGAGGATTTGACGGGCCCTCGTTGACCGGTGGAACTCGGGCACGCTTAGATGCATAATGCTTAAGTCTAAATGTGCGAAAAGAACAATGTGGGTTAAGGATGATGAATGCATACACAAAGACAACAAAACAAACACTGGTTAGTGAAACAAAACTATAGGAACAACCAAACTGTGAGCAGGGATGAGGGTTTACCTAGGCGGCATGGTGAAAGATCAAAGAAAGGTGTCGGAAGGTAGTTTCCACGAAACCCTAGTTGAGCGAGTGGTCTGCGGTGAAGACTAGGGCGGGAACCACGTGAGAAGAGGTGGTCCTCGAGTCGGAGAACACTTCAAATGGGAGCACCGATCGGTGAAGTCGTCGAAAAATGAGGGAGAACGGTGAGAGAAGTGCGGTGGAAATTCGTTGGAAGAGGAAGAAGAAGGAAGGTCGGGAAGTTTTGGCGAGTCAAACCGGTGGAAAAATTCTAAAAACCGCGAGCGATCGCCGACGAATTAACGATCGAATCGATGGAGATCGATTAACTGCCACGTGATATGAGTGCTTTGTGCGTGGCCGATCGCCATAAATGGCGATCCGCTCGAAGCGAACCGTAAGCCTGCTCGATATCATCGTATCGACACCGAATTGGCGATGCGTCGATCGATATCACCGATAGGCCTTTTTATCCAGATTAAAAAATTCATAATTAATTCAATAAAGATTAAAAAATTATGAAATTTTGTGGTTAACATTGTTAGATCATTTCCTATCAAGGAAAAATTATTTTAAAAATATATCACCTCTAGATTTTGATATTGACACAAACTTAAGATTTTGCAAAAGTTATGATATTTTTGCAAACTTTGTATCACTTTGGCTTATCAATTGAAAATTGTTTCTCAAGGTTTGATAGACATAGTTTAAATTTTGTTTTATTTGACATTTCCAATCATATTTTTGGAGCTATATGCACATTAATTGTACATAAGCCTTCCCAATGATTGGTCCAATGAAGGATTAATGTCTCTAGATGACACTTTGGTTCATTGTAATGCATCATAGCAAGCATGATGAACCAAGTGTATCTTCCTAACATCTCACATGATTTCTAGGTGGCTAAATACACAAATCATGGTTTCTTAGGTCTATTGTGAGATGGTTAGAGGTATAAAACCTAGATTTTTATGGGATCATGCAAACCTACACTTCTATTCTACAAAGCACATTCCAAGTTCTCTCCTAAGTGATGAAAATTCTATTTCGGGGAGAGGCTTGGTAAAGATGTCGGCTAGGTTGGACTTAGATTTAATGTAATTGAGCTCAATGTCCCCCTTAGCCACATGATCCCTAATGAAGTGATGTTTCACTTCAATGTGCTTGGTCCTAGAGTGATGCACCGGATTTTTAGTCAAATTTATGGTGCTCACATTTTCACAAAATACTTTTATGTTGGAGTAAGATAGCTCATAGTCCTCTAAAGTATGTTTCATCCATAAAAGTTGAGCTACACAACCACCCATAGCCACATATTCGGCTTCAGTGGTGGATAGGGCAATACAAGGTTGCTTCCTACTACTCCAACTAACTAGGGAGGACCCAAGGAATTGACATCCACCACTAGTACTCTTCCGATCCAATTTGCAACTGGCATAATCGGAATCGGTGTACCCAACCAAATCAAAAGACCTAGTCCTAGGGTACCATAGTCCTACATTTAGTGTGCCTTTAATATATCTTAAGATTCTCTTAACGACAACTAAATGAGATTCTTTTGCACATGATTGGTACCTAGCACACATACCAACCGCAAATAATATATCGGGTCTACTAGCAGTTAGGTACAAAAGGCTACCAATCATGCTCCTATAGAGTGTAAGATCAATTTGTTTTCCTTCATTATCACTATCTATTTTTGTATTGGTTGCCATTGGAGTTGAAACTACCTTAGCATTTTCCAAACCAAATTTCTTAATCATTTCCTTAGCATATTTGGTTTGGTAAATATAAATTCTTTCACTTGTTTGTTTGACTTGCAATCCTAGGAAGAAATTTAATTCCTCAACTAGACTCATTTCAAACTCTTTTTCCATATTCTTAATAAAGTCTTGGAGAAGTTCATCATTTGTTGACCCAAAGATAATGTCATCAACATATACTTGGGCTACAAAGATGTTCGTTGATGTTGACTTTATAAAGAGAGTTTGATCTATACTACCCCTCTTAAAGTCCTTAGAGATTAAGAAAGATGATAATCTTTCATACCAAGCCCAGGGAGCTTGTTTCAAACCATACAAAACTTTCCTAAGCTTGTATACATGGTTTGGATAGTCCATATTCTCAAACCCGGGAGGTTATTCTACATATACCTCTTCCTTAATAAACCCATTTAGGAATGCCGATTTAACATCCATTTGATGGAGTTTGAAACCCATATAGGAGGCATACCCTAATAGTATTCTAATAGACTCTAACCTAGCAACCGGGGCATATGTTTCATCATAGTCAAGTCCTTCAACTTGATTAAAGCCCCTTGCAACTAATCTTGCCTTATTCCTAGTAATATTCCCTTGGTCATCTAGTTTGTTCCTAAAGACCCATCTTGTAGTAATGATGGTGTTTTCATTAGGTCTAGGAACTAACTCCCATACTTGACTCCTTTCAAATTGAGCCAATTCATCTTGCATTGCTAAGACCCAATCCGGATCAAGTAATGCATCTTTGATGGTTTTGGGCTCAATTTGAGAAATTAGAGCTATATGACTAGTGGGATCCCTATGAAATAACCTAGTCCTAACACCTTGAGATAATTAACCCACAATTTGATCTAAGGGGTGATTTTGATGAGCTCTTATGGTTCTAGGAGGTGTATTAATTTGAGTTTGATCATAATTAATCTCAATCCTTTGCTCATCATCGGAATCACCTCTTACTCCCCCTTGATTCAATCCTCCCCCTTGATCATCACCCCTTAAGTTAAATCTTGGAATTGTTGGGTAATTTCTTGATGTTCATTATTAATATCATCATCAATAGGGGATTTCCTAGGGTATGTATTGGAAGTTTCATCAAATTGGACATTTGAAGATTCCTCAATCTTTTGAGTCCTTTTATTGTAAATTCTATACCCTACACTAGTGGATGAGTATCCAACTAGGATTCCTTCATCCGCTTTGAACTCAAACTTACCTAGGTTGTCTTTGGTATTTAAAATATAAACTTTGCATCCAAAGACCTTAAAATAGTGAATTGTTGGAATTGTACCATTCCACAATTCAAATGGGGTTTTTCCTAGGAACCTATGAATTAACACTCTATTTTGAATATAGCAAGCGGTGTTAACCGCTTCCGCCCACAAGTAGCTAGGTGAAGAATATGCATTTAGCATAGTCCTAGCCGCTTCTTGTAGGGCACGATTTTTCCTTTCCACAACCTCATTTTGTTGGGGTGTTCTAGGACAAGAAAACTCATGCTTGTACCCTTGTTCTAAGCAAAAGCTTGAGAAATTAGAATTCTCAAATTCTCCACCATGATCACTACGGATCCGGTTGATTTTGAGTTTTCTTTCATTTTATACTCTCTTGCTAAATCCTATGATTATTCCTAGGGTTTCATCTTTATTTTTCAAGAAAAATACCCAAGTAAACCTAGAGAAATCATCTACTATTACTAAGCAATATTTACTACCAATCATAGAAGGGGTACTATGACAATCAAATAAGTCCATATGTAAAAGTTCTAAAGGTAAAGCGGTACTAAGTAAATTTTTACCTTTGTGTGATGTTTTTGATTGTTTCCCTTCTTGGCATGCATCACACATTTTGTCCTTGAGAAATTTGACTTTAGGCAACCCTTTGACTAACTTCATTTTTGCTATTTTGGCTATGTTCTTCATGTTTATGTGTCCTAGCCTCCTATGCCAAAGTTAACTTTCTTCCTCTTTTGCAATAAGACACTTAGTAGAAGCATTAGCAGCATAGGATAAATCAACATAATATATATTTGATTTCCTAAAACCTACTAACATGCAATCATTTAGAGTTTTGTGTCTTATAAAACATTTTGAGGAATCAAATTTAACATCAAAATTTGCATCACATAGTTGGCTTACACTAAGTAAATTAAATTTTATATTTTTAACCAATAATACTTTATGAATGGCAAGGTTGGGGGATACCTCAATTGTGCCATTTCCTAGAATCTTAAGTTTGCCACTATTACCAAATGATACCTTTCCCTTGCTAGTGTGGTTGATAGTGGAGAATTTTCTCTCATCACCAGTCATGTGTTTTGAGCACCCACTATCAACGATCCACAAACTTGGTTCTTCTACCTATATCACATGAAAAATACAATCCTTAGGTACCCAAATCTTAGGACAACTAGCATCAATTAGAAATTTCTTAGGAACCCAAGCCTTTCTACCCTTGCTTTTAATAATGGTTTTTCTACTAACAAGGGATGTAAATGCTACCTCCTTTTCCTTAGGTCTATATCCTATTCCGGCCTTGTTGTAAATAGCCCTTTGATCCTTAATTATCATGTCTAGGTATTTAGAACCATTAGTAAATTTTTCTAAGCATGTTCTTAAGTTACCTATTTCTTTTCTCAATTCATCATTTTCATCCCTAAGAGTACATGCATCATCATCACAAGATAATTTACTACAAGAAGGTTCTACACTCTTAAGTGATTTCATCTCTACTTTTAAATCCTTAATCCTAGTTTTCGATCTATTCAATGCATTTTGAAGACATGCAATTGTCTTGTAAAGTAAATCTACCCTAGGGGAGTTGTTTACCTTATCATCATCACTTGATGATGATTCGTCGCTTGAAGAAGATGAGGATTCCTCACTTGAGCTCCCAGCTTCTTCCTCCAATGCCATGAGGGCTAGATTCCGGGTGGCATGACATACTTCTTCTTCATCGGAAGAGTCCTCCATGCTTAGGGTGTCCCATGTTTGAGCCACCATTGCTTCTTTCTTCTTCTTTTCCTTCTTTTCCTTCTTCTCCTTATGCTTCTTTTCTTTCTCCTTCTTCTTCTTTAGTTCCGGGCAATTTGGCTTGATGTGCCCTTTCTTATTGCAACCATAACAAGTTACATTAGATGAAGAATTTGAACTATTTGAAGGCTTACCTCTTGAGGATTGGAACATCCTCCTCACATCTTTCTTGGTGAGTTTCCTTGATCTCCCACCAAACTTCTTAACGTAACGAGCCACCTCGCTTGCCGATAGCTCATCTTCACTACTATATGAATCTTTCTCGGATTCGGATGAGGAGGACACTTCTTTCTTCTCCTTCTTCTTTTTGTCCTTCTTGCCTACAAAAAGAGCTATACCCTTCTCTTTGGATGAAGTGTTAGCTTGTTCATGTAATTGAAATTCACAAAATAACTCATCCAACTTAACCAAAGAGAGATCCCTAGAGACCTTATAGGCATCTACCATTGAAGCCCATAAGGTTGTTCTAGGGAAGGCTTGGAGTACATACCTTACAAGGTCTCGGTTGTCGACCTTCTCACCTATTACATGTAGTCTGTTGACTACTTCCTTGAAGCGACCGTGCATTTGGCTCACGGTCTCGTTGGTCTTCATGGTGAAACTTTGGAGTTGACCTATCAATAGGTCTCTTTTGGCTCTTCTAGTCTCCTTTGAACCTTCATTCAATTTGATGAGCTTCTCCCAAAGCTCTTTTGCGGAGTTGAAAGGCCCGACTTTGGAAAGTTTCTCCCAAGTAGACCACATTGAAGTGTGGTTGTTTCTTTTGCATTAGCTTGTGCTTTCTTTGCTATCTCTCTTGTCCAATCTTTTGTCGGTAGTGGTGCTCCGAGTTCGTCGACCGGCTTTTCGAATCCATCTATAATACTAAACCAATTTTCGATATCATTCATGAGGTAGTATTCCATCCTACCTTTCCAATAGCCGAAATCATTGCCGTCGAAGAATGGAGGCCTCGTCGTACTATATCCCTCCTGAAATGTCATGCTTCGGTTGATGGTTAGATCTTTCGATGCGATTTGGGCTCTGATACCACTTGTAGAATCCTTGAACGGCTAGAGGGGGGTGAATAGCCTCTTTTCGTTTTTTGCAAAAGATTAGTGGAAACACAACAAATACAATAATAATAGAAACAAAAATGCAATGCTAATGCGAAAGCTTTTACGTGGTTCGGAGATAACGCTCTTACTCCACGGCGATCCTTAAGGTGGATCAACCCAAATCAATCTTCACTAATGAGCTTTCTCTTTACAAAAACCTCCTCTTCTTACAAAAGATAACAATGAAGATTTGAGAGGAGGAAAGAAAATAACACACTTAGAAAGCTTGGAAAACTTGTGGGAGCTTAGAAGAATGATCAGAATATAAGCATTAGACTCTTCTTGCTCCCCTTGGCCTCTTTTTATAGGAAAGAGCCTCTTTTTCCCGTTGGAGGTCTATCAGTCGACTGATGACTTACATCACCGATCGGATTCTAATGGCTTCAACAGGATTCGGATTTGCCATCGCCATCGCTAACGGAAGACTATCACCGATCGCCAATGCGGCACAATTCGATCGATATCGCGAGCCGATCGCCACGGCCACGACCTTCGCTCGCGGGCGCGATCGCACAAATTGTATGGCGGCAATGGGTTCGAAGCCGACTCGTAGTTCGATCGATAACCCCCGATCGCGTCGCAGCCTCTAACCTCTAATGTCGATTTTAAAGGCGATTCGATCGACACCATGTTCCCGATCGGCACACCCAAGTATGACTAATTCATACTTGAAAACATACCCTAAGCCTAGACTTAACCTTCTAGCTTCTCCATCAGCCTTGCGCCTCCAGGATTTCTCTGAGTCCACGACTCCATCCATGCGCTTGCCTTTAAAAGATTCCTTCGGTTTCGTCATGCTTTGGGTTTCTTCTTTGCCAAAGTACGCTTGGACTTTACGCTGCTAAGACTACATGCTTGGACTTATGCTGCCAAGACTTGCCTTTGGTCTTTCTTTGCCAATGACTGCTTGGACTTTATGCCGCCAAGACTACATGCTTGGACTTACACCGCCAAGACCTTTCCTTTGACTTCTCTTTGCCAAGATCACACTTGGACTTGTCTTTTACCAAGTCTTCATACTTGAATTTTCCTGTCACTTAAACATGTTCACAATTAGATCACAAAACATTGCCTAACTTAGATGATTATCCAAACATCAAAATATATAAATGCTTGGGGCATTGTTGCACCAACACAATGATAATCCTCTAGTGGAATGGATTATCATTAATGGATCGGATTTTTTATGGGCTGGATCCATTGGGTGGCCAAGATCCAACTCCTCCTCATGGTCCCTATTGTAGCCTATTAAAACCCTCAAGAAGCCTAGATCCAACGAACATGATTAAAAGAAGGCTTGGATGAAATCTATATATTAGTTTCCAAGGCTTGGGTGAAAATAACTTTTGGAGAGTGTTTTTTCAAGGCTTGGGCGACAAGAGTTATTTAGAGAACTAGGGTTTGGAGTTTCAAGGGTTGGGCAACAACTTGGTTTGGCTTCTCCCTTAGGGCCGGCGGCAACACAAGAAAAGGATAAGGGTTTCCTCTTCTCCTTTGATCTTGGCCGGATTCTCCTTCTCCTCTCCTAGGGCGGCTCCTTCTTCCCTCAAGTCTTGGCCAGCGGCAACAAGAGTTTCTCTCTTGGCCGGCGCCCATCTTCCTTTCTTCCTCTCCTTGGCCGGCGGCAACATTAAAGCTAGGTTGCTTGGTGGTCGGCACTAGATAGGAGAAGAAGTGTTTGGTATTCTTTCCTTTGTTCGGAGCGAGCAAGGAAGGGAAGAACGTGATCTAGGAGGCTTCATCTCTTGGAGGATCGTTTCCCACACAACATCCAAGAGGAGGATAGGACACACAATAGAAGATCAAGAGGTAAACAAGAGGTTTAATCTTGTTTGTTTTGATTTAGTTCTTTTGTATTATGCATGTGGTTAATTTACTTGGACCCCGATGATAAACACAAAAATCGGCAATCCATACATCATCTATTCCGCGACTAATCGAGGAAAAGAGTTAGGTTGCTTGAACAACAAGTTTGTTCAAACGATGACTCTAATTGAATAGCACGATGATAGATCGGTTGCTTGGGTAATCCGTCTTCATCAAGGATTAATTTTTAATCTAGGGACATAGATAGGATCGCCATGCACAAGCGAACAAGTTGAAGAGGGAAGCGAAGCTTCGACCTTCAAGTGGTATCAGAGCCACGGCTTCTGGTTTTGTGTGTTTAGGATTCGGTTACTTTTATGCATTTATCATATATTATGTGTCGGATAATAGTAGGATGTGCGTAGGCTAACTTTTTGGTTGCAGGCATAAGATCCAACTATTATGGCCATATGTGTATATATGTGATTGGATGTGTATAATTGTAATATTATTTGAATCCTCGGGGTTGACGAGGCTAGTATTTAATTTTTGTAATTAAGTACGACATTGTTTAGCCACTCTTTTATTTTAGTTTACTTTCGATCTAGATTTCATGTACACTTCTTTGTGGAGTATAGGATCGATGGATGTAAATTAAAATAAATATTCTCGGCTCGGATCTCCAAATGGCTTGTACATGGTGTATGGAGGAGCAGACGAGATGGCGACACGACGCGAGGCATATTGGAAAACAAAAGCCATAATAGTTGATTTTTTTATATATATTTATTGCTTCTTGTTTGATATGCATGTTGTGTGCTGGGAACATTCCTCATTTTAAATTACTAAGTGGGAGAAGTATATTTTTTTTTAAATTCCCATGGCCTCCATTACAATTTGACATATGATACAAACAAACTTGCGCATCGGCTCTAAGTGCCTTCCTCCCCATCAGATGAGTTTGTTTTGCGAATCACAAGGTCAAATATGGTTATAGGAAATTATTTAGGAGCATGTGTACTTCCCCATTGAAAGGCACATAATCCGAGATAATTGCCTTAGTATCGGGTAATGGTGAACACTCAGATGCAAATACGAGTATCCTCCCCATCGGAGTCACTGCTTTTATTTGTAGGGCCGAAGAGGAACCAACTATTAATTTTATTTGTCAAAAAGTAAGGTTGACAGGATAATAAAATTAATGGGTAAAACCTCCTCTTACAAATGTAGAATTCGTATACGTCCACACTATTGTGGCATACGATATTCTCGGTGTTTTGAGGTGTTGGTTGATTTTAAAATTTTATTGTTTGAGGAATCAATAAATTTTTGAAATCTAATATTTTGATCTATGTGATTCTTAGGTTTTTCAAAAATGACTTTCAACTCACTTGCTGTGATACTAAAGGAAAATAAACTTACTGGACCTAACTATGTAGATTGGAAAAGGAATCTGGATATAATCTTGACTGCTGAGGAGTACAAGTATGTACTTCTCGAAGAGTGTCCTCCTAAGCCTACGGATGATTCTGGGGAAAAGGAGAAAGAAAGTTATAAGAAGTAGATAAAGGCTGATGAGATGGCGCGGTATTATATTTTGGCTTCTATGTCAAATGTATTGCAATATCAACATCAAGCCATGCCTATTGCTTATGACATGATTCTCAATCTCAAGAAACTTTTCAGACACCAGAATCGGGCTACTAGGCAGGAAGTCATGAGAAACTTGATGATGACCACCATGATTGAGGGAACACCCGTGAGGGATCATGTTCTCAAGATGATGGCTCATTTGAATGAGCTGGAAGTCCTTGGAGCTGAGATTGATGGGGAAACCCAGGTCGATATCATTCTCCAATCTCTACCTAGGAGTTTTGAGAAGTTTCGCCTAAACTACAACATGAACAAGAGGTTGTATTCATTGGCGGAGCTTCTGACAGAACTCCAGGCAGCAGAGGGACTTTTTCGTCAGAGTGCTCAGGCTCAGGCCATGGTTGCTCAGAAGGTTTCTACTTCTAAGCTGAAAGGCAAGAAGAAGAAGAAACATGGTGGAGCAAAGGTGGCGAGAGGATCTCAGGGAGGAGTGAAGAAGCCGAAAGGCAAGTGCTTCACTTACAAGTAGACTGGACATTGGAAGAAGGATCGCCCCAACCAGAAGTAGAACAAAGGTATATCTTTTGGTCTAGTCATTGAAACATGTTTAGCGGTGTTATCTACTGGCACCTGGTGTGTAGATACGGAAGCCACTGATCATGTCTGCAATACTTTGCAGGGGTTCCAGGAAATTAGACGACTAGCTGAGGGGGAGATTACCGTTTACTTGGGCGATGCTATGAAGGTGGCGGCTATTGCAGTGGGAGATATTTATTTATCTTTTGATAGGAATAAAACTTTGGTTCTGAAAAATTGCCTTGATGTACCTTTATTTAGAAAGAATTTGATTTCAATTTCTAAATTATTTTTGGATGGATATTATATTTCTTTCAATGACAGAGTTGTTATAAAAAGGAATAGGGAGATTATCTGTTCTGGTGCATTGATAGGAAATTTATATACACTTGAACCAAAAGCTCCCACGATGCAAATATAAGTAAATAACTCATCTTCTAAATCTAATAAGAGAAAAAAACCTTCGAAAATGAACCAAACATATCTTTGGCATCTAAGTTTAGGTCATATTAACCTGAGTAGAATTTAAAGGTTGATAGCTGATGGACCTCTGGATTCATTAGTGGTGGAAGATTTCCCAACCTGCGAATCTTGCTTGGAAGGTAAAATGACTAAGAGGCCTTTTAAGGCCAAGGGTATAGAGCTAAAGATGTGTTGGAATTGGTTCATTCTGATTTGTGTGGTCCTATGTCTATCTAGGATAGAAGTGGTTTTGAATATTTTGTCTTTTTTATAGACGATTATTCAAGATATGGATACATTTACTTGATGCGCCATAAGTCTGAATGCTTTGACAGGTTCAAAGAATTCAAGGATGATGTGAAGAAACGTCAAGGTAAAAGTATCAAGACACTATGATCTGATCATGGTGGTGAGTACCTCTTGGGAGAGTTTAGGAATTACTTATCAGAGGCTGGGATTCATTCCCAATTGTCTGCACCTATCACACCCCAGCAGAATGGTGTAGCGGAGCGAAGGAATAGGACTCTTATGGAGATGGTTAGATCAATGATGAGTTATTCTGAGTTACCAGATTCATTCTGGGGGTATGCTCTAGGTACGACAGTGTATATTTTGAACTTGGTACCATCTAAATCAGTGCCTTCTACTCTCACAGAATTGTGGACTGGGTGAAAGTCTAGTCTGAGACATATTCGGATTTGGGGGAGTCCAACACATGTGCTGAAGGCAGATGCTGGTAAGTTAGAACCTCGTACAGAAGTACACATATTCGTAGGCTATCCTAGAGGAACGAAAGGTGGTTTGTTCTATAGTCCTAGAGATAAGAGGGTGATCGTTAGCACGAATACAAGATTTTTAGAGGAAGACTATGTGATGAACCACAAGCTCATGAGTAAGATTGTTCTAGAGGAATTGGGAGGGAAAGTCACTACTTCAGTACAACCGGTACAAGAGGATATATCACAAGTGACTGCATTGCGTGCCACATAGAATACACAGGTGATACCTTATCGTAGTGGGAGGGTTTTTAGACAACCTGATAGATTTATGTTCTTGGGAGAATCTTCTGATTTGGTCCCTAGTGAACATGAACCTGATGCCTAGACATATGACGAGGCAATCCAAGATAAAGATGCGGTATCTTGGCAAAGTACGATGAATTCTGAGATAGAATCTATGGATTCAAATCAGGTTTGGGAGCTAGTAGAACCATCCAATGGTGTAAAAACCATTGGATACAAGTGGATCTACAAAAGAAATAGAGGAATAGATGGGAAGGTTGAGACCTTCAAAGCAAGACTTGTTGTGAAAGGGTATACTCAGAAAGAGGGTATCGATTATGAGGAGACCTTTTCGTCGGTAGCCATACTTAAGTCTATCCAGATTCTCTTATCTATTGCTGCTCATATGGATTATGAGGTGTGGCAGATGGATGTCAAGACAACTTTCCTTAATGGAAGTCTTGAGAAAAACATCTATATAGAGCAACCAGAGGGATTCATTGTAAAGGGCAAAGAGCATCTTGTGTGCAAGCTTAATCGGTCCATTTATGGATTGAAGCAAGCTTCGAGATCTTGGAACATCCGCTTTGATGAGGTAATCCAGTCTTTTGGATTTATTCAAAGTCCCGATGAGTCTTGTGTATACAAGAGATATGACGAAAACGTAGTGATATTTCTTGTACTATACGTAGATGATATTTTGTTAATTGGCAACAATGTCAAAGTGTTATCAGATGTAAGGGTATGGTTGTTCAAACAGTTTGATATGAAGGACTTGGGAGAAGTGGGACACATCCTTGGGATCAAGGTTATAAGGGATCACAGGAAAACGATGTTGTGCTTATCTCAAGCTTCATACATAGACACTATTTTGGCTCATTTTAGCATGCAGAACTCCAAGAAAGGTTTTCTACCTTTTAGGCATGGAGTACCTTTATCTAAAGAGATGTGTCCTAGAACATCAAAGGAGATAGAGGAGATGAAGGCGGTTCCTTATGCTTCGGCGGTAGGAAGCCTCATGTATGCTATGTTATGTACGAGGCCGGATATCTTCTTTGCCGTGGGCATGGTTAGCAGATATCAAAGTAATCCAGGACAGGGACATTGGATTACGATAAAGCATATATTGAAGTACCTGAGAAGGACTAGAGATTATATGTTGGTATACCAGGCAGATCAATTACTCTCTGTGGGTTACATAGATTCCGACTTCCAATCAGATAGGGATAACAGTAAGTCTACCTCGGGTTTTGTGTTTACTTTGGGAGGTGGAGCCATTGTATGGAGGAGTGTCAAGCAGAAATGTGTGGCGGACTCCACCATGGAAGCTGAGTATGTGGCAGCCTCTAAGGCAACCAAAAAAGTTATATGGCTCAGGAACTTCTTGATGGACTTGGATGTGATTCCTGGTTTGTCCAGAACTATCACAATTTATTGTGATAACAGTGATGCAGTTGTAAACTCGAAGGAACTATGAGCCCATAAGGCAAATAAACACATAGAGCACAAGTACCACATGATACGAGAGATTGTAAAGTGAGGAGAAGTTGTTGTAGCCAAGATTGCATCAGAGGATAACCTGGCAGATCTTTTCACTAAGGCCCTTCCGGTGAGAGCTTTTGATAGGCATGTGGAGGGAATGAGAATCAGATGTATGGCAGTGTGAGGACAGCATAGTCTTTTAGTATAAGTGGGAGATTATTGGGATGTATACTGAAAGCCTAGCCTTTGCATGAACATCTTTATTTTTGAAATAAGAATCACATGACCATTGTTTGCATATTTATAGTTATGCATATTGTCTAATACTTTACATTGTAGATAACATGGTGTGTGGTGTCACACAGAATATCATGTTATTAGTTCCTTGTAGAGTATAAGTAGAGGCTCACAACCAAGATGATTTTGGACAAACCATTGACATGGTTGTAGTGTAATTGACCATAGAATTACACTAGTACACTTTGTGTGTATTGAGCAGGACCGACTTAGAGGTGATTCAATTTATTGCTGACTACATAATTGAATCAGACATTGGATATTATGGTGTACATGCTCTTAATCCCGATATAATAACGGGCACATGTACTTAGTATTTATTTCTTTGATTTACCAATGAGCGAGATTTATAGATTAAATCGATAGGCTCGGTAAGTTGGGAAATAATATTATTTACATGGTGTGTCATTGATTATAAGAGGAAACCGTGTCCTATGTATTAGGATGATGATGTCCCCTTGAGGAGCTCATAAGGATCATTATGTAAATTCTGCAGGTGGACTTGGTCCGACATGATGATGAGGTTGAGTGATACTACTCATGGAGTTAGATGTTGTTAATTAATTGTCAGTAAATTAATTAATTGACGGACATTCAATATCTTAAACACGGAGAGAAATTTGTACAATTAATATATGGAGCCCATATTTATTTATGGGGGTTGGTGGGGTAGATCAATGACAATCCTCTAGTGGAATGGATTATCATTAATGGATCAGATTTTATATGGGTCGGATCCATTGGGTGACCAAGATCCAACTCCTCCACATGGTCCCTATTATAGCCTATTAAAACCCTTAAGAAGCCTAGATCTAACGGACACGATTAAAAGGAGGCTTGGATGAAATCTATATATTAGTTTCCAAGGCTTGGGCGAAAATAACTTTTGGAGAGTTTTTTTTCAAGTCTTGGGCGACAAGAGTTATTTGGAGAGCTAGGGTTTGGAGTTTCAAGGGTTAGGCGGCAACTTGGTTTGGCTTCTCCCTTAGGACCGGCGGCAACACAAGAAAAGGATAAGGGTTTCCTCTTCTCCTTTGATCTTGGCCGGCTTCTCTTTCTCCTCTCCTAGGTCAGCTCCTTCTTCCCTCAAGTCTTGGCCGGCGGCAACAAGAGTTTCTCTATTGACCGGCGCCCATCTTCCTTTCTTCCTCTCCTTGGCCGGTGGCAACATCCAAGCTAGGTTGCTTGGTGGTCGGCACTAGATAGGAGAATAAGTGTTTGGTATTCTTTCCTTTGTTCGGAGCGAGCAAGGAAGGGAAGAACGTGATCTAGGAGGCTTCATCTCAAGGAGGATCGTTGCCCGTACAACGTCCAAGAGGAGGATATGACATACAATAGAAGATCAAGAGGTAAACAAGATGTATACTCTTGTTTGTTTTGATTTAGTTCTTTTGTATTATGCATGTGGTTAATTTACTTGAACCCCGATGATAAACACAAAAACCGGCAATCTGTACATCATCTATTCCGCGGCTAATCGAGGAAAAGAGTTAGGTTGCTTGAACAACAAGTTTATTCAAGCGACGGCTCTAATCGAATAGCACGATGATGGATCGGTTGCTTGGGTAATCCGTCTTCGTCAAGGATTAATTTTTAATCCGGGGACGTAGATAGGATCATCATGCACAAGCGACCAAGTTGAAGAGGGAAGTGAAGCTTCGACCTTCATAAGAAATAGGAGACGTAGGATAAGACTCGTAAAATGAAATCAAATTAAGTGCATATAGTCTCTCATGGACTATACTAGAATATATTAAAGAGTTGTAATACGAGATAGAAACTTTAGAGTTTCCTATACAGACAGAAACTAGATTTCGCCTAATCTCCGAAGCATACAACACATCATGGAGATATAGGACTTGATTACTTTGCAGCATCAGCTTATAAGTGTCAATCCCTCTCACCTTCACGAATGCTCCATTCCCCACATATAGCCTTCTCTCATGTGGACTAATACGCCTAAATTCTACATAAGTACTCTTATCTCGAGCTACATGGTCTGTTTCTCCTGAGTCTACAATCCACAAAGGAGAAGAGTTAGCGAACATCACACTAGATGACACATAACTCAAACCATGTAAAGAAGAAGTATCTATCTTTCACTCACGACATTCGCGTACGAATTGTTGGTGATCGTTTGGAAGCTAGAGGGGGAGGGGTGAATAGTGCTTTTCGTTTCTACAAGAGTGATTAGCGGAAGCAAACACAAATAATATATGTAAAAACAAAAAACAATGCTAACAAAAGCCTTTATGTGGTTCGGAGATAACGCTTCTACTCCACGGTGATCCTTAAGGTGGATCAACCCAAGCAATTCCACTAAGAAGCTTTCCTTTACAACACAACTCCTCTTCTTTACAAAGAATGAAACTTAAGCTTAGAGAGAAGAGGAGGGGATTTTATATCACTTAGAAAGCTAGAAAACTTGTGGAGGCTTTGGAGAAGAATCAGAGAATAAGCATTAACCCCAAAAACCCCCACCAACCCTCTTTTTATAGAGAGAGGGCTGATTTTCCGTTGAGACGATCGGTCGTGATGCACAACATCCGCGCGATCGACCTCTGAACAGCCGGATTCGCGAGATTTAGAGTCGTTTTGTCCAACGACATTCTCATAAGTCGACTGATCCCTCCATCAGTCGACTGATGAAGTGATCAGTCGAGTGATCACAAGCCGTAGTCGAGTGGGACTCCATTCTGTGCCTATTTTTTCTTGATCGCGATCGCCACTTGGCGATCGATGATCATCATCGATCGACTACCATTGTTAAAGCGTTGATCGATAGTCAGGGTTTCACCCTGACTCAGTCGAGCACTTGACCAGTCGACTAATACATCATATCAGTCGACTGATACATATCAAGTATGAGTATTTCATACTTGATTTCACCCCCTAGACCTAGACTCAACCTTCTAGCTCTTTCTTAAGCCTTGCGCTTCCAGGATCCCTCCGAGTCCGCGACTTGTTCATCTTTTGCGCTTTGCTTCCAAGAGCTTCCTTCGGTTTTGTCATGTCTTGGGTTTTCCTTTGCCAAGGCATGCTTGGACTTTACGCCGCCAAGACTACATGCTTGGACTTACGCTGCCAAGACTTGCCTTTGGACTTCCTTTGCCAAGGTCTGTTTGGACTTAATGCCGCCAAGACAACATGTTTGGTCTTATGCCGCCAAACCTTTACTTTGGACTTCTCTTGCCAAGTTCATACTTGGACTTTGCTTTTACCTGTCACTTAATCATGTTCACCATTAGATTACAATTTGTTGCCTAACTTAGATGATTATCCAAACATCAAAACATATAAATGTTTGGGGCATTGTTGCACCAACAATCTCCTCCTTTTTGATGTTTGGCAATCATTTAAGTTAGGTCTTTTAAAGATACACATAATCACATAATCATATATCCAATTTCTAACTTAAACATTTCTTCTCCCCCTTTGACATACATCAAAAAGAGAAGAAATCATATAATTCATAGAAGAATTGAATGTATTATAATCTTGAACTAAAGTATAGATACGAATTTTAGCTCCCCCTTAATCCAAGGTATAGTTCATGATGAGTGACCAAAACATGTGGAGCAAAAGTCTATCAAGTGATTTGAGGATTTAACTTCTAACTTTGCACCAACAATATAACTTTTTGGAATAAGAAAGTTACGTTATGTGAAACTCTCCCTAAAACACCGCATTAAACAGTCATACAAGTTGTTTATACCCAATATTATCGAACTATAGTTTTAGATCAACAAGGATACACTAAATATCAGAAAATGGAGCTATTTACGAACGATCATACTCGTCTAATAATACGAAATTCAGCCTTTTTAGTCCAAATTCAGAAATGCGTCAAAAATTCCAAAAATCACGAAATTTTGTGTACACATTTCTGAAATCATACTTTATCAAGGAAAAATATTTTGAAAATATAAGTTTTCCAGATTTCAATATTGATACAAACTTGAAAACAAGCAAAAGTTCTAAAATTTTGCAAACTTTGCATCACTTTTGTGTTTCACTTGAAAATTGTTTTTCAAAGTATGATAAACATAGTTTAAAATATGTTTTATTTGACATTTTCAATCATGTTCTTGGAGCTATATGCACATCAATTATGTATAAGCCTTCTCAATGATTGGTCCAATGAAGGATTAATGTCTCTAGATGACACTTTGGTCCATAGTAATGCATCATAACAAGCATGATGAACCAAGTGCATCTTCCTAACATCTCACATGTTGTCTAAGTCGCTCAATACAAAAATCATGATTTCTTAGGTATTTTGTGAGATGCTCAAAGGTATACATCCTAGTATTTCTATAGGATCATGCAAACCTATACCTTTACTCGACCAAGCACATTCCAAGTTCTCTCCTAAGTGATGAAAATTCTACCTCGGGAAGAGCCTTGGTAAATATGTCGGCTAGGTTGGACTTGGATTCAATGTAATTAAGCTCAATGTCCCCCTTTTCCACATGATCTCTAATGAAGTGATGTTTCACTTATATGTGCTTGGTCCTTGAGTGATGCACCGGATTTTTGGTCAAGTTAATGGATCTCACATTATCACAAAATACTTTCATGTTGGAGTAAGATAGCTCATAATCTTCTAAGGTATGTTTCATCCATAGTAGTTGAGCTACACAACCACCCATATCCACATATTCGGCCTCGGTGGTGGATAAAGCAACACAAGGTTGCTTCCTACTACTCCAACTAACTAGGGAGGACCCAAGGAATTGACATCCACCACTAGTACTTTTCCGATCTAATTTGCAGCCGGCATAATCGGAGTCGGTGTACCCAATCAAATCAAAAGACCTAGTCCTAGGGTACCATAGACCTACATTTAGTGTGCCTTTAACATATCTTAAAATTCTCTTAACGGCAACTAAATGAGATTCTTTAGCACATGATTGATACCTAGCACACATACCAACCGCAAATAATATGTCGAGTCTACTAGCGGTTAAGTACAAAAGGCTACCAATCATGCTCCTATAAAGTGTAAGATCTATTTGTTTTCCTTCACTATCACTATCTATTTTAGTATTATTTGCCATTGGAGTTGAAACCACCTTAGCATTTTCCAAACCAAATTTCTTAATCATTTCCTTAGCATATTTGGTTTGATAAATATAAATACCTTCACTAGTTTGTTTGACTTGCAATCCTAGAAAGAAATTTAATTCCCCAACTAGACTCATTTCAAACTCTTTTTCCATATTTTGAATAAAGTCTTGAAGGAGTTCATCATTTGTTGACCCAAAGATAATGTCATCAACATATACTTGGGCTACAAAGATGTCCGTAGATGTTGACTTTATAAAGAGAGTTTGATCTATACTACCCCTTTTAAAATCCTTAGAGATTAAGAAAGATTATAATCTTTCATACCAAGCCCGGGGAGCTTGTTTCAACCCATATAAAGCTTTCCTAAGCTTGTATACATGGTTTGGGTAGTCCATATTTTCAAACCCGGGAGGTTGTTCTACATACACCTCTTCCTTAATAAACCCATTTAGGAATGCCGATTTGACATCCATTTGATGGAGTTTGAAACCCATATAGGATGCATACGCTAAAAGTATTCTAATGGACTCTAACCTAGCAACCGGGGCATATGTTTCATCATAATCAAGTCCTTCAACTTGATTAAAACCCCTTGCAACTAATCGTGCTTTATTTCTAGTGATATTTCCTTGGTCATCTAGTTTGTTCCTAAAGACCCATCTTGTAGTAACAATGGTGTTTTCACTTGGTCTAGGAACTAACTCCCATACTTGACTCCTTTCAAATTGAGCCAATTCATCTTGCATTGCTAAGATTCAATCCGGATCAAGTAATGCATCTTTAATTGTTTTGGGCTCAATTTGAGAAATTAGAGCTATATGACTAGTGGGATCCCTATGGAATGACCTAGTCCTAACTCCTTGAGATAATTCACCCACAATTTGATCTAAGGGGTGACTTTGATGAACTCTTATGGTTCTAGGAGGCGTATTAAGTTTATTTTGATCATGATCAACCTTAATCCTATGCTTATCATCGGAATCATCCCTTACTCCCCCTTGATTCAATCCTCCCCCTTGATTATTACCCCCTAGGGTTAAATCTTGAAATTGTTGGGTAATTTCTTGATTTTCATTACTAATATCATCATCAATAGGGGATTTCCTAGGGTATGTATTGGAAGTTTCATCAAATTGAACATTTGAAGATTCTTCAATCTTTTGAGTCCTTTTATTGTAAACTCTATATCCTATACTAGTGGATGAGTATCCAACTAGGATTCCCTCATCCGCTTTGGACCAAACTTACCTAGGTTGTCTTTGGTATTTAAAATATAGACTTTACATCCAAAGACCTTAAAATAATGAATTGTTGGAATTGTACCATTCCACAATTCAAATGGAGTTTTTCCTAAAAACCTATGAATCAATACCCTATTTTGGATATAGCAAGCGGTATTAACCGCTTCCGCCCACAAGTATCTAGGTAAGGAGTATGCATTAAGCATTGTCCTAGCAGCTTCTTGTAGGGCACGATTTTTCCTTTCCACAATCCCATTTTGTTGAGGTGTTCTAGGATAAGAAAACTCATGCTTGTACCCTTGTTCTAAGTAAAAATTTGAAAAATTAGAATTCTCAAATTCTCCACCATGATCACTACGGATCCGGTTGATTTTGAGTTTTCTTTCATTTTCTACTCTTTTGCTAAATAATATGATTATTCCTAAGGTTTCATCTTAATTTTTCAAGAAAAATACCCAAGTAAACCTAGAGAAATCATCTACTATTACCAAGCAATATTTACTACCAATTATATAGGGGGTACTATGACAATCAAATAAATCCATATGTAATAATTCTAACGGTAAAGTGGTACTAAGTAAATTTTTACCTTTGTGTGATGTTTTTGATTATTTCCCTTCTTGGCATGCATCACACATCTTGTCCTTGAGAAATTTGACTTTAGGCAATCCTTTGACTAGCTTCAATTTCGCTATTTTGGTTATATTCTTCATGTTTATGTGTCCTAGCCTCCTATGTCAAAGCCAACTTTCTTTCTCTTTTGCAATAAGACACTCAGTGGAAGCATTAGTAGCATAGTATAAATCAACATAATATATATTTGACTTCCTAAAACCTACTAACATGCAATCATTTATAGTTTTGTGTCTTATAAAACATTTTGATGAATCAAATTTAACATCAAAGTTTGCATCACATAGTTGGCTTACACTAAGTAAGTTAAATTTCATATTTTTAACTAATAGCACTTTATGAATGACAAGATTGGGGGATACCTCAATTGTGCCCTTTCCTAGAATCTTAAGTTTTCCGCTATTACCAAATGAAACTTTTCCTTTGCTAGTGTGGTTGATAGTGGAGAATTTTCTCTCATCCCCGGTCATATGCTTTGAGCACCCACTATTAACTATCCACAAGCTTGGTTCTTCTACCTATATCACATGAAAAACACAATCCTTAGGTACCCAAATCTTAGGACCACTAGCATCAATTATAAATTTCTTAGGTACCCATGCCTTTCTCCCCTTGCTTTTAATTATTGATTTTCTACTAACAAGAGATGTAAATGCTACCTCTTTTTCCTTAGGCCTATATCCTAATCCGGCCTTGTTGTAGATAGCCCTTTGATCCTTAATAATCATGTCTAGGTATTTTGAACCATTGGTGAATTTTTCTAAGCATGCTCTTAATTTACCTATTTCTTTTCTTAACTCATCATTTTCATCCCTAAGAGTACATTCATCAATATCACTAGATGGTTTACCACATGATGAATCTACACTCTTAAGTGATTTGATGTCTAATTTTAGATCCTTAATCCTATTTTTCGATCTATTTAAAGCATTTTGTAAACATGCAATAGTCTTGTAAAGTAAATCTACTTTAGGTGAGTTGTTTACCTCATCATCATCACTCGATGATGATTCATCACTTGAAGAGGAGGAAGACTCCTCGCTTGAGCTCCCGGCTTCTTCCTCCAATGCCATGAGGGCTAGATTCCGGGTGGCATGGCAAACTTCTTCATCGTTGGAAGACTCCTCCATGCTTAGAGTGTCCCATGTTTGTGCCACCATCGCCTCCTTCTTCTTCTTTTCCTTCTTTTTCTTTTCCTTCTCCTCCTCCTTCTTTAGTTCCGGGCAATTTGGCTTTATATGCCCTTTCTTGTTGCAACAAAAATAAGTCACGTTAGAGGTAGAATTTGAATTGTTTGAAGATTTACCTCTTGAGAATTGGAACATCCTCTTCACATCTTTCTTGGTGAGTCTCCTTGACTTCCCACCAAACTTCTTGACGTAGTGTGCCACCTCGCTTGCCGATAACTCATCTTCACTACTTGATGATTCTTCCTCGGATTCGGATGAGGAGGACACTTCCTTCTTCTCCTTCTTCTTCTTCTCCTTCTTTCCTACAAAAAGAGCTATACCCTTCTCTTTGGATGAAGTGTTATCTTGTTCATGTAATTGAAATTCACAAAATAGCTCATCTAACTTAACTAATGAAAGATCCCTAGAGACCTTATAGGCATCTACCATTGAAGCTCATAAGGTGGTTCTAGGGAAAGCTTGTAACACATACCTTACAAGGTCTCGGTTGTCGACCTTCTCACCTATAACGTGTAGTCCATTGACTACTTCCTTGAAATGCCCGTGCATTTGGCTCACGGTCTCGTTTGTCTTCATAGTGAAGCTTTGGAGTTGGCCAATCAAAAGATCCCTCTTGGCCCTTCTTGTTTCTTTGGATCCTTCGTTGAGTTCGATGAGCTTCTCCCAAAGCTCTTTTGCGGAGTTGAAGGGCCTAACTTTAGAGAGTTGCTTCTTGGATAGACCACATTGAAGTGTGGTCGTTGCTTTTGCATTTGCTTGTGCTTTCTTGTCCATCTCTCTTGTCCAATCTTTTGTCGATAGTGGTGCTCCGAATTCGTCGACCGGCTTTTTGAAACCATCTACAACACTAAACCAATTCTCAATATCATTCATTAAGTAATACTCCATCATACCTTTCCAATATCCGAAGTCGTTGCCGTCGAAGAACGGAGGCCTCGCGTGCTATACCCCTCTTGAAAAGCCATCTTTGCTCCGGTTGATTGCTAGATCTTCCGATGTGATCCGGGCTCTGATACCACTTGTTGGTGATCGTTTGGAAGCTAGAGGGGGGGTGAATAGCGCTTTTCGTTTCTACAAGAGTGATTAGCGGAAGCAAACACAAATAATATATGTAAAAACAAAAAGCAATGCTAACAAAAGCCTTTACGTGGTTCGGAGATAACACTCCTACTCCACGGCGATCCTTGAGGTGGATCAACCCAAGCAATTCCACTAAGAAGCTTTCCTTTACAACACAACTCCTCTTCTTTACAAAGAATGAAACTTAAGCTTAGAGAGAAGAGGAGGGGATTTTAGATCACTTAGAAAGCTAGAAAACTTGTGGAGGCTTTGGAGAAGAATCAAAGAATAAGAATTAACCCCAAAAACCCCCACCAGCCCTCTTTTTACAGAGAGAGGGCTGATTTTCCCATTGGAGTACGATCAGTCGACTGATGCACAACATCAGTCGACTGCCGGCGTGATTAACGACCTCTGAATAGTCGGATTCGTGGGATTTAGTGTCGTTTCGTCCAACGGCATTCTCATCAGTCGACTGATCCCCCCATCAGTCGACTAATGAAGTGATCAGTCGAGTGATCACAAGCCGTAGTCGAGTGGGACTCCATTCTGTGCCTATTTTTTCCTTGATCAGTCGACTGCCACTGTTGGCAGTCGACTGATAGCATCATCAGTCGACTACCATTGCCAAGGCAGTTGACTGATAGTCAGGGTTTCACCCTGACTACCGAAACACTTGACGATCGACTTACATCGATATCCGATCGATACATATCAAGTATGAGTATTTCATACTTGATTTCACCCCCTAGACCTAGACTCAACCTTCTAGCTATTCCTTAAGCCTTGCGCTTCCAGGATCTCTCCAAGTCCGCGACTTGTTCATCCTTTGCGCTTTGCTTCCAAGAGCTTCCTTCGGTTTTGTCATGTCTTGGATTTTCCTTTGCCAAGGCGTGCTTGGACTTTACGCCGCCAAGACTACATGCTTGGACTTACGCTGCCAAGATTTGCCTTTGGACTTCCTTTGCCAAGGTCCATTTGGACTTAATGCCGCCAAGACAACATGTTTGGTCTTATGCCGCCAAACCTTTACTTTGGACTTCTCTTGCCAAGTTCATACTTGGACTTTGCTTTTACCTGTCACTTAATCATGTTCACCATTAGATTACAATTTGTTGCCTAACTTAGATGATTATCCAAACATCAAAACATATAAATGCTTGGGGCATTGTTGCACCAACAATCTCCCCCTTTTTGATGTTTGGCAATCATTTAAGTTAGGTCTTTTAAAGATACACATAATCACATAATCATATATCCAATTTCTAACTTAAACATTTCTTCTCCCCCTTTGACATACATCAAAAAGAGAAGAAATCATATAATTCATAGAAGAATTGAATGTATTATAATCTTGAACTAAAGTATAGATACGAATTTTAGCTCCCCCTTAATCCAAGATATAGTTCATGATGAGTGACCAAAACATGTGGAGCAAAAGTCTATCAAGTGATTTGAGGATTTAACTTCTAACTTTGCACCAACAATATAACTTTTTGGAATAAGAAAGTTACGTTATATGAAACTCCCTCTAAAACACCGCATTAAACAGTCATACAAGTTGTTTATACCCAATATTATCGAACTATAGTTTTAGATCAACAAGGATACACTAAATATCAAAAAATGGAGCTAATTTTCTGAAAACACCGATCATTTTCAACTGACGCTCAGAATACTTAAATTCAAGATTTTCCAAATTCAAAATGCTGAAATTTTAGAAACCTCGAAAAATCACGAATTTTTGTGTACATATTTTTGAAATCATACTTTATCAAGGAAAAATATTTTGAAAAATATAAGTGTTCTAGATTTCAATATTGATAAAAACTTGGAAACTAGCAAAAGTTCTAAAATTTTACAAACTTTGCATCACTTTTGTGTTTCACTTGAAAACTGTTTTTCAAAGTATGATAAACATAGTTTAAAATATGTTTTATTTGACATTTCCAATCATGTTCTTGGAGCTATATGCACATCAATTGTGTATAAGCCTTCTCAATGATTGGTCCAATGAAGGATTAAGGTCTCTAGATGACACTTTGGTCCATAGTAATGCATCATAACAAGCATGATGAACCAAGTGCATCTTCCTAACATCTCACATGTTGTCTAAGTCGCTCAATACAAAAATCATGATTTCTTAGGTATTTTGTGAGATGCTCAAAGGTATACATCCTAGTATTTCTATAGGATCATGCAAACCTATACCTTTACTCGACCAAGCACATTCCAAGTTCTCTCCTAAGTGATGAAAATTCTACCTCGGGAAGAGCCTTGGTAAATATGTCGGCTAGGTTGGACTTGGATTCAATGTAATTAAGCTCAATATCCCCCTTTGTCACATGATCTCTAATGAAGTGATGTTTCACTTCAATGTGTTTGGTCCTAGAGTGATGCACCAGATTTTTGGTCAAGTTAATAGATCTTACATTATCACAAAATACTTTCATGTTGGAGTAAGATAGCTCATAATCTTCTAAGGTATGTTTCATCCATAGTAGTTGAGCTACACAACCACCCATAGCCACATATTCGGCCTCAGTGGTGGATAAAGCAACACAAGGTTGCTTCCTACTACTCCAACTAACTAGGGAGGACCCAAGGAATTGGCTTCCACCACTAGTACTTTTCCGACCCAATTTGCAACCGGCATAATCGGAGTCGGTATACCCAATCAAATCAAAAGACCTAGCCCTAGGGTACCATAGACCTACATTTAGTGTGCCTTTAACATATCTTAAAATTCTCTTAACGGCAACTAAATGAGGTTCTTTAGCACATGATTGATACCTAGCACACATACCAACCGCAAATAATATGTCGGGTCTACTAGCAGTTAAGTACAAAAGGCTACCAATCATGCTCCTATAAAGTGTAAGATTTATTTGTTTTCCTTCACTATCACTATCTATTTTAGTATTGGTTGCCATTGGAGTTGAAACCACCTTAGCATTTTCCAAACCAAATTTCTTAATCATTTCCTTAGCATATTTGGTTTGATAAATATAAATACCTTCACTAGTTTGTTTGACTTGCAATCCTAGAAAGAAATTTAATTCTCCAACTAGACTCATTTCAAACTCTTTTTCCATATTTTGAATAAAGTCTTGAAGGAGTTCATCATTTGTTGACCCAAAGATAATGTCATCAACATATACTTAGGCTACAAAGATGTCCTTAGATGTTGACTTTATAAAGAGAGTTTGATCTATACTACCCCTTTTAAAATCCTTAGAGATTAAGAAATATGATAATCTTTCATACCAAGCCCGGGGAGCTTGTTTCAACCCATATAAAGCTTTCCTAAGCTTGTATACATGGTTTGGGTAGTCCATATTTTCAAACCCGGGAGGTTGTTCTACATACACCTCTTCCTTAATAAACCCATTTAGGAATGCCGATTTGACATCCATTTGATGGAGTTTGAAACCCATATAGGATGCATACGCTAAAAGTATTCTAATGGACTCTAACCTAGCAATCAGGGCATATCTTTCATTATAATCAAGTCCTTCAACTTGATTAAAACCCCTTGCAACTAATCGTGCTTTATTTCTAGTGATATTTCCTTGGTCATCTAGTTTGTTCCTAAAGACCCATCTTGTAGTAACAATGGTGTTTTCACTTGGTCTAGGAACTAACTCCCATACTTGACTCCTTTCAAATTGAGCCAATTCATCTTGCATTGCTAAGATCCAATCCGGATCAAGTAATGCATCTTTAATTGTTTTGGGCTCAATTTGAGAAATTAGAGCTATATGACTAGTGGGATCCCTATGGAATGACCTAGTCCTAACTCCTTGAGATAATTCACCCACAATTTGATCTAAGGGGTGACTTTGATGAACTCTTATGGTTCTAGGAGGTGTATTAAGTTAATTTTGTTCATGATCAACCTCAATCCTATGCTCATCATCGGAATCATCCCTTACTCCCCCTTGATTCAATCCTCCCCCTTGATTATTACCCCCTAGGGTTAAATCTTGAAATTGTTGGGTAATTTCTTGATTTTCATTACTAATATCATCATCAATAGGGGATTTCCTAGGGTATGTATTGGAAGTTTCATCAAATTGAACATTTGAAGATTCTTCAATCTTTTGAGTCCTTTTATTGTAAACTCTATATCCTACACTAGTGGATGAGTATCCAACTAGGATTCCCTCATCCGCTTTGGACTCAAACTTACCTAGGTTGTCTTTGGTATTTAAAATATAAACTTTACATCCAAAGACCTTAAAATAATGAATTGTTGGAATTGTACCATTCCACAATTCAAATGGAGTTTTTCCTAAAAACCTATGAATCAATACCCTATTTTGGATATAGCAAGCGGTATTAACCGCTTCCGCCCACAAGTAGCTAGGTAAGGAGTATGCATTAAATATTATCCTAGACGCTTCTTGTAGGGTACGATTTTTCCTTTCCACAACCCCATTTTGTTGGGGTGTTCTAGGACAAGAAAACTCATGCTTGTACCCTTGTTCTAAGCAAAAATTTGAAAAATTAGAATTCTCAAATTCTCCACCATGATCACTACGGATCCGGTTGATTTTGAGTTTTCTTTCATTTTCTACTCTTTTGCTAAATCCTATGATTATTCCTAAGGTTTCATCTTTATTTTTCAAGAAAAATACCCAAGTAAACCTAGAGAAATCATCTACTATTACCAAGCAATATTTACTACCAATTATAAAGGGGGTACTATGACAATCAAATAAATCCATATGTAATAATTCTAACGGTAAAACTGTACTAAGTAAATTTTTACCTTTGTGTGATGTTTTTGATTGTTTCCCTTCTTGGCATGTATCACACATCTTGTCCTTGAGAAATTTGACTTTAGGCAATCCTTTGACTAGCTTCAATTTCGCTATTTTGGCTATATTCTTCATGTTTATGTGTCCTAGCCTCCTATGCCAAAGCCAACTTTCTTCCTCTTTTGCAATAAGATACTTAGTGGAAGCATTAGTAGCATAGGATAAATCAACATAATATATATTTGACTTCCTAAAACCTACTAACATGCAATCATTTATAGTTTTGTGTCTTATAAAACATTTTGATCAATCAAATTTAACATCAAAGTTTGCATCGCATAGTTGGCTTACACTAAGTAAGTTAAATTTCATATTTTTAACTAATAGCACTTTATGAATGACAAGATTGGGGGATACCTCAATTTTGCCCTTTCCTAGAATCTTAAGTTTGCCGCTATTACCAAATGAAACTTTTCCTTTGCTAGTGTGGTTGATAGTGGAGAATTTTCTCTCATCCCCGGTCATATGCTTTGAGCACCCACTATTAACTATCCACAAGCTTGGTTCTTCTACCTATATCACATGAAAAACACAATCCTTAGGTACCCAAATCTTAGGACCACTAGCATCAATTATAAATTTCTTAGGTACCCATGCCTTTCTCCCCTTGCTTTTAATTATTGATTTTCTACTAACAAGAGATGTAAATGCTACCTCTTTTTCCTTAGGCCTATATCCTAATCCGGCCTTGTTGTAGATAGCCCTTTGATCCTTAATAATCATGTCTAGGTATTTTGAACCATTGGTGAATTTTTCTAAGCATGCTCTTAATTTACCTATTTCTTTTCTTAACTCATCATTTTCATCCCTAAGAGTACATTCATCAATATCACTAGATGGTTTACCACATGATGAATCTACACTCTTAAGTGATTTGATCTCTAATTTTAGATCCTTAATCCTATTTTTTGATCTATTTAAAGCATTTTGTAAACATGCAATAGTCTTGTAAAGTAAATCTACTTTAGGTGAGTTGTTTACCTCATCATCATCACTCGATGATGATTCATCACTTGAAGAGGAGGAAGACTCCTCACTTGAGCTCCCGGCTTCTTCCTCCAATGCCATGAGGGCTAGATTCCGGGTGGCATGGCAAACTTCTTCATCGTTGGAAGACTCCTCCATGCTTAGAGTGTCCCATGTTTGTGCCACCATCGCCTCCTTCTTCTTCTTTTCCTTCTTTTTCTTTTCCTTCTCCTCCTCCTTCTTTAGTTCCGGGCAATTTGGCTTTATATGCCCTTTCTTGTTGCAACCAAAACAAGTCACGTTAGAGATAGAATTTGAATTGTTTGAAGATTTACCTCTTGAGGATTGGAACATCCTCTTCACATCTTTCTTGGTGAGTCTCCTTGACTTCCCACCAGACTTCTTGACGTAGTGTGCCACCTCGCTTGCCGATAACTCATCTTCACTACTTGATGATTCTTCCTCGGATTCGGATGAGGAGGACACTTCCTTCTTCTCCTTCTTCTTCTTCTCCTTCTTTCCTACAAAAAAAGTTATACCCTTCTCTTTGGATGAAGTGTTAGCTTGTTCATGTAATTGAAATTCACAAAATAGCTTATCTAACTTAACTAATGAAAGATCCCTAGAGACTTTATAGGCATCTACCATTGAAGCTCATAAGGTGGTTCTAGGGAAAGCTTGTAACACATACCTTACAAGGTCTCAGTTGTCGACCTTCTCACCTATAATGTGTAGTCCATTGACTACTTCCTTGAAATGCCCGTGCATTTGGCTCACGGTCTCGTTTGTCTTCATGGTGAAGCTTTGGAGTTGGCCAATCAAAAGATCCCTCTTGGCCCTTCTTGTTTCTTTGGATCCTTCATTGAGTTCGATGAGCTTCTCCCAAAGCTCTTTTGCGGAGTTGAAGGGCCCAACTTTAGAGAGTTGCTCCTTGGATATGTTAGTAATATATGAGAGATGTCCTAAGGCAATCGCCTTATGTATGAACCATTTATATGATAAATGAAGATTCACTATTTGAGTATACATGTTTTTATGTATTTGATTGGATCTTAAACTCATTTACTGAATGTCCACGATACGATTCACAGCATGAGAGAATTTGTGATTGGATCACAACTAGTGAGTATCTCTACATGTGTAATTGTGATGTATCGGAATTATCCCTAGTCGATGAATTGATGAATCTGGACACCATCAATTCTGTTGAGACTAGCACGAGGTATACTCCTTGGTGTATCCAAGCAGCTGATTCTCACTGGCTGGAGACATAGTGATGTCCGGAGTTAATCGTGGATGCTAGTTATGGTAACTAGTTCATCGAGTGACCACCGTAAGACTTCATATGGTTCTCTCGCATATATAGATATGTCAATGAAGTTCTTACCGGGCTTAAGTGCGATGTTCCTTCGACTATGTATTCAAGTCATCTTGATCATGGAGACTTATGCTTTGACATCTTAAGCAAACATCTCTAAGGAGATGTGGACCCGGATGATTGGGTATAAGTCAAGTGATCAAGGTGTTTGAATAGCCTATAAAGGATTCACCACTCCTGAGGAGATGTATACCCATGGCCTCTCGTCCGGATTGTTACTAAAGTCTTTGGCCAAAGCATTACATGTTTAGAGTAAGGTACTCTTCGATACATGTGGAGTAACTAGAACTGTGAGGACGAGGAAATGATACTGGGCTAGGTGTGACGAGTCAAATTTAGTGGGATCCATACAATAGACCATGTCCTCAACCAAGTGGGTATAAGATGAGTGAAGGGAATGGGGCACGATTCATTCGAAGCATCAAGGGTTTCGTAAATAGTTCGATCAACCGCTGATCTTTTCTGCTAATCGGGGATCATGATGTACTACTAGGTGCCACTCATGATCGCTCTATAATTAATGGTTAATTATAGACGGCCAACATAAACCGAGAACCTATTTGGTCACACGCACAACGAGTGTAATCCAAAGGATTTAAAACGAGCTTGAGAATGGGATTCTCGCATCGAGGAAGGAAACTATGTTTGGTTGGACCAAACATAAGCGAGCATGAAATTGTTTGATCGCAATGGGCGTGGATGGGCGTGTCTTATGAAGACATAATGGATGGACCAAAATGGTTTGGTCTAATCAATGGATGAGAATAAACCAAAGGGTTTGGTTTATTTTAAACGAATGAACCAAAAGTTGGTTCGGTTCGTTTTAACTTAAAATAAACCATCATGGTTTGGTTTATTTTAACTTATCTTAATGGAGCGGGTTAACGGGCTTTATGGATATGATCCATTAACCACTAAGAGAATTAGTTCTCTATAAAATAGGGATTAAACCCTAACCCTAAACCTAATCAAACTTGGCCGCCCAACCTCCCTCTCCTATTCGGCGCCCAACTCCAAGGCTGCCGCCCTTGACCCCAAAGGTCCTCAACCGGCGTCGTAAGGTTGCTTCCTTCCTCCTCGCCGGCGTCGAGCTGCTGCCGGAAGAGTTCTGGTCATCCTCCTTAGGTTTGGCATCAAGGTGAGCACTTTGCTTCCTTGGTTTTGGCCGGCGCCTACTCCTCCACCAAGCTGTCCAGTTTTCTGGACAGCTTCTTCTCCTCTCGTCGGAGCGTCGTTTGGACGACGGTTAGTGCTCCGACAGCGGCTAACATACCGGGGATTTGATCTCCGGTAATCCTCTGAGGTGGAGGACGAAGGATTCGTCAATCGGTTGACGAATACCTCTCCGGAGAAGCAAGTCTTGAGGACTTGTTTTTAGGTCCGAATTTGGATTCGGACCGTGATTATCTCTCGATCACGTCGTCTTCAACACGAGGCTAGTAACCCATACGAAGACGAAGCTCGTGGCTTGGCGAAGTCATCCCGAGGAGCTCGGCGTGGATACGGATAGAGACGATTCTTACGAGAATCGTTCCGGTTGATGCCGTTCCCGCTACACGTCATACGAAAGGTATAACGTAGTTTAAATTTCCTTTTATTGCAATTTTAATTTACGGTTATGTCTACACTTGTTGTAATAGCATGCGTGTGTTGTGTGTATTGTAATAAATAGGAGTATTTATTATTTTTATTGCTTCCGCTGTGCTCATGTTTACGAAACATGATCGAACACACACACGCCGCGGTGCCGGAAACCCAACAGTGGTATCAGAGCCCAGGTTGTGTTTCGACATAATCGTAAAAATAGTTTTGCGATAGTCATAATGTATTTCTGGAAGTTTTCTAAATTTTGGAAATTTAGAAGTATTTATGGAAATTTTTCAATTTTGGAAAGTCTAGAAATATTTATGGAAATCTTCCACTTTTGGAAAGTTGGAAGTATTTATGGAAATTTAGATTTTCCATAAATAAAATATTTGATTAGATTCTGGAAATTTGTTTCCTAATTTAATCATGATTTGATTTGGGAAATCAAATCTTAAAATATTTTATTTCCATAAGTAGTTTTAAAGATTTAGGAAATTGGTTTCCTAAATAGATTTTCCTTAATCAAATAATTCCATGAATAAAATATGTGATTAGATTTGAAAATTTGTTTCCTAATTTAATTATGATTTGATTTGGAGAATCAAATCTTAAACATATTTTATTTCCATAAATAGTTATGACATATAAGGAAATAAATACATGACATAATTGTATGCCATGTAAATGCATTAGATGCATAACATTATGCCATGCGTGTCGTGACATGTAGATGTATGCCATGTATGCCATGCCATGTAGATAATAGTTATTTGCATGCAAAGAGGATGAGACATAAAAACCCTTAATCAATATTAAAGCCTACACCTTCCATTAATATGGTTAGAACCAGAGTTCTGTTTCTTGTTTGGGTTGTTGGACTCTCTCCAAGCCCGGCTCGAACCTGAATATGTTCAAACCATGGAATAGTTTAATACTAATATGGTAAGAGTCAGAGGTCAATCGTTAGCTTTGGTTGTTGGACTCTCTCCAAGCTGGGCTAATTGGTTGAATGCGCTCTAACCATATTAAAACTATGTCCCGATTAATGGGTTGGCTTTAACCTGGAGCATCGGCTTGTTGGACTCTCTCCAAGGTCGATGTAAAGGGAGGTGAAGTTGGGTGCTATGCATATGATGCATACTTGTTAATGTGTTAACAACCCGATGTATGTGTGAACATTCAAATAGTTGATAGCACATTGTGATAGTTGCATATACGTGATATGCAATCGGTATAGATGATACCTACCGTCGTAGTTATGAATGGCTTGTTGGACTCTCTCCAAGGTTGTTCATAACTATGATGGATATCAGCCCATTCGGAGATGGACCTACAATCTCCCGAAGTGATTTTGGGGGTTTTGAAATTCGAAAAATGAATGGGATTTATAAATGTATATTGATGCATTTTAAAACCATTTTCTCATATATGCTCGTTTTGTATTTCTAGGTCAATAAATTGATCATGACGTCTTTGAATTTGCGCACTATTTTGGATTCGAACAAACTGACTGGGCCTTACTTCCTGGACTGGCTTAGAAACCTGAGAATTGTTCTCAAGGTTGAAAAGCTTGCAAATGTCCTCGAAGCACCTCTTCCCGCCCGTCATAGTGATGATGCAACTCTGGACCAATTGTTGGCCTATCAGAAACATGTGAGTGATTCTGAATAAATGAGTTGCATCATGCTAGCCACGATGGAACCCAAGCTACGAAAGCAGCATGAGCATATGGATGCTCATATCATAGTCCTTCATCTTTGTGAGTTGGTTGATGAGCAAGTGAGATTCGAAAGGTTCGAAGTCTCAAAGCTCCTCTTCAGCTCTGAGATGCTAGGAGGTTCATCTGTGGTACTGCTCAATATGCTGAAGACTGTGGAGTCTTCTGAGAAGCATGAGCAGGGGACGGTGCTGTTAGTTGATTCCTCGAAGAAAGGTTCTAAGAGGAAGTCAAAGGAACAGCAGAAGGGAAAGAAGAGAAAGGCTAAGAAGGTAGAACTAGCACAAAAGGAAACTTGCCATCATTATGGCAAGGAGAGCCATTTGTGAAGAAAGTGCAAGATTTATCTTGAGTTCGTGAAGAAGGATAAGGCATCGGATGCCCCATCTTCTTCAGAAATCTTCTTTATTGATTGTCATTCTATTTCCTCAGACACTTGGGTATTTGATACTGGGTGTGGCTCACATATATGTAATGACATACATGGGCTAAGGAATAGAAGAAGACTCGTCAAGGGAGAGTCAAATTTACGTGTTGGGAATGAAGCAAAGGTTCTTTACATGTATTTGTTGGAACTCCCTGTAGGACTTGTCTTAGAACTGGACAATTGCTTGTATGTTCCTTCGTTGATAAAGAACATCATTTCTATTTCTTGTCTAAATAGAAATGGGTTCCATTTGACTTTTAGTAACAATTGTTGTTACATAACTTTGAATGGGGTTCTTTATGGGACTGGAACTTTAAGCAATGGTGTATATACGTTGGACGTATCCAGTGACATTTGCAATATCGAAGCGAGCAACAAGCGTGCTCGAAAGGATAATCAAATAGACTCCTACATGTGGCATTGTCATCTTGGCCATGTAAGTAAGAAACACATGTCCGAATTACACCGATGTGGAATTCTGGAATCGTTTGAATTGGATTCATACAATACATGCGAATCATGCTTAAAAGGCAAGATGACTAAGTTACCTTTTTTAAAAAAGGTGAAGCGAGTGGGAGAGTTACTAGGTTTAGTACATCGATGTATGTGGACCTATGTCAACTCAAGCATTAGGAGGCTATAGCTACTTCATTACCTTCACCGATGATCACTCACGGTTTGGGTATGTGTTCTTGATGAAACACAAGTCCAAGCCTTTGAAAGGTTCAAAGAATTCAGAAATGAAGTAGAGAAACAACATGACAAGAGTATTAAAATACTTCGATCGGATCGAGGTGGTGAATACTTAAGTCAAGAGTTTCTTGATTATCTAAGAGACAATGGCATATTGTCTCAATGGACTCAGCCCTATACACCACAGCATAATGGTGTATCTGAGAGGCGTAACCGGACCTTGTTGGACATGGTCAGGTCAATGATGAATCATGCGACTCTTCCCAAGTCCTTTTGGGGTTATGCACTTGACATACTTGTTTACTTGTTAAATGTAATGCCTACAGGTAGTCTCAACTACTCCATATGAGATATGGAATGGTAAGAAACCTCATGTATCTTACTTGAAGATATGGGGTTGTCTCGCTTATGTGAAGCTGATCAGTATGTCATAAATCGATGCTAAGTCGATAAATGTCTATTTATTGGATACCCTAAGGAAACAAGGGGTTACCAATTCTATCATCCTGTGGAACAAAAGGTGTTTGTTTCAAGGCATGCTGTGTTTCTAGAGAAAGAGTTTCTCTTGCAAGAAAACAGTGGGAGTGTCGTCGAGCTTGAGGAGGCTCGAGAGACTCAAATAGACATTGATGAGATACCTGGTGAAGCACAACAGCCGACAACTCATAGTGATGAGCAATCGGCTGGACCTAATGTAACACCACATCTTCGTAGATCTGGTAGAACACGCAATATTCCTGAGAGATATGGATTTCTCATAAGTGAATCGAACGACGTGTTACTCATTGATGATGAGGAGCCTACCAGTTATGAAGAAGTGCTGACAAGTTCAGAAAGGGATAAGTGGCTTGGTGCCATGAAGTCGAAAATGGATTCCATGTACGAAAACCAAGTTTGGAACTTGGTTGACCCACCTGAAGGCATAAAGCCTATAGGGTGCAAGTGGGTTTTCAAGAAGAAAAACCGACATGGATGGTAATGTGATTACCTATAAGGCTAGATTGGTGGCGAAAGGATATCGTCAAAAGCAAGGTGTTGATTATGACGAAACCTATTCGCCTGTAGCTATGCTTAAATCCATTCGGATGCTCCTGGCCATAGCGGCTCATTATGATTATGAGATATGGCGGATGGATGTGAAAACAGCTTTCCTTAATGGAAACTTGCTCGAGGGCGTGTATATGATACTGACTGAGGTTTCACATCGGTTGATAAAACCAAGGTATGCAAGTTACGATCCATTTATGGATTGAAGCAAGCATCCAGAGTCGGAATATCCGCTTTGATGAGACGATCAAAAGTTTGATTTCTCACAAAATCCGCATTTAACCTTGTGTGTACAAGAAGGTTAGTGAGTGCAATCGTGTTCCTAGTATTATATGTCGATGACATATTACTTATAGGAAAGCGATGTTTGATCTTCTGATCGATTAAGGTTTGGTTATCCAAGACATTCTCCATGAAAGACACAGGAGAAGCAACCTACATCCTCGGGATTAAGATCTATAGAGATAGATCGAAGCGGTTGCTTTGGTCTTTCGCGATCTACATATATAGGCCGAGTGCTAAAGAGGTTTAGCATGTCGGAATCCAAGAAAGTTTCCTACCCATCGGGCATGGGTTACACCTTTCAAGTCTATGTGTCGCCGAGAAGGCGAGAGGATTTGCATGAGTAAGATTCCCTATGCATCCGCATAGGATCTATCATGTATGCTATGATATATACGAGGCCCGATGTATCGTATGCTCTCGAGTGTCACGGCGGATACCATCGATCCAGGAATGGATTATTGGGTGGCTGTTAAGATGATCCTTAAGTACTTAAGAAGAACTAAGGATACGTTCCTAATATATGGAGAAGGGTACATGGTGATACGTGGGTATACGGATGCCAGATCCAGACAGACAAGGATGATTCCATGTCTTAGTCTGGGTATGTATTCACCTAGAATGGAGCCGCAATAAGTTGGAAAGGTTCCAAGCTTGACAATATAGCGGATTCTGCCACTAAGGCAGAATACGTTGCAGCTTTGGAAGCAGCAAAGGAAGCGGTTTGGATCAAGAAGTTCATCTTTGAACTTGATGTGGTCTCATCAATGATCCAAACATGTGCTTCGCCGCTATCATCTTATCAGAGAGATCATCAGTAGGAATGAAATATAAATCGAGAAAATTCCCACTGAAAGGAACTTAGCGGATCCTTTGACTAAAGCATTACCTCAAAGTAAGTTTGAGGGTCATGTTGGTGCTTATGGTATTGGATACCGTAGCGATTGGCATTAGGCCAAGTGGGAGTCTGTTAGTAATATATGAGAGATGTCCTAAGGCAATCGCCTTATGTATGAACCATTTATATGATAAATGAAGATTCACTATTTGAGTATACATGTTTTTATGTATTTGATTGGATCTTAAACTCATTTACTGAATGTCCACGATACGATTCACAGCATGAGAGAATTTGTGATTGGATCACAACTAGTGAGTATCTCTACATGTGTAATTGTGATGTATCGGAATTATCCCTAGTCGATGAATTGATGAATCGACACCATCAATTCGCGAGACTAGCACGAGGTATACTCCTTGGTGTATCCAAGCGGTGATTCTCCGAGACATAGTGATGTCCGAGTTAATCGTGGATGCTAGTTATGGTAACTAGTTCATTGGAGTGACCAGTAGTAAGACTTCATATGGTTCTCTGCATATATAGATATGTCAATGAAGTTCTTACTGTGGCTTAAGTGCGATGTTCCTTTGACTTGCGGTATTCAAGTCATCTTGATCATGGAGACTTATGCTTTGACATCTTAAGCAAACATCTCTAAGGAGATGTAGACCCGGGATGATTGGGTATAAGTCGAAGTGATCGAAGGTGTTTGAATAGCCTATAAAGGATTCACCACTCCTTGCGAGGAGATGTATACCCATGGCCTCTCGTCGGATTGTTACTAAAGTCTTTGTCCAAAGCATTACATGTTTAGAGTAAGGTACTCTTCGATACATGTGGAGTAACTAGAATCCGTAGGACGAGGAAATGATACTTGGGCTAGGTGTGACGTAGTCAGCCTAGTGGGGACTGACACAATAGACCATGTCCTGAACCAAGTGGGTATAAGATGAGTGAAGGGAATGGGGCACGATTCATTCAAGCTCAAGGGTTTCGAAATAGTTACGGATCAACCGTTGATCTTTTCGGTTAATTGGGGATCATGATGTACTACTAGGTGCCACTCATGATCGTTCTATAATTAATGGTTAATTATAGACGGCCAACATAAACCGAGAACCTATTTGGTCACACGCACAACGAGTGTAATCCAAAGGATTTAAAAACGAGCTTGAGAATGGGATTCTCAGACCGAGAGAAACTATGTTTGGTTGGACCAAACATAAAGCGAGCATGAAATTGTTTCAGTCGCAATGGAAGCGTGGATGGGCCGTGTCTTATGAAGACATAATGGATGGACCAAAATGGTTTGGTCCTAATCCAATGGATGAGAATAAACCAAAGGGTTTGGTTTATATTAAACGAATGAACCAAAGGTTGGTTCGGTTCGTTTTAACTTAAAATAAACCATCATGGTTTGGTTTATTTTAACTTATCTTAATGGAGCGGGGTAACGGGCTTTATGGATATGATCCATTAACCACTAAGAGAATTAGTTCTCTATAAAATAGGGATTAAACCCTAACCCTAAACCTAATCAAACTTGGCCGCCCAACCCCTCCCTCTCCTATTCGCACTAACTCCAAGCGCCGCCCAGAAGGTCCTCCAACCGCATCCGTAAGGTTGCTTCCTTCCTCCTCGCCGGCGTCGAGCTGCTGCGGAAGAGTTCCGTCATCCTCCTTAGGTTTGGCATCAAGGTGAGCACTTTGCTTCCTTGGTTTTGGCGGCGCCTCCTCCACCAAGCTGTCCAGTTTTCTGGACAGCTTCTTCTCCTCGTCGGGCGTCGTTTAGGCGGCGGTTAGTGCTCCGGACAGCGGCTAACATACGGGAGTTGATCTCCGGTAATCCTCTGAGGTGGAGGACGAAGGATTCGTCAATCGGTTGACGAATACCTCTCCGGAGAAGCAAGTCTTGAGGACTTGTTTTAGGTCCGAATTTGGATTCGGACCGTGATCATCTCTCGATCACGTCGTCTTCAACACGAGGCTAGTAACCCGTACGAAGACGAAGCTCGTGGCTTGGCGAAGTCATCCCGAGGAGCTCGGCGTGGATACGGATAGAGACGATTCTTACGAGAATCGTTCCGGTTGATGCCGTTCCCGCTACACGTCATACGAAAGGTATAACGTAGTTTAAATTTCCTTTTATTGCAATTTTAATTTACGGTTATGTCTACACTTGTTGTAATAGCATGCGTGTGTTGTGTGTGTTGTAATAAATAGGAGTATTTATTATTTTTATTGCTTCCGCTGTGCTCATGTTTACGAAACATGATCGAACACACACACGCCGCGGTGCCGGAAACCCAACAGGATAGACCACATTGAAGTGTGGTCGTTGCTTTTGCATTTTCTTGTGCTTTCTTGGCCATCTCTCTTGTCCAATCTTTTGTCGGTAGTGGTGCTTCGAATTCGTCGATCGGCTTCTCGAAACCATCTACAACACTAAACCAATTCTCAATATCATTCATTAAGTAATACTCTATCCTACCTTTCCAATATCCGAAGTCGTTGCCGTCGAAGAACGGAGGCCTCGCCGTGCTATACCCCTCTTGAAAATCCATCTTTGCTCCAGTTGATTGCTAGATCTTCCGATGCGATCCGGGCTCTGATACCACTTGTTGGTGATCATTTAGAAGCTAGAGGGGGGGTGAATAGCGCTTTTCGTTTCTACAAGAGTGATTAGCGGAAGCAAACACAAGTAATATATGTAAAAACAAAAAGCAATGCTAACAAAAGCCTTTATGTGGTTCGGAGATTACGCTCATACTTCACGGCGATTCTTAAGGTGGATCAACCCAAGCAATTCCACTAAGAAGCTTTCCTTTACAACACAACTCCTCTTCTTTACAAAGAATGAAACTTAAGCTTAGAGAGAAGAGGAGGGGATTTTATATCACTTAGAAAGCTAGAAAACTTGTGGAGGCTTTGGAGAAGAATCAGAGAATAAGCATTAACCCCAAAAACCCCCACCATCCCTCTTTTTATAGAGAGAGGGCTGATTTTCCCATTGGAGCATGATCAGTCGACTGATGCTCGGCACGATTAACGGCCACTGAATAGCTGGATTCGCAGGATTTAGAGTTGTTTCATCCAACGACATTCTCATCAGTCGACTGATCCCTCCATCAGTCGACTGATGAAGTGATCAGTCGAGTGATCACAAGCCGTAGTCGAGTGGGACTCCATTCTGTGCCTATTTTTGCCTTGATCACCGATCGCGCTGGCGATAGCATCATCGCTGACTACCATTGCCAAGGCAAGCCGACTAATAGTCGTGGTTTCACCTGGACTCGAGCACTGACCAAATCGATCGATACATCGACGATTTCACCCCCTAGACCTAGACTCAACCTTCTAGCTCTTCCTTAAGCCTTGCGCTTCCAGGATCCCTCCGAGTCCGTGACTTGTTCATCCTTTGCGCTTTGCTTCCAAGAGCTTCCTTCGGTTTTGTCATGTCTTGGGTCTTCCTTTGCCAAGGCGTGCTTGGACTTTACGCTGCCAAGACTACATGCTTGGACTTACGCTGCCAAGACTTGCCTTTGGACTTCATTTTCCAAGGTCCGTTTGGACTTAATGTCGCCAAGACAACATGTTTGGTCTTATGCCGCCAAACCTTTACTTTGGACTTCTCTTGCCAAGTTCATACTTGGACTTTGCTTTTACCTGTCACTTAATCATGTTCACCATTAGATTACAATTTGTTGCCTAACTTAGATAATTATCCAAACATCAAAACATATAAATGCTTGGGGCATTGTTGCACCAACACGAATGTCCAAGCTTACCACATACGTAGCATCGGACTTTGATCTTTATGAGCTCCTTCTTCTTGCTTTTCTGTCCCTTTTCATTAGTCTTTGGCTTCTTCTTGCCAGGACCCTTGGTCTTCTTCTCATGCTTGCGCCACTTGCGCTTGATACCTCGAGAGTCCTTACTCGACTCCGCAATGTTAGCATGACCTGAAGCAAACTTAGTCACCTCCTATCGCTCCTCCTCGAGTTCGCAGTGCTTACTCACATCTGTGAATGTACGAATACTTTCAGTGTGCATGAGATAGGTCTTTACTACCTCCCAAGAGTCAGGCAATGATTGGATCACACCCAATACCTAAAGCTCATTTGACATGGACTCCCCTATATTCTTCAAAGAGGCAATCATACTCGACATATGCATTAAATATTGTTTCATAGTATGATTAGACCTCTTTTTATAAGTAATAAACTTATACGTCAGCATCCTTAGCTTAGGAGCTTAAGGGGTGGTATATTGCTTCCTTAGAGCATTCCAGACCGTTAAAGCAGTAGGATAATGTTTATAAATCGAGATTAACTCATCATGCATGCTACTAAGAAGAATTACCCTAGCTTGACCATCCTTCTTCTTCCATGCATGATATACCTTTTGATGTCGTCTCGCTTGTGACGTGGTACCCTCTCCAGGGTCCACTATCTCATGCTTAAGAACCTCCCTGAGTTCTTGCTCTTCGAAGACGAACTAAACCTTCCAGTGTCAAATCTCATAATTGTCACTTTTCAGTTTGTCTTCCTTCACGAGATCCATTATGACACTCTTTGTCGCAGCCATGTATCCGTCGCACAGATAAAGAGACTTCAGTGACTATTGATTCTTAATGTCTCAACATTTGTGTACCCTACTAATCATCTAAACCCAAATAACTTGAATACAAATTCTATGACGAGCGTATGAATCAACAAACACCATACATCACAATCTAGAATTGCATCTTATCATTCGAATTAAAATGCAGTACACAAATAGTCACATTATACTTTTAAAGCAAACCTATATGCCGTCGTGAAAGTCTACGCACCGCCATATAATGGCAGCATTTACGGTAAGCCTACACGCCCCCCCCCCACGTAATGGTCCACACATCTTGGAGTTAGACCTCTTCGTCGTTTCCAAGACTCTCGACTTAGATTGAGTTCCATCTGAAAATCCTTCTCGACCTTCAGGTTTGATTTTGAATAAACTCAAAATCTCACCCGATTTTTTTTTGAACACCCGACACAACACTTCTATGTGTTGAACAATTCAGTGCAACCCGAGTTTCTCTACTTGTGTCTGTTAGTGAAAGCCCTAGAGCCAATCATGTGATGATTGTTGTATGGACTTTATTGTATCATATTCCTATTTATAAAGGCATGGTTATTATATTTACTTGTATTGGTGCCAAATAACTAAATATAATAATGTCCTTGAGTAGTAGGTTCTTATCTATATCAATCGATTGGTTGAATCGATAATGAGATGATATAGAGAACACTACTCTTAATCATTCCTAGTCGAGTATTAACATTCAGGGACAATGTTAATGCGTAGAGACTAGCATGTAGGTCAACAAGATGACTTGATCTCACAAGTCATGGATATGAGATATCAAGTTGACACATGGGTATGCATTGGAGAATGTATACTGAATGACCCGCCATGAGAAAGTATCATGGATCGTTATATGAGTGTCATATACTTTCTCATGTGGCTATTAGTATGACTATTAGTCCTTAGGCCTAAGTCACCATGGTTCCCTACATAGGAGTTGCATACTTTGGCTTCGTCAAACGTCACCCGTAAATGGGTGGACTATAAAGGCGATTACTGGGTATGTAACAAATTATGCGGAGGGATGTGAGTGATGTAGATGGGATCTATCCCTCCTATATGGCCAGGGTGACATCGATATTCTTGATAGAGTGAGACCACGAAGTGCATGGCCATGCCCAAATGAGTCAATATGAGATATTGAGCTCATTTGATTAAGTGAGTCTACTTGGAGTTCAAGATTTAGATTGTCGAGGATGACACGGTCTATGCCTCGATTGGTCAATCTAGATGTCAAGGATAGAGGACATTGTCACATATTGTGAGAGTCACAATTAGTAGTCACAAAGGTGATGTTGGAGCTCAACATTCTTGTAACTTGGGTAGCAATGATGTGTTGCTAGATACGCTCATTGCTTATGTTCCTAAATCGGTTTAGGGACATTGCCAGCGTTACAAGAACCTATAAGTCACACACATAAGAGCAATTAGATGGAGATTAGGTTCATATGATGAACCATGAGGATTAGGTTCATGGGATGAACCAAATTGGATTAAGAGTAATCCAAATTAGACTAATTGAGTTAGACTCAAGTTGATTCAAGTGTTGAATGAGTCTAATTGAGATTTGATTCATCAAATCAATTTAAATTAATGAATAGAGATTCATTAAATTAAATTGACTTGAGTCAAGTGGTTAGATTTGATCAACCATGGGAGATTAGAGGTCAAGTTTGACTTGACTTGAGAGGGAAGATGAAAGGTCAAGTTTGACTTGACCAAATGCCATGTCATGATGATGACTAGGCATGGCCGGCCAATGATGATGCTCCACATCATCATTGACTTTGTCAATTGGTGCCACCTCATGAGGGAGACCAAGGGACATGAGAGTTACATGCATGCATGTAACTCCCTCTCCTTGAAGTGGCCGGCCACTTTAGGGGTTTCATTAGATGAAATTCATTTGGGTGAGTTATTCCAATAACTTCATCTTCAACCTTGGTGCTCTTCCTCTCAAGCTCTACCTCTCCAAACCTCATCTTGCCGAAATTCCTAAGGGAGTGCTAGCACACTCTAAGGCATTTCTCTCCACCTATTGCTTGTGTGGATACCATAGAGAAGTGTGCACTTGACACTCTCGAGTTCTGGCAAACTTTTGGACGAGCGGGATAAGCGAAGGGCGTCGCTACGAGGGTAACGTTCTAACCTCTTAGATCTAAGGTAGATCTAGGATTTCTGTAAGCACATATATGTAATTATAATTTTTATACTTCGCACGGATCCGTGGCTGGGGCTTCCGAGGTTTCCGCAACGCAAAAAGCGGTTTTTGCGGCTCGGAAAAACCCAACAGGTATCGAGCCACGTTGTTTCATTTTTGTAGTTTTATATTAGATATAAAAATTACAGATTTATATGTTTCTGTAAATTTTCTTATTTTATAGAATTTTTGGGTATTTTTCTCGTGAGAGTCAGCAGTGTTGGGACACTTGTAGGCTTCAACTGTCGAGAAAACTCTCCGAATCGGTGAGTTCTCGCTTTAGGTTTTTGGGACAGCGACTTAAGTCGCTGTAAGATCATTGTAGGGACACTCGCGAAGTTTATTTTGCGAGTAGGGGCGCTGCCCCTATCCCCGAAAGGGGCCATGTCCCGCGATCGCGCCCGGAAACCGCTTAGCGGGACCGCGTTCGAGAGGTGACTCATAAATTCAAAATAAATTAGGAAAAATTATAGAAATTTTCTGTAAAAATACATAATTTAGAATTATGTATAATTCTGTGATTGTCATAGCCCAATAACCCAATTGGATTGGATTATGTGTGTTGTAATTCATAATACGGCCTGCGTGCCGTTTTGTGGTTGTGCGTGTTGTAAAGTGTTTGCGACCTGCGCGTCGCACCTATTCTTTTAATATTCTAGTTGTAAATAGTTTTAGACTCGAATGTAACTCGAGTTTCGTATTTGTAATGTACAAAAATGGAGCGGTGGAAAGTCCACTTGAAGACGAGCTTACGAGAAGAGTGACGACGACACATGGCGGTCAAAGGAAGCGCTTGGAGAAGCCGCTAGCCTTAGGTAGACCATCCGATCTTCTCATTGGCTTGAGAAGATCGTAGTAGGGCCATGACTATATCACATTTAATCATATATATATATGTTGATATATATATATATATATATATATATATATATATATATATATATATATATAATTGATTTTTTGCTTGTATGTATGTGATGCATGCTAGTAGAAAAATGTTTGTATGTATATGATGCATGCTAGGTTAATTTTCTTGTATGTATATGATGCATGCTAGAATAATTAATGTATGTATATGATGCATGCTAATATAGGATAATAAAGGCCTAAATGCGTATAAGATACACATTACGATTAGATTAGATCATAATCGAATCAACTCGAAAATGCCTACCGAGCCTTGATACCCATCACTACCTCGATCATTTGTCGTTGTTGAATCTGCCAAAGCAGAGCAACACATATTATCTTGGTAGGGTGCGGAGGGACAATCTTGGTCCCGCCTATCACGACTCGGGTTAGAGTAAGCTCAATTAGATTGAGCAAAACTAGTTAACTCAATTGGATCGAGTAGAACTATAGGCATATTCCAATCGTTGGAAAGATAGGTTAAGATCGCATTTACATATATATATATATATATATATATATATATATATATATATATATATATATATATATATATATATATATATATATATATATATATTTAATTGATTTTTGCTTGTATGTATGTGATGCATGCTAGTAGAAAAATGTTTGTATGTATATGATGCATGCTAGGTTAATTTTCTTGTATGTATATGATGCATGCTAGAATAATTAATGTATGTATATGATGCATGCTAATATAGGATAATAAAGGCCTAAATGCGTATAAGATACACATTACGATTAGATTAGATCATAATCGAATCAACTCGAAAATGCCTACCGAGCCTTGATACCCATCACTACCTCGATCATTTGTCGTTGTTGAATCTGCCAAAGCAGAGCAACACATATTATCTTGGTAGGGTGCGGAGGGACAATCTTGGTCCCGCCTATCACGACTCGGGTTAGAGTAAGCTCAATTAGATTGAGCAAAACTAGTTAACTCAATTGGATCGAGTAGAACTATAGGCATATTCCAATCGTTGGAAAGATAGGTTAAGATCGCATTTACACTAAATCTTGGGCGATTTAGCCAAAGATAACTCAAGGTCTTTTGTAAATGTGGGTCTTAATCCTATAAACAAGAGTTGCATAGAGATGTAATCGGTAATGTGTTACCCACCGATCGTACTAAGTCTTGGGCGATTTAGCCAAAGCTAACTCAAGGCTTAGTATGATGTGGATCTTGTCCCGCAAGAATTATAGCTAATTTGTATGAATCTAGTAAATGTGGTTTGACCACATCCATAACTCGATTCTACAAAATTCCTATAATTCAGTGGGAGCATCATTTGATTAAAGGCCTAATTAAATGATAAAAGGAATATGATATTAATCCTCTACATTGTATGTTGTAGATTAATATGTCAACAAACACTAACAATCTCTCTCTGCGATCTGTCCTTGATAAGGACAAGCTAAATGGAGAAAATTTCTGGGTGATGCAGAACTTGAGAATTGTTCTCACCCAAGAAAGGAAGTTATGCGTCTGGGCGGCCCATTCGGAGGCACCTCACCCTTGATGCCTCGCGGTGACAAAGATGCTTACAAGAAGCATCAAGATGAGGCATTAGATGTGTCATGTCTAATGCTCGCGACCATGAACTCTGAGCTTCAGAAGCAACATGAGTTCATGAATGCTTATGATATGGTTGGACATCTTCGTCAACTATATCAAGGACAAGCTAGGCATGAGAGATATGAAGTCTCTAAGGCATTATTTGGGTCCAAAATGCAAGAAGGGACTTCCGTAGGTACATATGTACTCAAGATGATTGGGTACGTAGAAAACCTACAAAAATTTGGGATTCCCACTTGGCCAAGAGCCTGACCTAATCTTGCAATCTTTGCCACAAGCCTTCAATCAATTTGTCATGAATTATAACATGAATGAAATTGATAAGCCATTGCCTGAAATGCTCAGCATGTTGAGAACTGCAGAGCTTAACCTTAAGAAGGGTAAATCTGACACCATTTTGATGGTGCAGAAGAAGAAAGGCAAGGGCAAGCCTAAAGGTAAGGGAAAGTCCCAAGCCAAGGGCAAAGGCAAAGAACTTAAACCCAAAGGAGGGGTAGCCAAGGAAGGGGCTTGCTTCTATTGCAAGGAAGCGAGACCTTTGGAAGCGTAGCGCAAGGCATACTGGAAGATCTTAAGAAGAGAAGTGAGACTTCTACTTGGTATAAATGTTATAGAAGTCAATCTATCTATTTCTTCATCTTGGGTATTAGATCGGATGTGCATCTCATATTTGTACCAATGTCCTGTAGAAATAAATAGCAAGGCATTGACAAAGGGCGAGGTGGACCTACGAGTAGGCAATGGAGCAAGGGTTGCTGCTGTTGCTGTAGGAACTTATGATCTATCTCTGCCCTCTGGGCTTGTACTAGAATTAGATGAATGTTGTTATGTGCATGCCTTAACTAAGAACAACAATTCATTTTCTTGTTTGGACAAGAAAGGTTTTTCATTTATAATAAAGAACAAATGTTGTTCGGTTTATTTAAATGATATGTTCTATTGTAGTGCACCTCTAATGAACGGACTCTACTTTCTAGACTTAGAGAGCCCTATCTATAACATAAGTACCAAGAGGTTCAAGTCAAATGAGTTGAACCAAACCTATCTCTGGCATTGTCGCTTAGGTCACATAAATGAGAGTCGCTTATCTCAGCTCCATAAGGATGGGCTGCTAGACTCATTTGATTTTGAATCATATGAGACATGCGAGTCTTGCCTTTTAGGTAAGATGACCAAGACTCCCTTTAGTGGACATAGCGAAAGAGCAACAGATTTGTTAGGACTTATACATAGTGATGTATGTGGTCCTTTCAATGTTGCTGCTAGAGGTGGTTACTGTGTACTTCATTACATTCTTGATGACTTGATGAGATATGGTTATGTGTATCTGATGACACATAAATTTGAATCCTTTGAAAAGTTCAAAGAATTCAAGAATGAAGTACAAAACCAACTTGGCAAGAGTATTAAGATACTTGATCGGATCGAGGTGGTGAATACCTTAGCCATGAGTTTTCGTGACTATCTAGTGAGTGTGGGATTCTATCCCAACTCACTCCTCCTGGAAAACCACAGTGGAATGATGTATCCGAAAGGAGGAATCGTACCCTATTAGATATGGTACGATCTATGATGAGTCACACAGATCTTCCTATATCCTTTTGGGGATATGCTCGACACAAGCAGCCTTTACCCTTAAGTGTACCATCCAAGGTGTGGTAAAGACACCATATACGATATGGAGGGAAAAATCCCAAGATGTCTTTTATGAGGATTTGGGGTTGTGAGGCTTACGTTGACGTCAAGTCTCGATAACCGGGACCCAAATCCGATAGGTGCTATTTTGTTGGATATCCCAAGGATACAAAGGGATATTACTTCTACATTCGATCGGCCTGACAAAGTGTTTGTGGAAAAGACCGAGGTTTTTCTAGAAAGGATTTTGTTTCTAGAAAAACTAGTGGAAGTACCTTCGATCTTGAAGAAATTCAAGATAAGGACCATAGCGAGGCCTTGATGGAGGTTGAGCAGAACCACAAAGTGTTGTGGGTGATGAGGTTGTTGCACAAAGAGTTATGGAACAACCACTGCTCAAGTAGACCTACTCTTCGCAGGTCCGATAGAGATGCGTCGTCACCGAGAGATACTCATTTCTCTTGTCGACCATGATGACGTTATGCTCATTGAGAATGAGCCTACCTCCTATCGAGGAAGCCGTGATGAGCCCAGATTTCGAGAAATGGCTAGACGCCATGAGATCCGAGATGGAATCCATGTACACTAACCAAGTATGGACTTTGGTTGATCCACGAAGGGTCAAACCCATTGGGTGTAAGTGGGTCTTTAGGAGAAAGACGACATGGATGGACTTACGCATACCTATAAGGGCCGATTGGTGGCTAAAGGTTTCAAGCAAATTCATGGTATTGACTATGATGAAACCTTTTCTCCGATGGCGATGTTTAAGTCCATTCGGATCTTGCTTGCTATTGCATACCACGATTATGAGATCTGGCGGATGGATGTCAAAACCGTTTACGAATGGAAACTTACTCGAGGATGTGTACATGACACAACCTCGAGGTTTTGTAGATCCACAAAGATCTTTGGGAAGGTATGCAAGCTGCAAAGGTCCATTTATGGGCTAAAGCAAGCTTCTCAGAGCTGGAATTTTCGATTCGATGATGCGATAAACAGTTTGGTTTCATCAAGAATGAAGATGAACCACAGTGTCTACAAGAGGGTTAATGGGAATACATTGTGTTCCTTGTATTGTATGTGGATGACATACTACTCATTGGGAATGACATCCCTTCGCTCTGATGCTGTGAAGACTTAGTGGGGACATGCTTCTCAATGAAGGACTTAGGTGAAGCGACAGTATTCTAGGCATCAAGATCTATAGAGATAGATCTAAGAGATTGCTTGGCCTAAGTCAGAGTACATACATTGACACGGTATTACTTCGGTTTGCCATGCAGAATTCCAAGAAAGGACTTCTGCCGATGTCACATGGTGTGAGTCTTTCGAAGACTCAAAGTCCCTCTTCTAGAGAGGAGAGAGACCGCATGGATAAGATCCCTTACGCATCTGCTATAGGATCTATCATGTACGCCATGCTGTGTACTCATCCTGATGTCTCGTATGCTTTGAGCATGACGAGTAGATACCAGTCAGATCCAGGTGAGCGTCATCGATAGCGATCAGAATATTCTTAAGTACTTGAGAAGGACTAAAGAATATTTCTTGATATTTGGAGGCGATGAGGAGCTAGCTGTAAAGGGTTACAGTGATGCAAGCTTCCAAACTGACCAGGATGATTATAGATCGCAGTCAGGGTTCGTGTTTTGCTTGAATAGGTAGCACTGTGAGCTGGAAGAGTTCCAAGCAGGACACAGTTATTGATTCTACAACAGAGGCCGAATATATCGGTGCTTCCATCTCATTCGTGAGATTGTCGATCGAGGAGATGTGAAGATTTGCAGAGTACCCACAGAGGCTAACATCACAGATCCCTTGACCAAGGCTTTGGCACAGAAAAAGCATGATGGTCACACTAGGTCATTGGGTATTAGATACTATGGTGATTGGCACTAGTGCTAGTGGGAGATTGTTAGTGAAAGCCCTAGAGCCAATCATGTGATGATTGTTGTATGGACTTTATTGTATCATATTCCTATTTATAAAGGCATGGTTATTATATTTACTTGTATTGGTGCCAAATAACTAAATATAATAATGTCCTTGAGTAGTAGGTTCTTATCTATATCAATCGATTGGTTGAATCGATAATGAGATGATATAGAGAACACTACTCTTAATCATTCCTAGTCGAGTATTAACATTCAGGGACAATGTTAATGCGTAGAGACTAGCAGGTAGGTCAACAAGATGACTTGATCTCACAAGTCATGGATATGAGATATCAAGTTGACACATGGGTATGCATTGGAGAATGTATACTGAATGACCCGCCATGAGAAAGTATCATGGATCGTTATATGAGTGTCATATACTTTCTCTTGTGGCTATTAGTATGACTATTAGTCCTTAGGCCTGAAGTCACCATGGTTCCCTACATAAGGAGTTGCATACTTTGGTTTCGTCAAACGTCACCCGTAAATGGGTGGACTATAAAGGCGATTCGGGTATGTAATTATTATGCGGAGGATGTGAGTGATGTAGATGGGATCTATCCCTCCTATATGATGGGGTGACATCGATATTCTTGATAGAGTGAGACCACGAAGTGCATGGTTATGCCCAAATGAGTCAATATGAGATATTGAGCTCATTTGATTAGAGTGAGTCTACTTGGAGTTCAAGATTTAGATTGTACCGAGGATGACACGGTCTATGCCTCGATTGGTCAATCTAGATGTCAAGGATAGAGGGATATTGTCACATATTGTGAGAGTCACAATTAGTAGTCACAAAGGTGATGTTGGAGCTCAACATTCTTGTAACTTGGGTAGCAATGATGTGTTGCTAGATACCGCTCATTGCTTATGTTCCTAAATCGGTTTAGGGACATTGCCAACGTTACAAGAACCTATAGGGTCACACACATAAGAGCAATTAGATGGAGATTAGGTTCATATGATGAACCATGAGGATTAGGTTCATGGGATGAACCAAATTGGATTAAGAGTAATCCAAATTAGACTAATTGAGTTAGACTCAAGTTGATTCAAGTGTTGAATGAGTCTAATTGAGATTTGATTCATCAAATCAATTTAAATTAATGAATAGAGATTCATTCTATTAAATTGACTTGAGTCAAGTGGTTAGATTTGATCAACCATGGGAGATTAGAGGTCAAGTTTGACTTGACTTGAGAGGGAAGATGAAAGGTCAAGTTTGACTTGACCAAATGCCATGTCATGATGATGACTAGGCATGGCCGGCCAATGATGATGCTCCACATCATCATTGACTTTGTCAATTGGTGCCACCTCATGAGGGAGACCAAGGGACATGGGAGTTACATGCATGCATGTAACTCCCTCTCCTTGAAGTGGCCGGCCACTTTAGGGGTTTCATTAGATGAAATTCATTTGGGTGAGTTATTCCAATAACTTCATCTTCAACCTTGGTGCTCTTCCTCTCAAGCTCTACCTCTCCAAACCTCATCTTGCCGAAATTCCTAAGGGAGTGCTAGCACACTCTAAGGCATTTCTCTCCACCTATTTCTTGTGTGGATACCATAGAGAAGTGTGCACTTGACACTCTCGAGTTCCGGCGAACTTTTGGACGAGCGGGATAAGCGAAGGGCGTCGCTACGAGGGTAATGTTCTAACCTCTTAGATCTAAGGTAGATCTAGGATTTCTGTAAGCTCATACATGTAATTATAATTTTTATACTTCGCACGGATCCGTGGCCGGGGCTTCCGAGATTTCCGCAACGCAAAAAGCGGTTTTTGCGGCTCGGAAAAACCCAACAGTGTCAAGCTCTCGAGATCCTCAGCGACCTTGAGAACTTAGGACCTTGCATGTACCAAGCTCTCGCAAGTGTCGCCGACCACTTTGCCAACTTCTTAAAACACTTCCAAGCTCCACACAACAAGTCCCGAGCCCCACATGCTCTGGGCGAGTAGTTACTCTCCCAAGTAGTTAGTGTTTTTGCTGAGTAGTTAGTGCTCTGGCCGAGTAGTTTTTTAAGAATCCTGAGAAACCTATAGGAATCCCGAGCACTGTGGAGATGAGCACCTTCATGCGCTACGTCGACCAAGCAACCGTTAGAAATTCCGAGCAACCTATAGGGAATCCCGAGCAGTATATAGAAATGCCAAGCACTTTCGGGAACTGCTCGGGAACGGATGTAACTGCTCGAGAACTGCTCGGTAAGTATTTTCCCACTCGGGAACTGCTCAGGAACTTCTCGGTAAGTTCACTATTCATCGTCTTCTCCGCTACACACCTGAGCAACAACAATGCTTCACCATTGTTGTTTTGGCTCGCGATGCACGACAAGTGTGTCTTGCACACGATTGAGAATAATGTGACCGAGCATCTTCCTCATGTTCACCCTACGGGGCACTATTCATCGTTTTTGACGAGAATTGTGTTCCGCGACCAGTAGCCTTTTCTGAGTTTTAACTCAAGAAATTCGTTGAACATTATTCCATTCAACTTGGCTCTAATACCAATGTTGAAATAAACTAACATAAACTCGTATACTTATGAAAATTACGGAAATATAAATATACCTTAAATATGTAGATGTCGAAGCTACTGGAATTGCTCTGAACAAGAACTTTGTCGCGGACTCGGATCCTCCCGAGACCCTCATAGTCGAGATGAAAATCACAATGGTTAAATCGAACTTCCATCACAGTATCACAATGTCGCAACCCTTAACTCAGTGACGACAATTCCTCTTGTTCTACTCAACAAGAAGATGAGTTCTTCGAGAGTTATCTTCCTCTGCAGGTTGTACCTTCTCGCACTGAACCTTGCACTAGAAAAACTCTCTTCACAAGAAGAATTGCAGTACCTCATGTTTGCCTCCACTTCTTCTCAACTCTCCTAAAGGTAGCAACTCACTCAGCCAACCTTTTAGCCAAGGTAAAAAAACTAACCTTACTCTTCTATACCTCTTCACAAGAGGTATATATATAAGAGAGGATGGATGAGAGGAGATGGAGATCATGGGGTAATGGGTAACCACCCATTACCCATGTGTGAATTATATGCCCCATGTGGGCATATAACCATCAACTTAGTTCACAGTCGTAAGACTGCTAATCCAAGGCCCACGATCCGAGATCGCTTAACGGTGGACAATTCACTAAGTGTCTCTTCCTTATTGGAGGTAAGAGACTCGCTACTTCAAATGTTAAGAAGACAGTAACAACCTTACCACTCCTTATAGAAATTAAATACAATTGAAATGATGAATACAAACTTAACAATATTGACTCGACATGATGTAATTGAGGTGTGTGGTCGGAGTCGTAGATCTTTAGCAAGGAGTTAATCGTCGCACACAACAGTTGATTGCACGAGCACTTGGAAAAAGATGTTTTAGGTCTTCTGTCCGAAAATTCTTTTATAGACTTTTGCAGGCGCCTGGGCCCGATTCAAGCGACTCTTTCTTTGTCCATATCTAGATTCGATGCGGTCGAAATTTATCCTATTCCAGTTGATTGGAACTGGTCCAGTCGATTGGACCTAGGTCCAGTCAACTGAATTCCCATTCAGTCGACTGCTCAATATCTTCAACACACGTTTAACACAATATACAAGCAATAATAATGACAATATCCTTACTGTTTGATCTTGACTTCGATATTCCTCCGGAACCCTTAGCTTAATCGATGCCTAAGGTTGTCCCCGTACCGAGGACGCGACCTTACCACTCAACACAAGGTTCTTACCTTGTTTACCTTTATCAAACCTTGTTTAGACTTATCGACTTAGCATTAAATCCTCATACCATCCTAGCTCTCTCCGATGTTTATACTCCTATTGACCCATCGAGACTATCCTGGTGCCTTTGATTTCTATTTTGCATTATCAGGTTAAGTTTTGCACACTCAACAAAGTATAAGACCATAATATGACTCAATTTTGAACCTTTGTTATTATCAAAACTCAAGTTCGATTATCTGGTGCTCCTGTACCAACAATAGAAAATTTTGACTCAATTCTAATTGACTCATAAAGGATACATGCTTGGATTCATAAATTTATTTATTTACTGCATTATCATTACTTCTTTTCAAGTACTTGAAATTAACTTCTATTGTTTTTGATATGTGAATTTTATTTAAGTATGCATTTAAATTGCAAAGGTTAAAAATATCTTGAAAATTTAAACATATACATGCATGCCTTTAATATCTTAAAAATGTTTCAAAAAACTGATAGATCTAAATGGACCTTAAGTGTTGAAACAAATTATTAAAGTTCATTTTCCAAGTGTTAAATATTATTGGTGCAGAATTTAAGAAAAAATTTATATTACATTCTTTTTTATATATGTCAAAGGGGGAGAGAGTAACTTAACTTGCAGCGGAAACAATAAAGTAAACACAAAATAAAAATGTAAATCTTTTTTACTTGATTCACAGTAGTAAGACTACTAATCCAAGACCCGCAATCCGAGATCACTTAACGATAGACAATTCACTAAGTGTCTCTTTCTCGTTGGAGGTAAGAGACTCACTTCTTACAAATATTAAGAAAACGGTAACAACCTTACTACTCCTTATAGAAATTAAATACAATTGAAATGATGAATATAAACATAACAATATTGACTCTAAATGATGTAATTGAGGTATGCGATCAGAGTTGTAGATTTGTAGCACGGAGGTTGATCGTCAAGCACAACAATTGATAGCACAAAGCACTTGGAAAAAATGATTTAGGGCTTTTGTCAAAAACTTCTTTTATATACTTTTCCAGGCGCCTGGACCCAGTCCTTGCGACTTAATCTTTGTCTAGATCTAGATCCAATACGGTGAAATTTATCCTGTTCCAGTCGATTGGAACTAGTCCAATCGACTGGATTCCCTTCCAGTCGACTGATTCCAGTCCAGTCGACTAGATTCCCTTCCACTCAATTGCTCAATATCTTCAACAAACGTTTAACACAATATACAAGCAATAATAATGAAAATATCCTTACCGTTTGATTTCTACTTTGGCATTCCTTCGAAACCCTTAGTTTGATCGACGCTTAAGGTTGTTCCCGTACCGAGGATGCGACCTTACCACTCCACACAAGGTTCTTGCCTTGCCTACCTTTGTCAAACCTTGTTTGGACTTATTGACTTAGCATTCAATCCTCAGACCATCCTGGCTCTCTCCGATGTCTAGAATCCTGTTGACCTACCGAGACTATCCTGGTGTCTTCGATTTCTGCTTTCCATTGTCAGGTTAAGTTATGCACACTCAACAGAGTATAAGACCATAATATGACTTAACTTTGAACTTTTACCATTATCAAAACTCAGGTTCGAGTATCTAGTGCCCCTGCACTAACATATATAAGATATTCATATTATCGTTTTCGTATCATTTTCTCTATTCTTCTCTTTGAATTTTAAAATCTCAATCATTTTCCACTTCGACTCTTTGATTCTAATAGAAAGAAATTCATTTCGTTCTTGGAAAGATAGAGAAATAACCACTCTGAATGTGAATCCTAAAAACATTCAATTTATCGATAATGAACTAAAGCAACTTTTGATAGTCGACCCATAAGAAGTATAGGAACTCTATTTTTGAAATCATTTATTTTTACTAAATGTTTTAAGAAAGTCACTCTTTTGTCCGAAAAAATGAGAGAAAAATGTAAGTATTACAAAGCCCATATAAATTTAAATTGGATGATAACTATGAGTCATTGAAGTGATACGTCGAAACAAAGTATCAAATGAAATTTAAAATCAAATATTCTCAAATACAATTCTTTAGATTTCATATTCCACTAAAGGTATCAATATAAGCTTATTTAAATATTTCGATATTAAATTAAGAGAATCATTAACTATATTTATTTATGTATAATATTTTTTTAGTTTTGAATTTAAATACACTTTTGAAGATTTTTGTCAAGAATCATTTAACCAATCTATTAAACATATTCCACAAACTATACTTACTCGTATAATTATAAAAAAATTGATTGAAAAATTTGGTAAATTAAATAATAAAGTGTGTTTATGTTATGATATTTGAAGTGATCATTAAAAAACTCATTTATATATGGGTATGAACAATCATTAGATTGATAATTCCTGAACAATTTAAAAATATTTATTAGCATATTAAGTTTTTGACAAACCACATACTGCTCATAATATCTCTCAGTTATTATGTTTAGTTGGAAAAGAATATAGATTAAATAATAAAATATTTTTAATATCATTCGATAATACTAATTCTAATACTACAAATATTGATAAACTTACATTTATTTGTGCTATTAATGTTTTATTTTTTTCATATTCACTACTTATGTTATATTTTAAACTTATGTATTTGAGATGAATTAAAAATTTTAGAAAATCAAATTAAATCAATTAAAATTATTATTATTTATTTATGGTTACATCCTAATATAATGACATAATGGAATAAATTTTATAAAAGTAATGCAATGAGGCAAAAAAAAATTCCATGTAATATACCAATACATTGGAATTCAATATATCAATTATTAATTACTACATTCATTTCAATATAAAAACTATTATATTCATTTTTTGCACAAATTATTAATACAACTAATATAAATTTATTTTCATACCAATAGAATATATTTGTAATATTTATAAAATTTTAAAAGTATTTAATGGTATAACTGAATAATTTTTCAATGTTTATTATTCTACTTTTTATTTAATTATAATAATTTTTTTAACATATCTTTAATTTTAAATTAATATATTATGAATTAATTTTTATCTACTTTTGTGTTAAAATAAAAGAAAAATAAAAAAAAATATTTTTATCATATTTCTGATATTTATTTAGTTACATTTGTTTTAAATTCTAAACTTTTATATGAAATATTAATGATGTATTATACTATTTTAATTTCATTAAAAAGTATTCTTCTCCTGATCCTTCTAATATTGTACAAAATATTAGAAATTATTTATATGATATTTATAAAGAATATAGTTTAAAATATGAATTAGATATAAATGTGTTCAAATTTTTTTTACAAAAGTACAACTTTTATTGAAAGAATAGATGAAGTCATCTACAAAAATCTTCAAGTTCCAGACAAGTACTTGAAAATTATTTATAACTTTTTTATTTTAGTAAAATAGATAGCGAAATAGATTTTGATATTTTACTGTGATGGTCAGAAGACTTAAAGTTTTTCCATCCTTTCTATTTATAGCAAAAAAAATAGTTTGTCCGGTATCAATTATTGTCATAGAATAAATATTTAGTTTTGGAAGTAATATACTAGATGAATGAAAATTTATTTGTATCCTAATTCTTTGGAAGCATAAACATTACTCAATGATTAGACAATAACTGGAAAAAAAATTTCAAGGATTGTAACTTTCTGATGACGAGGTAGAAGAATTGATATCAAAGGAACTAACACTATGGGAATGAAAAATAAAAGTGAATAATAACTATCACTTCCTAAGGTAACAAGTGTATATATATATATATATATATATAACTTAAATAAGTGTAAACGTTTTTATATTTTTTATTTTAAAAATATATATATATTTTTTAAAATAAAGAATAATAGTTTTGGACCGTGTTGAACTGTGAATCAAATCGTAATCGATAGTTTTGAATGGTGAATCATAATTGTCTTAGATGGGTAAGGTTAATGGTTTAAAATTTTTGTTAGGGCAATCAACCCGTGATATGGTTTTGATGTGTGTGACAAAGAGTTTAAGTTATGATGTTTGGATTTGATATGTGTGTTGGAGTCTTGCAGGACTTAGTAATTCGCACATGGAGCATTGGCGAGTTTCACCTCTCATGACTCGGTCCTTGAGTCGGTGAAGGATAGCTTTGCGGAAGTCGTGCGCTTGGAGCATCCGAGGGACCGCCGGACGAGGAGATTGGAGTGAAGTCGGAGGAAGTAGACTTCAGGGCGAGATGCGAAGGATGGCGCTGCAGAGTCGTGCGCTTGGCGCATCCAAGGGACGTGGCCGGACGAAGACAACTTCAAAGGCGAGGGACTCCAAGGAATGAGAATGAGCGAATGTAACCCGAGAAGGGGTAGTGCACTTAGGTGAAACTTGGCCAATTGGCTAAGTGTCGGATGGGATTTTTCGACATCAGTCGACTGCCATGCTATGGTATTCGACTACTCTAAGTCGACTGTGACTCAACTAGTGTTTGAGTTCGGTTCATGTGCCAACAGTCGACTGCCATGGATTGACAGTCGACTGCGAGACCACCAGTCAATTGATGAAGGCATCAGTCGACTGGTTGCAAGGGTTTCGGGCACAGAATGGAGTGTTCAATTCTGACACTCGACTGATAGCTCCATCAGTCGACTGATGGTAAGTCGACTGATCGAGTCATCAGTCGATTGATCTTGTGTTAACGGGAAGAAACTCTTTTCTTCTATAAAAAGAAGGGGTGAGGGCATTTGGGAGCCTAATGCTTCAACTCATAACATCTCCCAAAGTGCTCTAAAGGTCTTCCACTCTTCTACTTGTGCTAATCTTCATTCCATTGTAAGAAGAGTGGATTCTTATGTAAAGAGGTTACCTCCACCTAGCTTGGTGCAAAGGAGAGAATAGTGAAAGCTTGAGGCGTGATTCACCTTGGATGAATCGGACCGTGGATTAGTGGCGAGGCCGTGAACCGCGTTACATTGTGATGTTAGCATTTGTGTTTCTATTCTCTATTTTGCTTAGTCTTTAATTGTTTGTATTAGTATATTCCGCTTGCGCTAATAGTATTTGTAGACGAGCAATGAACGAACGACTTTCACCGTCTACGATAAAGGCTATTCACCCCTCTCTAGCCGGCCAACATCGACCCTACAAGTGGTATTAGAGCTAGGCGCTTGTCACCGGACTAACCGCCGCAACAAACACTACATCAAGAGATGGTCGGCTCCAACATTCACCCACCAAAGTTTGAGGGAGAATTCTCTTGGTGGAAGAAGAGAATGGAGGTACTCTTTGAAACCGATTTCGATATCATGCTTATAATGGAAAACGGTTTTGAGATGCCTAGGAACGAAGAGGGTGAACCAATAGAGAAGTCAAGGTGGATTAAAAAGCAAAGGGAGGAGCACCTTGCCAATTCAAAGGCCAAGCACCGCCTCTTCAATGTGCTTCCTCAACAAGAGATCAACCGCATAGGGGAATGTGCAAGTGCTAAAGAGATGTGGGAGAAGCTAGTAGAGCTTCATGAAGGTACCTCGGAGGGCAATCTTGCAAGGAGAGACCTCCTCCGCTCCCAACTAACGAATATCAAACTTGAAAAAAGAGAAAAGGTAACCTCACTACACTCTCGATTTAAATAAATTTTAATTTGGCTAACAAGTGTAGGAGAAAGACTTTCAAACCAGGATATGCTTATGAAAGCAATCGATGTCTTTCCCCGGTCATCGAAATGAAGCTCAATGGTGGACTCCTTCTATATGTCGAAGAATTTAGAAGTGAGCACCTTGGAGGAGTTCTTCTCAACCATGGAGCTCCATGAAACTAGGCTTGAGGGAGTAATTGAAGAATCAAGTATCAAGCCATCAAGAGGAGTAGCCCTAGTAGCCAACAAGGGAAAGAAGAAGAAGATAGAGATTCTCTCCTCCTCCGATGAAGCATCCTCCTCCTCCTCCATGGATAGCATGGAAGAAGCTTACATGGTAAGGAAGGTAAGACGTGCTTTGAAAAATTTTAAATTTAATAAATCTAATGATAGGAGGAGAAGACCAAGGGGGAAGGTAATTTGCTATAATTGCCAAGGAGAGGGACACATAAGGGATAATTGTCCTCTCTTGAACAAAAGCAAAGAAGAGAGGAAGAAGAAAGAAGAAAAGAAGAAAAAGGGGAGGAAGAAGAAGGAAGAAGAGAAGAAGGCCAAGGAAAAGGGGAAGGCCAAGGCACTAAAAGAAAGGACATGAGATGATCCTTCTTCATCATCATCATCATCCGAAGAAGAAGAACGTGTCTACTCAAACCTTGCCCTAATGACATTTGATGACCTAGACACCTCCTCCTCCGAGCAAGAAGAAAGAAGCACAAGTGAGGAGAGCTCAAGTGAAGGGGGAGCCTCATCCTCATCATCATCGGAATCAAAGGAAGAGGACATGGTGTTAGTAATATATGAGAGATGTCCTAAGGAAATCGCCTTATGTTTGAACCATTTATATGATAAATGAAGATTCACTATTTGAGTATACATGTTTTCATGTATTTGATTAGATATTAAACTCATTTACTGAATGTCCACGATACGATTCATAGCATGAGAGAATTTGTGATTAGATCACAACTAGTGAGTATCTCTACATGTGTAATTGTGATGTATCAAAATTATCCCTAGTCGATGAATTGATGGATTTGTACACCATTGATTCTGTCGAGACTAGCACGAGGTATACTCCTTGGTGTATCCAAGCAGTTGATTCTCACTGGCTGGAGACATTGTGATGTCCGGAGTTAATCGTGGATGATAGTTATGGTAACTAGTTCATTGGAGTGACCAGCCGTAAGACTTCATATGGTTCTCTGCATATATAGATATGTCAATGAAGTTCTTACTGCAGCTTAAGTGCGATGTTCCTTTGACTTGCGGTATTCAAGTCATCTTGATCATAAAGACTTATGCTTTGACATCTTAAGCAAGCATCTCTGAGGAGATGTGGACCCGGGATGATTGGGTATAAGTCGAAGTGATCGAAAGTGTTTGAATAGCCTATAAAGGATTCACCACTCCTTGCGAGGAGATGTATACTCATGGCCTCTCGTCGGATTGTTACTAAAGTCTTTGGCCAAAGCATTACATGTTTAGAGTAAGGTACTCTTCGATACATGTGCAGTAACTAGAATCCGTAGGACGAGGACATGATACTTGGGCTAGGTGTGACATAGTCAACCTAGTGGGGACTGACACTATAGACCATGTCCTGAATCAAGTGGGTATAAGATGAGTGAAGGGAATGGGGCACGATTCATTGTAGCTGCTGAAGGGTTTCAGAAATAGTTCTGGATCAACCGTTGATCTTTTTGGTTAATTGGGGATCATGATGTACTACTAGGTGTCACTCATGATCGTTCTATAATTAATGGTTAATTATGGATGACCAACATAAACCGAGAACCTATTTAGTCACACGCACAACGAGCGTAATCCGAAGGATTTAAAATGAGCTTGAGAATGAGATTCTCAGACCGAGAGAAACTAGGTTTGGTTGGACCAAACAAGGAGTGAGCATGAAATCGTTTCAGTCGCAATGAAAGCGTGGATGGGTCGTGTCTTATGAAGACATAATGGATGAACCAAATTGGTTTGGTTCTAATCCAATGGTGGAGAATAAACCAAAGGGGTTTGGTTTGTTTTAAACGAATGAACCAAAGTTGATTTGGTTCGTTTTAACTTAAAATAGACCAACATGGTTTGGTTTATTTTAACTTAAATTAATGGAGCGGGTTAATGGGCTTTTGGTTATGATTCGATAATCATTAGGAGAATTTGTTCTCTATAAAATAGGGCTTAAGGGTTTTGTGAAAACCTAATCCAAGCAATCCCTAGTTGCCGCCCAACCCTCCTCTCCTCTAGTGGTCGACGCCCAACCCTAGCCGTCGCCCAGCTTTGTGTCGCCGTCCAAGCTAGTTGTCGGTGTCCAAGCTTCAGCCGGTGATCCTCCGGCGACCCTCCGGTGATCTTCTTTGGGTCCGGCGACAAGGTGAGCATCAAGCTTCCTTATTTGGCCGGCCCCTATTCCTCCACCAAAGCTGTCTAGTTTTCTGGACAGCTTGTTTATTTCGTGTCGGAGCATCGTTTGGACGATGTTTGAAGCTCCGACAGTGGCTTCCTTGCCGGGGATTCGATCTCCGGTAATCCTCATAGGTGGAGGACGAAGGATTCATCAAACGGTTGACGAATACCTCTCTGGATAAGCGAGTTTTTGAGGACTCGTTTTGAATCCGAATTTTTTATTCGGATTGTGATCTTCTCTCGATCACATCGTCTTCGACACGAGGCTAGTAACTCGTACGAAGACGAGGCTCATGACTTTGTGAAGTCATCCTGAAGATACTCGGCGTGGATTTGGATAGAGGCGATTCTAGCGAGGATCGCTCCGGTTGATGCCTTTCCCGCTACAGGTGATACGTTAGGTATACGTAGTATAAATTTCCTTTTATTGCAAAATTTTAATTTACGATTATGTCTACACATGTTGTACTATACATATATGTGGTGTGTGTGTTGTAATAAATTAGATTTATTATTTTATTTCTTCCGCTGTGCACATGTTTACGAAACATGTTCGAACACACACTCACCACGGTACCTGAAACCCAACACATGGAAACTATGATAACGAATCTCTCACCCAATAAAATAGTTCCATGATTTATAGCCTTACTAAGTATTTATTTAGGGCTAAGAAAAAGAATAAAAGCATGCTAGATCAAATTAAGGGTTTAGAAAATAAATTAGAACAAGCATGTTTAAATGTTCATGATGATGCATGCTCACTTGATCTTTATATGCCTCTTGATGTTAATGATACATGCATTGAGAAAAATAGGGCTTTAAGAGAGAAAGTAGATCATTTAACCAAGGCCCTAGAAAAATTCACCATAGGCTCCAACACCCTTAACATGATCATAGGGAGCTAAAGGGCAAGTTTCAATAAGAAAGGCCTAAGATATAAGGAAAATAAAAATGAAAAAGGCCTATAAATATTTAATTGATAGGGGTCAAGATAAAAATAAAATAATAGCTAGAAAATGGATCCCTAAAGAATTTTTAGTGAACCCCATAGAAAAGAATTTGTTTTGGGTTCCTAAATTCATCCTTAAGGGTTAGGAAAACCCTAGGATAGTCAACCATATTGAATTTACCTATATCATATTTTTGGTTGACTTAGGATGGCAGGACTTAATTTTTAGCATAGTGTTGGGTGATGATAATGTGTCCATAAATTGATAATAATGCTTAAATCATGATAATTGATATAATTGCTATATATGTTTGCAATCATGACTCATGATCTTGATATTTGATAGATAATCATGGGAAATAGGGTTTAAATCATGCTTTGGGTGATACTTTACTTATTATCATAATTCATACCTAATGCATGATTATAAATTGATGAATACATTTGTTTCATGATCATAATGTGGAATCAATACATATATGTCTTTATGATCATGTGGGATGTTAGGATGATACTTAACCTTGTGTAGAATTGCATGAAATTAATGGTTAAGTATATATAAATACTTTTAGGATACATCTCACACTCACCATAGGCTACCTTGATTGAAAACTTAGCATGGGTGAGATGATAGGATGTTACTAATGGTCCACTAATGTCTATGACATTTAGATGGTCTTTTAAAGTATCAAAATAACAATAATAGACCAATCATGGGGAAGACTTGTTTAATTCATAGGCATATTACCCAAAGATCATGGTTGGATATTTCATATGTTTTCAAAACATTTTCTTACTTTAAAATCTGTGTGTTCATGTTTTGAAACAATCCAAAGCAAAACTAGGTGTTAAAATTGATACAAACTTATCAAAAACCTAGTTGTTTTTGAAGCTTTTGGATTTTTGGCTAATTTTCGAAAATATAATGATTTTTCATGAAAAACTATTTTTCATTGATAAAGATACTAACAAGAAATATGTTCCCCAAATTTCATAATTTTTTGAATTTTGTAGACTTTTTAATGCATTTCTGAAATTCACCCCGAAAATTAGAAAAACTTGAAATCAGAGTGCCAGTCGACTGGTAGTCTGAACCAGTCAACTGATAGACTGATAACATACCCAGTAACCTTCTTTTATCAGATTTTAAGGCATGTTTTGGTAATTTTTGTTCCCTAGAGTTGATGTCATGTTTGTATAAACCTTGTTTAATATTTTTGATGGTGTCAAAGGGAGAGAAATATGCATGTTTAAGTAAGGGGAGAATTGGATTTAGGGGGAGTTTCATGTATTAAGGGGGAGAGTTGATAATCATGTTTATTTACATGCTTTCTTACCTTAATATTTTTATCAAATGTTTATCTAACTTAAACGGATTGTCACACATCAAAAAGGGAGAGATTGTTAGGCCAATCAACTCGTGATATGGTTTTGATGTGTGTGGCAAAGGGTTTAAGTTAGGATGTTTAGATTTGATATGTGCGTTGGAGTCTTGCAGGACTTAGTAATTCGCACATGGAGCATTGGCGAGTTTCACCTCTCATGACTCGGTCCTTGAGTCAGTGAAGGATAGCTTTGCGGAAGTCGTGCGCTTGGAGCATCCGAGGGACCGCTGGACGAGGAGATTGGAGTGAAGCCGGAGGAAGTAGACTTTAGGGCGAGACGCGAAGGATGGCGCTGCAGAGCCGTGCACTTGGTGCATCCGAGGGACATGGTCGGACGAAGACAACTTCAAAGGCGAGGGACTCCAAGGAATGAGAGTGAGCGAATGTAATCCGGGAAGGGGTAGTGCGCTTAGGTGAAACTTGGCCAATTGGCTAAGTGTCGAATGGGATTTCCTGACATCAGCCGACTGCCATGTTATGATAGTCGACTACTCTAAGTCGACTGTGACTCGACTAGTGTTCGAGTCCGGTTCATGTGCCAATAATTGACTGCCATGGATTGACAGTCAACTGCGAGACCACCAGTCGACTGATGAAGACATCAGTCGACTGGTTGCAAGGGTTTCGGGCACAGAATGGAGTGTTCGATTCCGGCACTCGACTGATAGCTTCATCAGTCGACTGATGGTAAGATCAGTCGACTGATGTAGGAGCCGTTGGGTGAAATCCAACGTGGAAGAAGCCGTTAGTGGGCAACGGCTACAGGATCAGTCGACTGATCGGGGCATCAGTCGACTGGTCCTGTGTTAACGGGAAGAAACCCTCTTCTTCTATAAAAAGAAGGGGTGAGGGCATTTGGGAGCCTAATGCTTCAACTCATAACATCTCCCAAAGTGCTCTAAAGGTCTTCCACTCTTCTACTTGTGCTAATCTTCATTCCATTGTAAGAAGAGTGGATTCCTGTGTAAAGAGGTTACCTCCACCTAGCTTGGTGCAAAGGAGAAAATAGTAAAAGCTTGAGGCGTGATTCACCTTGGATGAATCGGACTGTGGATTAGCGGCGAGACCGTGAACCACGTTATATTGTGGTGTTAGCGTTTGTGTTTCTATTCTCTATTTTGCTTAGTCTTTAATTGTTTGTATTAGTATATTCCACTTGCGCTAATAGTGTTTGTAGACGAGCAACGAACGAATGACTTCCACCATCTATGATAAAGGCTATTCACCCCCCTCTAGCCGGCCAACATCGACCCTACAATTTTGACATGATCTAAATCAAGAGAGACCTAAAAACTCTTTGGTAGTGTTGATGAGTGAGTATAACATGCCTAACTCCTTTAGTGACTTTGTGACAAAATCTCTTGAAGTCGTGTTAATTTCAAAACACAGCTCTCAGTTTAGGTTGTAAAATTCATGTTCGAGGGCATGATTACACCAAGAAGAATGTAGTGAGTTTTGACAAAAAAATTGTTGATAACTTTATTAATTTCACAATCATTTCAAATCATGACTATTACATTCATATGATCCACTTGTAACCATGCCCTCAAACATATGTTTCACAATCTAAATTGAGAGTCATGAGTTTTTTATTTTTCACAACTTTAAGACAATTTGGCACAATCTCATTAAAGAGTCTAAGCCTATCATACACCCTCACCAACACTACCAATGAGTTCATAAGATTCTCCTGGTTCATACTATATCAAGATTTTAAAATTTCAAATATTATAGGTTCATTAGTGAGTTTTAGCCAAAAACTCATTGATGATTTTAAACACCTCATAGATACTTCAAATCAATTTTACTGTACTTTTTACATCCTCCTGAGTGTAATATGCCCTTGGACATAGATTTCACAGTCTAGATAGAAAGTTATGGATTTCTGAACCCAAACCAAAACTATTATATTTCTGGGAGTCATTTGAGTGTGACTACACTCTTAGACCTAGTTCCACAGCCTAAATTGAGAGCTATGAGTATTTGAAATTTTCATAATTTTAAGACAATTCTCATTAAAGTACCTAAGCATATCATATACACTCATCGACAATACCAAAGAGTTCCTAGGATTCTTCTAGTTTAAAGCACGTCAAGATTGCTCTCTGATATGAATTTCAAAACTTAGATAGAGATTTGTGGGTTTTTTAAATTGATACAACTTTGAGATATTTTGTGACAAGCTCATTAAAAGACTAAGGCTTGTTATACTCACTCATCCATAACACTAAAGGGTTCTTAGGACTCCTCTATTGTAGACTATGTCAAAATTTTAAATATTGTAGGATTATCAAAGAGTTTTGGATAAAACTCGCGATGACCTTAGCTTAGAAACACTTAAAATCAAACTCATTATACTCTTTATCTCATCCTAAGTACCATGTCCTCATACATGGATCAAGGTATTAGATTTATTATAATTGGTCGATGTGTAAGGATCAATCAATTGCTAGTGACAGATATGTAATTAATCAGACAGAAAATTTAGTAGTCGATTGACGTTCATAGATAGAGCATAATAAATTAAGAAGTAATTGATTAAATACATAATAATCAACTGCTAGTGAAGGGGTAATCGATTGTTAATAAAGAAGAGATAAAATAAAAAATAGTCATATATTTTTTGATAAATATAAAATTTAAATGCACAGAAAGTGTACGATTTAATAAATTATTGTTAATTCAATAACAATAGTCTTTTTCACTCACTAGCTGCACCATCAATAGTCTATTATATTTTTTTATCTATATATAAATAATTTGTTTTTTTAAATTAAGTCTGTATTAATTAATCAAATAAAATTATGGAGTGAATAGGATACAAAGTAACACTTGGATAAGAGTAGAAATTCACCCTGAACACTTTAAGCATCTCCATTGGGCATTTGGGATATCATGTTTTTGTTTTAATTTTTACCGTATTTCAAAAACACGGTTTATTATTATTATTATTATTTTTGACCTTGTTTCAAACTTCACACTACCTAAAGGAACAGGAATTTAGAGATTAAATTTTGAAATAGTATATTTGTATTCCATTTTTTTTTATAACCCAAACATTCATATGTTTGACTTGACTATTTCCTAAATGAGTAGATCGAATCTATGAAAATTATTTCATCAACCATTAAAATAAATCTACACAGACGGGACCAACAAATGATCCAATAGTACAAGTAATTCGAACTCCTCCGGAAACTCAAATTTGAAAAACTCCAGAAAGCTATTGCAAAAAAAAAAAAAAAATCAAACTCTTACTGCATGAAATAACTCTACTGCTGCACCATGCACCATGGGCACTAGTATTCCATTTCACACTGTTTATTGTGATGGCACAACTCTTATTTTCCTCTGACAATTAACTTTGTTTTTGTTCATTGAAAATTTATTTCACAAACCAAACATCGTAAATCAGGAGATACGACCGAACATTGTAAACGATATTGTAAATTTCCCAGCAGCAGAAAAACTTGCGGCCTAACTTTGAAATGCACTCGTAATTTTCATCACAAGGAAATATAAGTATGAACGTACTTTCCTAACTCCTTGCAATTTCTGTCAGAATGTCTTAGTTTTCGTGTATGCCAATTGATATCAAACACATTTGTATCGAAATACAATCCTCCGATTTCAAGGACAACAAGAAAGTAGATACTTGGGCTCTTGTGGGCACAAAGGTGTTCAATGTTCATCTAGGTAGTGATTTATAGGCATGCAGATGAACGAGAGAACAATGTCCAGATTCTAAAACTTCAAAACTGGCATCAGAATGCCGATGTCCAAGAACACGATCTGTATCACAAGCAGCTCCACTTATCTGCAAGCTCATGAGCTCATGAGACAAGTGGTTTAGTGTGGATGCAGCATCCGACAAGTTAGATTTGGAAACTCACTGCAGCTTTACCACTGAAGCGAGATTGCTAACTCCAGGAGTGCCTCTACTAGATAGATAGTCTTTTGCTTCTCCTGCTGCCTCAGCCTGACTGCAACTGTTTCAGGATCCAATCCCTGTGGAGATTCGACATGTTGCTCAGATCGGACCTCTTGCAATAATTGGTCAACCTCTCTGACAAAATCCACCCTTAGAATCATGTCGTCATCCTCAGGAGGCAACTCTATGCGGCCATGATGCTGATAAAAGGGAAGAAATAGTCAATAGCATGATGACCCCTAACTAGCTCAGCAAAGATATATTATGTAATGAGCATCGAAAGGGCAAACTAATGTTCTTGGAGACACTTGACAATTGCTTTACAGAAACTATTCCAGCTATTTAAAGTCGGCTACAAATTCTTTACAGAAATAGCTTGTGAAATAGGTATGAATTAGAAGTATTGCAAAATGAAACTCAACAGGATGGGTGCCTTCTAAATCTTTGACTATCCAGATTAGGGACACAAGTATAGGTCTCCAACCAAAACCACTCGAGTTCTTATTCTTATAATTGAATCACTTAAACACAATAATGAATTTCCAAAACTGATGGTGTACTCAATTCAATGAGCATACTGATCATTTATACAAGTTGCACATATATTCATGAACTGAATTTATTGTAACTTCTCAAAGGTGATCAATGTGTTCCTCGAAAAGGTTCAGTCAATTGCCATTCCTACTAAAGTGAAGATATTAAAATGTTTTTGGGAAGAGAATAGACTATATCATTATATTACGTCTCAATATTATTTAGATAAAAGGTCCTTAACATGATATCTAGATGTTAAAAAGAAAGTTGAGCTAAAAATCCAAGCAGAATAAGGAAAATACATTTTCCATGTTGAACCCAGCAGGAACAAGCATGCTGAAAGGATCTTCTCTGGGGAAAATATAGACCATGCGCTTCCTGCATTGCTTAAGCCATCCTTCATCATCAAATCCATCATGGAGGTTAAGTAGGTCATTGAGCAACCTCATAGCAGGCGTAGATTCCCTCTTCAAAATCTCTGTCTAAAATGTGCACATTTTCAACACTTCAAAAGCAATCATTTAGCATACATTTATTCCTGAGTAACTAGCATCACATTTATTAATGGGAATAAATAAAATGAATCAGAATTAAGTGACAAAATGTCTTAGAGAGCAATATGCTCAACAGTTTACAGAAGAGATCTTTGGCCACAGTTCTTACCTCTATCCTCCTGTACAAAAGGTCTAGACTTCTAATAACATCCTGTTCATCCTGGAAATAGCAGTAGAATAATTTTTTATCGAGTCAACCTTGGTTAAAGTAAATCATCATGAGGAAAGAAAAAACAAAGGAATTTAGCAAAATCAGGCAAAAGTGTGTGCATTGGCCATTATGTGATTGGATATGGTAGCATATCCAAACTGAATTGTATAGTGATTCATTTTCTAATGTTTTAGAATCAACATATCTAATAAACCCAAAGTTAGAAACAAAAAAAATGCTGCTTTTTTCCATGCCAATTTCTTTTAGTAAAATACTGCAAGCAAGGAACAAAAACAGAAGAATCAAACTTCTTGATCATCATGTTACAACCAACGACATAAACAACAATGTACAACAAGCTGTAGAAGATTTGAGGCCGCTAGAGGGGGGGGGGGGGGTGAATAGCGTTGACCGTAGGAAGATGGAAATCGTTCGTGTGCTTGTCTACAATTTCGTTAGTACGCAGCGGAATAACAAGAATAATAATGATAACGAAACATACAACACGCAAACACAAAGATATAACGTGGTTCGGAACCGCACGGTTCCTACTCCACGGATCGGGCTCAAACGAGCCCTAGTGATGCCAATCACACACCACTAAGCAATAAACTCCTTCTCGACAACAAGTCGGAGGTGGAGAAACCTCGTACAATGGATTACAACAAGTAATACACAAAAATACAAGCAAAATACAAGGAAATGTAAAGAACACTTTACAAACTAGGGTTTGAGCGCTTTGCTTGTTGGTTGCTTGGATGAGGTTGAAGGGCCCTGAAATGCACCTGCAAATCGCCTCAAGTAAGCTCCCAAAGAACTGATGCCGCAATCTCCATGAACAGCTCCCTTTTATCCTGCGTCGGGCTGGATTTCCGCCTATCAGTCGACTGCCATAAGTCCCCAGTCGACTGATGCCACTGTTGTCGTGAGACAACGGCTCAATCCACGTTGGACAAGTTCCAACGGGACTCTTGGCAGTCGACTGCCAACATTGGCAGTCGACTGCCAACGCCCGTAGTCGACTGCCCAGTCGGCTACGGAGCGTTCTGTGCTCGACACTCGACAATGATCACATTGCTACCATGGCGATCATTGCCGGCATTTTCTTTGCGATAACTCAAGTCGACTCACGGCGTCGAGAACCGCCATAATACCGGCGACTGCCAACCTCAAAAATGAGGTTTTAACCCAAGTATGGTGCCCCCATACTTGCTAGACCACCCTTAGCCTAGACCTAAGCCTTCTAGCCACCTCCATCAGCCTCACGCCTCTCGGATCCCTCTAAGTCATCCATGACTTGTTCATCCATCGCGCTAGCCTCCAGGTGCTTCCCTCGGCTATTATCATGCTAACGGTGTCTACACCGCCAAGGCACATTGGACTTACGCCGCCAAGACTCCGCTTGGACTTTACGCCGCCAATATCAATCCCCTTGGACTTCCCAAATGCCAAGACCCATGCTTGGACTTTCCATTTGCCAAGACCCATGCTTGGACTTCTCATTTGCCAAGACCCATGCTTGGACTTCTCATGCCAAGTACTCAAGACTTGGACTTTCCCAAATGTCAAGTACCCATGACTTGGACTTTCCATGCGCCAAGTGTCCCACTTGGACTTTTCATGCCAAGTACCCATGACTTGGACTTTACCTTGCCAAGACCCATGCTTGGACTTTCCCATGATCACATGGTCAACCCTAGTCAACCATTAAGGTCTCCCTCGAGTCAAACTCGAGTCCGGTCAAACATGACCCGGGTCGATTGCTCCAACAATCTCCCCAACATATTAACCGACATTAATGTCAAACATCAATGCCAAATCACTTACAATCCTTTGTGAACATCAAAACATCACCGAGTCAAACTCGAGTCCGGTGTCGTGACTGGGCGATTGCACCAACAATCTCCCCTTTTATGTTTGACAAAAACCAAACAAATCATCTGAGTTAGACCACTAACTCAAATCCCTTACCAATCATCCCAAATTGGTAAACACTCTCCAAATGTTCTCTCCCAAACATTCTCCCCCTTTTTGACTAACATCAAAAAGGTTTTCTCTCCAAGGAGGTCAATGTCTCATGTCCCAATGAGATCTTACAATCTCCCCCTTGATCCACAAATAAATACCTAGGATGCCTACCATCTTCCTAGTGATAGTTCACATATCACTCAAGAGAGACAATCCTATACTCTCTCCCAATTTCCAAATCAGTATCAAAACCCATCAATTTTCCCAATCACGATGATACTCTCCCAATAACTTCTCTTGAGGAAAACACATCCATCATCCCAAGATGGATACCTCCCCTAAAGGCTTGCTCCCTTGCAGACCAACAATAGGAAGCCCCTAAGCCAATAGGAACTCTAAACCATCAAAATTAAGGTTCTAAGTTCAACATAGAACTTTCACTCACCCTAAATTTGATACTTTGACCTAACACAGCTCCTAATCCATATCCAATGAATTTTCACCCTTTATAATGCTTCCTAAAGCATATCCTAGGGTTAGAGTGATTATGAACCTTTTCCATACCGAACACGGGCTAAACAAACCTTGTTAACCCGAATCGGACTGGCAATCGACTCGACGATGTCGATCACATATATCGATCGCGCCATCTGAGGCGGATCGATAACTAAAATCTCGATTTTACCTATCGAAAATAATTTTGAAAATTCATAAATAATTATACGTAATTCGAAAAATCGTGAAAATTCATACGTATAATACTTATGACACACACAATGAGTGAAAAATATTTGAAAATTATTTTACCCATAAAATAGTGAGTTTGATACAAAACTCAAAACCATTGAAATTTTCAATGTTTTGGCCCTATTTTGTATCAACTCTATCAATGGTGATTGCTATCAAAAGATAGACTTCACCAAGGTTTTTCAAAATGATTTTAAAATGTTTTCAAAACCTTATTTTGGATCATATTCCTTGGGCTCTATGTACATGACTTGTACACATGCTCTCCCAATGATCCACGAATGAAACAAGATGAGTTTTAGTTCATCTAGATGCAAAAGATATGCACCTTGAACTCAACTCATATCCTAGCATCTCACATGTATCTAAGGTGTATAAATACACATACATGTCAATTTGATGTGAGATGTGAGTTTTGTTCATCCTAATCTAGGGTTTCATGCATTCTCTAAGGCAACCCTACTTGATTCTCTTATAAATGGGACTTCAAGTCATGCCATAGTCCTTAATTCAATTTCAACCAAATTGTCTTAAATGCATGAATGATTATGGCATTAGAAATGTTATAAATAAGCGTATGCTCATAATCACGATGTCATGACATAAGATATAAAACTAAGCATACATGATATTAACCTAAAACCTAAGCATACTCATGACATATAAAATCATAGAAATAGGCATGATGTCATGACATGGCATATGGCAATCAAGGCATGACATATAAAATATATAGGTATAGTAATACCTAAATTTTAATATTAATTGTCATTTGATACAATTAGATATATTTTGTCATATTAACCTTAATCTCCCTAGTGTGCCAAAAACCCAAAATGGCACACTAACCTCTAAACCTAAATTGTGCCAATTTAATTGATTTTTCTTAAATTCAAAAGTGCATTGGCACATCCTACAATCTTTTAGGATATTGATTCAAATCTATTTCCAAGGTAACCATAACCTTGAAAACATCCTAAAGTGTTACCTTTGCTATGGTTGAGTTAACTACTCATCCAATTAAGGTTGACACACCCTAAACCCATCTCAGCGTGAATCAATCACGCTCTTAGGAACCCAAAATCGATTTGAGCTCCTAGGGTTAATTAGGTATTCCTTAGGGATAACCTCCCTAGATACCTTCCTAATGACCCTCCTAGGCTTGTTAGCCTTGGTCATTTGGGTCTTACCTAGGTTGTCTCTAGGGGTAACTCCCCTTGTAACCTTCTTAGTGGCCACCCTAGGTTTCCTAGAAACCCTAGCCACTAGGCACAACCTTTGGTCAACTCTAGGGATGACTTCCCTATTGACCTTGGTCTTTTTAGACCTAGTTAGTGTTCCATAATCTAATGGAACACTATGGTAAGCTACCTTAGGCTTAGGTTTGTGACTCAAACCTTGCTTGCCCTTGGTTGACTTTTGACTCTTAGGTCCTTGGTGTTGACTTTGACTTTTGGACTTTTGACTTTGACCATTAAACCCTTTAAATTGATTTTGTATCTTATTTAGGGTCTTTTCAAGTTTTTCAAGTCTTGACCTCAAGACTTGATTTTCCTTTTCTAATTGTCCAATTTTAGAATTTTGATTTAAATCTTGGGCATTGGACTTCCTAGGCATATGCTTAGTCCATTTAGAATTGAAACCTAGGTGTTCTCCTATTTTTTTGATAGATTCCCTAGGTAAAACATTTTTAGGGACATTAGTCCCAAATTTCTCTCTATTATCTAAGTAGACATTCTTAGCTCCTAAGCAAAAATACTTGTTCCTATTAGCATGCTTTTCATAAATTGCAAGTGAATTGAAATCCCTAGCATGCTTTTGTCAGAAATCAAGAAGGAGCAAAATTAGACGCTACCTAGGGTTTGCTTAGCTCCCTACATACGATGCTCCATTTCAGTCTTCTTGCTCCTCCTAGGACATCGATTCCTATAATGTCCTTCAATCGCACTCAAGCATATGATGTGCTCCTTGCCTTTAGGTGTTGGGGGAACCGCATCCTCGACTTTCGTGCGGTGGAGCTTTCCTAATCTTCTTTGGGCACTTGCCTTATAGTGCCCACATTCCTACACTCAAAACACATAATATTATTTTTATTCAAAAGAGTGTTTGAGTTACCTAGGTTAATGGAGACCGAATTGGATTTCGGGCTTCTTCATCTCGACCGATGTCAAGCTTCTTCTTGATGCCTGTTGAGGAAACTCTAATCTCCTCTCAATCCTAGAAGTGGATGCTTCTTCCACTTCCTCCACCAACCCGAAATTGACCCTATCAACTTCCGATTCTACTTCCTCTTCCTCTTCGATGTTGATGATCTCTCAACCTCCAAGTCCTCACTTCTGAGGGATGATGCATTAGCCTCTTCGTCTCTTCCTCTCGACCATCTGATGGGCTTTCATGGAGCTTGGCCACTTGGCTCCATAGCTCGCTTGATCTACATAATTACCTAACATACACAAGATATTGTTAGGTATTAAATCAATTAACAACTTCATTACCTTCTCATTCTTTCAAGGCTCGACTTGCTTCTTCCCATCTCTTTTCTCGAGGAATCCACCTTCGTCCTCTCGATAACTATATCCTTCCATTAAGATGACTATTCTTCAAGTCCTCATCATTAGAAGTCTTCAATTCTCGACTTTCATCGCTAAACCCTTCGTCATGTATGAGTAAGGGATCGGTGTGTTAATGTTCCATCCCAATTGTTCTTCCATCTTCACCTCTAGCTTCTTTGTCTAGCTCCCGCCAGTTAGTCCGCAGAAGAGCCCCTGCTCGATACCAATAAAAGATTTGAGGCCGCCAGAGGGGGTGAATAGCGCCGATCGTAGGAAGATGGAAATCGCTCGTGCTTGTCTACACGCTAAGACGCAGCGGAATAACAAGAATAATAATGATAACGAAACATACAACACGCAAACACAAAGATATAACGTGGTTCGAACCGCACGGTTCCTTACTTCCACTGATCGGGCTCAACGAGCCCTAGTGATGCCAATCACACACCACTAAGCAATAAACTCCTTCTCGACAACAAGCCTGAGGTGGAGAAACCTCGCATAACGGATTACAACAAGTAATACACAAAAATACAAGCAAAATACAAGGAAATGTAAAGAACACTTTACAAACTAGAGTGAGCGCATTGTTGGTTGCTGACGAGGTCAAGGACTCAAATGCACTCTGCAAATCGCCTTCAAATCGCTTAAGTAAGCTCCCAAAGAATCACGCCGCAATCCTACGAACAACTCCCTTTATCTCGCGGGCCGATTTCCGCTTATCACGATCGACGATGCCATTGCCGCGAGACAACGGCCAAATCCACGCTGACAAGTTCCAACGGATTTCGCGCAATGATCACGCTAATATTGGGCGTGATCGCTAACGCCAGTATGACGCCTACGGCCACGAGCGCTGCGTTCGACACTGATCGGGCAATGATCACATTAACGAGCAATGATCGCTGTGGCATTTTCATCCTGCCGGGCAATGAACTCGTCGACTACCGCAATGAACCGCCATAATATCACCGACCGCCAACCTCAAGAATGAAGTTTTAACCCAAGTACGGTGTCCCCATACTGTAGACCACCCTTAGCCTGACTCTAAGCCTTCTAGCCACCTCCATCACCTCACGCCTCTGGATCCTCCAAGTCATCCATGACTGCTCATCCATCGCGCTTAGCCTCCGTGTGCTTCCTGGCTATTATCATGCTAATCTGTCTACACCGCCAAGGCACATCGACTTACGCCGCCAAGACTCGCTGACTTTACGCCGCCAATATCAATCCTCGACTTCCCAAACGCCAAGACCTACGCCGACTTTCCATTTGCCAAGACCCATGCTTGGACTTCTCATTTGCCAAGACCCATGCTTGGACTTCTCATGCCAAGTACTCAAGACTTGGACTTTCCCAAATGTCAAGTACCCATGACTTGGACTTTCCATGCGCCAAGTGTCCCACTTGGACTTTTCATGCCAAGTACCCATGACTTGGACTTTACCTTGCCAAGACCCATGCTTGGACTTTCCCATGATCACATGGTCAACCCTAGTCAACCATTAAGGTCTCCCTCGAGTCAAACTCGAGTCCGGTCAAACATGACCCGGGTCGATTGCTCCAACAATCTCCCCAACATATTAACCGACATTAATGTCAAACATCAATGCCAAATCACTTTGTCAAATCCCTTTTGTCAAACATCAAAACATCACTCGAGTCAAACTCGAGTCTGGTCAATCATGACCTGGGCCGATTGCACCAACACAAGCCATATATTCCAACTATTTAGAGGGTCAGTTAGATACATCTCACTTGACATTGCCTATACATAATGTCATGGTAGTTTGACTATCTAATCTAACAACTATGTTTAACTATTAATATGCACATATCTTGAATGATCAAAAAGACATCCACCTTGGAAGCACCCATGGAGACATACACCTCTGTGGCACACAGTATTCCAGCCAAGGCAACATCAACATCATCTGCATGAGATGGACCATCCACTTCATTGCAAATCGCAAGGGAGTCAGAAGAATACTCTGGCTATTAGATGTATCAACTAGCTATTAGACCCATGGTTTGAGAAAAACAGTTGAAGCATATCCGTTCTGATAAATTACAAAACTTGATATTACTCAGCACTAAGACAACATCTCTTGTGTCATTGCATCAATCGTGTCGCGAATATTATTTCATGTCAACACCATCCCTTGGCATGCTAAAATTGAGATAATTTTATTATTTATTTCTTTATAGTTTGTCTCCATTTAGAATAATGTCAAAATCGTAACATTCTAATAAAAAACAAACTGTTAGTACTTATAAGATTCACATATCTCCATAATGTTATGATATTGTTCACTTTGAACCTAAGCCCTCATGGTTTTGTTTTTGAGCTTAACCCAAAAGGCCTCATTCCAATGGAGATATCTTTTTATTTTATAAGCACATGATCTTTTTCATGTTTTACCAATGTGAGACTTTGATTGTATTCCCAATACTCCCAACAATCCCCCCCTCAAACGAAGGACCACATTGAGCCCCCCCCAAGTCTATCTCTCCTCGAAGGACATTCTCTGCTTGATATCCGATCTTCAACCCACCAGGACTTCTTACCAACTGTCTGGTCCTTCTGACCCAGTTGGACTTCCTGCCGATTGTCCAGCCCTGTTGGCCTAACTAGGCTTCCTGCCTGATGTCTGGTTCTCTAGATCCGGACATGGGAGCTCCACTCCCTTCGTTCGAGGTTCATGGCTTGATATGGACCATGACTCTGATACCAATTGTTAGTACTTATAAGATTCACATATTTCCACAATGATACGATATTGTCCACTTTGGGCCTAAGCCCTCATGGTTTTATTTTTGGACTTAATCCAAAAGGCCTCATTCTAATGGAGATATCTTTTTATTTTATAAGCACATGATCTTTTCTATGTCTTACCAATGTAGGACTTTGATTGTATTCCCTATACTCCCAACACAAACATTGAGCTTAACCACACAGAAACATCAGCATGACTCGAGATTTCGAATCTTGATTAGACCTTTTATCTATTAGGCCTATATCAGATCTTCACCGCAAGACATTAGAAACATCTTCTTGCTTTAACTTTGACTAAGTTATTTTGTGAATAAGGGTTCTATCACTTAGGCATGGTCAATATCAAGTTAGTCAAACAGAGTAGTGGATAAACACAGTTTTTGCAAGCTTCTGACAATTAGATACGTAGATAATAAAGCAACAAGAATGCATGCTCGGGTCTGTTAGTTGACAATGTAGTTAGGGTATGACATAAATAAAATATCACATCATGTTGACTGTTTGATGTTAGAATTGTCATATAACTATTCATGGACATATGGAAATTACAATCCTATGGTTGTATGCATCCTTTCATTATCAATCCACTATCACTGGGAATAAAGAGGAGAATAATTAAGTGTTCAATGGCATGAGGACATAAATATAAAGATAGGTGAAGCAATAATAATCTCAAGGTTGCATTAAACATTGAGCAAAGGGTCTCTCTATACAATACAGACAAATCATTAATGGTAGGGAAATCATGCAATAAAGTACAAAATTAGGAATAATATGATGCTCTATCAAGGTGAATCTGGACAGAGTGGGGCATGAAATTATGAGGATTAGGAACCATGAAAAAACTAAATTCATATGAAATACTGTAGGAAACTTGAAAAGAAGAAAAAAATTGAAACTGCACATACATCTCGCCGAGCAAGATCAAGCCGATTCCAAATAACCATTAAAACAAGTTCCGTAAGTTCACCTTTCTCAGCTGCTGCCTCAATTTTCTGTGCTATTAAACAAAAGATATGAGGAACTGCAAGATTACCTGTGTTGTTAAATTTTAATTAATACATGTAAGTGAAGGGAACTAATAATTTTAGTTAATACTTAGTGGGATAAAGGCTTTGGTTGTTATTGTTGTACATGTAAATGAAGGGAAGATTCAAAAGTAAATTTGAACATAATAACCTAATCCTATGTTCATGTAGACCTTAAGAGAATAGATTATCCAAGGGACTAATAATTAAACAGAGAGAAACTTTGAGTCAAACAGAACTACTGCATGTTTTATAATAATGTCATTAACATAAATAAGCAAGGGAATAATTTTTAGATTACTTAGTTGTTATTAATTTCATGTGCTTAGTAACATAAAGATGTGCAATTTTGGACCTGTAAGAGTATAATTGTCTAAATTACACCCTTTCGTGACAGCTTTAACTTTTGGAATAAAGGTCATACACATCTAATTCATTAGAGATCTTATATTGAATGCACATACTACATAGCCCCATTGAGCATAAGGAAGAGGGTAGAATATAAAAGAACAAGTTGCACAATCTTGTTAAAGCGTATGAGTCAGGTTCTTTCCTTCCAGCTCAAGCTTACGGAAAAATGGTCACCCAATCAAATGTTAAGAGATCCAAACCACTATAAGCAGTTGAACAAGGTTTTTTCTCTCATCAAGCAACACAAAACAAGCAAAGAATGCACTTTTACTTATAGTGAGCACAAGCAATATTGGCAATAACTTTGATGGCTAAAAATATAGTATAACAAGAATCTGCAATGTTCATAAATAACATTGAGCAAACAACTGGAATCTTTCAGCAATGAGATTAATGAATCTTCCAATAACTATGACATGGATATGGTAGATATATTAGCTCGTGAAGATCTATAAATTTATACATTAAATCTGTGACTCGCTCATGTAAAACAAAATGTTTCTTCAGCATTATAATTGCAGTGATATAGTTACTAACAGAAACTTTAAGCAAATGATAAATCAAATATATTTCTAAGCACAGTAAGATCAGACAACAATAGTCTGAAAAACTTAGCAACTTCTATATAGTGCTTGCTAGACAAATTCATAACCATAGGTACAAACCATTAAGCATCATGACAACAATACCCAAAATTCCGTGGGGCCGGGCCGGTCAGCCCTAAGGATTAGTGGGCATAAGCCTGATACCTCAGGTTAATAAAAAAAAAAAAAAATGCCCAAAATTAATTCAACAAAGGGAAATAATCACCTCTTCCACTTCTTCAGCAGACCTTATGAAACTTGAAACTAATTTTCTTGCTTTGCGAACTTCTTCCTCAGGGTATTCCTTTAGGCGCATGCCTATCTCCCTATATTCATTGATCTTTCTCTTTTCTTCTGCTTCTTCCTTCTTACGATAGGCATGCCACTCCTTTGTTTTTTCACGTTGGCATGCTTGCCACTCCTAGAGATGATTATTATGATGATAAAAGTTCCAATAATTGTATCCAGGGACAATGAAAAAGAAACTTGAGATTCATTGCATACATATATGGTTTCAAGGATAACTAAAATAAAAATAACAGCCCTATGTTGTGTCCACCATGTCCAACATATCTAATGGAAAATAATAATAGTGAAAATATGACCATACCCAAGAATTTTGTTTCTAAATTACCATTAATGACAAAAGTCCTATCATGCATAACTGTCCAAATTTTGTTTCTTGCATAGTAAATACAAGAAGATAACAAAAAGAGAGAGCTTCTATAGTTGAGTTGTTAAATTTAGCCATGGACATGCGTCAAGTGCAAATTCTTTTCGTTTATAGTTTATCCCTTCATCTCCAACCATTCTACTGATTTATTTTGTGAATTAACCAATGAGTCAAAATACTTTAACATGGTAAAGTATTATCAGTAATAACAATAAGCGGTTTGATTCTAGTGTTAGTTATCATATGGCTGTTTAAGCCAATTAAATGTATAAGAGAATAGATAAGTATGAGATAGAACACATATTAAGATGGAACTACATTGCAGTATATACAAGATAATTGCTATATCTACATGTAGAATTCCTTCTTACAAAGTTGAATCACTAAAACAATATATATCAGGGTTTAGCAAGGTAGCATTATGGAACAACAAAATGATGGAAAGTTTGGGAATTCTTAGGGAAAATACAACTACTGGCAGAGTATAGTGCCAATAAGACCTCTTTGGTATCCAGGACTAAATTGTCACTCTGACTACTCAGGAACAGCATGTAAAATGCTGTAGCAATTGAAATATGTGTGGAAGTTTACACCCACAAGAATCAAGATTTAGAATGAGAGAATAAATTACAAAATAAAACCATGCCTTTGTTCTCCATGGCATGGGTTTCTTCCTGTTCATCCATTCCTCCTTCCTCCATGAGGCAATCAAACAATATGAGAGAGAGGAGAGGGTATAGCTCCTTTTAGGATGCAAAATCCTGAACTAACTCAACCTTCAACTATCCACCCCGAAATAAAACCATGTCTTTGTTCTCCATGGCATGGGTTTTCCTATTCCTCCACTCCTTCCTTGATGAGGCAATCAAGTAATATGAGAGGGAAGAATCAAGCTAGTTTCAAATACAAATTTTATGTAGCTGCAAAATGACAAGTTTTACTCATATGGCATCCTCTCAAAACAATCTGACACTACAAAGCCATCAACATCTAATGAGAATTGTGTCCAATGTTACAATTACTTCCAAAATGCAATTATTAATCTATTTTCTCACATGGATCAAATTATCTAGATGAATATGTTGCAGAAAAATACCCCTCTCAATTCTCATATGATTTCTCCTTAGCCAAATGAGAAATATGTATTCCTTCATTTCTCTTAATACATATAAGAAAAATAGCTTCCCCTTCCCCCTCCCCCCACCCCCCACCCCCCTAAAAACCATATGAAGGACCTACCTTTATCTTTTCTTTAGCCATAAAAAGTTAACTGTACGATTTCCCTAAGAACTTGTGGAAAATCTCTGGCCACTAAAAAGTGTCACTGCCATTTATGCTAAGAAAATTAACTTATTCTTAAAACTTTTGATGCATCGACAAAATATATGCATTCACACATGGAAATGTAAACATCATGATAATTATAGTCAATGCATCCAAAATCAAAACATTGTTTACAAAATAGACTGTCACTGACCAATTATATCAAAAGACACTGTAATGCCCAAGTTGAAAAAATGTTTCAAAAAACCATTGGGCCTCTATTCTTTTGTTTAATGGATTAGCAACTGTCATTTGTACTCGTGTGCTTAACATCTATGCCCCCTTTCTTTACCAGGTCTCTAACTATAATTTAAGGTATCTGACCTCAATATGTTTGGACCCACCTTAGTTCTTATTATTCTTTTTTAGGAACACTGCAAATTTGTCAAACATATCTTTAAAGGTTTAGAGATGAAATCAACTACAAGTGACCCTTGAATAAAAATTTTAGCCATTTAGCTAGTACAAAAGCTTCGTAACATGATACAAACTCTGCTTGCAGTGAAAAAGTAGTAAGTGTTTTATTTGCACTCCTACATTAAGTAGTCCCTCTTGCTAACATGAGGATTCAATGAAGTCTGAATTTGAGAATCTAGTTCACTATAGAGCATGCATATAGTTCACAGTCTTTGGAAAACATTCAAATACTTCAATTGTTGCAACACAATGGTTCCTACCATGGTTGGACATATATCTAAGAAGGTAATTCACAACAAAGGCAGCATTAGGTCGTGTGCAAAGTTAAACATACCACAGACTTGTAACAACACTAGAATAGGGGATGCCTTTCATGATAATCCTCTGAAAATCATTCTTTATTAGATCACCATTCAAAAAAAGTTTTGGCAGCTATCTGATGAAGCTCCAAATCAAATTGTACAACAAAGGTCATATGATCCTGAACAAGTCCTTGGACATTACTAGTGAGAAGCCAATCCCCTCCTGAATCTGTCTCAAAACATTCAATATTATCATTGCTATACTGCTTGGCCATGCAAATCAATGGAGCTCTATAAGTTCCCATACATATATACACACAGAGTCAATTCAGGAGTAATTTTCGGAGAAAAATACATATGGCGCTTCAATCAGGCTTTTTCATTAACGAAGGTTACAACAGGGCAAAGACAAAAGTAGGGGCCTTTGTGTGACATTTTCTCAAGTTTCTTACAAAGTTCATAAAGTTTAATTAAATCTTTAATAATTTGGGCAATTTCAATAAAATTTGGATACTAGTAAATCAATATTGAGGGTTTCAACAAAGCCTAGATAACACTTGATGTTTTCAACTGAAGAACATCACAAAAAAATAGCTTTGCAGGCGAACCACCTCCAATTTAATCGACACGCATCAACAATACACAATCTACGTTGCCGTAGAAAATGGAAATACCAGAGGGAGACATCAGTTCAGAAGAGCACTCACGTCATCATAAAACTCATCTGGAAGGCCATCGTGGTTGCTATCCGCCGCACCAAACCCTTCCTCCGCGCTCTTTTGGGAAACTTCAGGGTCCAGAGGCCACGAAAATAAGTGCGAATTGCGATTAAGCGAAGGCATAAGTAGGGCTATGGATCGTAGGAACCTGAGCGAGGAGGCAAAACATGCTTAACAGCTGGTCGACATGAGCGTGGACGGATTGGGCAGCGGCACGGAGATGGTAGCGGATGGCGCGTGTGAAAGGATAAATGCAGCGTCGAAACGACGGCTTCCATTTCCAGGCGTCGAGTCGAAGCGTCGTTGAGGTGCTTGCGGTAGCGTTTTTTTTTTTTTTTTTTTGGGTTATCTTTGAAAGCGTGATAATAAGAGTTTCTCTTTCAGTTGTGTTTTTCTTTTTACTTTTTGATAATTCAAATATTCAAAATTATTTAACATCCATCTCAATAACAACTCTGATTACTCTCGAAGATTCCCCATTCAGATAGAGGACATCCGCCTCAATGATAGTTCCAAGATTCTCCACCCAAAAGGAAGATATCGACCTGATCGGCAATTCACTCGACCCCACGGATGCACACTAACATGTGGCTCCATCAAAATTTTTCAACGTCCAAATTTTCCTCCCACTGATCAGGCAAAAGCTGTACCTGGAATTTGATCTATAGTTTCTTAGGAAGTTCACTTTTAATTTTATCATCAACAGCTCACGGACCATGCGCGCGCGAGGGAGGTATCAAAGTATGATGTGTTTGATTATATATCAAAAGTAATTACATAATTAAAATTACGAAGAATAAAATATAATTTATATTGTTTAATTTAATTTTAAATAATGTGATAAAATTTTATTTATTTGGAAGTTTTAATTTATAATTTAATTTAATATTTTATTATATTATTTTTGTATGATATTAATTGGATATTAACTCATGCAAAAGGCTTTTAAAAATTTTAAATAATTGACCTTACATTATAAAAATAATTAAAACCTTACATTTCTAAAATAATTAAATTCCGAATTATATATCCTTTTTATTGATGTGATAGATACCCTCTATTAATTAAAAATCATCAATTGTCTTGAATCAAACGTAGTGAAATAATATAATCATATATATATATATATATATATATATATATATATATATATATATATATATATATATATATATATAATCAAAATTATAAATAAAAAAATTTGAATCAAATCCACTTTAAATATCATTGAGTTTGAATGAAGTCAGGCTATTGGGTAGAGTACACATATGTTGTTATAGATATGTAAGAGTCGAATCGCAATGTGATATCTAAAATCCTCATCCAAGTTCAGAAGTTCTTCGTTGTTTCTGATCAACGGATCAAAGGACATAGTCCCTCCCCTATCCTCCCGTGATCTATCTTCCTTCACCGTTATCGAGGATCGACAGTGAAAAATATTAGAAGCGAATGTAATCACCTTTTGTTATCGATAGAGTTTGAATGAAATCATTGAAAATGAAGTCCTCCAATGGAAGATGCTAAATATAAATAATTTAAATATTACAACAAAAAGTGTTAACGCTCGTCGTCCCTTCAAATCGATTTCGCTGACCGAACCTTTGAAGCAAAAAAGTATATTTTTTTTCAAAAGAATAAATTCCATCGAAGATTGCCGTTTATATCCGAATGTCAATACGCTCACAAAGGAAGAATAATTTAAAGATGAAGTAGTTGACACATTCATCTAATCTGCACCAAGTTTTCTGAATATCCAAATTAAACATTCTATCTTTTCAAATTATCAATTTACGTACTGATTTTGCAAAATACCTTCAATCAACTTGGAACCTACCTGCCACAATTTCACAGTTAGGTGGCCCTAAAATAATAACTATTCAATTGAACCACGGCTTAGTCATGAAATAGCGTGGGAGTTGATCACAAAATTACAGCGGCGTGGCTACAAAATGATGACTAGGTCTCTGATTTTTTCTAGTTAATGGAGAGATGAATAAAAAAGAGATTTTAAAATTCGTAGGTGTGAGTCTTAAGCCCTAATGAAAAAAAGATAAAAATTATGTTTGAATTCAAATAAATATTCAATAAATAAATCTATCAAATTATTTTATTAATATTAAATAGTTTAAAAATTATTTCTCAAAAGAAATGTGCAACAGAATTTAGTTATAACGTATCGACAAAGATCACTATATCTTTATGAAAATTTAAATATAGTATTAAATATATAAGAGTTCTCATATCATATATTATATAAACATAAATATTATAGAAAAATTGATTGTCTAAAATTTAGAATATGACATATACAAACACTGACTGATAAAATAATAGAGATAACAGATAAAAAATTAGGAAGAGAATTAATATTTTATATTTAAAAAAATAGATAAAAGAAAAGGTAAGGATGATAAAAAACTTGAATTTTAAATTATAATGTACAAGGAGTAAAATAAAGAAAAATGCAATAGCAACTAGAAAAGGAGATAGAATTATGTCTTTTAAGATAGTGGTGACTAAAAAAATTATTAATATAATTAGTATATATACATCTCTAGTAAGATTAGATGAAGATGCTAAATTTAGATTTTGGAGAGATATAAATGTGGTATTAAAAAAAATCTACCAAACAAAATGATTTTAATAAGCATGATCTAAATGGACATATAAGAGTGAAAAATGAGGAATATGATAAGAGAATGTTATCCTGCGTGACTCCTTTCTATGTGCCCGTGCGCGACTCGGGATATACCGCCCAATCCCCTCATCACGCTAATTGTTATCCGCATTATAGCCTAACTCCTAAATCTAGTCAGGTTGCTTGGGTTGTCCCTCTCGTCGTGATACACAGTAATTGAGAATTAGGAATGGGCAGGAATCATGACATTGTCGTCGGTAGTGTAGGGATGTATAATGGAAAGTCTATCTTTTGTATGAACATCTTTATTTTGGAATAAGAATCACATGATCATTGTTTGCATATTTTTATGGTTATGCAATATTGTCTAATACTTTACATTGTAGATAACATGGTGTGTGGTGTCACACAGGAGACCATGTTATCGGCCCCTTGAAAAGTATAAGCAAAGGCTCACAACCGAGATGACTTTGGACAAACCATCGGAATGGTTGTAGTGTGATTTGATATTGGTTTGTCTTGACCATAGAATCACACTAGTGCACTTTGTGTGTATTGAACAGGACCGACTTAGAGGTGATTCGATTTATTATTGACTACATAATCGAATCAGACCTCAGATATTATTTAGTACATGCTCTTAATCCCGATATAATAACGGACACATATACTTAGTACTCATCTATTTGATTTACCAATGGGCGAGATTTATAGATTAAATCGATAGACTTGGTAAGTTGGGAGATGATATTATTTATATGGTGTGTCGTTGATTATAGGAGGAAACCGTATCCTATATATATTAGGATGATGATGTCCCCTTGAGGAGCTCATAAGATTCATCATGTAAACCCTGCAGGCGGACTTGGTCCGGCATGATGAAAAGATTGAGTGATACTACTCAAAGAGTTAGATGTTGATTAATTAATGGTCAGTAAATTAATTAATCGACGGACATTCGAGATCTTAAACACGGAGAGAAAATGTACAAATAACATATGGAACCCATATTATCATATGGGGGTTGGTGAGGTAGATTAATGATGAACCTTTAGTGGATTGGATCATCATTAGTGGATCGGACTTTATGTGGGCTTGATCCATGGGTGGCCAAGACCCAACTCCTCCTCATGGTCCCTAATGTAGCCTATTAACACCTCATGATGCTTAGATCCAATGGATAGAAATAAAAGTCTAAGATCCATTGGTAGTGATTAAATCTCTAAGATTCGACGGTTGAGATTAAATCTCTAGATCCGACGGTTGAGATTAAATCCCTAGAACCAATGGAGAAGATTAATTCATGACTTATCCCTAACTCTATAAAAGGGTGTCAAGGGGTTGGCGTGAACTATTATTGAAGAGAGCAAGGCTTGGGCGGCAAGAGAAGGGAATCCTAGTTGAGATAGGATTAGGATTAGGGTTAGGGTTTGGAGGCTAGGGCGGCACCAAATAAGGCAAGGTTTCCTTTCTTCTTCCTTGTCTTGTGGCCAACGTCCAGTAGGTTTCCAGGCCCTTCCCAGCCCTTGGCCGGCGCCCAAAAGCTCCCTTCTCCCTCTCCTTAGGTGGTGGAAAGAAGATATAGGGTTTCCCTATTGGTGTAATCGGCCCAGGTCACGATTGACCATACTCGAGTTTGACTCGAGTAATGTTTTGATGTTTGACATAGGATGTTTGACAAAGTGGTTTGACATTGATGTTGGACATTGATGTCGGTTAATATGTTGGGGAGATTGTTGGAGCAATCGACCCAGGTTATAATTGACTAGACTCGAGTTTGACTTGAGGGAAACTTTGATGGTTGACTAGGGTTGACCATGTGATTAAGGGAAAGTCCAAGTCATAGGTACTTGGCATGGAAAGTCCAAGTGGGACACTTGGCATTTGGGAAAGTCCAAGTCTTGAGTACTTGGCACAAGGAAAAGTCCAAGCATGGGTCTTGGCATGGAAAGTCCAACATGGGTTGGCAAGGGAAAGTCCAAGCTTGAGTCTTGGCATTTGAGAAGTCCAAGGGGATTGATATTGGCGGCATAAAGTCCAAGCAGAGTCTTAGCGACGTAAGTCCAATGTGCCTTGGCGGTGTAGACACCATTAGCATGACATAGCCGAGGGAAGCACCTGGAGGCTAGCGCGATGGATGAACAAGTCATGGATGACTTGGAGGGATCCGAGAGGTGTGAGGCTGATGGAGGTGGCTAGAAGGCTTAGGTCTAGGCTAAGGGTGGTCTAGCAAGTATGGGGGCACCATACTTGGGTTAAAACCTCATTTTTGAGGTTGGCAGTTGACTGACATTATGGCCGGTTCGACTGCCGTGAGTCTACTTGAGTTCGACTGCCGTTTAAGAGTTGGAATTGCTCTGGCAATGATTGCTCGATTGGAGCAATGATCGATGTCGACGTAGTCGATCGCTAAGGGATGGCATGATTGACCGAGTGTCGAGCACAGATGCTCTCAGAGCGATCGACTACGACGCGCACCGCAATGATCGCCAATGTTGGCAGTCGACTGCCAAGAGTCCCGTTGGAATTTTTCCAGCGTGGATAGAGCCGTTGTCTCACAGCTACAGTGTTGGCAGTCGACTGGTGACTTATGGCAGTCGACTGCCAGGCGGAAATCCAACCCGATGGAGGATAAAAGCAGCTGTTCGTGGAAGGCTCATATAAGGGGTTTTCTTAGGCGATTTGAAGGGGAATTGTTGGTGCTCTTCCAATCCTTCAAGGCTAGTCCAAGGCAACAAAAGATCAAGCAACCTAAGTGCTCTTATAAAGTAGTTTTCTTTACTTGCATTGTATTTCACTATTGTATTTGCTTGTATCTACTTAGATTATTATTGTAATCTTTTGTACGAGGTTTCTCCACCTCCGATTTGTGTCGAGAAGGAGTATTTGTGATTAGTGAGTGCGTGTGCATCACTAGGGCTCTTTGGAGCTCGATCCGTGGAGTAGGAACCGTTTGGTTCCGAACCACGTTATATCTTTGTGTCCGTGGTTGTTTCATTTCGTGTTATTGTTTTTATTATCATTATTCCGCTGTGCTAACACGATTTGTAGAGACAATCACGATCAAATTCCATCTACGTACGGTCACGTCGCTATTCACCCCCCTCTAGCGGGCGCACAGGTCCCAACATTCCCTTGGTGTCTTGGTTGTTTTCCACCATCTTCTCCTTCATCTAGTTGGCCGGCGGCAAGGAAAGCTTTGGTTCCTTGTTGGTTGTTTCTAGTGAAGAGAAAAACCTTGTTTCTATTCTTCCTCTTGCTTTGGAAGAGCAAGGAAGGAAGATTTGAAATCTAGGAGCTTCGACTTTTGGTGGATCGTCTCCCACACGACGTCCAAAAGGAGGAAGGTCATACATTAGAAGATCGAGAGGTATACCTATTCTACTTTCTTCTTTTGTTTGTTGCTTGTTTTTGTTTTTCAATTATAAGCATGTTATAAATCTGTAAATGGCTAAATAATACTTGGATCTCAAGCATAAACACAAAAATTGGCGATCCAGACATCGTCTATTCCGCGGCTACTCATAGAATAGAGGATGGTCACTTAAACAACTAGTTTGTTCAAGTGACCTCTCTAAACGAATAACACAACGATGACTTGGCGGTTTGGGCAATCCCTTTTGTCTAGGATTATTTTTTTTTTAATTCGGGGACATCGAAGGGATCGCCATGGTCAAGCTACCAAGGTGAAGTGGGAAGCGAAGTTTCCCCTCACGGACTCGATAAGCAAAACCCTTCAATTGGTATCAGAGCCAAGGTTTCCGATTTTGTGTGTTTAGGATTTGGTTAATTTTTATGCACTTTTTCATATATTATATGTGCCGGATAATAGTAGGATATGCGTAGTTTAACTCTTTGGTTGCAGGCATAAGATCCGACTATTATGGCCATATGTGTGTATGTGATTGTATGTGTGTAAATATTTATTTTGTTGAATCCTCGAGGTTGATGAGACTAGTATTTAGTTTTTGGTAAATTAAATACGGTATTGTTTAGCCGTTCTTTATTTTATTTTACTTTCGATCTAGATTTCATGTACACTCCCTCGTGGAGTATAGGATCGATAGATGTAAATTAAAATAGGTTTTAGTCTCGACTCGGATCTCCGAATGACTCGTATATGGCGTAGGAGGAGCGGACGAGATGGCGATGCGACGGGAGTCATATTGAAGACAAAAGCCATAATAGTTGGAAAATAATTTATTTTTCATATTTATTACTTTTTGTTTGATATGCATGTCGTAGGCTAGGAAAATTCCTCAATTTCAAATTACTAAGTGGGAGAGGGATATTTTTATAAATTCCCGCGGCCTCCATTACGATTTGACAAGTGATACAAACAAATTTACGCGTCGGCTCTGAGTGCCTTCCTCCATATCGGATGGGTTTGTTTGCGGTTCATTAGGTCGAATATCGTTATAGGAAATTATTAAGGAGCGTGTGCACTTGCCCATTGTAAGACACATAACCCGAGATAATTACCTTGGTACCGAGTAATGGTGAACACTTAGATACAAATATAAGTATCCTCCTCATCGGAGTCACTGCTTTTATTTGTAGGGCCAAAGAGGAACCAAATATTAATTTTACTTGTCAAGAAGTTAGGTTGACAAGATAGTAAAATTAATGGGTAAAACCTCCTCTTATAAATGTAGAATTCGTATACGTCCACACTATCGTGGCATACGATATTCTCGGTGTTTTGAGGTGTTGGTTGATTTTAAAATTTTATTGTTTGAGGAATCAATAATTTTTTGAAATCTAATGTTTTAATTTATGTGATTCTTAGGTTTTCTTTCAAAATGACTTTCAACCCACTTGCTGTGAGACTGAAAGAGAACAAACTTACTGGACCCAACTATGTAGATTGGAAGAGGAATCTAGACATTGTCTTGACTGCTGAGGAATACAAATATGTACTCCTCGAATAGTGCCCTCCCAAGCCTGCAGATAATTCTGGGAAAAAGGAGAGAGAGAGCTATAAGAAGTGGATCAAGGCCGATGAGATGATGCGGTGTTACATTTTGGCACTATGTCAAATGTACTGCAACATCAGCATCAAGCCATGTCCACTGCTTATGATATAATGCTCAATCTCAAGGAGCTTTTCGGACACCAGAATCGGGCTGTGAGGTAAGAGGCCATGAGAAACTTGATGATGACCACCATGATCGAGGGAACACTCGTGAGGGATCATATTCTCAAGATGATGGCTCATTTGAATGAGCTGGAGGTCCTAGGAGATGAGATCGATGGGGAAACCCAGGTCGATATCATACTCCAATCTCTACCTAGGAGTTTTGAGAAGTTTCGCCTCAACTACAACATGAACAAGAGGTTGTATTCGTTGGCGGAACTTCTGGAAGAACTCCAGGCGACATGTTGGTGCAGTGGGCACCAAAGTCGAACCGGTATTTTGATTATGGCAAAAGGCTCAATAGTTAAGGGTATATTTGTTATCTTACGAGCTCAATTAAGTGTGCAGAAATGCTAAAGTTGAGCGGAAGGTCTGCGACACCCGGTGGGAACCGAGGTGGTCGGGCAACGCCAGAGGGACTTCGGAGGAAGCCGAGGTACTCGGGTGAAGACCGGAAGCGAGGCTACAAGGTAAGCTCGTGTGAAAGCGAAGCAAGGTCGTTAAGCGTAGATCCGACCCAATACCTCCAATGGAAGGTCTAGGTCGAGATCAGATGGTTAGAACCATCGTACTTTATATTTTAAGCTAACTTGTATCATAGCCCAAAACCCTTTGACTACAACAACTGCTAGTCAAGTTCCAAATTTCGAGAAGAGCTCGAATTTTGAATTTGGACTTGACTCGTGTTTTGGTACAAAGGGTGATGTGGCATCAAGGTGGACATCCAAACCATCACCAAGCTTCCTTGTAGTGGGCACCCAAGGAGGTTGGAGGTGGCACAAGGTGGTTGGATGAAACACCTCATCCTCAAGTTGGCGCCCAAGGAGGTTGGAGGTGGCACAAGGTGGTTGGATGAAACACCTCATCCTTGAGTTGGCGCACAAGAAGGTTGGAGGTGGCACAAGGTGGTTGGATGAAACACCTCATCCTTGAGTTGGCGCAAAGGATGTGGATGAACAAGTCTTGGGGGATAAGAACCTCACCTTGGACACTACCTATGTCTAAATTCATAGATCAATATCCATAAATAGACATGTTCAAGCCAAGCAAATAACAAGAATTCAAGAGCTCTCAACACGCCGTCGTAACGTCGCTACTACTACTCACATTTGCTACGACGAAGTGCCGCCGACAACGAAAGCTACATCTTCTACTTATAAGAGTTGTCGGTATATTTATTTAAGTTCTACTTCTTTAAATTGTCTTTGTGCTTTAATCGTAACAAGGAAAGGGGGAGTGTCCCTTTGCCTTGATTTCTTTTTGTAATCGTTGCTCCTACCTCCAACGAGGAGGAGTGGTTTTAGTGAATTGCCCTTCGTACGTGATCAAGGATCACTAGGGCCGTGGATTAGCAATCGAAAGATTGTGAACCACGTAAAAATATCTTGTCTACTTTATATTTCCGCTGTGCACTCTCTACTTGCTTTTTACTTATTGCAAAAGTTTTTTAACGACATCGTATCGCTATTCACCCCCCCCTCTAGCGACACTTTCGATCCAACACGACAGAGGGACTATTTCGTCAGACTGCTCAGGCACATGCTGTGGTGACCCAGAAGGTTTCTACTTCTAAGCCGAAAGGCAAGAAGAAGAAGAAACAAACCGGGGCGAAGGCGGTGGGAGGTACTCAGGGAGGAGTGAAGAAGCCGAAAGGCAAGTGCTTCACTTGTAAGAAGACTGGACATTGGAAGAAGGACTGTCCCAACCGCAAGAACAAAGGTATATCTTTTGGTCTAGTCGTTGAAACATGTTTAGCGGTGTTATCTACCGGCACCTGGTGTGTAGATATAGGAGCCAATGATCATGTCTGTAATACTTTACAGGGGTTCCAGGAAACCAGACGACTGGCTGAGGGGGAGATTACCGTGTACTTGGGCGATGCCACGAAGGTGGCAGCTGTTGCAGTGGGAGATGTTCATTTATCTTTTGAGAAAAATAAACTTTTGGTTATTAAGAATTGCCTTTATATACCCTTATTTAGAAAGAATTTAATTTCGGTTTCTAAATTATTTTTGGATGGATATTCTATTTCTTTTAATGACAGAGTTATTATAAGAAGGAATAGGGACATTATCTGTTCGGGTGCATTGATAGGAAATTTGTACACACTTGAACCAAAACCTCTCACGATGCAAATTGAAGTTAATAACTCATCTTCTAATTCCAATAAGAGAAAATAACCTTCGAAGATGAACCAAACATATCTTTGGCATCTTAGGCTTGGTCACATTAACCTAAGCAGAATTCAAAGGTTGATAGCTGATGGACATTTGGGTACATTAGTGGTGGAGGATCTCCCAACCTGTGAATCTTGCTTAGAAGGTAAGATGACCAAGAGACCTTTTAAGGCCAAGGGGTATAGAGCCAAAGATGTGTTAGAATTAGTTCATTCTGATTTGTGTGGTCCTATGTCTATCCAGGCTAGAGGTGGTTTTGAGTATTTCGTCTCTTTTATAGACGATTACTCAAGATATGGATACATTTACCTGATGCGCCACAAGTCTGAATGCTTTGACAAGTTCAAAGAATTCAAGGCTGATGTGGAGAAATGTCAAGGTAAAAGTATCAAGACACTACGATCTGATCATGGTGGTGAGTACCTCTTGGGAGAGTTTAGGAACTACTTATCAGAGGCTGGGATTCAATCCCAATTGACTGCACCTGGCACACCCCAGCAGAACGGTATAGCAGAGCGAAGGAATAGGACTCTTATGGAGATGGTTAGATCGATGATGAGTTATTCTGACTTGCCAGATTCGTTCTGGGGATATGCTCTAGATACGGCAGTGTACATTCTGAACTTGGTTCCATCTAAATCAGTGCCTTCTACTCCCACAGAGTTGTGGACTGGGCGAAAGCCTAGTCTAAGACATATTCGAATATGGGGGAGTCCAACACATGTGTTGAAGGCAGATGCTGGTAAGTTGGAACCTCGTACAGAAGTATGCATGTTCGTTGGCTATCCCAGGGGAACGAAGGGTGGATTGTTTTATAGTCCTAAGAGATCAGAGGGTGATCGTTAGCACGAATGCCAGATTTCTAGAGGAAGACTATGTGATGAGCCACAAACCCAAGAGTAAAATTGTTCTGGAGGAGTTAAAAGGGGAATTCACTTCTTTAGTACCACCGGTACAAGAGGATATGCCACATGTCACTGCACCGCGTGTCACAGAGGATACACAGGTGATACCTCATCGTAGTGGGAGGGTTATGAGATAGCCTGATAGATTCATGTTCTTGGGAGAATCTTCTGATTTGGTCCATGGCGAACATGAACCTGATCCCTGGACATATGACGAGGCAATCTAAGATAAAGATGCAGTATCTTGGCAAAGTGCAATGAATGCTGAGATTGAATCTATGGATTCAAATCAGGTCTGGAAGCTAGTAGAACCACCCGATGGTGTAAAAACCATTGGATGCAAGTGGATCTACAAGAGAAAGAGAGGAATAGATGGGAAGGTTGAGACCTTCAAAGCGAGGCTTGTTGCGAAGGGGTATACTCAGAAAGAGGGTATCGATTATGAGGAGACCTTTTTGCTGGTAGCCATGCTTAAGTCTATCCGGATTCTCTTATGCATAACAGCTCATATGGATTATGAGGTGTGGCAGATGGATGTCAAGACAGCTTTCCTTAATGGAAGTCTTGAGGAAAACATCTACATGAAGCAACCAGAGGGATTCATTGCTAAGGGCAAAGAGCATCTTGTATGTAAGCTTAATCGGTCCATTTATGGATTGAAGCAAGCTTCGAGGTCTTGGAACATCCACTTTGATGAGGTGATCTAGTCTTATGGATTTATTCAAAGTCCAGATGAGTCTTGTGTATACAAGAGATGTGACGGAAACGTAGTGATATTTCTTGTACTATACGTAGATGACATTTTGTTGATTGACAACAATATCAAGGTGTTATCAGACGTAAGGGTATGGTTGTCCAAACAGTTTGATATAAAGGACTTGGGAGAGGTGGGACACATCCTTGGGATCAAGGTTATAAGGGATCGCAGGAAAAGGATATTGTGCTTATCCCAAGCTTCATACATAGACACGATTATGGAGCGTTTTAGCATGCAGAACTCCAAGAAGGGTTTTCTACCTTTCAGGCATGGAGTTCCTTTATCTAAGGAGATGTGTCCTAGATCATCTGAGGAGATAGAGGAGATAAAGGTGGTTCCTTATGCTTCGGCAGTAGGAGACCTCATGTATGCGATGCTCTGTACAAGACCAGATATCTGCTTTGTCGTGGGCATGGTCAGCAGATATCAGAGTAATCCAGGACAGGGACATTGGACTGCGGTAAAGCATACATTGAAGTACCTGAGAAGGACTAGGGATTATATGCTGGTTTACCGGGCAGACCAATTACTCCCTGTGGGTTACATGGATTTCGACTTCCAATCTGATAGGGATAACAGTAAGTCTACCTCAGGTTTTGTGTTTACTTTGGGAGGTGGAGCCATTGTATGGAGGAGTGTCAAGTAGAAGTGCGTGGCGGACTCCACCATGGAAGCTGAGTATGTGGCGGCCTCTAAGGCGGCCAAAGAAGCTGTATGGCTCAGGAACTTCCTGATGGACTTGGATGTGATTCCTGGTTTACCCAGAACTATCACAATTTATTGTGAAAATAGTGGTGCAGTTGCAAACTCGAAGGAACCACGAGCCCATAAGGCTAGTAAACACATAGATCGCAAGTACCACCTGATACGAGAAATCGTAAAGAGAGGAGAAGTTGTTGTGTCCAAGATTACATCATAGGATAACCTGGCAGATTCTTTCACTAATGCCCTTCCGGCGAGAGCTTTTGATAGGCATGTGGAGGGAATGGGGATCAGATGTATGACACTTTGAGGACAACATAGTCTTTTAGTATAAGTGGGAGATTGTAGGGATGTATACTGAAAAGTCTATCTTTTATATGAACATCTTTATTTTGGAATAAGAATCACATGATCATTGTTTGCATATTTTTATGGTTATGCAATATTGTCTAATACTTTACATTGTAGATAACATGGTGTGTGGTGTCACACAGGAGACCATATTATCGACCCCTTGAAAAGTATAAGCAAAGGCTCACAACCGAGATGACTTTGGACAAACCATCGGAATGGTTGTAGTGTGATTTGGTATTGATTTGTCTTGACCATAGAATCACACTAGTGCACTTTGTGTGTATTGAGTAGGACCGACTTAGAGGTGATTCGATTTATTGCTGACTACATAATCGAATCAGACCTCAGATATTATTTAATACATGCTCTTAATCCCGATATAATAACGGACACATATACTTAGTACTCATCTCTTTGATTTACCAATGGGCGAGATTTATAGATTAAATCGATAGGCTCGGTAAGTTGGGAGATGATATTATTTATATGGTGTGCCGTTGATTATAGGAGGAAACTGTATCCTATATATATTAGGATGATGATGTCCCCTTGAGGAGCTCATAAGGTTCATCATGTAAACCCTGCAGGTGGACTTGGTCCGGCATGATAAAAAGGTTGAGTGGTACTACTCAAGGAGTTAGATGTTGATTAATTAATGGTCAGTAAATTAATTAATCGACAGACATTCGAGATCTTAAACACGGGGAGAAAATGTACAAATAATATATAGAGCCCATATTATCATATGGGGGTTGGTGAGGTAGATCAATGATGAACCTTTAGTGGATTGGATCATCATTAGTGGATCGGACTTTATGTGGGCTTGATCCATGGGTGACCAAGACCCAACTCCTCCTCATGGTCCCTAATGTAGCCTATTAACACCTCATGATGCTTAGATCCAATGGATAGAAACAAAAGTCTAAGATCCATTGGGAGAAATTAAATCTCTAAGATCCGACGGTTGAGATTAAATCTCTAGATCCGACGGTTGAGATTAAATCCCTAGAACCAATGGAGGAGATTAATTCATGACTTATCCCTAACTCTATAAAAGGGTGTCAAGGGGTTGGCGTGAACTATTATTGAAGAGAGCAAGGCTTGGGCGGCAAGATAAGGGAATCCTAGTTGAGATAGGATTAGGATTAGGGTTAGGGTTTGGAGGCTAGGGCGACACCAAATAAGGCAAGGTTTCCTTTCTTCTTCCTTGTCTTGTGGACAATGTCCAACAGGTTCCAGGCCCTTCCCAGCTCTTAGCCGGCACCCAAAAGCTCCCTTCTCCCTCTCCTTAGGTGCTGGAATGAAGATATAGGGTTTCCCTTGGTGTCTTGGTTGTTTTCCACCATCTTCTCCTTCATCTAGTTGGCCGGCGGCAAGGAAAGCTTTAGTTCCTTGTTGGTTGTTTCTAGTGAAGAGAAAAACCTTGTTTCTATTCTTCCTCTTGCTTTGGAAGAGCAAGGAAGGAAGATTTGCGATCTAGGAACTTTGACTTTTGGTGGATCGTCGCCCACACGACGTCCAAAAGGAGGAAGGTCATACGTTAGAAGATCGAGAGGTATACCTATTCTACTTTCTTCTTTTATTTGTTGCTTGTTTTTGTTTTTCAATTATAAGCATGTTATAAATCTGTAAATGGCTAAATAATACTTGGATCCCAAGCATAAACACAAAAACTGGCGATCCGGACATCGTCTATTCCGCGACTAGTCGTATAATAGAGGATGGTCGCTTGAACAACTAGTTTGTTCAAGTGACCTCTCTAAACGAATAGCACGATGATGACTTGGTGGTTTGGGCAATCCCTTTTGTCTATGATTAAATTTTTTTTTAATCCGGGGACATCGAAGGGATCACCATGGTCAAGCTACTGAGGTGAAGTGGGAAGCGAAGTTTCCCCTCACGGACTCGATAAGCAAAACCCTTCAGGTAGCAGTGGAATCGTGTCATTGTTGTCGCTCGATCGTAGCCAGATCTCGACCAAATCGCAGTAAGATCCCAACCGGATCGCAGTCACAACGGAGGATGCAGATCGACCTCGGGGTTGCGACGAAAGCTCACGACTGTGGCAATGGAGGAGGAACTGCTTGTGCGTGACTCGCGATATACTACCCAATCCCCTCATCATGCCGATTGCCATTTGCATTATAGCCTAACCCCTAAATCTAGTTGGGTCGCTTGCGTCGTCCCTCTTGCCACGATCCGTCGCGATCCGTCGCGATGCACAGTAATTGAGAATTAGGAATGGGCAGGAATCACGCCATTGTCATCGGTAGAAGTGGAATCGTGCCATCGCTGTCGCTCGATCGTCGTCAGATCCCAATTGGATCACAGTCAAAGTATAGGACGTGGATCGACCTCGGGGTTGTGGAAGCTCATGACCGCAATAGTGGCGGAGGAACTGCCCGTGCCTCTGCCATCCGACAGTCGTCGCCCCCCTCCCAGCCCTCGTTGCGTGCCTTTATTGTCCCCGCTTGATACTGTACATTCTTAGTTACTATGCATATCACACACACTCGTGCAAGGTAAGTCACATAGAATATCAGTGTTGGGGATCGTTTGGTGCGCTAGAGGGGAGTGAATAGCATTGATCAATTTAGTTCGATTGCGTTAGCGTGTTCGTGTCTCTATAAAACATTAGCACAATGGAATATACAAAAATAATAGAAATGAATAAAGACACAAACACAACACTAAGTTTTACGTGGTTTGGAACCTACGGTTCCTACTCCACGGTCGAACCCTAGTGATCTACATTCATTAAAACCTTTCCTTCTCGGTATGACACCGGAGGTAGAGAAACTCCTTACAAGAGCTCACAATGCAAATACAATAAGTATACAATGCAATAAGTAAATACAAGTAAAGAAATATTTTACACAATAAATCTTTGCTTGAGCGCTCTTTTGGTTGTTTTGTATGGTTTTCGAAGACTTGAAATGCAACAACACTTCGTCTCAAAATTGCCCAAGAACCAGCTCTGAAATCCTTCATCGCGATCTCCTTTTAAAGCATTTACTCGGGCTGATTTTTGCCCAGTAGTCGACTGTCCACTTATTCGTTGTCTCACAACGGACTAATCCACATCAGAAAATGTCCGATCAATCAATTGTCCTAACCTAGCAGTCGACTGCCATAGCCACTAGTCGACTGCCATGGGTCAACAGTCGACTCCAAAATATTATGTGCCCCTGTCCACTTAAGGACAATCGACTTCTCAACCCTAACAGTCGACTACTAGTGGCCAGTAGACTGCTCAACCCTAGCAGTCGACTGCCATAGCCACAGGTCATCAGTCGAGCATCAGTTGACTACTCGACTGGGTCATAACCCCAATCGACTGGTCGAGTCAACTAAGCCTCCCGAGTGCAGTGCACTCGACCAATCGAATGATCCATAACCCTAGTTGACTGCTAAACCTCAAAATTGAGGTTTACTCCAAGGATGATCCCCTCATACTTGACATTCACCCTAGGCCAAGACCTAAGACTTCAAGTCACCTCCATCAACCTCATGCCCTCAGGGTCTATTTGAGTCCTCCATGGATCCTTCACCGTTTGCACTAGCCTTCAGGTGCTTCTATCAGCTTCGTCATGCCATTAGGTACCCTTAGCCTAGACCTAAACCTTTGAGTCACTTCCATCAGTCGTACGCCCTTGGTTCGAGTCCACGACTCCTCACCCTTAACCCTAGCCTTCAAGTGCTTCTGTTGGCTTTGTCATGCTAACAAGTCTCCTTTGCCAAGAGGTCGCACTACTGAGACTTCCATTACCAAGTCTCCAAATTTGGACTTTCGCCGCTAAGACTACAACCTTGAACTTACATAGTCAAGACTACAACCTTGAACTTACATAGTCAAGACTACATGTCTTTAAACTTTTTCTTTTATCAAGTATCTGTAGGAATGTTGGTGGGCTGCTAGAGGGGGGTGAATAGCCCTCTATCGCAGTATGGTGGAAGTCATTCTTAATTGTCTACAATTAACGTTAGTGCAAGCGGAAATATAAAGCAAAGGCAATTAAGAACAAACAAAAATAAAATCAATGCTAACAAATGATATAACGTGGTTCACGGTCTCGCCGCTAATCTACGGTCCGATTCGTCTCTGGTGAATCACTCTGAAACCAATCCACTATTGGTCTCTCCCTTTATCCCAAGCAAGGTGGAGGTAAACCTTTACACCAATGAGAACACTCCTTTTATAATAGATATGAAAGAAAACTAGGAGAAGGAGTTTAAGCTTTGTGGGGCACTTATTAGGATGTTTAGATCATGAACATTAACCATCTAAAAGCCCCCACCCTCTCTTTTTATAGAGAGGAAGCAAATCTTCCCGTTGGACACTATCAGTCGACTGATGTTGACTCCAACGGCTTCTGACCAGGCTGGATTTGTGGGATCTGTGACCGCTTTCTCCAATAGTCAGATCATCAGTCGACTGATGGTATCATCAGTCGACTGATGTCGACTTCAGTCGAGTGACGACTCGCTTCTGTTCCCGTGCATAGTGCGATCAGTCGACTACTTCCCTTAAGCAGTCGACTGATGTCGACTTGATTCATCAGCCACACGCCAGTCGATTGATGATTAACTTGGAGTCGACTGCCATGTCATGGCAGTCGACTGGTGTCGGAAAATCCCATCCGACACTTAGCCAATTGGCCAAGTTTCACCTAAGCATACAACTCCGTCCTGGGTTACATTCGCTCACTCTCATCCCTTGGAGTCCCTCGCCTTTGAAGTTGTCTTCATCAGACCACGTCCCTCGGATGCGCCAAGCGCACGACTCTGCAGTGCCATCCTTCGCGTCTCACCCTGATGTCTACTTCCTCTGACTTCACTCCAATGCTCCTCGTCCGGTGGTCCCTTGGATGCCCCAAGCGCACGACTTCCACAAAGCTATCCTTTACCGACTCAAGGGCCGAGTCATGAGAGTTGGTGACACTTGCCAAAGCTCCATGTGTGAATTACTAAGTCCTGCAAGACTTCAACGCACATATCAAATCCAATCATCCTAACTTAAACCCTTTGCCACACACATCAAAACCATATCACATGGGTTGATTGGCCTAGTAATCTCCCCCTTTTTAATGTGTAACAATCCGTTTAAGTTAGGTAAACAAATAACAATTAACATAAGCAAGGAAAACATGTAAGTAAAAACATGAGTATAACAACTCCCCCTTAAACATGCAACTCCCCCTTAAGACATGCTAAATTTTCCCTTTTAGCATGATTAACTTAAACCTATCAATTCTCCCCCTTTGACGCCATCAAAAATATTATCCAAATGTTATAATCCAAGGTATCAATTCTAAGGAGGAAAAAATACCAAAAACCAAACAAAAAACCTGATAAAATCAGGTTACTGTGCTCGTTCATAGTACATCAGTCGACTGGTTCAGACTACCAGTCGACTGACACTCAAAGATCAGGATTTTTAATTTTTCAAACCAATTTCAGAAATGCACCAGAAATTCTAGAAAATTTGAAAAATTGTGAAATTTTGAAAACACATTTCTTTTAAAGTCCTTTATTAGTGAAAAATGAGTTTTCATGAAAATTACTTATATTTTCAATGATTTTCCAAAAATCCAAAAGCTTCAAAAACAACAGTATTTTGATCATGTTTGTATCAATTTTGACACCTAGTTGTGTTTTAGATTGTTTCAAAACATGAAGGCACAGATTTTAAAGTAAGAAATGATTTTGAAAACATATGAAATATCCAACCATGATCTTTGGGCAATATGTCTATGAATTAAACATAAGTCTTCCCCATGATTGGTCTATTATTGCTATTTTGATACTTAAAATGACCATCTAAATGCCATAGACATTAGTGGACCATTTATATCATCCTATCATCTCACCCATACTATGTTTTCAATCAAAGTTATCCTTATGGTGAATGTGAGATCTTCCTAAAGGTATTTATGTACTTAACCTTCAAATTCATGCAATTCTACCCATGGTTAAGTATCACTCTAACATACCACATGATCATAAAAACATATATGTATTGATTTCACATTATGATCATGAAACAAATATATCAATCAATTTATAATCATGCATTAGGTATAAAATCATGATAATAATACAAGTATCACCAATAGCATGATCTAAACCCTATTGCCCATGATTATATATTAAATGTCAAGATCATAAATCATGATTGCAAACATATATAACAATTATATTAACTATCATGATTTAAGCATTATTATCAATTTATGGGCACATTATCATCACCCTGTAGGAGATCGTTGGAAGCTAGAGGGGGGGGGTGAATAGCTTGTAATCGTTGCGTAGATGGAATTCGTTCGTGATCGCATCTGCAAAGTGTGTTAGTGCGCAGCGGAATAATAATAATAATAACAATACACAAGACACAATCACAAACACTCAAACACGAGCATATAACATGGTTCGAAACCGAACGGTTCATACTCCACGGATCTAGCTCTAAAGAGCTCTAGTGATGTCAATCACACACCACTATGCAATAACTCCTTCTCGACACAAGTTGGAGGTGGAGAAATCCCTTATAAACTATTCTTACAACAATAAAAAATAGATACAAGTAATCACAATAATGAAATACGATGCAAGTAAAGAAAACTACTTTACAATTGCTCTTTGAATGCTTGATCGCTTAGTTGCTTGAAATGAACTTGGAGACCCTGATTTGCAGCAGCAAATCACTCCAAATACCCTCAAGAACCGCTTACGTTTTCCTCATTCACAAGCTCTATTTAAAGCTTCAACCTGTGCTGGAAATCACCGATCAGTCGACTGCTCAGGACCATCAATCGATTGATGCCATTATTGTCATGAGACAACGACTAGATCCACGCTGGAAAAATCCAACGAATCCATCATCAGTTGACTGATTATAACCATCAGTCGACTGTTCGAGCCTCCACTCGACTACTAACCCCAACAATTGAGTCAGACTCCATTATGTGCCCGAAAAACCGAGCACCAGTCAACTGATCACAAGATCAGTCGACTACTTTCCAATCAGTCGATTGCTAGGCCAATTCTCGCAGTCAAACCCTAGTTGACTCATGCCAGTCGACTGCCACATGGCACCAGTCGATTGGCCTACCTCAAACATGAGGTTTTAACCCAAGTATGGTTCTCCCATACTTGCTAGACCACTCTTAGCCTAGACCTAAGCCTTATAGCCACCTCCGTTAGCCTCACGTCTCTCGGATCCCTCCAAGTCATCCATGACTTGTTCATCTATTGCGCTAGCTTTCAGGTGCTTCCATCAGCTATGTCATGCTAATGGTGTCTACACCGCCAAGACACATTAGACTTACGCTGCCAAGACTCCAATTGGACTTTACGCCGCCAACCATTAGACTTATGCTGCCAAGACTCCCGCTTGGACTTTACGCCGCCAATATCAAACCCCTTGGACTTCTCGAATGCCAAGTCTCAAGCATAGACTTTCCCTTGCCAACCCATGTTAGACTTTCCATGCCAAGACCCATGCTTGGACTTTTCCTTGCCAAGACCCATGCTTGGAATTTTCATGCTAAGACCCATGCTTGGACTTTTCCTTGCCAAGACCCATGCTTGGACTTTCCCATAACAATCACATTGTCATATGTTTTTGTCGAACATTAAAACATCTCTCGAGTCAAGCTTGAGTCCTGGTCAATCATGACCTGAGCCGATTGCACCAACAATCTCCCCCTTTTTGATGTTTGACAAAAACCAATCAAACCATTGAGTTAGAACACTAACTCAAATCCCTTATCAATTATCTCAAAGTGGTAATTTTACCTTCTTCCCCTTTTTGACATACATAAAAAAGGTTATCTCTAAGGAGGTCAAAGTCTCATGTCCCAATGATATCTTACAATCTCTCCTTGGTCCAAGAATACCTAAGATGCCTACCATCTTCCTAGTGATAAGTCCCATATCACTCAAGAGAGCCAATCCTATACACTCTCCCAATTTCCAAATTAGGTATCTCAAAATCCCATTTTCCCCCTCATGAGGAAAAAAATACCATCCATCATCCTATGATGGATACCTCCCCCTAAAGGCTTGCTCCCCCTTGACCATTGCACCAACAATGTCCTTGGGAAGTCCCTAAGCCAATAGGAACTCTAAACCATCAAAAATAAGGTTAGAAATTCAACATTGAACTTTCCAACACCTTAAATTTGATACAAATCCTAAATAGCTCTCCTAGTCCATATCCAATGGATTTTCACTCTTTATAATGCTTCCCAAAGCATATCCTAGGGGTAGGAGTGGTTAGGGACCTTTACCATAGTTGAAATTGAGTTAAACAACCTTATTTTCCTGAAATCAGCCTTGGCAGTCGACTTTATCAGAAATCAGTCGACTGTCGTCTCCATCAGTCGACTGCCACCAAGGGCAGTCAACTGATAATTGAATTTTCCGAATTTCAGTTATCAGAAATGGATTTTGAAAATTCATAAATAATTATACATATATTGAAAAATCACAAAAATTCATACGTATAATACTTATGACCAATGAAATGGGTGAAAAATATTTGAAAATTATTTTACCTATAAAATAGTGAAATTGATACAAAGTTCAAAACCATTGAAATTTTCAATGCTTTGGCCCTACTTTGTATCAACTTCATCAATGGTGATTGCTATCAAAAGATAGACTTCACCAAGGTTTTCTAAATTGATTTTAAAATATTTGTGAAAACCTATATTGGATCATGTTTTTTGGGCTCAATGTACATGACTTGTACACAGGCTTTCCCAATGATCCACAAATGAAATTAGATGAGTTTTAGTTCATCTAGATGCAAAAACTATGCACCTTGAACTTAACTCATATCCTAATATCTCACATGTATCTAGGGTGTATAAATACACATACATGTCAATGTAATGTGAGATGTGGGTTTTGTTCTCCTAATCTAGGGTTTCATGCATTTTCCTAAGACAACACTACTTGATTCCCTTATAAATGAGACTCCAAGTCATACCAAAGTCCTTAAATCAATTTTCATTAATTTAAATGCATTAAGTATGATCATGACATAAATGATAGCATAATAGAGCATGACCAATGATCATGATGTCATGACATATGATATAATCTAAGCATACATGACATTTAACCTAACCCTAAACAAGGTCATGACATTTTAAATGATTAAAAATAGATATGATGTCATGACATGTTATATGACAATCAAAGTATGACATATAAAATGTATAGGCATAATAATACCTAAATTTTAACATTAATTATCATTTGATATAATTAAATATATTTTGCCATATTGTCAATTATTCTCCCAAGTGTGCCAAAAACCCAAAATGACACACAACACCTCTAAACCAAATTTGTGCCAATTTAATTGATTTTTCATAATCTCAAAAATGTATTGGCACATCCTAAAATCTTTTAGGATCATAATGTCAATTCTATTTTCAAGGTATCCATAACCTTGAAAATATCCTAAAATGCCACCTTTACCATGGTTGAGTTAACTACCCACCCAATCAAGGTTGACACACCCTAAACCAATCTAGCATGAATCAATCACGTTCTTAGGAACCCAAAACCTGTTTGAGCTCCTAGGGTTAACTAGGTATTCCTTAGGGATGACCTCCCTAGATACCCTTCTAATGACCCTTCTAGGCTTGTTAGCTTTTCTCATTGTGGTCTTACCTAGGTTGACTCTATGGGTAACTCCCCTTGCAACCTTCTTAGTGGCTACCCTAGGTTTCCTTGAAACCCTAGCCACTAGGCACACACCATGGTCAACTCTAGGGATGACTTCCCTTGTGACCTTGGCTTTCCTAGACATAATTTGTGTTCCATAATCAAATGAAACACTATGATAAGCCATCTTAGGCTTAGGTTTGTGACCCAAACCCTTCTTGCCCTTGGTTGACTTTTCTCTCTTTGGCCCTAGGTGTTGACTCTTGGTCCTAGACTCTTGACTTTGACCATTTGACCCTTTTAGTTGATTTTGCATAATCTTGAGGGTCTTCTCAAGTTTTTCAAGCCTTGACCTCAAGACTTGGTTTTCCAGTTGTAATTGCCTAATTTTAGAATTTTGATTTGGTCTTTGGGCAATGTTCTTCCTAGGCATATGCCTAGTCCATTTGGGATTAAAATCTAGGTGCTCTTGCACCTTTCTAATTGTCTCCCTAGGTAGAATTAGTCTTGAGTTATTTGACCTAGGTTTGTCCTTAGATAAATTGTTTTTACTCCTTATTTTCAAAATGAATATTCTTAGCTCCTAAACAAAAGTACTTGTTCCTATTAGCATACTTTTCATAAATTGCAAGAGAATTAAAATTCCTAGCATGCTTTTGTTTATTAACTAAAGAAGGAGCATTACAATATACCTTAGGGTTTGCCTTAGATGCTCCCCCTACTTGTGAAGCTCCCCTTTGAGTCTTCTTCTCCCCTTTGGGCATTGATTCTGGTAGTGTCCCAGTTGCCGACATTTGAAGCAAATCACTTGCTCCTTGCTTTTGGTTGTTGGGGGACCGACATCCTTGACTTTTGGTGCCGGAGGAGACTTCTTGATCCTTTTAGGACACTTACTCTTGTAGTGCCCAAATTCCCTACACTCAAAACACATAATATTATTTTTTTTTTGAATTGAGGTGTTTGAGTTACCTAAGTCAATGGAGGCCAGAATCAAATTTTGAGCTTCTTCATCTTGATCGGATGTTGAAGCTTCTTCTTGATGTTGCTCTGGTGATCTAATCTCCTCCCCCTCAATCCTAGAGGTGGAGGTCTCCTCTGATTCTACTTCCTCTTCCTCCTTGGATGTTGATGATCTCTCAATCTCTAAGTCCTCACTTCCTTGTGAGGATGATGCATTTGCCTCTTCGGTCCCTTCCTCTTGGACCGGTGATGGAATTTCATGGAGCTTGGCCACTTGGCTCCATAGCTCCTTGGCATCTACATAATTACCTAACATACACAAGATATTGTTAGGTATTAAATAAATTAAAAACTTCATTACCTTATCATTTTTCTCGAAGGCTTGGACTTGCTCTTCGGTCCATCTCTTTTTCTTGAGGAATCCTCCCTTTGGTCCTATTGGATATTCAACTCCTTCCATTAAGATGGATCATTCTTCGAAGTCCTTCATCATTAAGAAGTCTTCGATCCTTGCATTCCATTGTCTAAACCCTTCTTGTCCATAGAAGGTATAAGGGATAGGTGTATTGATATCCCATCCTAGTTGCTCTTGAACTTCCATCTTCACCCTCTAGTGTACTCCCTTAGTTGTTAAACTTGAAGAGCGGCCTCGCTCTGATACCACTTGTAGGAGATCATTGGAAGCTAGAGGGGGGGGGTGAATAGCTTGTAATTGTTGCGTAGATGGAATTCGTTCGTGATCGCATCTATAAAACGTGTTAGTGCACAGCGGAATAATAATAATAATAACAATACACAAGACACAATCACAAACACTCAAACACGAGCATATAATGTGGTTCGGAATCGAACGGTTCCTACTCCACGGATCGAGCTCTAGTGATGCCAATCACACACCACTATGCAATAACTCCTTCTCGACACAAGTCGGAGGTGAAGAAACCCCTTACAAAATATTCTTATAATAATAAGAAATAGATACAAGCAATTACAATAATGAAATACAATACAAGTAAAGAAAACTACTTTACAATTGCTCTTTGAATGCTTGATCGCTTGGTTACTTGAAATGAACTTGGAGACCCTGATTTGCAGCAGCAAATCGCCCTAAATGCCCTCAAGAACCGCTTACGTTTTCCTCCTTCACAAGCTCCATTTAAAGCTTCAACCTATGATGGAAATCGCCGATCAGTCGACTGATGCCACTGCTGTTGTGAGACAACGGCTAGATCCACGCTGGAAAAATCCAACGGATCCATCATTAGTCGACTAATTATGACCATCAGTCGACTGTTCAAGCTTCCACTCTGTAAGGGATCGGATGGCCGGCTAGAGGGGGGTGAATAGCCCTTTTCGTTTGGATGCCGGTATTTGCTCGTCTACAAAACTAATTAGCGCAAGCGGAAGACTAATAAAGACAAGCAAATAGAAATACGAGAAAACAAACGCTAACAAAGAATGTAACGTGGTTCACGGCTACGCCGCTAATCCACGGTCCCCGATTCGTCCTCGGTGAATCACTCCGCTCAACCAATCCACTAAATGGTCTCTCCTTTGCACCAAGCTAGGTGGAGGTAACTTTTACAATCAAGATCACTCTTCTTACAAATAGAATGGAGTAAAAGCGAGTAAGAAGAGTTTAGAGCTTGTGGGGCACTAGGAAGATCACTTGGAGCATAAGCATTAGCCTCTCAAAGGCTCACACCCTCCCTTTTTATAGAGAGGGCTGTTTTCTTCCCGTTGGCCGCCATCAGTCGACTGCCGCCCATGGCAGTCGACTGCCGTCACTACAACGGCCTCCGAACACGTCGGATGCCGACCGTTGTTGTCCAACGGAACTCTTGGCAGTCGACTGATGGACCTCACCAGTTGATCACGACCGTAGTCGATCGTCGGCTCTACGAGCGGTTTTGTGGCTAAAACCCTATTGACTACGATCATTCGCGCCAGCCGATCATTGCTGTCTTGGATCGGCCCGCTAACGATGCGATCGGCTACGCCACAAACCGATCGATCGTATACCGGTCGAGCTACACTCGACTTGGGGCGATCATTGCCATTCCATGGCAGTCGACTGGTGTCGGGAAAACCCATCCGACACTTGGCCAAATGGCCAAGTTTCACCTAAGAGCTACCCCTCCCCGGGTTACAATCGCTCACTCTCATTTCTCGGAGTCCTTCGCCTTCGAAGTTCTCTTCGTTCTCGGCCACGTCCCTCGGCAGCATCAGGCGCACGACTCTGCAATGCTCCTTCGCGTCTCTTGCCTCGAAGTCTACTTCCTCCGGCTTCACTCCAAGCTTCTCGTCCGGCGGTCCCTCGGATGCTCCAAGCGCACGGCTTCCGCAAAGCTATCCTTCACCGACTCAAGGCACGAGTCATGAGATGTGAAACTCACCATGGCTCCATGTGCGAATTACTAAGTCCTGCACGACTTCAACGCACATATCAAATAAACATAACACACTAACTTAAACCCTTTGCCACACCATCAAAACCATATTACGGTAAGAGATTGCCCTAACAATCTCCCCCTTTTTGATGTGTGGCAATCCGTTTAAGTTAGGTAAAAACATTTGATATAAATTCTAAGGGTAAGAAAGCATGTAAAGATAAACATGATATAACAACATGCTACTCCCCCTTAATCCATGAAACTTTCTATAAAAATTTTCTCCCCCTATCATATATTTCTCCCCCTTTTATAATTAACTTAAACATAATATTTTCTCCCCCTTTGACACCATCAAAAAGATTATCACTAAGTTATAAGCTTATGACATCAAGTATAATGGAGGGAAAATATGACAAGTTATAAAATTGGGTACCACTTGTTGGTTTACAAACTGAAATCGGCCTTCATTATTCTGATTTACAGGCCACTAGTCGACTGCTATCAGTATGACAGTCGACTGGCACAAAAGAATCCGAATTTCTGATTTTCTGGATGAATTTCAGAAATGCATTAAAAATTCCAGAAAATTCTAAAAATCATGAAATTTGGGGAACATATTTCTTTTAAGTATATCTATCAATGAAAAATAGTTTTTCATGAAAACTCATCATATTTTCTTGTTTTTGCCAAAAATCCAAAAACTCTAAAAACCACTAGGTTTTTGATCATTCTAGTATCAAGTTAGCTACCTAATTTTGCATCCAATTGTTTCAAAACATGAATACATGTATTTTAAGGTAAGAAATTGTTTTGAAAACATTAGAAATATCCAACCATGATCTTTGGGCAATATGTCTATTAATTAAACATAAGCCTTCCCCATGATTGGTCTATTATTGATATTTTGATACTTTAAATGACCATCTAAATGCCATAGGCATTAGTGGACATTTGTATCATCCTAACATCTCACCCATGCTAAGTTTGCAATCAAGTTAGCCTATAGTGAGTGTGAGATGCATCCTAGGGGGTATTTGTATATACTTAACCATTAAATTTATGCAATTCTATCAAGGTTAAGTATCAATCTAACAACCTACATGATCATAATGACATATATGATTTAATTTGACATTATGATCATGAAATACATGTTTTCATCAAATTATAGCCATGCATTAGGTATTATATAATGATAATAACAAAATATTACCTAAAGCATGATTTAAACATATTTCTCATGATAATGTGCCCAATATCAAAATCATAAATCATGATTACACATATGCATAGAAATTACATTAATCATCATGATTTAAGCATTATTACCTATTTATGGGCACGTTATCATCACCCAACACTATCTAAAAAATGTTGTCCCGTCATCCTAAGTCAACCAAAATATGATATAGGTCAAGTTCATATGGTTGACTACCCTAGGGGTTTTCTAACCCTTAAGGATGGATTTTGGAACCCAAAATAGATTTTTGCCTATGGGGTTCACTAGAAATTCTTTGGGGATCCATTTCTTAGCTATTACTTTGTTTTTGTCTTGTCCCCTAGCAATTAGGCATTTATAGGCCTTCTCATTTTTCTTCTCTCTATATCCTAGGCCTTTTTTGTTGAAGCTAGCCCTTTGGCTCCCTATGATCATATTCAAAGTGTTGGAGCCAATTGTGAATTTTCCTAGGGCTTTTGTTAAATAATCTACTTTTTCCCTTAAGGCCCTATTTTCATTTATACATGCATCACTAACATCTAAAGGCACATAATTATCATGTGAGCATGCATCATCATGGCAAGAAGAGGTATCATTATTATTTAAGCATGCATTTTCTAACTTATTTTCTAAGTCCTTAATTTGTTCAAGCATGCATTTATTTTTCTTCTTTGCTCTAAACAAATCCCTAGTTAAACTAGAAATCATAGAAACTATTTTACTAGGAGAGGCTTTCGTTACCATAGTTTCCATGTCCTCTTCTTCTTCTTCGGATGAGGAGGATGTAGAAGCTCCCCCTTCACTTGAGCTCTCCCCTCTTGAGCTTGATCCTTCATTTTCGGAGGAGGAGCAATCCAAATCATCAAAGGCCATCAAGGCCAAATTGGCGACAAAGGCATTCTCCTCATCCGATGATGAGGAGGAGGATGAGGAAGGATCATCCCATGTCTTGGCCTTGAATGCTTTGGCCTTCCCTTTTTCTTTTGCCTTCTTCTCCTCTTCCTTCTTTTTCTTGCTCCCCTTTTTCTTCTTCTTTTCTTCTTTCTTTTTCCTCTCTTCCTTGCTCTTGTTTAGGAGGGGACAATTATCCCTTATGTGTCGCTCTCCTTGGCAATTGTAGCATATCACCTTCCCCCTTGGTCTTCTATTCCTATCATTAGATTGATCAAATCTAAAATTCTTAAATGCACGTCTTACCTTCCTTACCATGTAGGCTTCTTCCGTGCTATCCATGGAGGAGGAAGACGCTTCATCATCGGAGGAGGAGGGGATTTCCATCTTCTTCTTCCCCTTGTTTGCCATCAAGGCTACTCCTCTTGAGGATTGAATTCTAGGCTCCTCTTGTATTCCTTCAAGCCTAGTTTCGTGGAGCTCCATTGTTGAAAAGAACTCCTCCAAAGTGCTCACTTCTAAATTCTTGGAGATGTAGAAGGAGTCCACCATGGAGCTCCACTTAGAGGACCGGGGAAAGGCATCTATAGCCTTCATGAGCATGTCCCGGTTTGATAGCTTCTCACCTACACTTGTTAGCCCAATTAAAATTTCTTTAAACCTAGAGTGTAGTGAGGTTACCTTTTCTCCCTTTTCTAATTTTATGTTGGATAGTTGGGAGCGGAGGAGGTCTCTTCTTGCAAGCTTGGCCTCCGAGGTGCCTTCATGAAGCTCTACAAGCTTCTCCCACATCTCTTTGGCGCTAGTGCATTCTCCGATCCGGTTGATCTCTTGTTGAGGGAGCACATTGAGAAGGTGATGTTTTGCCTTTGAGTTTGCAAGGTGCTCCTCTCTTTGTTTCTTATTCCACCTTGACTTCTCTATTGGCTCACCCCTTTCATCCCTAGGCAACTCGAAACCATTTTCCATTATAAGCATAATATCGAAATCGGTTTCGAAGAATACCTCCATTCTCTTTTTCCACCAAGAGAATTCGCCGTCGAACTTCGGTGGGTGAATGTTGGAGCCGGCCATTTTAAATGTTGCTTGTTGTGGCGGTTAGTCCTTGACAAGCTTTCCTTGGCTCTGATACCACTTGTAAGGGATCGGATGGCCGGCTAGAGGGGGGTGAATAGCCCTTTTCGTTTGGATGCCGGTATTTGCTCGTCTACAAAACTAATTAGCGCAAGCGGAAGACTAATAAAGACAAGCAAATAGAAATACGAGAAAACAAACGCTAACAAAGAATGTAACGTGGTTCATGGCTACGCCGCTAATCCACGGTCTCCGATTCATCCTCGGTGAATCACTCCGCTCAACCAATCCACTAAATGGTCTCTCCTTTGCACCAAGCTAGGTGGAGGTAACCTTTACAATCAAGATCACTCTTCTTACAAATAGAATGGAGTAAAAGCGAGTAAGAAGAGTTTAGAGCTTGTGGGGCACTAGGAAGATCACTTGGAGCATAAGCATTAGTCTCTCAAAGGCTCACACCCTCCCTTTTTATAGAGAGAGCTGTTTTCTTCCCGTTAGCGCCATCGATCATTGCGCCATAGCGATCATCGGCTGCCGTCCTCTGCGACCTCCGAACACGCGTCGGATCCGGCCGTTGTTGTCCAGAGAACTCTTAGCGATCGGTGATGGTCCTCACCCGATCATTGCTAACCCCGTAATCGTATCGATCGGCTACAGCGATTTGTGGCCAAAACCCTATTGACGATCATTGCGCCTTCATCTGCTAATCTTAGCGATCGGCCCTTAGCGTATGGCGATCATTCGCTCGCCGCAAACCTCGATCGTATACGGTCGAGCTACACTCGACTCGGAAGCGATCGCCATTCCATGGCGGATCGGGTGTCGAAAAACCCATCGACACTTGGCCAAATGGCGATTTCACCTAAACTACCCCTCCCGGGTTACAATCGCTCACTCTCATTTCTCGGAGTCGCCGCCTTCGAAGTTCTCTTCGTTCTCGGCCACGTCCCTCGGCAGCATCAGGCGCACGGCTCTGCAATGCTCCTTCGCGTCTCTTGCCTCGAAGTCTACTTCCTCCGGCTTCACTCCAAGCTTCTCGTCTGGCGGTCCCTCGGATGCTCCAAGCGCACGGCTTCCGCAAAGCTATCCTTCACCGACTCAAGGCACGAGTCATGAGATGTGAAACTCACCATGCCTCCATGTGCGAATTACTAAGTCCTGCACGACTTCAACGCACATATCAAATAAACATAACACACTAACTTAAACCCTTTGCCACACCATCAAAATCATATTACGGCAAGAGATTGCCCTAACACACTCGACTACTAACCCCAGCAGTCGAGTCAGACTTCATTCTGTCCCCGAAAAACCAAGCACTAGTCGACTGATCACAAGATCAGTCGACTGCTTGTCAATCAATCGACTGCCCTCCTCTGGCAGTTGACTGCTAGGCCAATTCTCGCAGTCAAATCCTAGTTTACTCATGCCAGTCGACTGCCACATGACACCAGTCGACTCACACACCTCAAACATGAGGTTTTAACCCAAGTATGGTTCCCCCATACTTGCTAGACCACCCTTAGCCTAGACCTAAGCCTTCTAGCCACCTCCGTCAGCCTCACGCCTTTCGGATCCCTCCAAGTCATCCATGACTTGTTCATCCATTGCGCTAGCCTTCAGGTGCTTCCATCGGCTATGTCATGCTAACGGTGTCTACACCAGCAAGACACATTGGACTCCACTTGGAATTTACGCCGCCAAGACTTTGCTTGGACTTTACGCCGCCAACCATTGGACTTATGCTACCAAGACTCCTGCTTGGACTTTACGCCACCAATATCAAACCCCTTGGACTTCTCGAATGCCAAGACTCAAGCTTGGACTTTCCCTTGCCAACCCATGTTGGACTTTCCATGCCAAGACCCATGCTTGGACTTTTCCTTGCTAAGACCCATGCTTGGACTTTTCATGCTAAGACCCATGCTTGGACTTTTCCTTGCCAAGACCCATGCTTGGACTTTCCCATAACAATCACATTGTCATATGTTTTTATCGAACATCAAAACATCTCTCGAGTCAAGCTCGAGTCCTGGTCAATCGTGACTTGGACCGATTACACCAACACACCCAACACTATTCCAAAAATTAAATCCCGCCATCTTAAGTCAACCAAATAATATGATATAAGTAAAATCCTTATGGTTGACTATCCTAGGGGTTTCCTAACCCTTAAGGATGGATTTAGGAACCCAATACAAGTTCTTTTCTATGGGGTTCACTAAATATTCCTTAGGGGTCCATTTTCTAGCAATTATCTTGTTCTTGGCTTAACCCCGAGCAATTAAATATTTATAGGCCTTTTCATTTGTCTTTCCCTTATAACCTAGGCCTTTTCTATTGAAGCTTGCCCTTTGGCTCCCTATAATCATATTAAGGGTGTTGGAGCAAATTGTAAATTTTTCTAGGGCCTTGATTAAATGGTCTACCTTTTCCCTTAACATTATATTTTCCTCAATACATGCATCATTAACATTGAGAGGAATGTAGTTATCATGTGAGCATGCATCATCATGACTAGCATTTTAACATGCTTTTTCTAATTTATTTTCTAAGGCCTTAATTTGATCTAGCATGCTCTTATTTTTCTTTTTGGCCCTAAACAAATCCCTAGTTAAGCTAAAAATCATGGAAACTATTTTCTTAGTAGTTAGATTCGTTACCATAGTTTCCATGTCTTCTTCTTCGGATTCGGATGATGATGAGCCTCCCCCTTCACTAGAGCTCTCCTCACTTGTGCTTGATCTTTCTTGCTCGGAGGAGGAGGTGGAGTCTAGATCATCAAACGCCATCAACGCAAGGTTTGTGACAAAAACATTTTCTTCCTCCGATGATGATGATGAGGAAGGATCATCCCATGTCCTTGCTTTTAGTGCCTTGACCTTCTTTTCTTCTTCCTTTTTCTTGCTCCCCTTTTTCTTTTCTTCTTTTCTCCTCCTTTCTTCTTTGCTCTTGTTCAAGAGGGGACAATCATCTCTTATATGTCCCTCTTGTTGGCAATTATAACAAATGATTTTCCTCTTGTGCCTTCTCTTATCATAAGATTTGTTAAATTTTAAATTTCTTAAAGCGCACCTTACCTTCCTTACCATATAAGCATCTTCATTACTATTCATGGAGGATGAGGAGAATGCTTCATCGGATGAGGAGGGAGTCTCTATCTTCTTCTTCTTCCCCTTGTTGGCCACTAAGGCTACTCCTCTTGATGGCTTGATGCTTGATTCTTCCATTACTCCCTCAAGCCTTGTTTCGTGGAGCTCCATGGTTGAGAAGAACTCCTCTAAGGTGCTCACTTCTAGGTTCTTCGACATGTAGAAAGAGTCCACCATTGAGCTCCATTTCGATGACCGGGGAAAAGCGTCGATTGCTTTCATAAGCATATCCCGGTTCGAAAGTTTTTCTCCTACACTTGTTAGCCCAATTAAAATTTCTTTAAAATGAGAGTGTAATGAGGTTACCTTTTCTCCCTTTTCAAGTTTGATATTTGTTAGTTGGGAGCGGAGGAGGTCTCTCCTTGCAAGCTTGGCCTCCGAGGTACCTTCATGAAGCTCTACTAGCTTCTCCCACATCTCTTTAGCACTTGCACACTCTCAAATCCGGTTGATCTCTTGTTGTTGGAGTACGTTGTACAAGTGATGCTTGGCCTTCGAATTTGCCAAGTACTCCTCTCTTTGTCTCTTTGTCCATCTTGTCTTTTCTATTTGCTCCCCATATTCATCCCTAGGTATCTCGAAACCAGTTTCCATTATCAATAAAATTTCTAAGTCGGTTTCGAAGAATACCTCCATTCTCTTCTTCCACCAAGAGAATTCTCCTTCAAACTTTGGTGGGTGAATGTTGGAGCCGACCATCCTTGATTGTGCTTGTTGCGGCGGTTAGTCATCGACAAGCTTCCTTGGCTCTGATACCACTTGTAGGAACGTTGGTGGCCGGCTAGAGGGGGGGGGGGTGAATAGCCCTCTATCGTCGTATGGTAGAAGTCATTCTTAATCGTCAACAATTAACATTAGCGCAAGTGGAAATATAAAGCAAAGACAATTAAGAACAAACAAAAACAAAATCAATGCTAACAAATGATATAACGTGGTTCATGGTCTCGCCACTAATCCACGGTCCGATTCGTCTCCGGTGAATCACTCCGAAACCAATCCACTATTGGTCTCTCCCTTTAGCCCAAGCAAGGTGGAGGTAAACCTTTACACTAATGAGAACACTCCTTCTTTTACAATAGATATGAAAGAAAACTAGGAGAAGGAGTTTAAGCTTTGTGGGACACTTAGTAGGATGTTTAGAGCATGAACATTAACCATCTAAAAGCCCCCACCCTCTCTTTTTATAGAGAGGAAGCAAATCTTCCCATTGGACACTATCAGTCGACTGATGTCGACTCTAACGACTTCTGACCAGGCCAAATTCGTGGGATCCGCAGCCACTTTATCCAACAGTCAAATCATCAGTAGATCAGTCGACTGCTTCCCTTAAGCAGTCGATTGATGTCGACTTGATTCATCAACCACACACCAGTCGATTGACGATCGACTTGGATTAGTCGACTGCCATGTCATGGCAGTCGACTGGTGTCAGGAAATCCCATCCGACACTTAGCCAATTGGCCAAGTTTCACCTAAGCGTACTACCCCATCCCGGGTTACATTCGCTCACTCTCATCCCTTAGAGTCCCTCGCCTTTGAAGTTGTCTTCGTCCGGCCACGTCCCTCGGATACGCCAAGTGCACGGCTCTGCAGCGCCATCCTTCGAGTCTCGCCCTGAAGTCTACTTCCTCTGGCTTCACTCCAATGCTCCTCGTCCGGCGGTCCCTCGGATGCCCCAAGCGCATGGCTTTCGCAAAGCTATCCTTCACCGACTCAAGGACCGATTCATGAGAGTTAGTGACACTTGTCAAAGCTCCATGTGCGAATTACTAAGTCCTGCAAGACTCCAACACACATATCAAATCCAATCATCCTAACTTAAACCTTTTGCCACACGTAGCAAAACCATATCACATGGGTTGATTTCCCTAACAATATCCATACTTGGACTTTCTCCGCCAAGATAACATATTTGGACTTGCACGACCAAGACTACACCCTTGGATTTTTTCCTTTTTCAAATATCTATATTTGAACTTTCCCTTGCCAAGACTCCACCCTTGAACTTTTCCTTGTCAAGTATCCATACTTGAACTTCTCTATTGCCAAGAATCCAATCTTGGACATCCCTTGCCAAGTAAGTATCCATACTTAGACTTCTTCATTATCAAGAATCTAATCTTGAACTTCCACTCGAGTTTCACTCGAGCTTGGTCAACCTTGACTTGAGGATAATTGCTCCAACAATCTTTCTCATGGCAATCTCCTTCATATAACCTTGGATATCTCAATAATCCACTAGTCATATGGTCAACATATGGTCAAATCCATTGTCAAATATCAAAATCCTACTCGAGTCTCACTCGAGTCTGGTCAATCATGACTTGGGCCGATTATACCAACAATCTCTCCCTTTTCGATGTTTGACAATACCTTTAAGTTAGGCTAACCCATAAGCCCAACTTGACTCTTCTTCTCCCAATGAATAATGAATATTTATCTAACTTAAACCTTTCATTTCTCCCCCTTTTGCATACATCAAAAAGTCTACCAAGATTTTCAATGTCTCATCTACCAATGAGATCATTCATTCTCTCCCTTGGTCCAAAATTATTATCAATGCCTTCATTCCAATGAAAGAAAATTCTTTCATTCTCCCCCTTTTTAACATCCGTCATCCCTTGATGGACAAACTCCCCTTAAAGGCTTGCTCCCCCTTGACTATTACACCAACAATGTCCTTGGAGAGTTCCTAAGCTTATAGGAAATCTAAACCATAAAAAATAAGGATAAAAGTTCAAACTTGAACTTTAACTTCGCTTAAACTTTGATCTTCACTCTAATCAAATCTCCAATTCATTTTCAATGAACATTTTCCCCTTCTAATGCTTCTCTAAGCATATCATAGGATTAGGAGTAGTTAGGGTATATAGGAGTGCTGCTAAATAGCTAAACAACCCTTGTTCAACCAAAATCAGACACAACAGTCGACTCTGTGAGTGACTAGTTGACTATCACTCTCACCAGTCGACTACCTGCATGCAACAGTCGACTGGAATTTGATTTTCAAAAATCAGACTTTTCAGACAAATTTTAAAAAAGCATAAGTAATTATACATTATTCGAAAAATCTTAAAATTTTATATGTACATTACTTATGTCAAGTACAATGGTGAAAAATAGTTTTATATTAAAATACCCATTAATTTCAAAGAATGATATAAAGTTCAAAAACATCGAAACTTTCAATGTTTTGCCTAACTTTGTGTCAATCTTATCAATGATGATTGCTATCAAAAGATAGGCTTCACCAAAGTTTTCTAAAATGATTTTAAAATATTTTTCAAAATATATTTTCAATCATGGTCTATGGGCTAGATGTATATGACTTGTACATTAGCTTCCTCATGATTTATCAAATGCTTAAAGGAGTTTAAGTTCATTTTAATGTACCATATAAACACATTGAACTTAACTCATTTTTCTAACATCTCACATGTGTCTAGGGTGTTTCAATATACACACATGTCTACCTTACGGTCTTTGTGAGATGTAATTTTGTTTTTCCCTAAATATAAAGATTCATACATTATATCTAGGTATATCCATTTGATTCCTTTATCTAGAACATCAAATAATGCTACTTGTCCTTAAATTCAATTTTAATGCATGAATATGATCATGACATAAATGATTTGTATAATTAAAAATATTTTCCCATGATACATGATGTCATGACATAATAGAAATAAACCTAAGTGTTATCATGACATTTATCCCTATAAGTACTATCATGATATTTTAAATGATCATATGAAGCACGATGTCATGATATGGTATATGACAAACAAAGTATGATAAATTTTATAATATCAAGGTATAAAATTAAATACCTAAGTATTAAGCTTAATTTCTATTTTCTAGGATTATATTCAATTTTCCATAATGATCAACTCCCTTAAGTGTGCCAAAGCCCCAATTTGGCACACCCTTGACTCTAACATATTTTTGCCAATTTTAATCAATTTTCAATCTTCTATTAAATCCATTGACACATCCTAAAATTTTTTAGGACCATATTTCTTATCTCGTTTCTAAGGTATCACATTACCTTGAAAATATCCTAAAGTATCATCTCTACCATTGTTAGGTTACCTACCCATCCATTTAAGATTGATATACCTTAAACCCATCTAGTGTGAAGGGATCATGCTCCTAGGAACCCAAAATCTGTTGGAGCTCCTTGGGTTTACAAGGTACTCACTAAGGATTACTTCCCTTAGTACTTTTCTAATGACCCTCCTAGGCTTGGAAGCCTTGGTCATTTTGATCTCATCTAGGTTAACTCTAGGAATTGCCTCCCTTGTAACCTCTCTAATAACTTTCTTAGGCTTGGAAGCTTAAGTCATTTGAGTCCTTTCACGGTCAAATCTAAGGATGACTTCCCTTGTGACCTTGATATTGATAGGACCGGTAACTACACAAGAGAGGGGGGGGTGTATGTTTTTTTTTAAATTTTCAAATCCAAAGACACAGCGGAAAATTCAAAGACAACCTGATCACACACAGAGCACAACAAACACATCACCCAATACACAACACGACGCAGTCGATTTTACTTGGTTCACAACTCTCTTCTAGAGCTATCAGTCCAAGGCCTATCTCTATCTTTTCTCCTTTTTGAAGAATTCTTCAAAGGTGGAGAAACCTCTTAAATCAACTTACAACTTTCAGACTCTCTAGATATGAAATTAATATAGGAATCTGAATGAACTGATAAGCAATATCTAAACACAGAACCTTGACAGATATGCAATTCTAGACAATCACAAATAGAAAGCAGTGAAACAAATCCAACAAACGAAACCTTTAACCTTTACAGCTGAGACGAAGAAGTAGCGAGATGGTCATGAGTGCAACAATGGTCCTAGCCGTCCAGGTTGACAGAACACCAGCTGAGCAGAAAGTTTACAACAACAGGAGCAATGGGACCGACTCTCCTCAGGCGAGCAATCGACCATGAGCAAGAAACCCAGATGTAGAATCGTTGTCAATGAATTAGCAATAAGAAGAAGAACCAAAGCGTTGTGAGAAAATTGCCTAAAGCAGCAGAGCTAGGGCTTTTTCCGTTATCTACCGAACACAACTCCACGCCATTTTGTTTCTGCGCAAACCCTAATCCCATGATCCTTGGTTTTCTCTCCAACTACCAAATCACACGCACTCCTTGAAGCTTAGAAAATGTCCTCAATTTAAGGTGTTTCGTCAGCCATTCGAGCGAGAACCCATAAAAGTTAGACACGCAGAGAAACAAATAGAATTTCCTCACCAGAATTGCGAACTTGCTTCCCACCAGTCGAGGTGCCAATCGAGCGCGCCTTGCGTCTATGCGTTTCTACAAAGGGCTAGTCGAGGCGCCACCTCAACTGCATAGGTCGAAACATAGATTTGTTCTACTGCAATTGAGGTGTCATTGAGCTGGCCTCACTTTGGTCCGCAACTACTCAAGACTAGTCAAGGCGCCACCTCGACTACACCAGTTAAATCCGTTAAGATTCACAAGATTGTCCTACTTTAGTTGAGGCATTGGGTGGGTGAGGCTTGCGCCTGTATCCTTCAGTTCAGAATCAGTCTAGGTGCCGCCTCGACTATGACTCGTTCTGCAGCAGTCGAGCTTCGACTCCCACCGCTGATCGCTACACAAGATCAGTCGAGGTGCCACCTCGACTGTTCCAGAGCAATCGAGGCATCGACTCGACTGTACCTTGCCAATGACAAGTTTCTCCACCTGATGAATGCAGTAAGGACAACAATTGAGGTGTCAACTCAGTGCTGTCCTTAAGACCCATTGTTTCAGTCAGCTCTAAGATTGAAACACGCCTAGTAAAGACTCTACCACGAGACCCTTTACTTGCCAAGAATCTAACCATCAACCATTCTTGGACTTTTCACCTTGCCACTCCCATAAGGAATTTCTCTAATGCCAAGGAATCACCCCTCTTGAACTTTTCACCTTGTACCCCCACAAGGAATTTTGAGCTCACAAGGAATTAACCATCTTGGACTTTTCACCTTGCACCCCCGCAAGGAATTTCCAACTGTCAAGTAATTAACCATTTTGGACTTTTCACCAAAGTCCACCCTTGGATTTCTCACTTGCCAAGGAATTAACCATCTTAGACTTTTCACTAAGGTTCACCCTTGTATTTCTCACATGCTAAGGAATTAACCATCTTGGACTTTTCACCAAGGTCCACCCTTGGATTTCTCACACTTACTTAAACCTTTGTCAAACACCAAAACATAACTTGGAGCTTTCAGCTCCAATAGTCTCCCCCTTTTTGATGTTTGACAACCATTTAAGTTTAGGTCACATATCAAGGAAGTGACAATATAAATCAGATAGACCCAATCAAGTCAGACTATAAATCAAATCAACGCAGGTCCACCCTACATTAGTCAACCTAAACTATAAACACTCTCTCCTCCCCCTTTGGCAAACATCGAAAAGGATTTCGTAATCAAGAATACTAGATCAGACCACCATATATCAAACGTATTTGGTCAGATTATAGTAAATCATATATCAATCAAGGTTACAGATAGACACTTAAAATCCTCCCCCTTCTTCATTTTTAGTTTTAGGTTTTGACACCACCTCCCTCTTCGACTCATTTTATTGTAAGTTTACTAATGTTCAAGCTTTCTCAAGCCTTCTCTAGTGTTAGAGGTGGTATGCAATCCAAAGATAGTCCAGTTGAGCCTCTGGTTGAGGCTTCAGGCTTTTGGAGGTGTGCAGTCGAGTGCCCAGTCGAGGTCTACTCGTCTGTGAGACTGCGTTGCAAGCAGTTGAGCAGTTGGTCAAGTTTCACTCAACTTTGTGAGGTAGCGAGGGATATCAGTCGAGGTTGCACCTCGATTAGAAGCTCAATTGAGCTCCCAGTTGAGAACACCTTGATTCTGTTCGGTCTGAACCAAAGGCCAGTCAAGGCACCGACTCGACTGTTCTCTGATAAATGAAACTGTGTAATTTTTAGACCCAACTTCAGAAACCCATAGTAAATTCCAAAAAATGCAATAAATCTTGAAATTTTGCGTGTATAATTCTAACATCATGTTTCTATAGTGAAGAATATGTGAAAAATTAAAATATCTAGGATTTCTCCCGATTGATACACTTTTCAAAAACTCTGAAAATAAGTATTTTTGTGCTTCTTCCTACTTGTATCAACACTTCTAATAGTGATTCCTATCCCTAGAAACAGTTCACCATAGTCAAAAGAATATGTTCCAAAACATTCTAAGAAATTATCCTTAGGATGACAATGGTTTTAAAAGATCCAACCAATTTTACTTGGTTGGAATGTCCAATTATGATCTTCGGACCAAGTGCACATGAGTAATGCATTGGTCTTCCCCATAATTGGTCAAATTAATGATCGCTATCTCGATAACCTCCTTACCCAAAGATCGCAATGAGCACATCGAGTAAGTTGGTTATACCTAAACATCTCACCTCACCAACTAGCAATACAAAATAACTTTTGTTAAACCTACAGTTTGTGTGAGATGCTTCCCAAGTTATCTTGATTTTCCCAATCTCTTGTTGTTATGGTGAGTTAGTCCTAATGATCATGGAAAGGTTTAATCCTCAATCAATGACACACATGCCTAATTCCCTTCTCAAATGGCTAAATTCCTTTTCAGGGAGTGGTTTAGTGAAGATATCAGCTAGGTTAGACTTCGACTCAACATAATTGAGTACAACATTTCTCTTAGCCGCATGATCTCTAATGAAGTGATGTCTCACTTCAATGTGTTTCATTATAGAATGGTGGACAAGATTCTTTGTCAAATTAATGGTGCTCATGTTGTCACACAACACTTGTACATTCTTGTATGACAACCCATAGTCCTCCAATGTATGAGTCATCCACAACAAATGTGACACACTCTCCCCCATGACTATGTACTCATCCTCGGTGGAGAGAGCAACATAATGTTGCTTCCAACTCGACCAACTCACTAGTGACGAACCTAGGAACTGACAACCCCCACTCATACTCTTCATATATAACTTACACCCATCATAGTTAGAGTCAGTGTAGCCAACCAAATTAAATGATTCAGTGTGAGGGTACCACAAGCCAACCCTAATAGTGCCTTTAAGATATCTCATTATTCTTTTCACAACACTTCGATGAGACTCCTTGGCACATGCCTGATACCTAGCACACACACCCATAACATATAAAATATCATGTCGACTCGCTGTGAGATACAGTAGACTACCTATCACACTTCTATAATATTTCATATCCACGGATTTCCCTCCTTCATCACTTCCTAGATTTGTGTTTTGTGCCATGGGGGTAGATATCTCCTTCGAATTCTCCATATTAAATTTCTTTAGAAGATTCATGGCATACCTAGACTGATGAACATATATACCTTCCTTATTTTGTTTAATATCAAGTCCAAGAAAGAATGTCAATTCTCCCACAATACTCATCTCAAACTCACTCTCCATGTGTCCTATAAACTCATTCAGATAATTCTTATTATTCGAGCCACAGATTGTCATCTCTTTTCAGAAATAGTGTGGGATCTATCTAACCTCTTCTCAACCCTTTCTCTACAATAAATGTGGACAACCTTTCGTATCAGGCACGTTGTGCTTGTTTCAGCCCAAAAAGAGCCTTTTTCAGTTTATACATGTGGTCCGGAAACTCTATACTCTCAAATTCTGGTGGTTGTTCAACATATACCTCTTCCTTAATTACCCCATTCAATAAGGCAGACTTCACATCCATTTGATAGAGTTTGAAGCCTTTGTATGCAACAAAAGCTAGCATCAACCTTATGGACTCTAGTCGGCCTACTAGGGCATAAGTCTCTTCATAATCTAACCCCTCAATCTGATTATATCCTTTAGTGACTAACCTTGCCTTATTTCTAATTATCTCTCCCTTATGATTCATCTTATTCTTAAACACCCATTTGGTACCAATTACAGAAACTTTTCTTGGTCTCGGAACTAAGTCCCACACTTGGCTTCTTTCGAATTGTCCTAGCTCATCTTGCATTGCCAAGACCCAATCAGGATCAAACAAAGCCTCTTCTACAACCCTGGGTTCGATTTCGAGATCAACACAACTTCAACTCCTTTATTCTTAAAGGATAATCTGGTCCTCACCCCTTATTGAAGTTCTCCTATGATCTGATCTTGGGGATGACTACTAATTGTTCTAATGAATCTTGGTGCTTGAGACATTTCAAGTACTTGGTCGTTTGATACATCTTCAAGCAATGATCCTTGTATCCTAGACTTTTCTTCATTAGACTCAATCTTAGCTTCCCCTACTTCAATGTTTTCATGTAATCTAATCTTCTCAATTCCAAACTTAATTTCTTCCTCAATTTCTCGAGTATCACCAGATTTTTTATCTTCCTCAAATACAACATTTGGTGACTCTTCTATCAATTTTTACTTCTTGTTATACACTTTATATGCCTTGCTAATAGAAGAATACCCTACAAGGATACCTTCATCAGCTTTAGTTGTAAACTTACCTAGATGATCTTTGGTATTTAGAATGAACACTTTGCAGCCAAACACCCTAAGATGCTTGACTGTAGGTGGTTTCCCGAACCATAGCTCATGTGATGTTTTTCCCAAAAGCCTATGTATCAATACCCTGTTTTGAACATAATAGGTTGTGCTTACGGCTTCGGCCCACAAATAGCTTGGAAGAGCATACTCATGAAGCATGCTTCTCGTTGCTTCTTGCAAGGCCCGATTTTTTCTTTCCGCAACACTATTCTGTTGGGGTGTTCTTGGAACAAAAAACTCATGTCTATACCCCTTTCTAAACAATAGTCCTTAAATCGAGTAATTTGGAACCCCCTCCATGATCACTCCTAAGGGTTTTAATGGTTGTGTTTTTCTCATTTTCAACTCTTTTACTAAAAGAAATAAAAATCTCTATTGTCTCATCCTTATGTTTTATGAAAAAGATCCAAGCATATCTTGTATAATCATCAATAATAACCAAACAATATCTACTACAATTCAAGGATTTAACATTGCTACAATCAAATAATTCTAGATGTAACAAATCTAAAGCAGTAGAGGCACTTACAATATTCTTGGGCTTATGTGATGCCCTCATTTGCTTACCTTTCTGATAGGCATCACACAACTTGTCTTTCTGGAACTTTAGTAGTGGCAACCCCTTTACAAGTTCCTTGCCAGCTAGTCTCCTCATATTCTTCAGGTTGACACGTGCAAGCCTCCTATGCCATAGCCAGGATTCATCTTTGTTCTTGTTCTGCAATGAAGAAAACAACGATAAGTCCTCGGTCATGTGCTTAGAGCATCCACTGTCTAAAAACAAGGTTGATAGACACTCCCCCTTAACCAATGCCTACTAGACACGAAAGATAAAGGACTTCAGAACCCAAATATTGGGTCCATTAGCTTCCAAAACATACTTCCTAGGAATCCATGCCTTAGCCGTATTAGTCTTCCTACCAGAATTTCTAGAAAGTAAGGAAATGAAACTAAGTTCTTGCTGTTTAGGTTTATAACCTATCCCAACTTTGTTATAAACAACCCGTTGTGATTCTAAAATCATATTCAAAGTTTGAGAGCTAGAGGTGAATTTCTCAAGAGTAAACTTGAGATCGTTCACCTATGCTTTCATAGAGCTATTTTCATCCATAAGCTTAACAAATTCAGGAGAGTTATCACTCGCTTCTACCGTATGCTCCTTATCATTCTTTAATTGTCCTACTTTAGATTTTAACAATTTAACCTTAGCCTTGGATTTATCTAACATATCAGTTAAATAACCAATTGTCTTATAACAATCTACGAGTTCAGAGGTTACCTTGTCATCATCCAAAGATGATGAATTTGAGTCTGACTCTGACTTTGACCTTCTGCTTTCTGATTCTGTCCCAGAGTCCTCCAATGCCATCATAGCAGCATGTCTACCAATCTTCTCTTCCTTGTCCTCTTTCGATGACCCGAATGAGGATTCATCCCACGTAGCTCTCAAAGCTTTCCTTCTTCTCCTCTTTTTTTCCTTCTTCTTGAGCTGAGGACACTCATTTCTGAAGTGTCCTTTCTTGCTGCTCATAGAAAACTATGTTAATTTTATCAATCATATTATCAATTGCCTTACCTTTCTTTCTGTTAAATCTCCTACTCCTCCTCATCATTCTCCTCATGAAGTTGGCCACCTCGTTGGATGAGGACTCATCGTCTCTATCAGATTCGGTAGAAGAGGACGATGACAACTCCTTCTTTTCCTTCTTCTTCTTCCCTTTCTTACTTTGATCACCTGCAAACAAAGCTATACCCTTCTCCTTTTGACCTCTATTAGCCTTTTCATATAATTCCATTTCACAAAACAACTCATCTATTTTAATAGTTGACAAGTCCCTTGATACCTTATAGGCATCCACCATAGATGACCATAAGGCATTTCGGGGAAACGACTTAAGAACGTACCTAACCAAATTTCGATTCTCAACACTCTCTCCAATAGAGTGGAGACCATTCAATAGCTCCTTGAATCTTCCATGAAGCTCACCGACAGATCCAGTGTCCTTCATAGAAAAGTTTTGGAGTTGACTTAGGAACAAATCCCTCTTGGCTATACGAGAGTCCCTAGTACCCTCGTGAAACTCAAGTAGTTTGTTCCATAAGTCCTGTGCACTGCTGAAAGGCCCAACTTTATTCAGTTTCTCCTTTGCTAGGCCGCACTGTAAGGTTACAATGGCTTTAACATTAGCCTGTGCTTTGTGCTTTTGCTCGTTCATCCAATGAGCAAACCCTAAGACTTTACCAGTGTCATCTACCGGAGTAACAAAGCCCTCCGTGATGGAGAACTGATGCACATGAATGTGACCTCAAATCTTGCGACGGAGACCGTCGGGGACTTGAAGCATGCACTCGCGCTCAATGCCCATTAGTGCATGAGTGCCGTCAAGTAATAATATAGATTATCGATCCCACAGAGCCTGAGATTCGAATACCGATCTATTCGATGGACGTTATTGTTCGGAACTTGATTCTAAAGGCTATGATTAGGAGGGTTGTCAGTGGTCCTAACTCTAGTACGGTGTCACACGGAGGAAGAGAAGGGTTGCTACAAGTCTTTAGATGGATTCTAGGATTTCGATTTTGTTTGTGTGTTGCAGAACACGTTGTCAATTGGGTTTGTCTAGGTTTCTAGCTACGATTTTGTGGAAAGGACATCATACACTCCCCCGATGAGCCTTCGCATCTATCGAAAGCTACCTCTGCCATACCAGGTCAAACCTTGGCTTTAGGACGGGATAGTCTGTACGAGGATGCCAAATTGATCCCTGCAACAAGTCGAAAATGAGATGCGTTTCCTACTCTATCGCATCCCTCTACCCACAGTTATCGACGATGAAGCCAACCCCTAGGTTCCTCTTTAATTCTCCTAAATCTTTGATATAAGGGCTGTCACCCCTCGTATCGGTTAAGCACAGTGACTAGAAAACCAAAACAATAGCCATAGATTTAAACCAAGCACCAATTGCAAATATAGATTCAAAAATGAAAAGATATTTGAACCAACATGTTCTAACGCAACACAAACTACTCCCTAGTCCTAGAATCAGAGAATCTACTCCATGAATGCGAGAAAGGAAACACAAGGCATTGCTAAATTCAAATATACAAGATAAAGTACGGAAAGAATATAGATTACAATTCGTTGAAGCCCTTCTCTCTGCCATTGAGGTGCAGAACTTGGATCTCGAGTGGCTTCCTTCCTCCCTGTTGCGAGTTTTTGGTGCTTTTTAGGGTACCGGTGTGCTGTCCCGACCGTCAGGCCTCCCCCTAGGGTTTGAGACTCTTAGGGAGGCTCCCTCGTGATCCCTCGCCTCTTAGATGAGTTTCCTATATATAGAAGCGACTTCGACTTTCCATAAATGCTTGAAAAACCCTATTTCCTTGAATTCGTGGTGTGGCCACACGACTGTGTGAATTTCACATGACCTGGTCGTGTGCAAGGCTGGAAAACAGATGAAATCTCGACTGAAAATTGAGCTAGAAAAAAGGCACAGTCGTGTGTTTTCACATGGCCTGGTCGTGTCTTTTCCTCGAGCCTCTGTTTTGATCCATTTCGCTTCAGAAACATGCCCAAGTCTTGGGATATGGCCAGTGCATGTTTCCTAAGGTTCGTGCTTCACAAATTGCTCCATTTTTGCTCCAAAATTGCCGCCCTACACATAAATTAACAAAAGTAGATCTCCGAACTAGAAAATAGGAAATGCATGCAAAACAAAGTAAAATATACATGAAACAAACATAAAATGAAATGAGATGTGAGTGAAAACTACTCCTAAAATCCTATATGTTTTACTCACATCAATTCCCCCAGACTTAGATCTTTGCTTGTCCTTAAGAAAACCTCAGTGCCATGAAATTTTAAAAAGGTATTGTTCCATACTTAGCATGTTAACTAGATTTATTAAGTGATATTTGCAATCAAAGCAAAATAGATATGTTCTATAAATTCACTAAGTTAGCTCCTCGTGCTTGTGCTAAGCGAATCTTCTTAGGAGATACTCGTTCCACGGTAAGTTAAGTCGTCATCCTATAGCTTTCCTAAGGTCTCCGACTCTTAGACACTTACCTACCCAAAGCAAGGGTCGTTCCCTAGATCTAGCATAAAGTCTCAAAGGCATGCTCGGTATTGAGGGAAATTGGTAGGTGTTTCCCCAGTAACCTAACTCGGTCTCAAAGGGGCACTTAACCATTTCCACCCACGACAACTATTTTTTTATCCCTCAATTTTTTTTTTCAATTTTTTTTCTCACTCTCTTTTTTTTTCTCTTTCTTTTTTTTTCTTTTCTTATTCCATTTTTTTCTTCTCTCTCCCTTGGGATTTTGATTTTTCCGAATGGGCTTCCATAATCCGAACATCTCTAGTAACTAAAATGATAAATCTAGAGTCACCTATAGATTCCAAAGTATTATACTACTGAGATGAATCATAACTAGGTACGTACTAGATTTTCCCTTTCAAAATATTCATCATATGTAAGTTTAATAAAAGTTAACCAGTGTAAGTCTAGAAATTCATAAGAGCAAATAAAATAAAATACCACGAGGTAAATGAAGTTAAGCTACCCATGGAAACAACTCATGTAAGTAACTTTAAAAATACCACTGAGGCAACTTAAAGATAGCAAAAACTAAGTGCAAAAAGAAACTAAACACACTATGCATGAATAAATGAATGCTAACTAAAACTAAAATGCAAATATTAGGAAAGAAACTACTTCTAGAAATAAAATAAATCAAAACTTGGTGTCCCTCTCAAACTTATATGAGATTGTACCACTAATATGGTGGTCGAGGTGGAAAGTTCGACAGTCTCGACATGTCAGGCTCTTGGGTAAACTTGATGCTAAGCTGCTGATGCCACATGTACATGTGGTCGATCTGAGAACTGGTGGATGCAGCGGCTGCTCTGTGCTCCTCCTCCCAGACCCACTGTGCTTGCTGGGCATGCATATGTTGCCGCATCTCCTGGAGGTAGGTGGCCTCATCCCAGCGACGGGCAGTCTCCTCCTGGAAGTAGATGCAGGCCTCGTCGTAGAACTCCTTAGCCCGCTGGAAGCGCTCCCGAAAGCCCTGAAACTCTGCCTGCGTATAAGTGCTCTACTCCTCCCATCACTGCCTCTGTGTCTACTTCTCGGCATATATGTCATCGATGCACGATCGAAACTCCAAAAAATCATAGGCAGATGTACCTGCATCCTGCTCAAAAGTAGAAAAAGGTAGTGGTGCATATTAGTAATATATGAGAGGTGTCCTAAGGCAATCACCTTATGGTTGTACCATTTATTTGAGAAATGAAGATTCACTATTTGAGTATACATGTTTTCATGTATTTGATTGGATCTTAAACTTATTTACTGAATGTCCATAATACGATTCACAGCATTAGAGAATTTGTGATTGGATCACAACTAGTGAGTATCTCTATATGTGTAATTGTGATGTATTGGAATTATCCCTAGTCGATGAATTGATGGATTTGGACACTATCAATTCTGTCGAGACTAGCACGAGGTATACTCTTTGGTGTATCCAAGCAGCTGATTCTCACTGGCTGGAGACATTGTGATGTCCAGAGTTAATCGTGGATGCTAGTTATGGTAACTAGTTCATTGGAGTGACCAACTGTAAGACTTCATATGGTTCTCTGTATATATGGATATGTCAATGAAGTTCTTACTGCAGCTTAAGTGCGATGTTCCTTTGACTTGCGATATTCAAGTCATCTTGGTCATGGAGACTTATGCTTTGACATCTTAAGCAAGCATCTCCAAGGAGATGTGGACCCGGGATGATTGGGTATAAGTAGAAATGCCCGAAGGTGTTTGAATAGCCAATAAATGATTCACCACTCTTTGCGAGGAAATGTATACCCATGGTCTCTCATCGGATTGTTACTAAAGTCTTTGGCCAAAGCATTACATGTTTAGAGTAAGGTACTCTTGGATACATATACAGTAACTAGAATCCATAGGACGAGGAAATGATACTTGGGCTAGGTGTGATGTAGTCAGCCTAGTGGGGATTGACACTATAGACCATGTCCTGAACCAAGTGGGTATAAGATGAGTGAAGGGAACGGGACACGATTCACTGCAGCTGTTGAAGGGTTTCAGAAATGGTTCTGGAATCAACCGTTGATTTTCCGATTAATTGGGGATCATGATGTACTACTAGGTGCCACTCATGATCGTTCTATAATTAATTGTTAATTATAGACGACCAACATAAATCGGGAACCTATTTGGTCACACGCACAACGAGCGTAATCCGAAGGATTTAAAATGAGCTTGAGAATGAAATTCTCAGATCGAGAGAAACTAGGTTTGGTTGGACCAAACAAGGAGCGAGCATAAAATTGTTTAAGTCGCAATGGAAGCATGGATGACCCGAGTCTTATGAAGACATGATGGATGAACCAAATTGGTTTGGTTGTAATCCAATGGTGGAGAATAAACCAATGGGGTTTGGTTTGTTTTAAACGAATGAACCAAAGTTATTTCGGTTCATTTTAACTTAAAATAGACCAATGCAATTTGGTTTAATTTAACTTAAGTTATTGGAGAGGGTTAACATATTTTGGTTATAAATCAATAACAGTTAGGAGAATGTGTTCTCTATAAAAACATGGCTTAAGGATTTTTCGTGGATAACTTCTATGTTGGAAACCCTAGCCACCCAAGCCCTTCTCCTCTCCTTGCCGCCCAACAAGGTTGTCGCCTAACCTTGCTGGACGTCGCCACCTACTGCCGCCGACCTCCAGCTACTGCCGGCCATCCTCCGGTGACCCTCCGGCGACTCACCTTGGTTCCGACGACCAAGGGTTGGCCAACCTGTTGGTGCAGGGGCACTAGATAATCGAACTTGTGTTTTGATTATGGCAAAGACACAAAGTTAAATTTACATCGTTATCTCACGAGCTAAATCGAGTGTGCAGAAAAGTACTAAAGCTAGAGCTGAAGGCTAGCGACACCCGGAGGAAGCCGCGGTGGTCGGGCGACACTCGAGTGACTTCGGAGGGAGCCGAAGGAATCGAGTGGAAGGCCGGAAGCAAAAGCGACATAGTAAGAATCGAGGTAAGCTCGTGTGAGTGAGAGATGGTAAGGTCGTGTCCTCTGTACGGGGACGACCGTAGGCGGCGATCCGACTAAGACTTCTTGTGGAAGGTCTAGGTCGAGATCGGATGGTTAGAAACCGTCATATTTATCATTTTCTGAGCTAACCTCTCACTGCAGGGAAGTGGCCAGCCGGGCAATGATCACGGCCATGGAGCGCCGATCGATGCTCATCACCGACAAATGGGAGTCATCGATCATGCATTTAATCACCTAAGCGCTAGGACAAAATGGATAACGTTTGACACGGCCACTTCGTGATAGATTTTGGACAATTTCGTAATCCGTTCCTAAAGATGAGGAGACAAATTCAGAGGCCAAAATCTATAAAAGGAGGGGAGGATTCCAACTCCAAAATGTTGGGTTTCCGGCACCGCGGTGTGTGTGTGTTCGATCATGTTTCGTAAACATGAGCACAGCGGAAGCAATAAAATTAATAAATCTACATTTATTACAACACACACATCACATGTATGTATAGTACAACAAGTGTAGACATAACCGTAAATTTAAATTTGTAATAAAAGGAAATTTAACTACATTATACCTTTCGTATCACGTGTGGCGGGAATGACATCAACCGGAACGATCCTCGCTAGAATTGTCTCTATCCATATCCATGCCGAGTATCCTCGGGATGACTTCACTAAGTCATGAGCTTCGTCTTCGTACGGGTTACTAGCCTTGTGTTGAAGACGACGTGATCGAGAGATGATCACGATCCGAATCCAAATTCGGATCCAAAACCGAGTCCTCAAAACTCGCTTCTCCGGAGAGGTATTCGTCAACCGTTTAATGAATCCTTCGTCCTCCACCTCAGAGGATTACCGGAGATCGAATCCCCGGTAAGTTAGGCGCTGTCAGAGCTCTAACCGTCATCCAAATGACGCTCCGACGAGAGAAGAACAAGCTGTCCAGAAAAACTGGACAGCTTTGGTGGAGGAGTAGGCGCCGGCCAACCAAGGGAAGCCAAGTGCTCACCTTATCACCGAAGCCTAGGAAGATCACCGGAGGGTCGTCGGAGGATGACCGGCTGAAGCTTGGACACCGACAAGAGGGGTTGGGCGGCAATCCTAGGGTTGGCGCCGAAAATCCAAGGAGAGGATGGAGAGGTGGGTGGCAACCACAAGCTAGGGTTTTGGATTAGGGCTTAATTATCCCTTAAGCCCTCTTTTATAGAGAACTAATTCTCTTAACGGTTATTGGATCATAACCATTAGGCCCGTTAACCCGCTCCATTAAGATAAGTTAAAATAAACCAAACCATGATGGTTTATTTTAAGTTAAAACGAACCGAACCAACTTTTGGTTCATTCGTTTAAAATAAACCAAACCCTTTGGTTTATTCTCCTCCATTGGATTAGAACCAAACCATTTTGGTTCATCCATTATGTCTTCATAAGACACGGCCCATCCACGCTTCCATTGCGACTGAAACGATTTCATGCTCGCTTCATGTTTGGTCCAACCAAACCTAGTTTCTCTCGGTCTGAGAATCCCATTCTCAAGCTCGTTTTAAATCCTTTGGATTACGCTCGTTGTGCGTGTGACCAAATAGGTTCTCGGTTTATGTTGGCCGTCTATAATTAACCATTAATTATAGAACGATCATGAGTGGCACCTAGTAGTACATAATGATCCCCAATTAACCGAAAAGATCAACGGTTGATCCAGAACTATTTCTGAAACCCTTCAGCAGCTCGAATGATTCGTGCCCCATTCCCTTCACTCATCTTATACCCACTTGGTTCAGGACATGGTCTATAGTGTCACCCCCACTAGGTCGACTACGTCACACCTAGCCCAAGTATCATTTCCTCGTCCTACGGATTCTAGTTACTGCACATGTATCGAAGAGTACCTTACTCTAAACATGTAATGCTTTGGCCAAAGACTTTAGTAACAATCCGATGAGAGGCCATGGGTATACATCTCCTCGCAAGGAGTGGTGAATCCTTTATAGGCTTTTCAAACACCTTCGATCACTTCGACTTATACCCAATCATCCCGGGTCCACATCTCCTTAGAGATGCTTGCTTAAGATGTCAAAGCATAAGTCTCCATGATCAAGATGACTTGAATACCGCAAGTTAAAGGAACATCGCACTTAAGCTACAGTAAGAACTTCATTGACATATCTATATATGCAGAGAACCATATGAAGTCTTACGGCTGGTCACTCCAATGAACTAGTTACCATAACAAGCATCCACGATCAACTCCGGACATCACAATGTCTCCAGCCAGTGAGAATCAGCTGCTTGGATACACCAAGGAGTATACCTCGTGCTAGTCTCAACAGAATTGATGGTGTCCAAATCCATCAATTCATCGACTAGGGATAATTCCGATACATCACAATTACACATGTAGAGATACTCACTAGTTGTGATCCAATCACAAATTCTCTCATGCTGTGAATCGCATCGTGGACATTGAGTAAATGAGTTTAAGATCCAATCAAATACATGAAACATGTATACTCAAATAGTGAATCTTCATTTATCATATAAATGGTTCATACATAAGGCGATTGCCTTAGGACATCTCTCATATATTACTAACAGACTCCCACTTGGCCTAATGCTAATCGCTACGGTATCCAATATCATAAGCACTAACATGACCCTCAAACTTACTTTGAGGTAATGCTTTAGTCAAAGGATCCGCTAAGTTCCTTTCAGTGGGAATTTTCTCGATTTGTATTTCGTTCCTACTGATGATCTCTCTGATAAGATGATAGCGGCGAAGCACATGTTTGTATCGTTGATGAGACCTTGGCTCTTTTGCCTGTGCAATTGCTCCATTGTTGTCGCAGTAGACCGGTATTGCTTCAACAATGGCCGAAATCACACCAAGTTCATAAATGAACTTCTTGATCCAAACCGCTTCCTTTGCTGCTTTCGAAGCTGCAATGTATTCTGCCTCAGTGGTAGAATCCGCTACAGTGTCTTGTTTGGAACTTTTCCAACTCACTGCGCCCCCATTCAAGGTGAACACGTATCCAGACTGAGACCTGGAATCATCCTTGTATGTCAGGAAGCTGGCATCCGTATACCTGCGTATCACCATGTCCTCTTCTCCATATATTAGGAACACATCCTTAGTTCTTCTTAAGTACTTAAGGATCGTCTTAACAGCCACCCAATGATCCATTCCTGGATCAGACTGGTATCTGCTCGTGACACTCAGAGCATACGATACATCGGGCCTCGTACATAACATAGCATACATGATAGATCCTATTGCGGATGCATAGGAAATCTTACTCATGCAAATCCTCTCTTCTTCGCGGCGGACACATAGACTTGAAGGTGTACCCCATGCACGATGGGTAGGAAACCTTTCTTGGATTCCGACATGCTAAACCTCTTTAGCACTCTGGCCTATATATGTACATGAAAGACCAAGCAACCGCTTCGATCTATCTCTATAGATCTTAATCCCAAGGATGTAGGTTGCTTCTCCTGTGTCTTTCATGGAGAATGTCTTGGATAACCAAACCTTAATCGATCAGAAATTGAAAATACGTTTCTATAAGTAATATATCATCGACATACAATACTAGGAACACATTGCACTCCCACTAACCTTCTTGTACACACAAGGTTAAATGCGGATTTTGTGAAATCAAACTTTTGATTGTCTCATCAAAAGCGGATATTCCAGACTCTGGATGCTTGCTTGATCCATAAATGGACCGTCGCATAATTTGCATACCTTGGTTTTATCAACCGATGTGAAACCCCTCGGTATCATATCATACACGTCCTCGGCGAGTTTCCATTAAGGAAAATGTTTTCACATCCATCTGCCATATCTCATAATCATAATGAGCCGCTATGGCGGGCATCCGAATGGATTTAAAGCATAGCTACGGCGAATAGGTTTCATCATAATCAACACCTTGTTTTTGACGATATCCTTTCGCCACCAATCTAGCCTTATAGGTAATCACATTACCATCCATGTCGGTTTTCTTCTTGAAAACCCCCTTGCACCCTATAGGCTTTATGCCTTCAGGTGGGTCAACCAAGTTCCAAACTTGGTTTTCATACATGGAATCCATTTCCGACTTCATGGCACCAAGCCACTTATCCCTTTCTGAACTTGTCAGCACTTCTTCATAACTGGTAGGCTCCTCATCATCAATGAGTAACACGTCGTTCGATTCACTTACGAGAAATCCATATCTCTCGGGAATATTGCGTGTTCTACCAGATCTACGAAGATGTGGTGTTACAATAGGTCCAGCCGATTGCTCATCACTATGAGTTGTCGGCTGTTGTGCTTCACCAGGTATCTCATCAATGTCTATTTGAGTCTCTCGAGCCTCCTCAAGCTCGATGACACTCCCACTATTTTCTTGCAAGAGAAACTCTTTCTCTAGAAACACAGCATGCCTTAAAACAAACACCTTTTGTTCCACAGGATGATAGAATTGGTAACCCCTTATTTCCTTAGGGTATCCAATAAATAGACATTTATCAGACTTAGCATCCAATTTGTCTGATACTGTCCGCTTCACATAAGCAGGACAACCCCATATCTTCAAGTAAGATACATGAGATTTCTTACTATTCCATATCTCATATGGAGTAGTTGAGACTACCTTGGTAGGCATTCTGTTTAACAAGTAAACAGCTGTCTGAAGTGCATAACCCAAAAAGGACTTGGGAAGAGTCGCATGATTCATCATTGACCTGACCATGTCCAACAAGGTCCGGTTACGCCTCTCAGATACACCATTATGCTGTGGTGTATAGGGCGGAGTCCATTGAGACAATATACCATTGTCTCTTTGGTAATCAAGAAACTCCTGACTCAAGAATTCACCACCTCGATCCGATTGAAGTATTTTTAATACTCTTGTCATATTGTTTCTCTACTTCATTTCTGAATTCTTTGAACCTTTCAAAGGCTTCAGACTTGTGTTTCATCAAGAACACATACCAAAACCGTGAGTGATCATCGGTGAAGGTAATGAAGTAGCTATAACCTCCTAAAGCTTGAGTTGACATAGGTACACATACATCAGTATGTATTAGACCTAGTAACTCTCTCACTCGTTCACCTTTTCCAGTAAAAGGTAACTTGGTCATCTTGCCTTTTAAGCATGATTCACATGTATCGTATGAATCCAGTTCAAACGATTCCAGAATTCCACATCGGTGTAATTCGGACATGCGTTTCTTGCTTATATGGCCAAGACGACAATGCCACATATAGGAGTCTATTTGATTATCCTTTCGAGCACGCATGTTGCTCGCTTCGATATTGAAAATGTTACTGGATACGTCCAACGTATAAATGCCATTACTCAAGGATCCACTTCCATAAAGTACGCCATTCAAAGTTATATAACAACAATTGTTACTAAACGTCAAATGGAAACCATTTCTATTTAAACAGGAAATAGAAACAATGTTCTTTATTAGAGAAGGAACATAATAGCAATTGTCCAGTTCCAAGACTAGTCCACTAGGGAGCTTGACAAATAAGTTAGATGGCGGCCGCGGCAACCTTTGCTCCATTGCCAACTCGCAAATTTGACTCCCCTCTGACAAGTCTTCTTCTATTCCTTAGCCCCTGTATGTCATTACATATATGTGAGCCACACCCGTATCAAATACCCAAGTGTCTAAGGAAATAGAATGACAATCAATAACGAAGATACGAAGAGGATGGGGCATCGGATGTCTTCTTCTTCATGGACTCAAGATAAATCTTACGATTTCTTCGCGATGGCCTTCCTTGTCCATAATGATGGCAAGTGCCCTTTTCTTAGTTCTGCCTTCTTTGCCTTTTTGTTCTTCCCTTTCTTCTGTTTTTTTGCCTTCCTCTTAGAACCTTTCTTTGAGGAATCAACTAACAGAACCGCCTTCTCCTCATGCTTCACAGAAGGCTCCATAGTCTTCAGCATATTGAGGAGCTCGGGAATGGTGGATTCTAATTTGTTCATCCGATAGTTCATCACAAATTGTGAGAAACTCTTGGGAAAACAATGTAGAATTAAGTCAATACTTAACTCATGATCCATCACAAACCCGAGGGTGGCTAGCCGCTCGATGTACCCGTTCATCTTTAGCACAAACTGTACTACAGACGAACCTTCTTGCATCTTCGTGGTGAAGAGGAGCCTAGAGACCTCGAACCTTTCGGATCTCGCTTGCTCATCGAACAACTCATGAAGATGGAAGACCATAGTATTAGCATCCATATGCTCATGCTGCTTTTGCAGCTCAGGTACCATCGCCGCTAGCATGATGCAACTCGCCAGCTCAGAATCTGCCACATGCTTCTGATAGACCAACATTTGGTCTGGAGTTGCATCGTCCTTAGGACGGTCAGGAAGAGGCTCTTCAAGGACATATGCTAGCTTTTCCGCCTTGAGAATAATTCTCAGGTTTCTAAGCTAGTCCAGGAAGTTAGGCTCAGTCAGTTTGTTTGAATCCAAAATAGTGCGCAAATTCAAAGACGTCATGATCAATTTATTGACCTAGAAATACAAAATGAGCATATATGAGAAAATGATTTTAAAATGCATCAATATACATTTATAAATCCCATTCATTTTTCGAATTTCAAAACCCCAAAATCACTTCGGGAGATCGTAGGTCCATCTCCGAATGGGCTGATATCCATCATAGATATGAACAACCTTGGAGAGAGTCCAACAAGTCATTCATAACTACAATGGTAGGTATCAACTATACCGATTGCATATCACGTATATGCAACTATCACAATGTGCTATCAACAAATTGAATGTTCACACATACATCGGGTTGTTAACACATTAACAAGTATGCATCATATGCATAACACCCAACTTCACCTCCCTTTACATAGACCTTGGAGAGAGTCCAACAAGCCGATGCTCCAGGTTAAAACCAACCCATTAATCGAGAAATAGTTTTAATATGGTTAGAGCGCATTCAACCAATTATCCCGGCTTGGAGAGAGTCCAACAACCAAAGCTAACGATTGACCTCTGACACTTACCATATTAGTAATAAACTATTCCATAGTTTGAACATGTTTGGTTTCGAGCCGGGCTTGGAGATAGTCCAACAACCCAAACAAGAAACGGAACTCTGGTTCTAACCATATTAATGGAAGGTGTAGGCTTTAATATTGAGTAAGGGTTTTATGTCTCATCCTCTTTGCATGCAAATAACTATTATCTACATGGCATGACATACATGACATACATCTACATGTCACGACACGCATGGCATAATGATATGCATCTAATGCAATTACATGGCATACAATTATGTCATATACATAATTTCCTTATTTGTCATAACTATTTATGGAAATAAAATATGTTTAAGATTTGATCCTCCAAATCAAATCATGATTAAATTAGGAAAAATATTTCCAAATCTAATCACATATTTTATTTATGGAAATAGTTGATTAAGGAAAATCAATTTAGGAAACCAATTTCTTAAATCATCAAAACTACTTATGGAAATAAAATATTTTAAGATTTGATTTCCCAAATCAAATCATGATTAAATTAGGAAACAAATTTCCAGAATCTAATCAAATATTTTATTTATGGAAAATATCAATTTCCATAAATACTTCCAACTTTCCAAAAGTGGAAGATTTCCATAAATACTTCTAGACTTTCCAAAATTAAAAATTTCCATAAATACTTCTAAATTTCCAAAATTAGAAAATTTCCAGAAATAACATTATGACTATCGCAAAACCATTTTACGATTATGTCGAAACACAACCTGGGCTCTAATACCACTGTTGGGTTTCTGGCACCGCGACGTGTGTGTGTTCGATCATGTTTCGTAAACATGAGCACAGCGGAAGCAATAAAATTAATAAATCTACATTTATTACAACACACACATCACACGCATGCATAGTACAACAAGTGTATACATAACCGTAAATTTAAATTTGCAATAAAAGGAAATTTAACTACGTTATACCTTTCGTATCACGTGTAGCGGGAACGACATCAACCGGAACGATCCTCGCTAGAATCGTCTCTATCCGTATCCACGCCGAGTATCCTCGGGATGACTTTGCTAAGTCACGAGCTTCGTCTTCGTACAGGTTACTAGCCTCGTGTTGAAGACGATGTGATCGAGAGATGATCACGATCCGAATCCAAATTCGGATCCAAAACTGAGTCCTCAAAACTCTCTTCTCCGGAGAGATATTCGTCAACCGTTTGACGAATCCTTCGTCCTCCACCTCAGAGGATTACCGGAGATCGAATCCCCGGTAAGTTAGGCACTGTCGGAGCTCTAACCGTCGTCCAAATGACGCTCCGACGAGAGAAGAACAAGCTGTCCAGAAAAACTGGACAGCTTTGGTGGAGGAGTAGGCGCCGGCCAACCAAGGGAAGCCAAGTGCTCACCTTATCGCCGAAGCCTAGGAAGATCACCGGAGAGTCGCCGGAGGATGACCGGCTGAAGCTTGGACGCCGGCAAGAGGGGCTGGGCAGCAATCCTAGGGTTGGCGCCGAAAATCCAAGGAGAGGATGGAGAGGTGGGCGGCAACCACAAGCTAGGGTTTTGGATTAGGGCTTAATTATCCCTTAAGCCCTCTTTTATAGAGAACTAATTCTCTTAACAGTTATTGGATCATAACCATTAGGCCCGTTAACCCGCTCCATTAAGATAAGTTAAAATAAACCAAACCATGATGGTTTATTTTAAGTTAAAACGAACCGAACCAACTTTTGGTTCATTCGTTTAAAATAAACCAAACCCTTTGGTTTATTCTCCTCCATTGGATTAGAACCAAACCATTTTGGTTCATCCATTATGTCTTCATAAGACACGACCCATCCACGCTTCCATTGCGACTGAAACGATTTCATGCTCGCTTCATGTTTGGTCCAACCAAACCTAGTTTCTCTCGGTCTGAGAATCCCATTCTCAAGCTCGTTTTAAATCCTTTGGATTACGCTCGTTGTGCGTGTGACCAAATAGGTTTTCGATTTATGTTGGCTGTCTATAATTAACCATTAATTATAGAATGATCATGAGTGGCACCTAGTAGTACATCATGATCCCCAATTAACCGAAAAGATCAACGGTTGATCCAGAACTATTTCTGAAACCCTTCAGCAGCTCGAATGATTCGTGCCCCATTCCCTTCACTCATCTTATACCCACTTGGTTCAAGACATGGTCTATAGTGTCAGTCCCCACTAGGCTGACTACGTCACACCTAACCCAAGTATCATTTCCTCGTCCTACGGATTCTAGTTACTGCACATGTATCGAAGAGTACCTTACTCTAAACATGTAATGCTTTGGCCAAAGACTTTAGTAACAATCCGACGAGAGGCCATGGGTATACATCTCCTCGCAAGGAGTGGTGAATCCTTTATAGGCTATTCAAATACCTTCGATCACTTCGACTTATACCCAATCATCCCGGGTCCACATCTCCTTAGAGATGCTTGCTTAAGATGTCAAAGCATAAGTCTCCATGATCAAGATGACTTGAATACCGCAAGTCAAAGGAACATCACACTTAAGCTACAGTAAGAACTTCATTGACATATCTATATATGCAGAGAACCATATGAAGTCTTACGGCTGGTCACTCCAATGAACTAGTTACCATAACTAGCATCCACGATCAACTCCGTACATCACAATGTCTCCAGCCAGTGAGAATCAGCTGCTTGGATACACCAAGGAGTATACCTCGTGCTAGTCTCGACAGAATTGATGGTGTCCAAATCCATCAATTCATCGACTAGGGATAATTCCGATACATCACAATTACACATGTAGAGATACTCACTAGTTGTGATCCAATCACAAATTCTCTCATGATGTGAATCGCATCGTGGACATTGAGTAAATGAGTTTAAGATCCAATCAAATACATGAAACATGTATACTCAAATAGTGAATCTTCATTTATCATATAAATGGTTCATACATAAGGCGATTGCCTTAGGACATCTCTCATATATTACTAACACAAAATACATCAAGTTTATTCATCAAGTGCTCCTACAACGCCAACGCTCCAACATCGTCATAACGCCGACGCGACGCCAAGTTCCGATCTTCTTCGTCGGCAGCAGAATCAAGTAATATTTTTGATATTGTATTCTTTGTTTTTCTTCATAACGAGGTGAGGTAGGCTTGTTGCCTCATCCTTGTATATTCGGTTTTGTGATCGTTGTCTCCTACCTCCAATGAGGAGGAGACGTTATAGTGTTTTGCCCTCCGTACGCAGTCTAGGACCGATAGGGCCTTGGAGTAGCAACCGCTGGGTTGTGAACCAAGTAAAATAAATGTGTTCATTTATTTTCCGCTGTGCTTACTCGTTTACTTGTGTATCAACGAACGAATTCGAACGAAAGATTTACGATCGCTATTCACCCCCCCCTCTAGCGATGCTTCTCGATCCAACACAACCATCCTCTTTGGCCGGTGCAAATCCTCCACCTTCTGGACAGCTTGTTTCCTTTCGTGTTAGAGCATCGTTTGGACGACGTTTGGAGCTCCAACAGTGGCTACCTCTCCGAGGATTCGATCTTCGGTAATCCTCATAGGTGGAGGACCAAGGATTCGTCAATCGGTTGACGAATACCTCTTCGGACAAGCGAGTTTTGGGGACTCATTTTCGAATCCGAATTTTGATTCGGATTGTGATCTTCTCTCAATCACATTGTCTTCGACACGAGGCTAGTGACTCCTACGAAGATGAGGCTTGTTGCTCGGTGAAGCTATCCCGACGGTACTCGACATGGATACAGATAGAGGCAATTCTAGCGAGAGTTGCTCCGGTTAATGTTATTCCCACTACACGTGATACGTCAGGTATAACTAGCGTAATTTCCTTTTATTGTAAAATTTGAAATTGCGATTATGTCTACACATATTGTACTTTGCATGCGTGTGGTGTGTGTGTTGTAATAAATTAGATTTATTGCTTTTGATTCTTTCCTTGTGCACATGTTTACGAAACATGTTCAAACACACACTCACCGCAGTGCTGGAAACCCAACAGTGGTATCAGAGCTCAGATTGTGTTTCGACATAATCGTAAAATTATTTTGCGATAGTCATAATTGTATTTATGGAAATTTTCTACTTTTGGAAAGTTTAGAAGTATTTATGGAAATTTTCTAATTTTGTATTTATGGAAATCTTCTACTTTTGGAAAGTTTAGAAGTATCTATGGAAATTAACACTTTCTATAAATAAAATATATATGATTAGATTTGGAAATTTATTTCCTAATTTAATCATGATTTGATTTGGGGAATCAAATCTCAAACATATTTTATTTACATAAATAGTTATGATAAATAAGGAAATTTTGTACATGCCATAATTGTATGTAATGTAATTGAATTAGATGCATATCATTATGCCATGCGTGTCGTGACACATAGATGTATGTCATGTAGATAATAGTTATTTGCATGCAAAAGAGGATGAGACATTAAAACCCTTACACAATATTAAAGCCTACACCTTCCATTAATATGGTTAGAACCAGAGTTCTATTTCTTGTTTGGGTTGTTGGACTCTCTCCAAGCCCGGCTCAAACCTAAACATGTTCAAACCATGGAATAGTTTAATATTAATATGGTAAAAGTCTAAGGTCAATCGTTAACTTTGGTTGTTGGACTCTCTCTAAGTTGGGCTAATTGGTTGAATGCACTCTAACCATATTAAAACTATTTCTCGATTAATGGGTTGGCTTTAACCTGGAGCATCAACTTGTTGGACTCTCTCCAAGGTCGATGTGAAGGGAGGTGAAGTTAGGTGCTATGCATATGATGCATACTTGTTAATGAGTTAACAACCCGATATATGTGTGAACATTCAATTAGTTGATAGTACATTGTGATAGTTGCATATATGTGATATGCAATCGGTATACTTGATACCTACCATCGTAGCTATGAATGGCTTGTTGGACTCTCTCCAAGGTTATTCATATCTATGTTAGATATCAGCCCATTCGGAGATGGACCTACGATCTCCCGAAGTGATTTTGGGGTTTTAAAATTCGAAAAATGAATGGGATTTATAAATGTATGTTGATGCATTTTAAATCATCTTTACCATATATGCTCGATTTGTATTTCTAGGTTAATTGATTGATAATGATGTCTTTGAATTTGCGCTCTATTTTGAATTCAAATAAATTGACTGGGCCGATCTTCTTGGACTGGCTTAGAAACTTAAGAATTGTTCTCAAGGTGGAAAAGCTTATGAATGTCCTCGAAGTGCCTCTTCGTGCCCGTCCTAGTGACGATGCAACTCTGGACCAATTGTTGGCCTATCAGAAACATGTGACTGATTCTGAATTGACGAGTTGCATCATGCTAGCCGTGATGGTACCCGAGCTACAGAAGCAACATGAGCATATGGATGCTCATACTGTAGTCTTTTATCTCTATGAGTTGTTTGATGAGCAAATGAGATCCGAAAGATTCGAAGTCTCCAATCTCCTCTTCACCTATGAGATACAAGAAGGTTCATCTGTGGTACTGCTCACCATGCTGAAGACTGTGGAGCCTTTTGTGAAGCATGAGCAGGGAACGGTGTTGTTAGTTGATTCCTCAAAGAAAGGTTCTAAGAGGAAGTCAAAGGAACAACAGAAGGGGAAGAAGAAAAAGGTTAAAAAGAAAGAACCAACTCAAAAGGGTACTTGCCATAATGGTGGCAAGGAGGGCCATTGGCGAAGAAACTGCAAGATTTATCTTGAGTCCGTGATGAAAAATAAGGCATCAGATGCCCCATCTTCTTCAGATATCTTCGTTATTGATAGTCATTCTATTTCCTCAGACACTTGGGTATTGGATACTGGGTGTGGCTCACATATATGTAATAACATACATGGGCCAAGAATAGAAGAATACTCGTCAACGGAGAGTCAAATTTATGCGTTGGAAATGGAGCAAAGGTTGCTGCACTCACCATCGGAACATATTTGTTGAAATTCCCTACAAGACTTGTCTTAGAACTGGACAATAGCTTTTATATTCCTTCATTGATAAAAAACATCATTTCTATTTCTTGTTTAAATAGAAATGGGTACAATTTAACTTTTAGTAACAATTGTTGTTACATAACTTTGAATGACGTTCTTTATGGGATTGGAACTTTAAACAATGGTATTTATACGTTGGACGTATCTAGTGACATTTTCAATATCGAAGCGAGCAACAAGCGTGCTCGAAAAGATAATCAATTAGCCTCCTACATGTTGCATTGTCGTCTTGGCCATGTAAGCAAGAAACGCATGTCCGAATTACACCGATGTGGAATTCTGGAATCATTTGAATCTGATTCATTCGATACATGCGAATCCTGCTTAAAAGGCAAGATGACCAAGTTACCTTTTACGGGAAAAGGTGAACCAGTGGGAGAGTTGCTTGGTCTAATATATACTGATGTATGCGGACCTATGTCAACTCAAACTCTAAGAGGCTATAACTACTTCATTACCTTCACTGATGATCACTCACGGTTTGGGTATGTGCCTTTGAAAGGTTCCAAGAATTCATAAATGAAGTAGAGAAACAATATGACAAGAATATTAAAATACTTCGATCGGATCGAGGTGGTGAATACTTGAGTCAAGAGTTTCTAGATTATCTAAGGGACAATGGTATATTGTCTTAATGGACTCCGCCATATACACCACAGCATAATGGTGTATCTAAGAGGCGTAACCGGATCTTGTTGGACATGGTCAGGTCAATGATGAATCATGAAAATCTTCCCAAGTCCTTTTGGGGCTATGCACTTCAGACAACTGTTTACTTGCTAAACAGAATGTCAACCAAGGTAGTCTCTACTACTCCATATGAGATATGGAATAGTAAGAAACCTCATGTATCTTACTTGAAGATATGGGGTTGTCCTGCTTATGTGAAGTGGACTATATCAGAAAAATTGGATGCTAAGTATGATAAATGTCTATTTATTGGATACCCTAAGGAAACAAGGGGTTACCAATTCTATTATCCTGTGGAACAAAAGGTGTTTGTTTTAAGGCATGCTGTGTTTCTAGAGAAAGAGTTTCTCTTGCAAGAAAACAGTGGGAGTGTCGTTGAGCTTGAGGAGGCTCGAGAGACTCAAATAGACATTGATGAGATACCTGGTGAAGCACCATAACCGATAACTCATAGTGATGAGCCATCGGATGGACCTATTGTGACACCACATCTTCGTAGATCTAGTAGAACACGCAACATTCTTGAGAGATATGGATTTCTTGTAAGTGAATCGAACGACGTATTACTCATTGATGATGAGGAGCCTACTTGTTATGAAGAAGTTCTGAAAAGTTCAGAAAGGGATAAATGGCTTAACGCCATCAAGTCAGAAATGGATTCAATGTATGAGAATCAAGTTTGGAACTTGGTTGACCCACCTGGAGGCATAAAGTCTATAGGGTGCAAGTGGGTTTTCAAGAAGAAAACCGACATGGATAGTAATGTAATTACCTATAAGGCTATATTGGTGGCGAAAGGGTATCGTCAAAAGCAAGGTGTTGATTATGACGAGACCTATTTACCTGTTGCTATGTTTAAATCCATTCGGATGCTCCTGGACATAACGACTCATTACGATTATGAGATATGACAGATGGATGTGAAAACAACTTTCCTTAATGGAAACCTACTCGAGGACATGTATATGATACAACCTGAGGGTTTCACATCGATTGATAAAACCAAGGTATGTAAATTACGACGGTCCATATATGGACTGAAGCAAGCATCCAGGAGTTGGAATATCCGCTTTGATGAGACAACAAAAAGTTTGATTTCTCACAAAATTTGGCTGTCCAAGACATTCTCCATGAAAGACCTAGGAGAAGCAACCTACATCCTCGGGATTAAGATCTATAGGGATAGATCGAAATGGTTGCTTGGTTTTTGTGTAGTCTATATATATAAACTGAGTGCTAAAAAGGTTTAGCATGTCAGAATCCAAGAAAGGTTTCCTTCCCATCAGGCATGAGATACACCTTTCGAAGTCAAGAGGATTTGCATTAGTAAGATTCCCTATGCATCCGCAATAGGATCTATCATGTATGCTATGTTATGTACGATGCCCGATGTATCGTATGCTCTGAGTGTCACGAGCAGATACCAATCTGATCCAGGAATGGATCATTGGGTGGTTGTTAAGACGATCCTTAAGTACTTAAGTAGAACTAAGAATGTGTTCCTAATATATGGAGAAGGGGATAAGGTGATACGCGGGTATACGGATGCCAGCTTTTAGACAGATAAGAATAATTCCAGATCTCAGTCTGGGTACGTGTTCACCTTGAATGGGGGCGCAGTGAGTTGGAAAATTTCCAAACAAGACACTGTAGCGGATTCTACCACAGAGGCAGAATACATTGCAGCTTCGGAAGCAGCAAAAGAAGCGGTTTGGATCAAGATGTTCATTTATGGACTTGGTGTGGTTCCAGCCATTATTGAAGCAATACTGATTTACTGCGACAACAATGGAGCAATTGCACAGGCAAAAGAGCCAAGGTCTCATCAACAATCCAAACATGTGCTTCGTCGCTATCATCTGATCAGAGAGATCATAAGTAGGAAGGAAATACAAATCGAAAAGATTCCCACTGAAAGGAACTTAGCGGATCCTTTAACTAAGGCCTTATCTCAAAGTAAGTTTGAGGATCATGTTAGAGCTTATGGTATTGGATACCGTGGCGATTGACATTAGGCCAAATGGGAGTTTATTAGTAATTTATGAGAGGTGTCATAAGGCAATCACCTTATGATTGTACCATTTATTTGATAAATGAGGATTCACTATTTGAGTATATATATTTTCATGTATTTAATTGGATCTTAAACTCATTTACTGAATGTCCACAATACGATTCACAGCATGAGAGAATTTATGATTAGATCACAACTAGTGAGTATCTTTACATGTGTAATTGTGATGTATTGGAATTATCCCTAGTTGATGAATTGATGGATTTGGACACCATCAATTCTGTCGAGACTAGCACGAGGTATACTCTTTGGTGTATCCAAGTAGTTGATTCTCACTGGTTGGAGACATTGTTGTTGGTGATCGTTTGGAAGCTAGAGCGGGGGGGGGGGTGAATAGCGCGTTTTCATTTCTACAAGAATGATTAGCGGAAGAAAACAAAAATAATATAAGTAAAAACGAAAGAACAATGCTAACAAGGCCTTTACGTGGTTCGGAGAAAACACTCCTACTCCACGGCGATCCTTAAGGTGGATCAACCCAAGCAATTCCACTAAGAAGCTTTCCTTTACAACAAACCTCCTCTTCTTTACAAAGAATGAAACTTGAGCTTAGAGAGAGGAGGAGGGGATTTAAGATCACTTAGAAAGCTTGAAAACTCGTGGAGGCTTTGGAGAAGAATCAGAGAATAAGCATTAACCCCAAAAACCTCCACCAACCCTCTTTTTATAGAGAGAAGGCTGATTTTCCCGTTGGAGCACGATCAGTCGACTGATGCACAACATCAGTCGACTAAGTCTGATTGACTCCCGAGCGGATTCGTGGGATTCCGAGTCATTTCGTCCAACGACATTCTCATCAGTCGACTGATCCATCCATCCATCGGTCGATGGAGATCGATCGTCCGAGTGATCACAGTGCGATCAGTGTGACTTCATTACGTGCGGATTTAACTCGATCACGATCGCCATCGTTGGCGGTCGGCCGATCGATCGTAATCGATCGACTTCCATGACAAAGCAAGCGATCGTGATGGTGGTTTCATCGACTCGATTGAGCGATCACGATCGATCGGTATGAGTAATTCATACTTGATTTTACCCCTTAGACCTAGACTCAACCTTCTAGCTCTTCCTTAAGCCTTGCGCCTCCAAGATCCCTCCGAGTCCGCGACTTGTTCATCCTTTGCGCTTTGCTTCCAAGAGCTTCCTTTGGTTTTATCATGTCTTGGGTTTCATTTGCCAAGGCGTGCTTGGACTTTATGCCACCAAGTCTACATGCTTGGACTTACACTGCCAAGACTTGCCTTTGGACTTCCTTTGCCAAGGTCCGTTTGGACTTAATGCCGCCAAGACAACATGCTTGGTCTTATGCCGCCAAACCTATACCTTGGACTTCTCTTGCCAAGATCATACTTGGACTTTGCCTTTACCTGTCACTTAATCATGTTCACCATTAGATCACAATTTTTTGCCTAACTTAGATGATTATCCAAACATCAAAACATATAAATGCTTGGGGCATTGTTGCACCAACAATCTCCCCCTTTTTGATATTTGACAATCATTTAAGTTAGGTCTTTTTAAAGATACACATAATCATATCACATAATCATATATCCAATTCTAACTTAAATATTTCTTCTCCCCCTTTGACATACATCAAAAAGAGAAGAAATTATATATTTAATAAAAGAATTGAATGCATTGTAATCTTGAACTAAGGTATAGAATTGAAATTTAGCTCCCCCTTAATCCAAGATATAGTTCATGATGAGTAAAATACATGTGGAGCAAAAATCTATCAACAATTTGAAGGTTTAAATCCTAACTTTGCACCAACAATGTAAATTTGGGAATGAAAAAGATACATCTTATGAAACTCCCCCTAAAACACCGTATTAAACAGTCCTAAAAGCTTTCATACCCAATATTATCATGCTAGAGTTTTAGGAGATCAAAGATATACTAAATATCAGAAAATGGAGCTATTTATCAGAAGACCGCGATATCATCGATCTGGTTTACGAACGATCATTGCTAAACTAATCTAAATTTGACCTTTTATTAAATTGAATCGTTAGAAATTCCAAAAATCTCAAAAAATCACAAAATTTTGCGTACACATTTTTGAGATAATACTTTATCAAGGAAAAATATTTCGAAAAATATATGTTTTCCAGATTTTGAGATTGATACAAACTTGGAAACTAACAAAAGTTCTAATATTTTTGCAAACTTTGTATCACTTTTGTGTTTCACTTGAAAACTATTTTTCAAAATATGATAAACATAGTTTAAAATATGTTTTATTTGACATTTCCAATCATGTTCTTGGAGCTATATGCACATCAATTGTGTATAAGCCTTCTCAATGATTGGTCCAATGAAGGATTAATGTCTCTAGATGACACTTTGGTCCATAATAATGCATCATAATAAGTATGATGAACCAAGTGTATCTTCCTAACATCTCACATGTTGTCTAAGTGGCTCAATACAAAAATCATGGTTTCTTAGGTATTTTGTGAGATGCTTAAAGGTATAAATCCTAGTATTTCTATAGGATTATGCAAACCTATACCTTTACTCAACCAAGCACATTCCAAGTTCTCTCCTAAGTGATGAAAATTCTACCTCGGGGAGAGCCTTGGTGAATATGTTGGCTAGGTTGGACTTGGATTCAATGTAATTAAGCTCAATGTCCCCCTTAGCCACATGATCTCTAATGAAGTGATGTTTCACTTCAATGTGTTTGGTTCTAGAGTGATGCACCAGATTTTTGGTCAAGTTAATGGTTCTCACATTATCATAAAATACTTTCATGTTGGAGTAAGATAGCTCATAATCTTCTAAGGTATGTTTCATCCATAGTAGTTGAGTTACACAACCACCCATAGCCACATAATCGGCTTCGGTGGTGGATAGGGCAACACAAGGTTGCTTCCTACTACTCCAACTAACTAGGGAGGACCCAAGGAATTAGCATCCACCACTAGTACTCTTCTGATTCAATTTGCAACCGGCATAATCAGAATTGGTGTACTCAATCAAATCAAAAGATCTAGTCCTAGGGTACCATAATTCTACATTTAGTGTGCCTTTAACATATCTTAAGATTCTCTTAACGACAACTAAATGAGATTCTTTAGCACATGATTGATATCTAGCACACATACCAACCACAAATAATATGTCGGGTCTACTAGCGGTTAAGTACAAAAGACTACCAATCATGCTCCTATAAAGTGTAAGATCAATTTGTTTTCCTTCATTATCACTATCTATTTTAGTATTGGTTGCCATTGGAGTTGAAACTACCTTAGCATTTTCCAAACCAAATTTCTTAATCATTTCCTTAGCATATTTGGTTTGATAAATATAAATACCTTCACTAGTTTGTTTGACTTGCAATCGTAGGAAGAAATTTAATTCCCCAACTAGACTCATTTCAAACTCTTTTTCCATATTTTTAATAAAGTCTTGGAGAAGTTCATCATTTGTTGACCCAAAAATAATGTCATCAACATATACTTGGGCTACAAAGATGTCCGTTGATGTTGACTTTATAAATAGAGTTTGATCTACATTACCCCTCTTAAAGTCCTTAGAGATTAAAAAAGATGATAATCTTTCATACCAAGCCCGGGGAGCTTGTTTCAAACCATATAAAGCTTTCCTAAGCTTGTATACATGGTTTGGATAGTCCATATTCTCAAACCCGGGAGGTTGTTCTACATATACCTCTTCCTTAATAAACCCATTTAGGAATGCCGATTTGACATCCATTTGATGGAGTTTGAAACCCATATAGGAGGCATACCCTAATAGTATTCTAATAGACTCTAATCTAGCAACCGGGGCATATGTTTCATCATAGTCAAGTCCTTCAACTTGATTAAAACCCCTTGCAACTAATCTTGCTTTATTTCTAGTGATATTTCCTTGGTCATCTAGTTTGTTCCTAAAGACCCATCTTGTAGTAATGATGGTGTTTTCATTAGGTCTAGGAACTAACTCTCATACTTGACTCCTTTCAAATTGAGTCAATTCATCTTGCATTGCTAAGATCCAATCCGGATCAAGTAATGCATCTTTGATTGTTTTGGGCTCAATTTGAGAAATTAGAGCAATATGACTAGTGGGATCCCTATGAAAGACCTAGTCCTAACACCTTGAGATAATTCACCCACAATTTGATCTATGGGGTGATTTTGATAAACTCTTATAGTTCTAGGAGGTGTATTAATTTGAGTTTGATCATGATTAACCTCAATCCTTTGCTCATCATTGGAATCACCTCTTACTCCCCCTTGATTCAATCCTCCCCCTTGATCATTACCCCCTAAGGTTAAATTTTGAAATTATTGGGTAATTTCTTGATTTTCATTATTAATATCATCATCAATAGGGGATTTTCTAGGGTATGTATTGGAAGTTTCATCAAATTGGACATTTGATGATTCTTCAATCTTTTGAGTTCTTTTATTGTAAACTCTATACCCTACACTAGTGGATGAGTATCCAACTAGGATTCCCTCATTCGCTTTGGACTCAAACTTACCTAGGTTGTCTTTGGTATTTAAAATATAGACTTTACATCCAAAGACCTTAAAATAATGAATTGTTGGAATTGTACCATTCCACAATTCAAATGGAGTTTTTCATAAAAACCTATGAATCAATACCCTATTTTGGATATAGCAAGCGGTATTGACCGCTTCCGCCCACAAGTAGCTAGGTAAGGAGTATGCATTAAACATTGTCCTAGCCGCTTCTTGTAGGACACGATTTTTCCTTTCCACAACCCCATTTTATTGGGGTGTTCTAGGACAAGAAAACCCATGCTTGTACCCTTGTTCTAAGAAAAAAGTTAAAAAATTAGAATTCTCAAACTCTCCATCATGATCACTACGGATCCGGTTGATTTTGAGTTTTCTTTCATTTTCTACTCTTTTGCTAAATCCTATGATTATTCCTAAGGTTTCATATTTATTTTTCAAGAAAAATACCCAAGTAAACCTAGAGAAATCATCTACTATTACTAAGCAATATTTACGACCAATAATAAAAGGGGTACTATGACAATCAAATAAATCCATATGTAAGAGTTCTAAAGGTAAAGCGGTACTAAGTAAATTTTTACCTTTGTGTGATGTTTTTGATTGTTTTCATTCTTGGCATGCATCACACATCTTGTCCTTGAGAAATTTGACTTTAGGCAACCCTTTGACTAATTTCATTTTTGCTATTTTAACTATATTCTTCATGTTTATGTGTCCTAGCCTCCTATGCCAAAGCCAACTTTCTTCCTCTTTTGCAATGAGACACTTAATAGAAGCATTAGTAGCCTAGGATAAATTAACATAATATATATTTAATTTCCTAAAACCTACTAACATGTAATCATTTAGAGTTTTGTGTCTTATAAAACATTTTGAGGAATCAAATTTAACATCAAAGTTTGCATCACATAGTTGGCTTACACTAAGTAAATTAAATTTCATATTTTTAACTAATAGCACTTTATGAATGACAAGATTGGGGGATACCTCAATTGTGCCCTTTCCTAGAATCTTAAGTTTGCCGCTATTACCAAATGAGACCTTTCCTTTGCTAGTGTGGTTGATAGTGGAGAATTTTCTCTCATCACCGGTCATATGCTTTGAGCACCCACTATCAACTATCCACAAGCTTAGTTCTTCTACCTATATCACATGAAAAATACAATCCTTAGATACCCAAATCTTAGGACCACTAGCATCAATTATAAATTTCTTAGGTACCCAAGCCTTTCTACCCTTGCTTTTAATTATGGATTTTCTACTAACAAGGGATGTAAATGCTACCTCCTTTTCCTTAGGTCTATATCCTAATCCGGCCTTGTTGTAGATAGCCCTTTGATCCTTAATAATCATGTCTAGGTATTTAGAGCCATTAGTAAATTTTTCTAAGCATGCTCTTAAGTTACCTATTTCTTTTCTTAATTCATCATTTTCATCCCTAAGGGTACATTCATCACTAGATAACTTACCACAAGATGATTCTATACTCTTAAGTGATTTAATCTCTATTTTTAAATCCTTAATCCTAGTTTTCGATCTATTCAAAGCATTTTGTAGGCATGCAATAGTCTTGTAAAGTAAATCTACTTTAGATGAGTTGTTTACCTCATCATCATCACTTGATGATGATTCGTCGCTTGAAGAGGAAGAGGACTCCTCGCTTGAGCTCCAGGCTTCTTCCTCTAATGCCATGAGGGCTAGATTCTGGGTGACATGACATACTTCTTCATCGTCGGAAGAATCCTCCATGCTTAGGGTGTCCCATGTTTGAGCCACCATTGCCTCCTTCTTCTTCTTCTCCTTCTTTTCTTTCTTTTTCTTTTCCTTCTCCTCCTTCTTCTTTAGTTCCGGGCAATTTGTCTTTATATGCCCTTTCTTGTTGCAACCAAAACAAGTCACGTTAGAGGTAGAATTTGAACTATTTGAAGACTTACCTCTTGAGGATTAGAACAACCTCTTCACATCTTTCTTGGTGAGTTTCCTTGACTTCCCACCAAACTTCTTGACGTAATGTGCCACCTCGCTTGCCGATAACTCATCTTCACTACTTGATGAGTCTTCCTCGGATTCGGATGAAGAGGACACTTCTTTCTTCTCCTTCTTCTTTTTGTCCTTCTTTCCTACAAAAAGAGCTATACCCTTCTCTTTGGATGAAGTGTTATCTTGTTCATGTAATTGAAATTCACAAAATAGCTCATCTAACTTAACCAATGAAAGATCCCTAGAGACCTTATAGGCATCTACCATTGAGGCCCATAAGGTTGTTCTAGGGAAAGCTTGTAACACATACCTTACAAGGTCTCGGTTGTCGACCTTCTCACCTATAACATGTAGTCCGTTGACTACTTCTTTGAAGCGACCGTGCATTTGGCTCACGATCTCATTGATCTTCATTGAGAAGCTTTGAAGTTGGCCAATTAGAAGATCTCTCTTGACCCTTCTTGTTTCTTTGGATCCTTCGTTGAGCTCGATCAACTTCTCCAAAAGCTCCTTCGCCGATTCAAATGGCCCCACCTTGCTTAGTTGCTCTTTTGACAAACCACATTAAAGTGTGGTTGTTGCCTTGGCGTTGGCTTGAGCCTTCTTGGCCATGTCTCTCGTCCAATCCTTCGTCGGTATGGGTGCTCCGTGTTCATCCACCGGCTTCTCAAAACCATCTACAACACTAAACCAATTCTCAATATCATTCATTAAGTAATACTCCATCCTACCTTTCCAATAGCCGAAGTCGTTGTCGTCGAAAAACGGAGGCCTCGCCGTGCTATACCCCTCTTGAAAAGCCATCTTTACTCCGGTTGATTGCTAGATCTTCCGATGCAATCTGGGCTCTGATACCACTTGTTGGTGATCGTTTGGAAGCTAGAGGGGGGGGGGTGAATAGTGCGTTTTCGTTTCTACAAGAATGATTAGTGGAAGCAAACAAAAATAATATAAGTAAAAATGAAAGAACAATGCTAACAAGGCCTTTACGTGGTTCGGAGATAACGCTCCTACTCCACAGCGATCCTTAAGGTGAATCAACCCAAGCAATTCCACTAAGAAGCTTTCCTTTATAACAAACCTCCTCTTCTTTACAAAGAATGAAACTTGAGCTTAGAGAGAGGAGGAAAGGATTTAAGATCACTTAGAAAGCTTGAAAACTCGTGGAGGATTTGGAGAAGAATCAGAGAATAAGCATTAACCCCAAAAACCTCCACTAGCCCTCTTTTTATAGAGAGAAGGCTTATTTTCCCGTTGGAGCATGATCGCGTGTGATGCACAACATCGATCATTGCCGGCCTGATTAACCACGAGCGATTGGATTCGCGAGGATTCTAAGTCGTTTCATCCAGCGACATTCTCATCGATTGGATCCATCCATCGATCGATTGATGGGTGATCGATCAGTGATCACAGGCTGCGATCGAGTGTGATTCCATTACGTGCGGATTTAACTTGATCGGCCGATCACCGCTGGCGATCGATCGTAACATCGATCGATCGCCACGACCAAAGTAGTCGTGATGGTCGAGTTTCATCGACTCGATCGAGCACTGACCGGTCGTGATACATCATATCAGATACTTCATACTTGATTTTACCCCTTAGACCTAGACTCAACCTTCTAGCTCTTCCTTAAGCCTTGCACCTCCAGGATCCCTCCGAGTCCGCGACTTGTTCATCCTTTGCGCTTTGCTTCCAAGAGCTTCCTTTGGTTTTGTCATGTCTTGTGTTTCCTTTCCCAAGGCGTGCTTGGACTTTACGCCACCAAGTCTACATGCTTGGACTTACGTTGCCAAGACTTGCCTTTGGACTTCCTTTGCCAAGGTCCATTTGGACTTAATGCCGCCAAGACAACATGCTTGGTCTTATGCCGCCAAACCTTTACCTTGGACTTCTCTTGCCAAGATCATACTTGGACTTTGCCTTTACCTATCACTTAATCATGTTCACCATTAGATCACAATTTGTTGCCTAACTTAGATGATTATCCAAACATCAAAACATATAAATGCTTGGGGCATTGTTGCACCAACAATTGTGATGTCCGGAGTTAATCGTGGATGCTAGTTATGGTAACTTATTCATTGAAGTGACTAGCTGTAAGACTTTATATGGTTCTCTGCATATATGGATATGTCAATAAAGTTCTTACTGCAGCTTAAGTGCGATGTTCCTTTGACTTGCGGTATTCAAGTCATCTTGGTCATGGAGACTTATGCTTTGACATCTTAAGCAAGCATCTCCAAGGAGATGTGGACCCGAGATGATTGGGTATACGTAGAAATGCCCGAAGGTATTTGAATAGCCTATAAAGGATTCACCACTCCTTGCGAGGAGATGTATATCCATGGCCTCTCGTCAGATTGTTACTAAAGTCTTTGGCCAAAGCATTACATGTTTAGAGTAAGGTACTCTTGGATACATGTGCAGTAACTAGAATCCATAGGACGAGGAAATAATACTTGGGCTAGGTGTGACATAGTCAGCCTAGTGGGGACTGACACTATAGACCATGTCCTGAACAATGTGGGTATAAGATGAGTGAAGGGAATGGGGCATGATTCATTGTAGCTACTGAAGGGTTTCAGAAATGGTTCTGGAATCAACCGTTGATCTTTCGATTAATTGGGGATCATGATGTACTACTAGGTGTCACTCATGATCATTCTATAATTAATGGTTAATTATAGACGGCTAACATAAATCGGGAACCTATTTGGTCACACGCACAATGAGCGTAATCTGAAGGATTTAAAACGAGCTTAAGAATGAGATTCTCAGATCGAGAGAAACTAGGTTTGGTTGGACCAAACAAGGTGCGAGCATGAAATTGTTTCAGTCGCAATGGAAGCATGGATGAGCCGAGTCTTATGAAGACATGATGGATGAACCAAATTGGTTTGGTTCTAATCCAATGGTGGAGAATAAACTAATAGGGTTTGGTTTGTTTTAAACGAATGAACCAAAGTTGGTTCGGTTTGTTTTAACTTAAAATAGACCAACGCGGTTTGGTTTATTTTAACTTAAGTTATTGGAGCGGGTTAATGGGTTTTGGTTATAAACCAATAACCGTTGGGAGAATGTGTTCTCTATAAAAAACATGGCTTAAGGGTTTTTCGTGGATAACTTGTATGTTGGAAACCCTAGCCACCCAAGCCCTTCTCCTCTCCTTGTTGCCAAATAAGGTTGTCGCCCAACCTTGCTACCGCCCTCCTTGCTGGACACTGCCACCTACTGCTGCCGGCCATCCTCCGGCGACCCTTCGGTGACTCACCTTGGTTCCGACGACCAAGGGTTGGCCGGTGCAAATCTGCCACCAAGCTATCTAATTTTCTGGATAGCTTGTTTCCTTTCATGTCGGAGCATCATTTGGACGACGTTTGGAGCTCCGACAGTGGCTACCTTGCCAGTGATTCGATCTTCGAAAATCCTCATAGGTGGAGGACCAAGTATTCGTCAATCGGTTGGCGAATACCTCTCCGAACAAGCGAGTTTTGGGGACTCGTTTTCGAATCCGAATTTTGATTCAAATTGTGATATTCTCTCGAACACATCATCTTCGACACGAGGCTAGTGACTCCTACGAAGACGAGGCTTGTAGCTTGGTGAAGCTATCCCGAAAGTACTCGACGTGGATATGAATAGAGGCAATTCTAGCGAGAGTTATTCCGGTTGATGTCATTCCCGCTGCACGTGATACGTCAGGTATAACTAGCGTAATTTCCTTTTATTGTAAAATTTGAAATTGTGATTATGTCTACACATGTTGTACTTTGCATGTGTGTGGTGTGTGTGTTGTAATAAATTAGATTTATTGCTTTTAATTCTTTCGTTGTGCATATGTTTACGAAACATGTTCGAACACAAACTCGCCGCGGTGCCGAAAACCCAACAGTGCAGGTGCAGGCTCATGTCGATGTGGACTAGGTGGGCTCCTATATATGTGTGGACTGGAGGGAGAGTGATGTACAGGGGAAAAACGCACGGTGTGGTGCCCTTTATCCCTTGCGCAACATGGTCGTGTGAAAACACACAGCTAGGCCATGTGCGCTGCTGGAATGTGGGCACAACCATGTGAATACTATTAGGAACGTTGTGCCTGCTAGAGGGGGGGTGAATAGCGTCGTCGATGGAACTCGATCGCGTACTTGATACAAAACTTGTTATACGCAGTGGAATATACAATAATAAAACAAATATAACAAGGACACAAGCATAACACCAAATATAACGTGGTTTGGAACCAAATATTTCCTACTCTACAGATTGGGCTCTAAAAGCTCTAGCAATGCAAACACACACCACTAATCACAAATACTCCTCAAAACAATCCGGAGGTAGAGAAACCTCGTACAAATGATTACACTAAGTAATACAACAAATGCAAGCAAATACAAGTATGAAATACAATACAAGTAAAAAAAACACTTTACAATTGCTCTTTTGGATGCTTGCTTTGTGGTTGCTTGAGATGCACTTGGAGACCCTGATTTGCAGCTGCAAATCGCCCCAAAACTCCTCAAGAACCGGTGCCAAATCCCTCTTCCTCGAGTTCCCTTTAAAGCTGCTCCTTGGGCTGGATTCTGCCTATCAGTCGACTGCTCGGGACTATCAGTCAACTGATGCCACTATTGTTGTGAGACAATGGCTAGATCCACGTTGAAAAAATCCAACGGATACACCATCAGTTGACTGATCATACCCATCAGTCAATTGATGTCTCAATTAGTCGAGTGGTCGGGATGATCACTCGACTGGAGAACCTTCTGTGCCCGAAATCCCGGCCCTCAGTCGACTGACCACCTCTGGCAGTCGACTGCTAGGGCACTTCCCGCAGTCAAACCCTAGTTGACTCACACCAGTCGACTGACCCATGGTCCCAGTCAACTGATACACCTCAAACATGAGGTTTTAATCTCAAACATAAGGTTTTAACTCTAGTATGATGCCCCCATACTTTCTAGACCACCCGTAGCCTAGACCTAAGCCTTCTAGGCACCTCCGTCAACCTCGTGCCTATCGAATCCCTCCAAGTCATCCATGACTTGTTCATCCATACGCTAGCCTTCAGGTGCTTCCATCGGCTATTGTCATGCTAACGGTGTCTACACCGCCAAGGCACATTGGGCTTACGCTGCCAAGACTCCGCTTGGATTTTACGCCACCAACCATTGGACATATGCTACCAAGACTCCACCCTTGGACTTTACGCCGCCAATATTCCCCTTGGACTTTCCAAATGCCAAGACTCAAGCTTGGACTTTCCTTTGCCAAGACCCATGCTTGGACTTTCCTTTGCCAACCCATATAGGACTTTCTCTTGCCAAGACCCATGCTTGGACTTTACATACCAAGTACTCAAGACTTGAACTTTCCCAATGCCAAGTGTCCCACTTGGACTTTCCATGCCAAGTACCCATGACTTGGACTTTACCATGACAATCACATTGTCATATGTTTTGTCGAACATCAAAACATTGCTCGAGTCAAACTCAAGTCCGGTCAATCGTGACCTGGGTCGATTGCACTAACAATCTCCCCCTTTTTGCTGTTTGACAAAACCACATACCTTTGAGTTAGAACACTAACTCAAATCTCCATACCAATTATCCCAAATTGGTAATCCCATAAATTCTCCCCATAAATTCTCTCCCTTTTTGACTAACATCAAAAAGGTTCTCTCCAAGGAGGTCAATGTCTCATATCCCAATGAGATCTTACAATCTCCCTCTTGGTCCAAAAATACCTAGGATGTCTACAATCTTCCTAGTGATAAGTCTCATATCACTAAAGAGAGAGACTCCTATAAATGCTCCAAATTTCCAAATTGGATATCTCAAAATTCCATTTCTCCCCCTCATGAGAAAAAATAACATCCATCATCCCATGATGGATAACTCCCCCTAAAGGCTTGCTCCCCCTTGACCATTGCACCAACAATATCCTTGGGAAGTCCCTAAGCCAATAGAAACTCTAAACCATCAAAAATAAGGTCTAAAGTTCAATATTGAACTTTCCCACCCTTAAATTTGATATATCATCCTAACAACTCTCCTAATCCATATCCAATGGATTTTCACTCTTTATAATGCTTCCCAAAGCATATCCTAGGGTTAGGAGTAGTTAGGAAATCTTAACATAGCTAAAATTGGGCTAAACATACTATGTTTTCTCGAAATCAGCCTATCAGTCGACTCTCTCAGAAATCAATCGACTGAAGTGCTCATCAGTCGACTGCCAATAAGGGCAGTCGACTGATAACTAAAAAATCTGATTTTCAATTATCAAAATCAAATTTTGAAAATTCATAAATAATTATATATAATTTGAAAAATCATGAAACTTAATACGTATAATACTTATGACCAATACAATGGGTGAAAAATATTTGAAAAATATTTTACCAATAAAATAGTTAAATTGACACAAAGTTCAAAAGTGAAGAAAAACTTCAATGTTTTGCTCACTTTGAATCAACTTCATCAATGGTGATTTCTATCAAAAGATAGACTTCACCATGGTTTTTCAAAATGATTTTAGAATAGTTTTAAAATCTTATATTGGATCATATTCTTTGGACTTAATGTAAATGACTTGAACATAAGGTTTCCCAATGATCCACAACATGATTTTAGATGAGTTTGAGTTCATATTGTTGGGTTTTCGACACCGCGGCGTGTGTGTGTTCGATCACATTTCGTAAACATGAACACAGCGGAAGCAATAAAATAATAAATCTACATTTATTACAACACACACAACACACGCATGCATATTACAATAAGTGTAGACATAACCGTAAATTTAAATTTGCAATAAAAGGAAATTTATCTACATTATACCTTTCGTTTGACGTGTAGCGGGAACGACATCAACCGGAACGATCCTCGCTAGAATCGTCTCTATCTGTATCCACGCCGAGTTCCTCGGGATGACTTCACTAAGCCATGAGCTTCGTCTTCGTACGGGTTACTAGCCTCGTGTTGAAGACGACGTGATCGAGAGATGATCACGATCCGAATCCAAATTCGGATCCTAATACGAGTCCTCAAAACTCGCTTCTCCGGAGAGGTATTCGTCAACCAATTGACGAATCCTTCGTCCTCCACCTCAGAGGATTATCGGAGATCGAATCCCCGGTAAGTTAGCTGCTGTCGGAGCTCTAACCATCATCCAAACGACGCTTCGACCAGAGGAGAACAAGCTGTCCAGAAAACTGGACAGCTTTGGTGGAGGTGATAGGCGCCGGCCAACCAAGGGAGATAGAGCTCACCTTGATGCCAAACCTGAAGGAGATCACCGGAGCACTAATCGACAGAAGCTCGACGCCGGCGAGGGGGAAGGAAGCAGCCTTCTGGACGCCGGTTGGAGGAGCTTTGGGCGGCGGCAATAGGTTGGCGCCGAGAGCTCCAATAAGGAGGTGGGCGGCAACTTTAGGGCAAGGGGTTTTTGGATTAGGGCTTAATTATCCCTTAAGCCCTCTTTTATAGAGAACTACTTCTCTTAATGGTTATTGGATCATAACCATTAGGCCCGTTAACCCGCTCCATTAAGATAAGTTAAAATAAATCAAACCATGATGGTTTATTTTAAGTTAAAACGAACCGAACCAACTTTTGGTTCATTCGTTTAAAATAAACCAAACCGTTTGGTTTATTCTCCTCCATTGGATTAGAACCAAACCATTTTGGTTCATCCATTACGTCTTCATAAGACTCGGTCCATCCACGCTTCCATTGCGACTGAAACGATTTCATGCTCGTTTTATGTTTGGTCCAACCAAACCTAGTTTCTCTCGGTCTGAGAATCCCATTCTCAAGCTCATTTTAAATCCTTTGGATTACGCTCATTGTGCATGTGACCAAATAGGTTCTCGGTTTATGTTGGCCGTCTATAATTAACCATTAATTATAGAACGATCATGAGTGGCACCTAGTAGTACATCATGATCCCCAATTAACCAAAAGATCAACGGTTGATCCAGAACTATTTCTGAAACCCTTCAGCAGCTCGAATGGTTCGTGCCCCATTCCCTTCACTCATCTTATACCCACTTGGTTCAGGACATGGTCTATAGTGTCAGTCCCCACTAGGCTGACTACGTCACACCTAGCCCAAGTATCATTTCCTCATCCTACGGATTCTAGTTACTCCACATGTATCGAAGAGTACCATACTCTAAACATGTAATGTTTTGGCCAAAGACTTTAATAACAATCCGACGAGAGGCCATGGGTATACATCTCCTCGCAAGGAGTGGTGAATCCTTTATAAGCTATTCAAACACCTTCGATCACTTCGACTTATACCCAATCATCCCGGGTCCACATCTCCTTAGAGATGTTTGCTTAAGATGTCAAAGCATATGTCTCCATGATCAAGATGACTTGAATACCACAAATCAAAGGAACATCGCACTTAAGCCACAGTAAAAACTTCATTGACATATTTATATATGCAGAGAACCATATGAAGTCTTACGGCTGGTCACTCCAATGAACTAGTTACCATAACTAGCATCCACGATCAACTTCGGACATCACAATGTCTCTAGCTAGTGAGAATCAGCTGCTTGGATACACCAAGGAGTATACCTCGTGCTAGTCTCGACAGAATTGATGGTGTCCAAATCCATCAATTCATCGACTAGGGATAATTCCGGTACATCACAATTACACATGTAGAGATACTCACTAGTTGTGATCCAATCACAAATTCTCTCATGCTGTGAATCGTATCGTGGACATTCAGTAAATGAGTTTTAAGATCCAATAAAATACATAAAATATGTATACTCAAATAGTGAATCTTCATTTATCATATAAATGGTTCATACATAAGGCGATTGCCTTAGGACATCTCTCATATATTACTAAAAGACTCCCACTTGGCCTAATGCCAATCGCTACGGTATCCAATACCATAAGCTCTAACATGACCCTCAAACTTATTTTGAGGTAATGCCTTAGTCAAAGGATCCGCTAAGTTCCTTTCAGTGGGAATTTTCTCGATTTGTATTTCGCTCCTACTGATGATCTCTCTGATAAGATGATAGCGGCGAAGCACATGTTTGGATCATTGATGAGACCACATCAAGTTCAAAGATGAACTTCTTGATACAAACTGCTTCCTTTGCTGCTTCCAAAGCTGCAATGTATTCTGCCTTAGTGGCAGAATCCGCTATAGTGTCAAGCTTGGAACCTTTCCAACTTATTGCGCCTCCATTCCAGGTGAATACATACCCAGACTGAGACATGGAATCATCCTTGTCTGTCTGGAGCTGACATCCGTATACCCACGTATCACCATGTACCCTTCTCCATATATTAGGAACACATCCTTAGTTCTTCTTAAGTACTTAAGGATCGTCTTAACAGTCACCCAGTGATCCATTCCTGGATCAGACTGGTATCTGCTCGTGACACTCAGAGCATACGATACATCGGGTCTCGTACATAACATAGCATACATGATAGATCCTATTGCGGATGCATAGGGAATCTTACTCATGCAAATCCTCTCGTCTTCTGTGCGCGGACACATAGACTTCGAAAGGTGTATCCCATGCCTGATGGGTAGGAAACCTTTCTTGGATTCCGACATGCTAAACCCCTTTAGCACTCGGTCTATATATGTAGACTGCGAAAGACCAAGCAACCGTTTTGATCTATCTCTATAGATATTAATCCCGAGGATGTAGGTTGCTTCTCCCAGGTCTTTCATGGAGAAGGTCTTGGATAACCAAACCTTCACTGACTGTAAGATTGAAACATCGTTTCCTATAAGTAGTATGTCATCGACATACAATACTAGGAACACGACTGCACTCCCACTAACCTTCTTGTACACACAAGGTTCGTCTGGATTTTGTGAGAAATCAAACTTTTTGATTGTCTCATCAAAACGGATATTCCAGCTCCTGGATGCTTGCTTCAATCCATAAATGGATCGTCGCAATTTGCATACCTTGGTTTTATCAACCGATGTGAAACCCTCAGGCTGTATTATATACACGTCCTCGAGCAGGTTTCCATTAAGGAAAGTTGTTTTTACATCCATCTGCCATATCTCATAATCATAATGAGCCGCTATGGCCAGGAGCATCCGAATGGATTTAAGCATAGCTACAGGCGAATAGGTTTCGTCATAATCAACACCTTGTTTTTGACGATATCCTTTCGCCACCAATCTAGCCTTATAGGTAATCACATTACCATCCATGTCAATTTTCTTCTTGAAAACCCACTTGCACCCTATAGGCTTTATGCCTTCAGGTGGGTCAACCAAGTTCCAAACTTGGTTTTCATACATGGAATCCATTTCCGACTTCATGGCACCAAGCCACTTATCCCTTTCTGAACTTGTCAGCACTTCTTCATAACTGGTAGGCTCCTCATCATCAATGAGTAACACATCGTTCGATTCACTTACGAGAAATCCATATCTCTCAGGAATATTGTGTGTTCTACCAGATCTACGAAGATGTGGTGTTACAATAGGTCCAGCCGATTGCTCATCACTATGAGTTGTCGGCTGTTGTGCTTCACCAGGTATCTCATCAATGTCTATTTGAGTCTCTCGAGCCTCCTCAAGCTCGACGACACTCCCACTTTTTTTTTGCAAGAGAAACTCTTTCTCTAGAAACACAGCATGCCTTGAAACAAATACCTTTTGTTCCATAGGATGATAGAATTGGTAACCCCTTGTTTCCTTAGGGTATCCAATAAATAGACATTTATCAGACTTAGCATCCAATTTGTCTGATACAGTCCACTTCACATAAGCAGGATAACCCCATATCTTCAAGTAAGATACATGAGGTTTCTTACCATTCCATATCTCATATGGAGTAGTTGAGACTACCTTGGTAGACATTCTGTTTAATAAGTAAACAGTTGTCTGAAGTGCATAGCCCAAAAAGGACTTGGGAAGAGTCGCATGATTCATCATTGACCTGACCATGTCCAACAAGGTCCGATTACGCCTCTCAGATACACCATTATGCTGTGGTGTATATGGCGGAGTCCATTGAGACAATATATCATTGTCTCTTAGATAATCAAGAAACTCTTGACTTAAGTATTCACCACCTCGATCCGATCGAAGTATTTTAATACTTTTGTCATGTTGTTTCTCTACTTCATTTCTGAATTCTTTGAACCTTTCAAAGGCTTCATACTTGTGTTTCATCAAGAACACAAACCCAAACCGTGAGTGATCATCGGTGAAGGTAATGAAGTAGCTATAGCCTCCTAATGCTTGAGTTGACATAGGTCCACATACATCAGTATGTATTAGACCTAGTAACTCTCCCACTCGTTCACCTTTTCCAGTAAAAGGTAACTTAGTCATCTTGCTTTTTAAGCATGATTCGCATGTATCGTATGAATCCAATTCAAACGATTCCAGAATTCAACATCGGTGTAATTCGGACATGCGTTTCTTGCTTATATGGCCAAGACGACAATGCCACATATAGGAGTCTATTTGATTATCCTTTCGAGCACGCGTGTTGCTCGCTTCGATATTGAAAATGTCACTGGATACATCCAACGTATAAATGTCATTACTCAAAGTTCCAGTTCCATAAAGTACGTCATTCAAAGTTATATAACAACAATTGTTACTAAACGTCAAATGGAAACCATTTCTATTTAAGCAGGAAATAGAAACAATGTTCTTTATTAGAGAAGGAACATAATAGCAATTGTCCAGTTCCAAGACTAGTCCACTAGGGAGCTTCAGCAAATAAGTTCCGATGGCGACCGCAGCAACCTTTGCTCCATTGCCAACTCACAAATTTGACTCCCCTCTAACAAGTCTTCTTTTATTCCTTAGCCCCTGTATGTCATTACATATATGTGAGCCACACCCAGTATCCAATACCCAAGTGTCTAAGGAAATAGAATGACAATCAATAACGAAGATACCTGAAGAGGGTGGGGCATCGGATGCCTTTTTCTTCTTCATGGACTCAAGATAAATCTTGCAGTTTCTTCGCCAGTGGCCTTCCTTACCACAGTGATGGCAAGTGCCCTTTTGCGCTGGTTTCGCCTTCTTTGCCTTTTTGTTCTTTCCTTTCTTCTGTTCTTTTGCCTTCCTCTTAGAACCTTTCTTTGAGGAATCAACTAACAGAACCGCCTTCTCCTCATGCTTCACAGAAGGCTCCACAGTCTTCAGCATATTGAGGAGCTCGAGAATGGTGGATTCCAATTTGTTCATCCGATAGTTCATCACAAATTGCGAGAAACTCTTGGGCAAACAATGCAGAATTAAGTCAATACTTAACTCATGATCCATCACAAAACCGAGGGTAGCTAGCCGCTCGATGCACCCGTTCATCTTTAGCACAAACTGCACTACAGACGAACCTTCTTGCATCTTCGTGGTGAAGAGGAGCCTAGAGACCTCGAACCTTTCGGATCTCGCTTGCTCATCGAACAACTCATGAAAATGGAAGACCATAGTATTAGCATCCATATGCTCATGCTGCTTTTGCAGCTCAGGTACCATCGCCGCTAGCATGATGCAACTCGCCAGCTCAGAATCTGCCATATGCTTCTGATAGACCAACATTTGGTCTGGAGTTGCATCGTCCTTAGGACGGTCAGGAAGAGGCTCTTCAAGGACATATGCAAGCTTTTCCGCCTTGAGAACAATTCTCAGGTTTCTAAGCCAGTCCAAGAAGTTCGGCCCAGTCAATTTATTCGAATCCAAAATGGAACGCAAATTTAAAGACATCATGATCATTCTTAGAAATACAAAATGAGCATATATGAGAAAGATTTTAAAATGCATCAATATACATTTATAAATCCCATTCATTTTTTTGAATTTCAAAAAACCCCAAAATCACTTCGGGAGATCGTAGGTCCATCTCCGAATGGGCTGATATCCATCATAGATATGAACAACCTTGGAGAGAGTCCAACAAGCCATTCATAACTACGATGGTAGGTATCAACTATACCGATTGCATATCACGTATATGCAACTATCACAATGTGCTATCAACTAATTGAATGTTCACACATACATCGGGTTGTTAACACATTAACAAGTATGCATCATATGCATAGCACCCAACTTCACCTCCCTTTACATCGACCTTGGAGAGTCCAACAAGCCGATGCTCCGGGTTAAAGCCAACCCATTAATCGAGAAATAGTTTTAATATGGTTAGGCGCATTCAACCAATTAGCCCAGCTTGGAGAGAGTCCAACAACTAAAGCTAACGATTGACCTCTGACTCTTACCATATTAGTATTAAACTATTCCATGGTTTGAACATGTTCGGGTTCGAGCCGGGCTTGGAGAGAGTCCAACAACCCAAACAAGAAACGGAACTCTGGTTCAAACCATATTAATGGAAGGTGTAGGCTTTAATATTGTTTAAGGGTTTTTATGTCTCATCCTCTTTGCATGCAAATAACTATTATCTACATGGCATGACATACATGGCATACATCTACATGTCACGACACGCATGACATAATGTTATGCATCTAATGCAATTACATGGCATACAATTATGTCATGTATATAATTTCCTTATATGTCATAACTATTTATGGAAATAAAATATGTTTAAGATTTGATTCTCCAAATCAAATCATAATTAAATTAGGAAATAAATTTCCAAATCTAATCACATATTTTATTTATGGAATTATTTGATTAAGGAAAATCTATTTAGGAAACCAATTTCCTAAATCTTTAAAACTACTTATGGAAATTAAATATTTTAAGATTTGATTTCCCAAATCAAATCATGATTAAATTAGGAAACAAATTTCCAGAATCTAATCAAATATTTTATTTATGGAAAATATCAATTTCCATAAATACTTCCAACTTTCCAAAAGTGGAAGATTTCCATAAATACTTCAAGACTTTCCAAAATTTAAAAATTTCCATAAATACTTCTAAATTTCCAAAATTAGAAAATTTCTAGAAATAACATTATGACTATCGCAAAACCATTTTATGATTATGTCGAAACACAACCTGGCTCTGATACCACTGTTGGGTTTCCGACACCGCGGTGTGTGTGTGTTCGATCACGTTTCGTAAACATGAACACAGCGGAAGCAATAAAATAATAAATCTACATTTATTACAACACACACAACACACGCATGCATATTACAATAAGTGTAGACATAACCGTAAATTTAAATTCGCAATAAAAGGAAATTTATCTACGTTATACCTTTCGTATGACGTGTAGCGGGAACGACATCAACCGGAACGATCCTCGCTAGAATCGTCTCTATCCGTATCCACGCCGAGTTCCTCGGGATGACTTCGCTAAGCCACGAGCTTCATCTTCGTACGGGTTACTAGCCTCGTGTTGAAGACGACGTGATCGAGAGATGATCACTATACGAATCCAAATTCGGATCCTAATACGAGTCCTCAAAACTCGCTTCTCCGGAGAGGTATTCGTCAACCAATTGACGAATACTTCGTCCTCCACCTCAGAGGATTACCGGAGATCGAATCCCCGGTAAGTTAGCCGCTGTCGGAGCTCTAACCGTCGTCCAAACGACGCTCCGACCAGAGGAGAACAAGTTGTCCAGAAAACTGGACAGCTTTGGTGGAGGTGATAGGCGCCGGCCAACCAAGGGAGATAGAGCTCACCTTGATGCCAAACCTGAAGGAGATCACCGGAGCACTAACTGGCAGCAACTCGACGCCGGCGAGGGGGAAGGAAGCAGCCTTCTGGACGCCGGTTGGAGGAGCTTTGGGCGGCGGCAATAGGTTGGCGCTGAGAGCTCCAATAAGGAGGTGGGCGGCAACTTTAGGGCAAGGGGTTTTTGGATTAGGGCTTAATTATCCCTTAAGCCCTCTTTTATAGAGAACTACTTCTCTTAATGGTTATTGGATCATAACCATTAGGCCCGTTAACCCGCTCCATTAAGATAAGTTAAAATAAACCAAACCATGATGCTTTATTTTAAGTTAAAACGAACCAACTTTTGGTTCATTCGTTTAAAATAAACCAAACCCTTTGGTTTATTCTCCTCCATTGGATTAGAACCAAACCATTTTGGTTCATCCATTACGCCTTCATAAGACTCGGCCCATCCACGCTTCCATTGCGATTGAAACGATTTCATGCTCGCTTTATGTTTGGTCCAACCAAACCTAGTTTCTCTCGGTCCGAGGATCCCATTCTCAAGCTCGTTTTAAATCCTTTGGATTACGCTCGTTGTGCGTGTGACCAAATAGGTTCTCGGTTTATGTTGGCCGTCTATAATTAACCATTAATTATAGAACGATCATGATGATCCCCAATTAACCAAAAGATCAACGGTTGATCCAGAACTATTTCTGAAACCCTTCAGCAGCTCGAATGATTCGTGCCCCATTCCCTTCACTCATCTTATACCCACTTGGTTCAGGACATGGTCTATAGTGTCAGTCCCCACTAGGCTGACTACGTCACACCTAGCCCAAGTATCATTTCCTCGTCCTACGGATTCTAGTTACTCCACATGTATCGAAGAGTATCTTACTCTAAACATGTAATGCTTTGGCCAAAGACTTTAGTAACAATCCGACGAGAGGCCTGTTGGAAATGTGCTAGTCCTCGGAGGCTCATTGGCTCTCATGTCCCCGGATTAAAATTTCCACTAATGAAAACTAATCCGGATGGGATGAGTTTCCTAAGCACAACCAATTCGTCGTCGTGCTAACGACTTGAGCGATCGCTTGAACAAACTAGTTGTCCAAGCAACCAAACTCTTCTAGTCAATTAGCCGCAGAAGAGACGACGGACGGATCGCCGATTTTTGTGTTTATCTTCGGGGTCCATGATTATACAAATACATAAAAATGTAAACTAGTATAATCAACATATACTAACATAAAGAACATAAGCTAGCATATCAATAAGAACATGCAAAGAACAATAATAAAAGTTGTAAAACTTTTATACCTCTTGATCTTCTATCGTATGTCCTAACCTCCTTGTAGACTTCGTGTGGGCGAAGATCCTCCATAAGTTGAAGCTTCCTAGATCTTCTTCAATCCAAAGAATGAAGAACTCTCTTTCCCTTCTTGCTTGAGCCAACCCTCAATCCACAAAGGATTGATGCCGTCGGCCCCATGAATAGAGAGAATAATATGGAAACGAAACTCATCTCTTATCTAGGACCAACCATCAAGCTCCAAGCATGATGTTTGCCGCCGGTCCAAAGAGAACAAGAAGAGGATGAGAGGAATAGGTTGAGCGCCGACCAAGGTAGAGGGAAAATATCTAGGAGCCGGCAACACCCTAGGAAGAACAAGAAGATATCCTCTCCTATAGTTGCCACCCACTTTTCCCTCCATAACCTAGCCGCCCAACCAAGGAAAGGAAAAATCTAGGGTTTCTTGCCGCCCACTAATGGAAGGGCAAACCCTAATTTCCCAAACCAACCTAATCCAAAGATAGAAGGGTGAAGCTTGGGCGCTGGCCAAAACAAGGAAGAAGGAGGAAGAAGGGTTGCCGCCCACCTTCATGGACTAAACCCTAACCCTAGCCACTTCCTATTTCTTGCCGCCCAACCATGGTGGAAGGAGAAGATCTAGAACCGGCCACCTTCCCTAGGAAGAAGAAGAACTCTTCCACAAGTTGCCGCCCACTCTCCTTTCCTCACCATGGCCGCCCAACCCAAGGACCCAAACCCTAATTAGGGTTTCCTCCTTAGGGTTACTTGCCGCCCAAGCAAAGAGAGGCTAAACCCTAATTTCCATCATCCAACATCAACCACCACCCTTGCCGCCCAACCCATATCCACCCTTTTATAGAGTTAGGGTTTAGGCCTTGGTTTAATCTCCACCGTCGGTTCTAGGGTTTTAATCTCAACCGTCGGATCTAGAGATTTAATCTCAACCGTCGGTTCTAGGGTTTTAATCCAAACCGTCGGATCTAAAGATTTAATCTCTACCGTCGGTTTTAGGGATTTAATCCCAACCGTCGGATCTAGAGATTTAATCTCAACCGTCGGTTCTAGGGTTTTAATCCAAACCGTCGGATCTAGAGATTTAATCTCAACCGTCGGTTCTAGGATTTTAATCCAAACCGTCGGATCTAGAGATTTAATCTCCATCATTTGATCTAGACTTCATGAGGTTTATATTAGGCTACGATAGGGACCATGAGGAGGAGTTGGGTCTTGGCCACCCGATGGATCGGAACCACACAAACTTGATCCATCAATGATGTTCCATTCCACTAGAGGATCATCATCGAACTACCTCACCAACCCCCATAAATTAATATGGGCTCCATATATTATTTGTACATTCATCTCCCCGTGTTTAAGATATCGAATGTCCGTCAATTAATTGATTTACTGACCATCAATTAATTAACATCTAACTCCTCGAGTAGTACCACTCAACCTTATCATCATGTTGACTAAGTCAACCTGCAGGGTTTACATGATGAACCTTATGAGCTCCTCAAGGGGACATCATCAACCTAATATATAGGACACGGATTCCTCCTATAATCAACGACACACCATGTAAATAATATCATTTCCCAACTTACCGGGCATATTGATTTAATCCATAGAAATCTCACCCTCTGGTAAATCAAAGAAATAAATACTAAGTACATGTGCCCGTTATTATATCGGGATTAAGAGCATGTACAACATAATATCCGAGGTCCGATTCAATTATATAGTCAGCAATAAATTGAATCACCTCTATATCGGTCCTACTCAATACACCTAAGTGTACTAGTGTAACTCTATGTTCAAGATAAAACAATACCAAGCTACACTACAACAATGCCAATGGTTTATCCAAAACCATCTTGGTTGTGAGCCTCTACTTATACTCTACAAGGGACTGATAACATGATCTTCTGTGCCACACCCAAGCACCATGTTATCTACAATGTAAAGTATTAGACAATATGCACATATATAAATATAAAGTGCAAACAATGATCATGTGATTCTTATTTCAAAATAAAATGTTCATACCAAAAAGAGCTAGGCTTTCAGTATACATCCCAACAAGGCCATGGGTATACATCTCCTCGCAAGGAGTGGTGAATCCTTTATAGGCTATTCAAACACCTTCGATCACTTCGACTTATACCCAATCATCCCAGGTCCACATCTCCTTAGAGATGTTTACTTAAGATGTCAAAGCATATGTCTCCATGATCAAGATGACTTGAATACCGCAAGTCAAAGGAACATCGCACTTAAGCCACAGTAAGAACTTCATTGACATATCTATATATGCAGAGAACCATATGAAGTCTTACGGCTGGTCACTCCAATGAACTAGTTACCATAACTAGCATCCACGATCAACTCAGGACATCCCAATGTCTCCGGCTAGTGAGAATCATTCTTGGATACACCAAGGAGTATACCTGCGTGCTAGTCTCGTAATTGATGGTGTCTAAATCCATCGATTCATCGAATTAGGGATAATTTGATACATCACAATTACACATGTAGAGATACTCACTAGTTGTGATCGATCACAAATTCTCTCATCTTTGTGAATACATTATCGTGGACATTGATAAATGCGTTTAAGATCAATCAAATACATAGAACATGTATGTCTTCGAATAGTGAATCTTCGTTTATCGTATAAATGGATTTACGTACATAAAGCGATTGCCTTAGGACATCTCGTATATTACTAAGGGAGTAGTTAGTGTCCGCCCAGAAAGTATCTTGCGTCTTGCGTCGAGCGGACAATCTCCCACTGTCGTGCAGACATTTCGGGTTATCTCTGAGGCCCGTGGTTAGCGTGCGACGAACATAAACAGATATAAGTATATCAAACACACTGAAACATAAACACATACCCACAACAAAATATACTAAAACATACAGGGTGTACACCACGACAAGACCACATACTAAAATCCGTACATAAAACATCGACATCAAAGTAAAGTCCACAACATAAGAAGTCCATACATAGAACAAAATCCATAACACAAATACAAATCACAAATCCTCGAGACTCAAAATGTGGAGATGGGATGGATCGCCACAGCGACTCAAGTCATCACAAAGACTCTACCATTACAGGCGAGAAAAACCGAGTCCGTGGGAGTGAGTAAAACTCGTAATAGATAAACATGTATATTAATATCACATGTATTTCGACAAAAATCTACAGGTATCACTAGCATGATAATATATCCATGTATATACCATCTAACCAAAAGTCAATATGAATATGAGGCATATACAACGTCATACGCTACATCTATCCAACTGAGCACATATACACAACATATGGTATAAAGAATAGAACTAACTCATACTACATCCTGCTTTATGGGTCGAGGGTATCACGGTGAATAACTAACGTATAAAAGTGATGGCTCTACTACCATCAGAAGAATGTAATAACATGTATGAATATATGCGAAACAAATCAACAAACATAGTGCATTACAAATGCGCGGCATCACAATAAGCATATCTATATATGACTACATTATATATCGTATGCTAATCACAATCATATATATATATACATGCGTATATGTATATATATGGTAATATGTAAATGCCATAAGTCGATGCATATGCGTGGTCGTATCGGCTCACCCTAAAGCTACCACGACCCGATGTGGCCTCGGTGGCTCGAGCATGACAACGTCCCCAACTCAACACCACTACTCTCGGTGGCGGTGGGCGGTATGATCGAGTAGAATATAAGCGTAAAGCAAGCTACGATGGGGGTCCTGCTGGCCTCGTGATCACTACCCGTGGTGGTCGAGTGCCACACACGCGGGACTATGACCGCAAATCCAACTATCACCGTCTGTAGTAGTGATAGAGTGCGGCACTCTGATGCTGCCCTCGCAGGTTACTCCTCTTATGAGTAGAGTGGAAGCGAGATATTAGCGACACTCTTGACCACAAGGGAGACATCATCGCCAGCGTGCATGCAAATGACATGAATGTAAGGTCTAACAAATAGGCACCCACCATAGACTCTCTACTCTCTGAGGTCGTGCTAACAGATCAAGCGCACTCTCTATCACAGTGAGAGTCGTACTCAGTGATCGTATCATACTAGGACCAGGTCGTAGCGACACCCTAAATACCATTCACTGACCATTTACATAATGCGTAAAAACGGTAGAAACTACTAGAATTAACTCTAGGTTCAAGACATCATCTACCTACGGATGACTTTTTTGCCCAATTTACAATCAGGTTGTCATCCGTACTTTACTACTTGTGTTTAACTTAAACAAATTCTAAGTTATTTATATCATCTATATGTATAACTCCTAGTCATGGTAACATAACATGATAGCAGCAAGGAGTTAATGGCCAACGGATAAAGTATCAAGCATAAGATGAATAGAACAGGATCAAGGTAACATGATCATTTAAGATGATCATGCATCTAAATCTGTATGCATTAACTACCTACGGGGTAGGAATCACCCACCTGATAAGAAGCTCGTGACAATATAAATCCTCGCGTGCGGTCACGCCTCGTATCCACGTCTGCCGAACCATGATATGCATTAAGTTGAGCACATGACAATAGATGTATATCATTTACTATTCTATCGTTTCCGTATTCGGCGTCCCTTTATCGAATCACGAATTAGAAGCTCAAAGAGTTAAGCTTGACTATTTATTTTAACTCACGCTTTGATTAGCAAAGTGCTAACCTACTCATCCGACTCCATTACCCATTCAACCAAATCGATCCCATGTAGATTTGATCTTTTTATATAATTTGATGCAGCGGGATCACCAACAAATTAAGTATAAATCTAACCCATATTCACACATACATATCCTATTAGTAGTCCAAGCAAAGCTACTACCATACTACACACTCCTACGTTGATACTCACGACAGGAAACACATTTACATCGTAATATGATTAATCCAACTAGATTGAACAGGGAAGAGTTTCATGCTTACCTATAGTTGTAATTCCACCGGCAGCTACAATCCCTCCAAGATCCTCAGTCGGCCGAAAACAACCACTGCTCAAATTAGGTTTCAAGCTTAGCCACACCGAATCCATATCCACAACAAGATCAAATAGATATTACCATCTTACCTTCTATTGTAACTCTGCCAATGACCCAACACACCAAAACCGCACCTGTTTCACGCACGCTCCGGTTTTCTGCCCTAATCGCCACTTAGGTCACGACGAATTCACACATAATATGCTACTTTGTTCAAGGTAAGGAGAACTGAGTCACGCTTACCTTTCCGACCAAAATCGATGGGCGGTTGCCGGAACCCTAATGACCACACCGCTGCCCTAATCACTGCCCAAATCAATTCCGGTTACAACGAAGACCACAACATCAAGAACCATCACGAGACACCAATCAGTGATGAAGGATAGCCTCGACTTACCCGATTAGCGGTGAGTCACCGCCTCGCTCAGACACGCGTCGTGTCGGATGATCCCACCTCACGACCTCACGCCTGCTCGCCCTTCCGACTCGACCGTGGCCACAGGCGAGGGTACTCGCTGATCGTCGCTTGCAGCAGGGAAGGGGGCCGACGAGGATGTGGGTGAAAGCTCTCGACCAGTCGCGAGCGTCGGAAGAGAGGGTGGGGATCGAGTGGCGAGGCAAAGGGGTTGTCACGGTGAGGGAAAATAGGAAATGAGGGGGGCTTGAGAAGCGACCGCGGCGAGTGCGGCGATTCACGCATGGAAGTCGCGTCGGCGAAAAATGCTTATCGGGTTTTAATCCTATAAACCATTAACCAACTTCAATTTACCCAATTTTAATTGAACTATTGAAATTTCCTAAGCTTGCTTAGATGTAATTAACTCCTAACCATTTTTTTCTCTGGTATTTTACATTCTCCCCCACTTATAAAAATTTGGTCTCCAAATTTCGTACTTAAATGCAAAAATTAAATCAAGCGTATATCGAAATAATCACATACCTCAGGTAAATAGATGAGGGTATCGAGCTCGGATAGTATCCTCCAGCTCCCAAGTAGCCTCCTCATCCGTATGATGCTGGCATCCCACCTTTACGAGTCGGATGGTTTTGTTCCGTAACTGGCGCTCCTTGCGATCAAGAATCCGCACCGGAGTCTCCTCATAAGTCGTATTTGCCTGGAGTGGTATCGGAACTTCTTTCAGAACATGGTCAGATCGCGGCACGTATTTCCTCAGCATTGATACATGAAATACGTTGTGAACACCCGCAAGTGTCGGAGGTAAAGCCAACCGATAGGCTACACCTCCAATCCGCTCTAATATCTCAAATGGACCAATGTAGCGCGGAGCTAATTTCCCTTTTAGTCCAAATCTCTTGACTCCTTTGGTGGGTGACACTCGTAGGAATACATGGTCCCCGACTGAGAATTCCAAAGGCCTTCGCCTCCGATCCGCATAACTCTTCTATCGGTCCTGTGCCTCAGATAATCATCGTCTGATGACTCATACCAACTCTGCATCCTGCTGGATACTCTGAGGCCCCAATATCTGTCATTCCCCAACTTCCTCCCATAACACAGGAGATCTGCAGGGTCTGCCGTATAATGCCTCGAAAGGAGCCATCTGGATAGAAGAGTGGTAGCTGTTGTTATAGGCAAACTCCACTAAAGGAATGTGATCCTCCCAACTGCCACCGAAATCCATGACGCAAGATCTCAATAAATCCTCCAGAGTCTGAATGGTACGTTCGGACTGTCCGTCTGTCTGCGGATGAAAGGTTGTACTGAGTCGAAGCTCTGTGCCCATGGCCTGCTGCAAACTCTGCCAGAATCGCGAAGTAAATCGCGGATCTCTATCAGATATAATACTCAATGGTACTCCATGTAATCTGATGATCTCTCGGCAGTACAATTCCGCTAGACGATCCAATGAGTCCGTCTCACGAATCGGAAGGAAGTGAGCGGATTTGGTTAATTGATCCACGATCACCCAAATCGTAGTATGTCCTTTACGGGTTCTGGGTAATCCCGTAACGAAATCCATCGTGATATTTTCCCACTTCCATTCTGGGATCGGGATTTCCTGAAGTAAGCCAGCAGGTTTCTGATGTTCAGCCTTCACTTGCTGGCATACTAGACATCATGCCACAAAATCTGCAATATCCCGTTTCATACCGTTCCACCAGTATAAGCGCTTCAAATCTCGGTACATCCGTGTACCACCAGGATGTATAGCAAATCTCGACTGATGTGCTTCCTGTAGAAATTCTTCCTTAACTAGGTGTGTGTCCGGAACACATAGTCGTCCTCGGAAACGAAGCACACCACTCTTGTCACTCGAGAAATCCGTCTGACGCTCTGAGTCTATCGTCTTTGCTCGAAGCTGCGGATCTTTGGTCAGCGACTTATGCTTCCTTGATCCTCTCGTGTATGGCGTACTGGGCAACCATAGAAACTAATATCCCCCGGTGTGTTTGACCGTGTTCAGACAATCCCAACTCTGAGAACTGTCGAACTAGATCGATGGCTTCTGTCGGATAGTGGCCGAAACTCCACGAGACTTCTGCTCGGTAGCATCTGCTACCACATTAGCCTTTCCGGATGATCTTTGGATGGTGCGATCGTAATCCTTGGATACTCCATCCACCGTCTCTCTCAGTTGACTCTTTACGTGTGAGCGGTACTTGACTTTATGATGTCCGTAGATCTCAAAGGTAATCCCATACAAGTAGTGCCTCCGTATCTTGATCGAAAATAATGGCGGCTAACTCTAGATCGTGCACTGGGTAATTTCTCTCGTGATCTTTTAGTTGACGGGAGGCATAAGATACCACACGGTTGGATTGCATCAAGACTGCACCCAACCCTTGTATAGAAGCATCCGTATAGAGAACCATCCCATCAACACCAGAAGGAATCACTCAGATTGGTGCAGAAACTAGTAAATAAGCTCCTGGAAGCTAGTTTCACATGCCTCTGACCAGGCGAATTTGACCCCTTTCCGAGTCAGACGAGTGAGTGGCATGGCGATACTCGAGAATCCCTCCACGAATCTCCGATAATACCCGGCCAGACCAAGAAAACTACGAACTTCACAGGCCGATTTGGTGTTCCCAGCGATGTCGCCTCGATCTTACGGGGATCTCTGAAATACCTCTGTTGGACACCACATGTCCAAGAAAACCCACAGGATAACGAATGCACATTTGCTAAACTTGGCATACAATGTTCACTCGTAAAATTTCAATACTATCAGATGTTGTTCATGCTCTTCCTCGGATCGAGAATAAATCAATATATCGTCGATGAACACTATTACGAACTGATCTATATACCTCAGGAATACCTAAGTCCATAAATGCAGCTGGGGCATTCGTGAGACCGAAAGACATCACTAGAAACTCGTAATGTCCATAATGGGTGCGGAAAGCTGTTTTCTGAACATCCTCATCTCTTATCCGTGATGATATCTGAGTCTGATCGATTTTAGAATACACACATGTATCCTTAAGGTGATCGAACAAATCTTCTATCCTCGCGGTGAATATTTGTTCTTAAGCGTGCATTGCATTGATTCTTAGATAGTCGATACATAAGACGATCCATCCTTCTTTTTGACAAAGTGGTGCTCCCCATGGTGAAACACTAGGTCGGATGAATCCATTATCCGGATTCTGCGGTTGAACTTTAAGTTCATTCGGCTCTTTTGGCGCCATCCGATAAGGAGGTTTCGATATAAGCGCGGTTCTGGAATCACCTATCGCAAATTCAACTTGCCTAGGAGGTGGCAAGCCCGAAGTTCATCGGAAATACATCTGGATACTCTCGGACTACTCGTACATCGAGAGAGGGTGGTAGTCGCCGTTCTCAACTTTGACGAGATAGCAAATAACCTTGACAACCCTGGGCCAATAGCTTCTGAGCCTGTAAAGCTGATATAATGGATAATCCATCGTCTCTAGTACCAATAAAGTCCCAAGCTGGTTGATCTGGTGGTCGGAAAGTCACTACTCTTGCTCTACAATCCACTGTAGCATGATAAGCGGCCAACCAGTCCATCTGAGAATAATATCGAACTCTATCATTTCCAACACGAAGGTCCATCAGTAGGATATGCCCGCCAAAGTCTAATGGGCAACCCTTGATTTCGTGGCTAGTTAGCACCTCTCCGATGGCAAGGATATCGCTAACCCACAAGAACGAACCCCGGGATTCTTCCAACTCTACTGTAAATACTCTAGATACAAATGAATGGGAACTACCAGATCTATCAACGACAAGATATATAGAATAAATCAAACCATACCGCTATGATCGATCCATCACCTACGCGGCCTCCTCTCTAGTGATGGCAAAGACTCGTCAGCTCTATATTCGCTTTACCGCATCCCGAACGGAAGTAGTGTGCCTCCACCCCTACCGGATGAGGCTCGCGATATCGAGGTCGAGTATGCGGTATAAGGTATCCCTGAGAGCTGGCTGGTAACGACGGCGGTGCAGATACCCCTGGGTAGTAGATCACCGGAGATGCAGGATACTGGATCGCCGCTGCAGATCACCGTAGGAGCGCTCGTGATCCGATATAAGTGTGCCGTGGAGGTATCCGCTCGGCCCATAAGATCGCATACGCGGTGGCCGCCTTCGCGGCCGCCGCTGGTTGGATCGCTTCCTTATTAGAGCTACCAGAAACTCCAATCGCGTTTCTCAACGCATAGCCTTTGCCAGTATGTCCGGTTGCTTGTAATAGTAGCAAAACCGGCCGCTCCAAAGGACACTGAGCTCTATGACTTCGGATCCGCATTTATAACATCCACTTCGCTCGACTTTTATGGTTCTTCCGAGATCCTCCAGAGAACTCGATGCCGGACGCTTCTCGCGATCTAGTCAATTCTTTCGCCGCACTCGTAGTTCCTTTGCTCCCTTTCTTCTCGAGTCCTCGAGAACTCGCCGCTTGCCCTCTAGTCATCCGCTTTCGATATCTTCTCTCGAGATTTGGCTGGAAGTCATCTCGATAAAGAGGGCACCAATGCCTCCTATGAGGTAATGCTAGATCCTCGACATCCTCGCTCGATATAAGCCGCTAGGCCCCGGGTGAAATGGGTACATCCTGGCTCAATCTCGTGGCTACAGATGAGAGCAGAACTCGATAGTCTAGTAAACTCAAGGTTGTACTCCATAACAGTAATCTGCCTCACCTTGCTTCAGTTTAGAAACTCCCGACGACGGTCAGAAAACGCCAAGGAAAGTACGCCCGTAAAGCGCCTCAAAGATGGACCAAGTAATCCCACGCTCCCCAAACAGAGTCTTCTGTAATTTCCACCAAGTGATAGCCTGATCTCTGAGATGATATGCAGCAAGGCCCACCTTCTTCACATCTCGCGCTTATATACCGAAGGTGTCTTCCATATTTTCCACCAAGATCGGCAATCCATGGCCTGACTTCTGAACAAGGTGAACTTCTCTCGATCGTGGCTAACACAAGTATCCGCGGACTTATCATCGAGCCCATCCGGACTCGCGGGCTCGCGTAGTCGCTGGTGTATCCGGATTCGAGGCCCGGATCACCAATAGGGGCTCACGAGGTGGTGCTTGAGTAGCGTGCCTGGCCTCACCCAGATCTCGCCCTCCTCCCTCGCGCCGCCGATGGACTCGACCACGAAGTCCGAACAGTGGCATGACTCGCAAGATTCACCGCTGAACAAGTCTAGATAAGCATCTAATTAAAGTATAAATTATCAGGAATACTTACTTCGTGTTGCCCGGAGCTTATGTCGCTGTCAATCCCATCTCACAAAAATCAAAACCGAAAAATATACCGACTCCCGAAAATCCAAGACTCAAAAACAAAATCATAATATGGCATCGCAGAACCTTCGCTCGATACTAATAAAGTTGTCACGCCCGAGAGTACGCGTAAAAATCAAACGGACAAGATCTTCTCAGACGTGGCAACATTTTGGTTAATACAAGGCTCAGAGGCACAATAACAACATAATAAACAGATATAAGTATATCAACACAAACATAAACACATACCCACAATAAAATATACTAAAACATACGGGTGTACACCCCGACAAGACCACAATATTAAAACCGTATACATAAAACATCGAATCAGTAAAGTCCACATATAAAGACAAGTCCATACATAGAACAAAATCCATAACACAAATACAAATCACAAATCCCTGAGACTCAAAATGTGGAGATGGGATGGATCGCGGCAGACCAAGTCATCACGAAGACCTCTACCGCATTACTGGGCGATGTAAAAACCTGTGGTCCGTGGGAGTGAGTAAAACTCAAAGAGTAATAGATAAACATGTATATTAATATCACATGTATTTCGACAAGAAAATCTACAGGTATCACTAGCATGATAATATATCCATGTATATACCATCTAACCAAAAGTCAATATGAATCGCAGACATACCGAACGCTCGCTACTACGCTACATCTATCCAACTCGAGCACATATACACAACATATGGTATAAAGAATAGAACTAACTCATACTACATCCCGCGCATGGGTCAAGGGTAACACAGTTGAATAACTAACCAAGATAAAAAGTGATGGCGCCTAGTACCATACGTAAGAATGTAATAACATGTATGAATACGTGCAAACAAATGCAACAAACATAGACATACAAATGCAAAGATCACAATAAGCATATCTATATATAGACTACAACTATATACGATGCTAATCACAATCATCCATATATATATATACATGCATATATGTATATATATGGTAATACGAAAATGCCATAAGTCGAATGCGATGCATGGTCATCGGCCACCCTAAAGCTACCACGACCCTAGTGTGGCCTCGGTGGCTCGAGCATGACAACTGTCCCAACTCAACACCAACCACTACTCTCGAGTGGCCGAGTGGGCAGTATAATCGAGTAGCATATAAGCGTAAAGAGCAAGCTACACGATGGGGGTCCCTGCTGTTGGCCACTCCGACAGTCACTACCCATGAGTGGTCGAGTGCCACACACGCAGGACTATGGCATGCACAACCAACTATCACCGTCAGAGTGATAGAGCGGCACTACAATGCTCGCCACACCTGCATTCCTCCCATGAGTAATCGCGAGGCAGGATGATCGCGACACTCTCGACCACAAGGGAGACATCATCGCTACGGCATGCAAACGATACGAATGTAAGGTCTCACAATAAATAGCATCCACCATAGACTCTCTACTCTACAGAGGGTCATGCTAACTGATCAACGACTCTCTATCCCGTAGAGAGTCGAGACTAACTCGATCAGATCATACTACGACCACTCCGAATGACACTCTAAATACCATCTACCCGACCATTTACATAATGCATGGCCTGAAACATGCAATCTAAGGGGTACTAGAATTAACTCTAGGTTCAAGACATCATCTACCTACTGGATGACCTTTTGCCCAATTTACAATCAAAGTTGTCATTATCCGTGATTTCTTTACTACTTGTGTTTAACTTAAACAAATTCTAAGTTATTTATATCATCTATATGTATAACTCCTAGTCATGGTAACATAACATGATAGCAGCAAGGAGTTAATGGCCAACGGATAAAGTATCAAGCATAAGATGAATAGAACAGGATCAAGGTAACATGATCATTTAAGATGATCATGCATCTAAATCTGTATGCATTAACTACCTGACCGGGGTAGGAATCACCCACCTGATAAGAAGCTCGTGACAATATAAATCCTCACGATCATCCCGCCAGATCCACGTCCTGCACAAACCATGATATGCATTAAGTTCAAGCACATGACAATAGATGTATATCATTTACTATTCTATCGTTTCCATATTCGCGTCCCTTTATCGAATACGAATTAGAAGCTCAAAGAGTTAAGCTTGACTATTTATTTTAACTCACCGTTTCAATTAGCAAAAGTGCTAACCTACTCATCCAACTCCATACCCATTCAACCAAATCAATCCCATGTAGATTTGATCTTTTTATACTTAATTTGATGCAACAGGATCACCAACAAATTAAGTATAAATCTAACCCATATTCACACCGATACATATCCCTATTCGTAGTCCAAGCAAAGCTACTACCATACTACCACAGCTCCTACCGTTCAATACTCACGACAGGAAACACATTTACATCGTAATATGATTAATCCAACTAGATTGAACAGGGAAGAGTTTCATGCTTACCTATAGTTGTAATTCCACCGACAGCTACAATCCCTCCAAGATCCTCAGTCGGCCGGAAACAACCACTGCTCAAATTAGGTTTCAAGCTTAGCCACACCGAATCCATATCCACAACAAGATCAAATAGATATTACCATCTTACCTTACTGTTGTAACTACTGCCGACAACCCAAACACCAAAACCGGCACCCTGTTCACCCGCACCACCGACGCTCCCGGTTTCCTGCCCAATCGCCACTTAGGTCACGGCAAATTCACATAATATGCTACTTTCGTTCAAGGTAAGGAGAACCAAGGTCAATGCTTACCTTTCCCTGACCAAAATCGGCAATGGACGGCTTGGTTCGCCGGAACCCTAATGACCACACCGCTGCCCTAATCACTGCCCAAATCAATTCCGATTACAACGAAGACCACAACATCAAGAACCATCATGAGACACCGATCAGTGATGAAGGATAGCCTCTGAGTCGCCGCTCAGATTACACGCGTCGCCGCTAATGATCCCACACCTCACGACCGCGCCTTCCGACTCGACCGCGGCCCGCGGCAGGGTACTCACGATCGCCGCCGCGCAGGGGAAGGGGGCCGGCGAGGATGTGGGTGAAAGCTCTCGACCAGTCGCGAGCGTTGGAAGAGAGGGTGGGGATCGAGTGGCGAGGCAGAGGGGTTGTCACGGTGAGGGAAAATAGGAAATGAGGGGGGCTTGAGAAAAGCAGCGTCGGCGACGGAGTCGGCGGCGATTCACTTTGCTGCGCGAAACGCCCGCGCGTGGAAGTCGCGTCGGCGAGAAAATGGACGGGAGAAACGGCGGCCATTCAACGAGTTAACGGGTTGGGCCAGGAAATGCTTATCGGGTTTTAATCCTATAAACCATTAACCAACTTCAATTTACCCAATTTTAATTGAACTATTGAAATTTCCTAAGCTTGCTTAGATGTAATTAACTCCTAACCATATTTTTTTTTCTGGTATTTTACAGTTAGGAAACCTTAACATAGCTAAAATTGGGCTAAACATACCATGTTTTCTCGAAATCAGCCTATCAGTCGACTCTCTCAGAAATCAATCGACTGAAGTGCTCATCAGTCGACTGCCAATAAGGGCAGTCGACTAATAACTAAAAAAATCCGATTTTAAATTATCAAAATCAAATTTTGAAAATTCATAAATAATTATATGTAATTTGAAAAATCATGAAACTTCATACGTATAATACTTATGACCAATACAATGGGTGAAAAATATTTGAAAAATATTTTACCAATAAAATAGTTAAATTGATACAAAGTTTAAAAGTGAAGAAAAACTTCAATGTTTTGCTCACTTTGAATCAACTTCATCAATGGTGATTTCTATCAAAAGATAGACTTCACCATGGTTTTTCAAAATGATTTTAGAATAGTTTTAAAATCTTATATTGGATCATATTCTTTGGACTTAATGTAAATGGCTTGAACATAAGCTTTCCCAATGATCCACAACATGATTTTAGATGAGTTTGAGTTCATATGATGCAAAAACTATGCACCTTGAACTTAACTCATATCCTATCATCTCATATGTATCTAGGGTGTAAAAATACACATACAAGTCAATTTAGATGTGAGATGTGAGTTTTGGTTTATCTTAAACTAAGGCCTCATGCATTTTCTAAGACAACATTACTTGATTCTCTTATAAATGGGACTTCAAGTCATGTCATTGTCCTTAAATCAATTTTAATCAAATTAAATACATGAATGATCATGATATAAATGATAACATAATTAAGCATGACCAATGATCATGATGTCATGGCATATGATAGAATTTAAGCATTCATGACATAAAATCTAATCCTAAACATGATCATGACATATTATATAATTAAAAATAGATATGATGTCATGACATGTTATATGACAAACAAAGCATGGTAAATAAAATGTATAGGTATAATAGTACCTAAATTTTAATATTAATTGTCATTTAAACTCATTTTGTCATATTATTACTTATCTTCCAAAGTGTGCCAAAAATCCAAAATGGTACACTAAGACCTCTAAACCTAAATTGTGTCAATTTGATTGATTTATCAAACTTCTTAAATAATATTGGCACATCCTAAAATCTTTTAGGATTAAAGATCAAATATATTTCCAAGGTATCCATAACCTTGAAAATAACCTAAAGTGTCATCTTTACCATAGTTAGGTTAACTACCTATCCATTCAAGGTTGGCACACCTAAACCCATTTAGCGTGAATCGATCACGCTCTTAGAAACCCAAAATCTATTTGAGCTCCTTGGGTTAATTAGGTATTCCTTAGGGATAACCTCCCTAGATACCCTCCTAATGACCCTTCTAGGCTTGTTAGCCTTGGTCATTGTGGTCTTGCCATGGTTAACTCTAGGGGTGACTCCCCTTGTAACCTTCTTAGTAACCTCCCTAGGTTTCCTTGAAACCCTAGCCACTAGGCACATACCTTAGTTACCCTTAGGGATGACTTCCCTAGTAACCTTGGTCTTCCTAGACCTAACTTGAGTTCCATAATCAAATGGAACATTGTGGTAGGTCTTTTTTGGCTTAAGCTTGCCCTTGGATTGTTCTTGTTTCCTAGGTCTTTGACTTTGAATTCTAGACCCTAGGCTTTGACTATTTGCCCCTTTTATTTGGTTTTGCATAATACCAAGGCTCTTCTCTAATTTCTCAAGCCTTGACCTCAAGGCTTGGTTTTCCAATTCTAGTTGTCCAATTTTTGATTTTGTATCTATTCTTTGGACATTGTTTTTCCTAGGCATATGCCTAGTCCATTTAGGGTTAAAACCTAGGTGGTCCTCAATTTTCTTAATGCTTGCCCTAGGTAAGGTTTTTCTAGGGACATTAGTTCCAAATTTGTCCTTAGTTTCAAAGTGAACATTTTTAGCTCCTAGCCAAAAATATTTGTTATTCCTACCATATTTTTCATGATAAATAGCAAGATTACTCCTAACATGCTTTTGACCATTAATTGAAGTAGAAGCATTATTGGATTTTACCTTAGGATTTACCTTAGAGGCTCCCCCTACTTGTGATGCTCCTCCTTGAGTCTTCTTCTCCCCCTTTGGCCATTGACTCTGGTAGTGTCCTGATTGTCAGCATTTGAAGCAAATCACTTGCTCCTTGCTTTTGATTGTTGGGGGACTGTCATCCTTGACCTTTTGAGCTGGTGGAGTCTTCTTGACCCTTTTAGGACACTTACTCTTGTAGTGTCCATGCTCCCTACACTGAAAACATATTATATGATTTTTATTTGTAACTACAATATTTGAGTTACCTAGGGTGGTGGAAGTTTGGACTTCTTCCTCTTCTTGACCGGAGGTAGATGATTCATGTTCTTCTTGCTTCGACATTGAGGGTGATCTCTCCTCCCCCTCAATCCTAGAGGTGGAGGCTTCTTCCACCTCTTCTTCCTTCTCGGATGTTGATTCTCTATCAACTTCTGAATCCTCACTTGCTTGTGAGGATGAGGATTCATCTTCGGCCTCCTCTTCTTGAGCAGGTGATAGATCTTCATGGAATCTTGCCAATTCCCTCCAAAGCTCCTTGGCATCCATGCAATCCTCTAGGCTACACAAGATATCATTAGGAATCAAATCAAAAATAAATTTGACTACCTTCTTATTTTTCTCGAATCTTTGGAGTTGTTCCTCACTCCATCTCTTCCTCTTGAGGAATCCTCCCTTTGGTCCTCTTGGATATTCGAATCCTTCCATCAAAATGGATCATTCCTCAAAATCTCTCATCATGATGAAGTCTTCAATTCTTCTCTTCCATGAATTGAAGCCCTCTCGTCCATATAGCACATATGGGACCGGTGTGTTGACGTCTCATCCCAATTTATCTTCGAATTCCATCTTTCCTCTAGCTTGCTCCTCGGATGTGAAGCCAGTGAAGAGTGACCCGCTCTAATACCAATTGTTAGGAACATTGCGCCCGCTAGAGGGGGGTGAATAGCATCGTCGATGGAACTCGATCACGTGCTTGCTACAAAACTTGTTATACGCAGCGGAATATACAATAATAAAAAAAATATAATAAGGACACAAGCACAACACCAAATATAATGTGGTTCGGAACCAAATAGTTCCTACTCCACGGATTGAGCTCTAAAAGCCCTAGCAATGCAAACACGCACCACTAATCACAAATACTCCTTCTCAGAACAATCCGAAGGTGGAGAAATCTCATACAAATGATTACACTAAGTAATACAACAAATGCAAGCAAATACAAGTAAAGAAAAATACTTTACAATTGCTCTTTTGGATGCTTTCTTTGTGGTTGCTTGAAATGCACTTGGAGACCCTGATTTGTAGTAGAAAATCGCCCCAAAATTCCTCAAGAACTGGTGCCAAATCCCTCCTCCTCAAGCTCCCTTTAAAGCTGCTCCTTGGGCTGGATTTCGCCTATCAGTCGACTGCTCAGGACCATCAATCGACTGATGCCACTATTGTAGTGATACAACAACTAGATCCACACTGAAAAAATCCAACAGATACACCATCATTCGACCGATAATATCCATCAGTCGACTGATGTCTCAATCAGTTGAGTGGTTGGGCCAATCACTCAACCGAAGAACCTTCTGTGTCTGAAATCCCAAATCCCATCGATTGGTGATCACCTTGATCGATCGATTGCCAGCTAGCGATGATCGACCACCTCTGCGTCGCTGCGGCACTTCCCACAGTCAAACTATAGTTGACTCACACCAATCGACTGACCCATGGTCCCAGTTGACTGATACACCTCAAACATGAGGTTTTAACCCAAGTATAGTGCCCCCATACTTGCTAGACCACCCGTAGCCTAGACCTAAGCCTTCTAGGCACCTCCATCAGCCTCGCGCCTATCGAATCCCTCCAAGTCATCCATGACTTGTTCATTCATATGCTAGCCTTCAGGCGCTTCCATCGGCTATTGTCATGCTAACGGTGTCTACACCGCCAAGGCACATTGGGCTTACACTGCCAAGACTCCGCTTGGACTTTACGCCGCCAACCATTAGACTTATGCTGCCAAGACTCCACCCTTGGACTTTACGTTGCCAATATTCCCCTTGGACTTTCCAAATGCTAAGACTCAAGCTTAGACTTTCCTTTTCCAAGACCCATGCTTGGACTTTCCTTGTCAACCCATGTTGGACTTCCCATGCCAAGACCCATGCTTGGACTTTTCTTTGCCAACCCATGTTGGACTTTCCTTTGCCAAGACCCATGCTTGGACTTTACATGCCAAGTACTTAAGACTTGAACTTTCCCAATGCCAAGTGTCCCACTTGGACTTTCCATGCCAAGTACCCATGACTTGGACTTTATCATGATAATTACATTGTCATACGTTTTGTCGAACATCAAACCATCACTCGAGTTAAACTCGAGTCCGGTCAATCGTGACCTGGGCCGATTTCACCAACAAATACACAAGGCTAGGCCGTGTGAAAACACACAGATAGGTCGTGTGAAAACACACAGCTAGGTCGTGTGCCTGTCGTTTCTCTCTAATGGTGCACAACAGTCTGAATTCTCCTTACACGCTCAGTTGTGTAGGTTCAAAATGGTTTTTGTTTCTACCTAGCAAGTCTTTTCTAGTCCTAATTTATTTTCAAAATGCTAAATGTTATAAATTAAAGTTTAAATTACACAAATGAATGCAAAAAATAAAAAAAGAACATAAAAACTAAACTTGGGTTGCCTCCCAAGAAGCGCTTTGTTTAAGGTCTTTTAGCTCGACCTTATCCTTACGTTTCATTTGATGTGTTTGAATCTTGCTCATGGGGGTGCAAGATATTTGCTCACCTTACGCCTCCTCCCTTGTGGTCCCTTATGACCATATTTCTTAAATCTTGCTCGTGGAGGGGCAAGATATTTATTAGCTGTCTTCCTTGGCTCGAGAGTGAACATGCTTATCTTTAAAGAATCATCAGAAGTTTGATCATAATATTATGTTTCATCCATATGCTGTGAATAATGTAACTCACCACAAATATCCTCATCAAAAGATTGATCAGTCGATTCTATTATGTCAAATGAAAAATTATCATTACAAATCACTAAATGGGCTTCGTTATTGGTAGCTAAAGTTTTGGTGAGGGTTAAGGTAGGATCTTCTAGATCCTTGAGGTTAGGAGGTGTTTTGATTGAAGCAATGCACTCCTCGATTAAAGTATCAATTAAATAGTCCTCAAGTTCTTCTTCAAGTGGTGATTGAATGGATTGTCCTTCTTCACTTCCTGGTAATCGACTCGGTGTTCTAGCAAACTAACTGGCGATCTGTGCTATCTGAATCTTCAACTTCTTTTGTCGGCTAGCAATGTCATTCACAGATGACCTTAATTCTTCAATCATTATTTCTGTCTGCAAATGTTATTGCTAAAATTCAGTGTTTGCTTCTTGTTGCATTTGAATAAAGCTTTCTATCATTTGCTCTAGTCGAGATTTAGGCGGATAATATTGAGGGTTTAAGTAGCCAGAGTCATAACTATATGAATAGGAATCATCTTGTGGCCACTAGTTGTAATTGTAGGTGACATCTTCTTGTTCAAATTGTGAAGGTTCAAATATATTCGGATAATCGTTTATGGTATGTCATGTTTTACCACAATGCTCACAATAAATGTTACCGAAACTCACAATATTAAATTGACCAAAATCATGAGTAAAAGCATGCATCGTTATATGCAGGAAATTATAAATAAGAAAAGAGCAACTAAATAAAAAAACTGAAATAAAATAAAATAAAACAAGAAAAGTAAATCTAGCCTAATTCCAATCCAATTATCTATTTCTCAATTTGATATCAAATCAATTAGTCCCTGACAACGACGCCAAAAACTTGATGCACGCGAACACGACCTCAAATCTTACGACGGAGACCGTCGAGGACTCGAAGTGTGCACTCTCGCTCAACGCCCACAAGTGCACAAGTGTCATCAAGTAATAATATAGATTATCGATCTCACAGGGACTGAGATTCGAATATCGATCTATTCGATGGACGTTATTGTTCGGAACTTGATTCTAAAGGTTGCGATTAGGAGGGTTGTCGATGGTCCTAACTCTAGTACAGTGTCACACGGAGGAAGAGAAGGGTTGCTACGAGTCTTTAGATAGATTCTAGGATTTCGGTTTCATTTGTGTGTTGCAGAACACGTTGTCAATTGGGTTTGTCTAGGTTTCTAGCTACGGTTTTATGGAAAGGACATCATACACTCCCCCGATGAGCCTTCGCATCTATCGGAAGCTACCTCTGCCATACCAGGTCAACCCCTGACTTTAGGACGGGATAGTCGATACGAGGATGAGTCAAAAATGAGGCACATTTCCTACTCTATCGCATCCTTCTACCCACAGTTATCGGCGATGAGGCCAACCCCTAGGTTCCTCTTTAATTCCCCTAAATCTTTGATACGAGGGTTGTCACCCCTCATATCGGCTAAGCACAGTGACTAGAAAACCAAAACAATAGCCATAGATCTAAACCAAATACCAATTGCAAATATAGATTCAAGAATGAAAAGATATTTGAACCAACATGTTCTAACACAACACAAACTACTCTCTAGTCCTAGAATCAGAGAATCTACTCCATGAATGCGAGAAAGGAAACACAAGGCATTGTCAAATTCAAATATACAAGATAAAGCATGGAAAGCATATAGATTACGATGCGTTGAGGCCCTTCTCTCTAGCATTGAGGTGCAGAACTTGGATCTCAAGCGGCTTCCTTTCTCCCCGTTGCGAGTTCCTGGTACTTTTTAGGGCACCGGTGTGCCATCTCGACCATCAGGCCTCCCCCATAGGGTTTGGGAGCCCTAGGGCAGCTCCCTCGTGATCCCTCACCCCTTAGATGAGTTTCCTATATATAGAGGCGGCTCCAGCTTTCTATAAATGCTTGAAAAACCCTATTTCTTTGAATTCGCGGTGCCACCACACAACCATGTGAATTTCACATGGCCTGGCCATGTGCAAGGCTGGAAAATAGATAAAATCTCGACTGGAAATGGAGCTGGAAAAAAGACACGACCGTGTGTTTTCACATGGCCTGGCCATGTCTTTTTCTGGAGCCTCCATTTTGATCCGTTTCGCTTCGGAAACATGCCCAAGTCTTGGGACATGGCCAGTGCATGTTCCCTAAGGCCTGTGCTCCACAAATTGCTCCATTTGCTCCAAAAATGTCGCCCTACACATAAATTAAAAAAGTAGATCTCCGAACTAGAAAATAAGAAATGCATGTAAAACAAAGTAAAATATGTATGAAACAAACATAAAATGAAATGAGATGTGAGCGAAAACTACTCCTAAAACCCTATATGTTTTGCTCACATCAAGAACCACATTTCTATCTCAGTCATAAGATAGTACTCCATCCAAATCTTCTAGTATTGGAAGTTAGTTCCACCGAAAAATGAAGGTCGATTTGTGCTAAAACCCTCTTGCATGACTACTACTCTAAGGTTTTTAGACTTGGTAATTAGAACTCTGGCTCTGATACCACTTCATAGGACTGGTAACTACGCAAGAGAGGGGGGGGTATATGTTTTTTTTTAATTTTCAAATCCAAGGACAGTGGAAAATTCAAAGACAACCTAATCACATACAGAGCACAACAAACACAACACCCAACACACAACATAACACAATCAATTTTACTTGGTTCATAACTCTCTCCTAGAGCTGCTAGTCCAAGGCCTACCTTTATATTTTCTCCTTTTTAAAGAATTCTTCAAAGGTGGAGAAACCTCTTAAATTAACTTACAACCTTCAAACTCTCTAGATATGAAATTAATACAGGAATCTGATGAACTGATAAGCAATAGCTAAACACAGAACCTTGACATATATGCAATTCTAGACAATGACAAATAAAAAGCAGTGAAACAAATCCAACAAACGAAACCTTTAACCTTTACAGCTGAGATGAAGAAGTAGCGAGATGATCGCGAGTGGAGCAATGGTCCTAGTCATCCAGGTTGACAGAACACCAGTCGAGTAGAAAGTTTACAATAGCAAGAGCAATGGGAGCGGATTTCCTCAGGTGAGCAATCGACCACGGGCAAGAAACCCAGATGTAGAATCATTGTCAATCAATTAGTAGCAAGAAAAAGAACTAGAGCATTGTGAGAAAATCGCTGGAAGGAGTAGATCTAGGGTTTTTTCCGTTGTCTATCGAACAGAACTCCACGCCATTTTTGTTGGGTTTTTCCAAGCCGCAAAAACCACTTTTTGCGTTGCGGAAACCTCGGAAGCCCCGACCACGGATCCGTGCGAAGATATATTAAAATAAAATATGTATGTGCTTACTAAAAACCCTAGATCTACCTTAGATCTAAGAGGTGAGATCGTTACCCTCGATGCGAAGGGCGTCGCATCGAGGGTAACGATCTCACCTCTTAGATCTAAGGTAGATCTAGGGTTTTTAGTAAGCACATACATAACTCCCATGACTCTTGGTCTCCTTCATGATGTGACACCAATTGACAAAGTCAATGATGATGTGGAGCATCATCATTGGCCGGCCATGCCAAGTCATCATCATGACATGGCATTTGGTCAAGTCAAACTTGACCTTTCATCTTCCCTCTCAAGTCAAGTCAAACTTGACCTCTAATCTCCCATGGTTGATCAAATCTAACCACTTGACTCAAGTCAATTTAATTTAATGAATCTCTATTCATTTAATTTAAATTGATTTGATTAATCAAATCTAAATTAGACTCATTCAACACTTGAATCAACTTGAGTCTAACTCAATTAGTCTAATTTGGATTACTCTTAATCCAATTTGGTTCATCCCATGAACCCAATCCTCATGGTTCATCATATGAACCTAATCTCCATCTAATTGCTCTTATGTGTGTGACCCTATAGGTTCTTGTAACGTTGGCAATGTCCCTAAACCGATTTAGGAACATAAGCAATGAGCGATATCTAGCAACACATCATTGCTACCCAAGTTACAAGAATGTTGAGCTCCAACATCACCTTTGTGACTACTAATTGTGACTCTCACAATATGTGACAATGTCCCTCTATCCTTGACATCTAGATTGACCAATCGAGACATAGACCGTGTCATCCTCGGTACAATCTAAATCTTGAACTCCAAGTAGACTCACTCTAAACAAATGAGCTCAATATCTCATATTGACTCATTTGGGCATGGTCATGCACTTCGTGGTCTCACTCTATCAAGAATATCGATGTCACTCCCGTCATATAGGAGGGATAGATCTCATCTACATCACTCACATCCCTCCGCATAATTTGTTACATACCCAGTAATCGCCTTTATAGTCCACCCATTTACGGGTGACGTTTGACGAAGCCAAAGTATGCAATGCCTTATGTAGGGAACCATGGTGACTTCAGGTCTAAGGACTAATAGTCATACTAATAGCCACATGAGAAAGTATATGACACTCATATAACGATCTATGATACTTTCTCATGGCGGGTCATTCAGTATACATTCTCTAATGTATACCCATGTGTCAACTCGATATCTTATATCCATGACTTGTGAGATCAAGTCATCATGTTGACCTACATGCTAGTCTCTACGCATTAACATTGTCCCTGAATGTTAATACTTGACTAGGAATGATTAAGAGTAGTGTTCTCTATATCATCTCATTATCGATTCAACCAATCGATTGATATAGATAAGAACCTACTACTCAAGGACATTATTATATTTAGTTATTTGGCACCAATACAAGTAAATATAATAATCATGCATTTATAAATAGGAATATGATACAATAAAGTCCATACAACAATCATCACATGATTGACTCTAGGGCTTTCACTAACAATTTTGTTTATGCTCAAACCCTAATCCCACAATCCTTGGTTTTTCTCTCCAATCACCAAATCACACACACTCCTTGAAGCTTGGAAAATGTCCTCGATTCAAGGTGTTTCATCATCCATTCAAGTGAGAACCTATAAAAGTTAGACACGTGGAGAAACAGAAAGAATTTCCTCGGCAAAATCGCGAACTTGCTTCCCACCATTCGAGGCGCCAATCGAGCACGCCTTGCATTTCTACGTTTCTACGAAGGACTAGTCGAGGTGCCACCTTGACTGCATAGGTAGAAACACAGATTTGTTCGGTTGCAGTCAAGGTGTCAGTTGAGTTGGCCTCACTTATGTCCACAACTACCCAGGATCAGTCGAGGTGCCGCCTCGACTGCACCAGTCGAACCCGTTAAGATTCACAAGATTGTCCTGCCTCAGTCGAGGCGCTGGGTGGGTGCAGCTTGCATATGTATCCTTTAGGTCAGGATCAGTCGAGGCACTGGCTCGACTGCGACTCGTTCTACAACAGTCGAGCTTCGACTCCCACCGCTGACCGCTACACAAAATCAGTCGAGGTGCCACCTTGTCTATTTTGGAGAAGTCGAGGCACCGACTCGATTGTACCTTGCCGATGACAAGTTTCTCTACCTGATGTTTGTTCTCCTTAATACCCATTGTTTCAGTCAGCTCTAAGACTGAAACACACCTAGTAAAGACTACCCTAAGACCCTTTACTTTCCAAGACTCCGACCATCAACCATTCTTGGACTATTCACCTTGCCACTCCTGTAAGGAATTTCTCTACTGCTAAGGAATCACCCCTCTTGGACTTTTCACCTTGCACCCCCGCAAGGAATTTCCAACTGCCAATGAATTAACCATCTTGGACTTTTCACCTTTCACGCCTGCAAGGAATTTCCAGCTGCTAAGGAATTAACTATCTTTGACTTTTTACCAAGGTCTACCCTTGGATTTCTCACCTGCCAAGGAATTAACCATCTTGGACTTTTCACCAAGGTTCACCTTTGGATTTCTCACCTGCCAAGGAATTAACCATCTTGGACTTTTCACCAAGGTCCACCCTTGGATTTCTCACACTTACTTAAACCTTTGTCAAACACCAAAACATAACTTAGAGCTTTTAGCTCCAACAGATATTCCTAGACCTAGGAGTTGTTCCATCGCTATATGGAACACTATGATAAGAGGGCATGACCTCCTTGGATCTAGGCTTGTAAGCCAAACCTTTCTTGTCTTTATGAATTTCTTGCCTCCTAAATCCTAAGTTTTGACCATTTGACCCTTTGATCATATTTTCCATTCTTGTAAGGGTCTTTTCCAATTTCTCAAGCTTTGACCTCAAAGCTTAATTTTCTATTTCTAATTTCCTAAGTTTGAATTTTCATTCTCTCTTTGGGTAAATTTCTTTCTTCTAGGCATATTCCTACCCTTCTTAGGCTTATTGTCTAGGTTTTTTTATCATTCTTCCTATCCTTAGGTGGGATTGATCTAGAATTGTCCTCAGGTTAGGTAGTCCTAGAGTTATCCTTAGGCCTAATATTATAATGTTTAGCACCTAAACAATAAACCTTATTTCTAGCATGCTTTTCATCATGAACAATTGCAAGTAAATTTTTAACATGCTTTTTATAATGACATAAATGAAGAGCATTATTAAAAAGTACCTTAGGGTTTGCCTTTGCTCCCTCTACATATGAGCTCTCGACCTTGTCCTTCTTAGGGTGACTCCCCCTCGGACATTGGCTTCGATAATGACTCTTTTGTTGGCACCGAAAGCACACTATGTGCTTCTTGCTCTTGCAAATTTGGGCTATGGTCTCCTTGACTTTTTCTTTGGCCTTTGGTGCCACGGGAACTTTCTTCTCGACTTTTTTTGGGTATTTATTCTTGTAATGTCTCATTTCCCTACACTCAAAGCATGTTATATAATTTTTATTTTTAATACCTATGCTTGAGTTACCTATAGAGTAGAGGCAGAGGACCCATGAGCTTTTTCTTCATCTCTTTCGGATGTAGAGGTCTCCTCCTCTTTCTCCGACATTAATGACCTATCCTCCCCCTTAATCCTAGAGGTGGAGACTTCTTCGATTTCTTCAACTTTGTCTGACTCGGATGTTGACCATCTATTAACCTTCTAATCCACAAGCTCTTGAGGAGGTGAGCTTGATTCCTTGGACTCCTCCTTATCTTCTTGGGCTGGTGGGGACTCTTCATGAAACTTGGCTAGCTTACTCTATAGATCCTTTGTGTCATCAAAATCACCTATCTTGGACAAGATATTATTAGGTACCAAATTAACTAGCATTTTGGTTACCTTGTCATTTCTTTCGAATTTTTGGACTTGTTCTTCGGTCTATTTCTTCTTCTTGAGAATTTTCCCCTTCTTGTCCTTTGGAGCTTCAAAACCTTACATCAAAATAATCCATTTTTCTATATCTCACATTATAAAATATTTCATCATACCTTTCCAATACATGAAATCTTCGCGGTAGAAGGAAGGTGGAACGATGGTGCTATATCCTAGTCCATCATTGGGCATCTCCATTTCTCTTTTACTCCTCAGCGCTTGCTCTTGCAGCGATTAGCCCTTGAAGAGGGACCTCACTTTGATATCACTTGTTGGGGATCGTTTGGTGCGCTAGAGGTGGGGGATAGGGGGGGTGAATAGCGTCAATCGATCTTGTTTGATTCTGTTAGCGTATTCGCGTCTCTATAAAATGTTAGCACAACGGAATATACAAAAAATAATAAAAATGAATACAAGATACAAACACAACACCAAGTTTTATGTGGTTCAGAACTTACATTCCTACTCCACGACCAATCTCTAATGATCTGCACTCACTAAAACCTCTCATTCTCATGACACCAGAAGTGGAGAAACCTCTTCAAGAACTTAAAATACAAATACAATAAGTATGCAATGAATAAACAAATACAAGTAAAGAAACACTTTATATAATAAATCTTTGCTTAAGCGCTCTTTTGGTTGCTTTGGATGACTTTCGAAGACCTGAAATGTAGTAACACTTGCCTCAAAATCGCCCAAGAACTAGCTCAGAAATCCTCCATTGCAATCTCCTTTTAAAGCATCTACTTGGGATGATTTCCCACCTAGCAGTCGACTGACCTTACCTCTAGTCGACTGCCCACTTATCCGTTGTCTCACAACAGACTAATCTATGCCAAAAAACACCTGATCAGTCAACTACCCTAACCAAGTTATTGACTTCCATATCTATCAGTTGACTACCATAGGCCAGCAGTCAACTCCAAACATTCTATGCCCTTGTCCACTTAAAGCAAGTCGACTACTCAACCCTAGCAGTCGACTATCAATGGACAGTCGACTGCTTAACACTAGCAGGCCAGAGCCATAGATTAGCAGTCAAGCCTCAGTTGACTACTCAACCAATCGATTGGGTCATAATCCCAGTTGATTGCTCGAGTCAACTAAGCCTCTTGAGTGCATTGCACTCGGCCAGTCGACTAGTCCATAACCCCAATCGACTGATAAACCTCAAAATTAAGGTTTAACCTAAGTATGATTCCCTCATACTTGACACTCACCCTAGTCCTAGACCTAAGCCTTCAAGTCATCTTCATCAGCCTCACACCCTCAGGGTTCATCCGAGTCCTTCATAACTCCTTCACTCTTTACGCTAGCCTTCAGGTGCTTCCATTGGCTTCATTGTCACACCTCGAGAGTATAATTGCCCATCGACCTCTTGTGACAATATAAGATATAATACTGATACAAGACCACATAGTTGTCGACATCCATAAACCATATATCATAATAGAATAATACTAGCAAATAATAAAAAAAATACAAAGACACATAGATACGCACCGGTGCAATTTTGACACAACCATAATTGAAAAACATATTAGAAATCAATACCACAACCATAACCAAAATGTGGAAAAAAATATAGAATAAAATTCAAAACATATAATCCAAAATAATACAACACAAATACGGAATAAAATCCAAATGCTCGGTGTGAGATGGGTCAACTGGCGGAGCTCTGAGCACCCAAAGAATCTTCTACCTGCTACCTGAGCGACGGAAAAACTCAGGGTCTATAGTGGTGAGTATAAGACTCAATGGTATAGGAAAGATAGTGCATGAACTATATAAACATATGGAAATCAACAAGTATACAGTCCTAGAGGTAATAACAAATAACCATTAGTATAAGAATAATAAATGCATATACCAACTTGATCCACTAGATGTAATGTAATGTACTGACATATCTGAAGGTCTGCAATGACATAACTCATAATAACTTGACAAGTATACACAACATAACAAATATGAATAAATACATGAACAATATCACACCCATGATCAATACATAATCATATGAACAATGTATAATCAAATGTAGAAACCAACTTGGTCCATCTAATGCATAATCATAATGTTAATCAAATGCATATAATAACTTGATCCAACTTATACCCAAGTACTCCACATACCACAGTATAGAACATGCAAATGGTATGTATGATGATGTACAAACATATGCAACATATCACAAGCATATGAAATATGCATCAAACATAAATATGCGCCTCCACGACGATGCATATGCATGGTCACTGCCTGCACACCTCGCTACCACGACCCCCGTGTGGCCTGGGTGAACAAAACATGACAACTGTTCCAACTCCAACTACCACTACTCTCGAGTGGTCGAATGAGCAATATGAATAAGTAGCTATCTAGCCACATATAAGGGTCCCTGCTGCAAGCAACTCTAACTATCACTACCCACGAGTGCCTGAGTGCTACACAACAGGACAAGCTGCACGCAACTCCAGCTACCACTATGCCATAGTGGCCGAGTGCTGTAGATATCAACTGTCCATATCTCCCGCAACCACTATCTCACAGCAGCCGGGTGGACAGTTATGACTGATGACTCTCTCAACCACAAGGAAGATATAGTCAATAACATGCATGTAATGAGATGATAAATCCTTCATGCATCTAGGTCCTCGACCACACTCTCTATCCCACAGAGAGTCATATACAACAGACATACAACCCATGCTAGGACCTTCAACCCATAAACAAAACTCCACCGATGACCCACTCAACCATCCATGGTAGTCATGGTCGATAGGACAATGCAAGGCCATGCAATAAGACAACCAAGTCTACAGTTATAACCATTACTAACTCTAGTGGTACAATATGATGACCAAATCAAGGACTATAATTGTATTCAACTACACGTACTTATGCAACATCCATAGATCAAATGTATATAGTATCTATAATCGACAATAGTGATGAAACGAGACTGTATAGATATCGAATTAGTATCTCAAAGTTCAACGGCTAAGTATCAAGAACAGGAATAATAAGAGTGGAGTCAAGGTAATGATACTATTATCATAACAAAGCTCATGCACTAAGATCATCGATCTACTGAACCAAAGGAAGGAATTACCCACCTGATATGAAGACTTCTCTGAGAATCTCCACATCCAAAAGACTGTCCTGAATTAAGGTCCTGCAATTAACATACAAACATCAACATGTTCTATCATAAGTCCAATGATGATATCAAATCCCAAATCCTGATTAGCTAACCAACAAATACACTAATACAATTACCAATTAATTTCCCACTGTCCAATCATATTCAATTCCTCGTATAATCCATAATAACGCCTCTGCACAATTTGTTGCACAACTATAATACAACCTACTTCATAATATACAAAATCAAAGCTTACCTCCCATCGTTCAATCAACCACAGCTTATTCGAAACACAAATCCACTGTCAATCTCCATAATTTACAAGTATGTCAATTCTCAATCTCCTAAAATCACAACATTTCACAATAGTCACCTAATATTACAACCACACCAATTCACATCAACCCCTCTACCATAGATCAACCACTTCCTATTGCCACTAACCATTCAATCCATTTTTTAGTTAACTGCAAAACACAACCCACACAATTACAGAACACCATCTTCAACCTTTATTCATCTAGTTCCAATTCAAAAATCTATGAACACATTCCAACCAATCCAATCCACCAACACTTCAACACCAAATCCACAATCCAGATCTACAAAACCATCAGATCTAACCTTGCTCTGTTAGTTCAGATCCAGTTTCCCCAGCCAATTCCTATCACCACAACAGCTCAACAATACCACAAAACAAAACCTATAAACATAGCATATCCCAAATCTCTCATACAACACCTTACTCCTAAAATAAATTATCCAACAAACAAAAGATGAAGGAAGCTCACCCCGCAATAACCAGGTCACTTAACGGAATCAAACAACGCTAATAGAGGCAAAGAAGATCAGCGATACCAGCTGTCAGCAGGGGGCATTCAACCGCTGTTGTGATCAGAGGCAGGTGAAGACATAGTCGATCCAACTCTCACCGAGAACGAGCTCGCTGTGGAACCCCTAGAAGAGACATCGATCGACATCGATGTTGAGGTTTGTGCACCGTGGTCGGTAGATGGCAAGGTCTAGCACCTCCCTGACCTTGGCGATGAACGTCTGAAGTAATGGACGATGGATGGTTGCTGCTGTTGAATCGGAAAAAGGGCGGCAGAAGAGATGGTGATGAGCTAGCTCAGGGCATCGACGATGGGAGGTGACATAGATCGACATGGCAATGGTGATGGGGCGATGGTGCGAGCTCGACGACGACGATGAAGAGGAGAAGGAGAAGAATGAATGGGAGAAGAAGGAAATCGCGCGGTGGAGAAAAAGAAAAGAGGAATTGGGGATTTCGGCGATGAAGAAAATAAAAGCTTAGGAAAATTAATACCTAGGGTTCCTATTTATAGCATAGATTTAAGGTTTAATTAATCCTTAATGACTCTTTCATTAACCCAAAAATCCACTTAGGCAATCTTCCCCCTAAACTCTCATATAAATTCCATTTAAATTCAAAATATTTCTAAAAATTATATAACATAATTTCTTAATTAACCAGTGATATTTTATTATTATTTTGTTTTCCGATATCTTATATTCGTCATGTCATTAGGTACCCTTAGCATAGACCTAAGCTTTCAAGTCACTTCCATCAACCTCATGCCCTTGGTTTGAGTCCATGACTCTTCACCCTTGGCTGTAGCCTTCAAGTGTTTTCGTTGGTTTTATTATGCTAACAGGTCTCCTTTGCCAAGAGGTCACGCCTTCGATTCTTCCATTGCTAAGTCTCCAAAATTGGACTTTCAATGCCAAAACTACACCCTTGGATTTACACGACCAAGACTACACCCTTGGACTTTTCCTTTTGCAAGTATCCATACTTGGATTTTTGCCACCAAGACTATACACTTGGATTTACACGGCCAAGACTACACCCTTGGACTTTTCCTTTTGCCAAATATCTATATTTGGACTTTCCCTTGCCAAGACTCAACTCTTGGAGTTTTCCATGCCAAGTATCCATACTTAGACTTCTCCATTGCCAAGAATCCAATCTTGGCCTTCCCTTGTCAAGTATCTATACTTGGACTTCTCCATTGCTAAGAATTCAATCTTGGACTTCCACTCGAGTCTCACTCGAGCTTGGTCAACCTTGACCTGAGGTTTATTTCTCTAACAATCTTTCTCATGACAATCTCACCCATATTGTTGGATCGATTTAAGCGCTAGAGGGGGGGGGTGAATAGCGCAAAATAAATTTTGTTTGTTCTTTTGATATGAAATAATTAAATGAGCGAGGATGCTGCGGAAATGTAAACGACAAGGTTTGTTTTTACTTGGTTCACAACCTTCGGCTGCTAGTCCAAGGCCCTAATGGTCTGAGACCATGTACGGAGGGCAATACACTAAAATAATCTCCTCCTCGTTGGAGATAGGAGACAACGAAATACAAAAGCTCGAAAGATTAAGGTAGAGGGACACTCCTCTCTCCTTATTATGATATAAAGCTCCGAGAAACTAGAATAAGTACAATAGAAGACTTAAAAAACAACTTATACCGACAAGGAAAAGAGTAAAACTAAAGCTTGATCGTCGGAGTAGTAGAGCTTCACCGTAAAGATGTCGGAGAGTCGAGGCGTTGCGGAGGCTTTTTGGAGAGCTTTTGATGATGGAAATGGGGTGAAGAACCCCTACTTTTATAGCCTTGGAAACCCTAGACGTTCAGATCTTCAACCAATGAGAGTAAGCCTTCTAGCCCTTGAGAAATAGAGATAAGCTTTGACTCTCCTCGAGACTGATCCTTGACCAATAGTCGATTGATACCCTTACCAGTCGACTGCTAGATGAATTAGTCGATTGATGCAAGCCCTCAGTCGACTGATGGTAGGGTTTCTAGCTACAATGAAGAGTGAGCTCGAAAATGTAGTTAATATAAGTGAACTTGATGGCCATTTACCATCTGATCTTGACTTAGACTATCCATGGGAAGTCTTGAGTCGAATCATCGCTTAAGGACGTCCTCGTACAGAGGACACGACCTTACTTGTACTCACTCACATGAGCTTACCTCACTTTTACCTTTGAAGCTTTACTTTCGGTCTTCACCCGAGTTCTTCGGCTTCCTCCGAAGTCCTCTCGGTGTCGCCCGATCACCACGGTTCCCTCCGGGTGTCGCTGACCTTCAGCTTTAGCTTAGCAATTCTGCACACTTGATTCAGCTCGTGAGAAAACAAAATGAGCTTAACTTTGTATCGTTTTCTATAATCAAAACTCAGGTTCGACTTAGGTGTCTACTGCACTAACAATCTCCCCCTTTTTGATCTATGGAAAACTCGGACATAAAGTTAAGTAAATGATTTGAAGTGCATTAAATGAATTACAAGCATAAGACATAAATGTGTTTGAAGTGCATGAATGACAAGAATAAAATATGAAGAAATGGGTATACTTAAATTAGCAAGTTAAGTAGGAGTAAGAAAAACCTTTTTCAAGTGCTCCCCCTTGAGGAATCCTCCCCCTTGACTGAGGATGAGTACTTGAAAAAGAATTTTGACCCTCCCCCTTGATGTGAGCTACTTTAAGAGGAACTTAAGTAATCGAAATTACTTAATATTGACCTTAGTGTTTAAAATAGGTTTTAAGTTAAGGTACAAAAAAAAATTAATCCCTTAACTTTGGCCTTTTCTCCCCCTTTTTCCATAAATCGAAAAGAGCGGGGGAATTGAAAGACATAGTCTGAAAAATAAGTTTGAAGTCCAAGCATGTTCCAAATAAATTTTGAAAATAGTAATTTGAAAATAGTAAGGACTTGTTGACCTTACTCCTAGTTCCTGGTTAGAGTTGGTTAATTTATGTAATTATACTCTGTGGTTCATGTCGATGCACTGAATTTACATCTGGAACTAGGAGTAAGGTCCTAACATCTCACGCCCATCTATGTGGCTAAGTACACAAACACATTAATCCTATGTGTTGTGAGATGTAATGACTCCTTAAATATATAGGTGCATGATATCTAGGGTAAACCCTAAGCTAATTCCATTAACATGAAATAGTAAATAATAGAGTATATAATATAATAAGAAAAATACAAGTCCTACTCTATTACACACATGCCCAATTTTCAGCTAAGTAGACTAAATTCGATTTTGGGTAGCGACTTGGTAAAAAGATCGACTAGGTTAGACTTGGATTCCACATATTTGAGTTGAATGGTTCCGTTAGATACATGTTCTTGAATGAAGTGGTGTTTAACTTCTATATGTTTGGTCCTAGAGTGACATATGAGATTTTTGGTTAAGTTGATTGAGCTAATATTATCTATGTGAGTTTTAATATTGTTGAAGTTTAAGTTAAAGTCTTGGAGGGTGTGCTTCATCCAAAGAAGCTGAGCTACGCACTCACCCATTACGATGTATTCGGCTTCGGTAGTAGACAAGGCGATGCAGTGTTGCTTCTTACTGCAACAACTCACTAGACTCGAGCCGAGAAGTTGACAACAACCACTCATGCTCTTTCTATCGAGTTTACTACCGGCATAGTCCGAGTCGGAGTAGCCGATTAGTTCGAACTCGGTAGATCTAGGATACCAAATACCTACACTTAGTGTGCCCTTTAGATATCTAAGAATACGCTTGACTAGGGTTAGGTGAGACTCTTTGACATAGGTTTGAAACCTGGCGCACATACTTACTGCGAATAAAATGTCGGGTCGACTCGCATAAAAGTATAAAAGACTCCCTATCGCACTCCTATAGTATTTTAGGTCAATGGTCTTTCCTTCTAAGTCCTCTCCTATGTTGACATTAGTTGCCATGGGTGTATTGATGGTTTTAGCATCTTGCATTCCAAAATGTTTAATTAGTTCCCTAGTATATTTTTGTTGATGTAAATATATTCCATCCTTAGTTTGTTTAATTTGTAGTCCTAGAAAGAAACTCAATTCACCTACTAAATTCATTTCAAATTCACTTTCCATAAGTGAAATGAACTCGTTCAGTAGGATCGAATTGGTTGTTCCGAAAATGATATCGTCTATGTAGATTTGGGCTATAAAGATTTCCTTACCTACTGTTTTTACGAAAAGGGTCGGATCGACTAGGCCTTGATCAAACCCTTTTGACTTAAGATAAATTGAGAGCCTCTCGTACCAAGATCGAGGAGCTTGTTTGAGTCCATAAAGAGCTTTCTTTAGTTTAAGGACATGGTTGGATTTATCTAGACTTTCGAATCCGGGGGTTGGTTAACATAAACCTCTTCCTTAATTAGTCCATTTAAAAATACTGACTTGACATCCATTTGAAACAATTTAAATCCTCGATGTGCAGCGTATGCCAACAACATTCGAATGAATTCTAGTCTAGCCATGGGGGCGTAGGTTTCATCGTAATCTAATCCCCCTACTTGACTAAACCCTTTCGCGACCAATCTTGCTTTGTTTCTAACTACTTCACCTTTGTCATCAAATTTGTTTCGGAAAACCCACCTTGTTCCAATAATTGATTTATCTTGAGGTGGTGGTACTAATTCCCAAACTTCGTTCCTAGTAAATTGAGCTAGCTCTTCTTGCATTGCAATAATCCAATCGGAATCAAGAAGAGCTTGTTTAATGGTTTTGGGTTCGATTTTTGAAATCAAGGCGATTTGACTAAGATTTCTATATGATGATCTAGTTTGAACCCCTAGGCTAAGATCACCTATCACTTGATCAATAGGATGATTCGATTGAATCCTAGTATGACTTGGGTTAGGGTCACTTATCACTTGGTCGGTAGGATGACTCAATTGAATCCTAGACTGGCTCAGATTAGGATTGATACTAGACTCGTGTTCAAGATCAGAGTCGAGTCTGGTCTGAATCGGTTCGCTAGTTGGCTTTACTACAGATTTTGTAAGTTCATGTCCTTCGTCGAATACTACATTGATGGTTTCCTTAATTCTAAGGGAGTCATTGTTATATACCCTATAGGCTCTACTTGTAGTTGAGTATCCTAGGAAGATACCGGAAGAGGTTTTGGATGTGAACTTTCCTAGGTAGTCCTTAGTGTTTAGGATATGTACCTTACACCCAAATACCCTAAAGTATTTAATGTTAGGTACTTTGTTATGGTAGATTTCGTATGAGGTCTTAAGGTGCCTCTTTACCAAAAGAATTCTATTTTGGACATAACAAGATGTACTAATAGCTTTTGCCCAAAACCTATCGGGTAGATTGTATTCGTTCAACATGGTCCTAGCAGCTTCTTGTAGGGTTCTATTTTTTCGCTCGACTAGGCCATTTTGTTGTGGGGTTCTAGGACATGAGAATTCATGGTGGTATCCGTTTAGGTTATAGAAATCTGTGAACCTATGGTTTTCAAATTCACCACCATGATCGCTTCTAAGTCTTTTAATTTTAAGGTTCTTTTGGTTTTCGATTAATTTAAACAAGTTGATGAGTTGATATAAGGTATCACTTTTGTGTTTAAGGAACCTAACCTAGGTAAACCTAGAATAGTCATCAATGATGACTAAGCAAAATTGGCTCCCATTAAGCACACTTTTGGTTCATTCTTGGTTAGTTAGTTGATGTTGTATCCTAGGTTGTTTACCTTGTTGACAAGCATTACAAATTTTATTATCTAAGTTGTTAAGGTTAGGCAAACCTCTGACTAAGCCACTCTGACTCATCTTGTGAACGAGTCTTGGGTGGAGTGATCGAGTCGTCGGTGCCACAACTAAGATTCCTCTTGCTGTGTCATAAGACACTTGGTTGAGGAATTGGATAAATTAATTGTATAGATGTTACTATTCCTAGTTCCTTTAAGTATCGTTTTAGAGGTTTCATTTGTTTTAATTAAGCATTTATTTTCTAAGAATATAACCTTATAGTTGTTATCACACAATTGACTTACACTAAGTAAATTACATTGAAAATCTTCAACTAATAAAACATTATAAATTGTGAAATTAGAATTTAGCTCAATATCACCTGATCCAATGATTTTGAGCTTGCCGTTGTTTTCGAAAGCTACTGATCCTTATCGTTTGAATCTAAGTTTCAAAAATTTAAGTTGGTCTCCGGTCATATGTCGGGAGCACCCACTGTCCAACATCCATTGATCCTACGCACAAGAAAGTTGGATCGGATATTGAAATTTAAGGGTTGGTTGAAATTATTAGTCCTAGATCATCTCACTCATTTCTACATGATCAAACTGTAGGGAGTCGCTTCGGAGGCTCATTGGCTCCCATGTCCCTGGATTAAAATTTTCATTAATGAAAGAACTAATCCGGATGGGATGAGTTTCCTTAGCACAACCTATTCGTCGTCGTGCTAACAACTTGAGTGGTCGCTTGAACAAACTAGTTGTTCAAGCAACACAACTCTTCTAGTTGATTAGCCGCGGAAGAGACGACGGACGGATCGCCGATTTTTGTGTTTGTCTTCGGGGTCCATGATTATACAAAATATATACATATGCATAATTGTATAATCAACAATTAAAAGAACATTCTCAGATCTGAAAATAAAGTTATAAAACTTTATACCTTACGATCTTCTACCGTATGTCCTATCCTTCTCGTGGACGACGTGTGGACGAAGATCCTCCACGAGTAGAAGCCTTCTAAATCGCGTTCTTCCCTTCCTTGTCCGCTGTGAACAAAGAGAAGAACCAACAAATACCTTTCCTTTCTAGAACCAGCCACCAAGATAGAATGTTTGATGCAACCGCCGGCCAAGGAACAAGTGGATGATGCGCCGGCCACCAATGGAAGGAGAACCGCCGGCCACCTTGGAGAGTATGGAGGAAGATGAACGCCGGCCACCAATGGAAGGAGAACCGCCGGCCAAGGAAGAAGGGAGAGGCCTATAGGATGGGCGCCGACCAAGTCTTGATAGAAGGAAGTGGGCGCCGACAACAATTGATGGAAGATGGTTGCCGCCCACTTTTGCTCCAAACCCTAGCCGCCCACCTTTGCTCCAAACCCTAATCCCAATTCAAATTGATTACTTGCCGCCCAACCCTAAGCTTTCCTTTTATAGAGTTAGGCTTAGGACTCCTTTAATCTCAACCGTCAGATCTAGGGATTTAATCTCCACCGTCGGATCTAGGGTTTTATCCCAACCGTCGGATCTAGGGTTTCATCCCAACCGTCGGATCTATGATTTCATCCCAACCGTCGGATCTAGGGTTTCATCCCATCCGTCGGATCTAGGGTTTTATCCCAACCGTCGGATCTAGGGATTTAGTCCCAACCGTCGATTCTAGGGTTTCATCCTAACCATCGGATCTAGGGATTTAATCCCAACCGTTGGTTCTAGGGTTTCATCCTAACCATCGGATCTAGGGATTTAATCTCAACCGTTGGTTCTAGGTTTTGTTTTACATTCTTGGATCTAGACTTCACAAGGATTATATTAGGCTACGATATGGACCATAAGGAGGAGTTGGATCTTGGCCACCCGATGGATCGGAACCACACAAACTTGATCCATCAATGATGTTCCATTCCACTAGAGGATCATCATTGAACTACCTCACCAACCCCCATAAATCAATATGGGCTCCATATATTATTTGTACATTTATCTCCCCGTGTTTAAGATATCGAATGTCCGTCAATTAATTGATTTACTGACCATCAATTAATTAACATCTAATTCCTCAAGTAGTACCACTCAACCTTATCATCATGTTGACTAAGTCAACCAGCTGGGTTTACATGATGAACCTTATAAGCTCCTCAAGGGGACATCATCAACCTAATATATAGGACACGGTTTCCTCCTATAATCAACGGCACACCATGTAAATAATATTATTTCCCAACTTACCGGACATATTGATTTAATCCATCTAAATCTCACCCACTGGTAAATCAAAGAAATAAATACTAAGTACATGTGCCCGTTATTATATCGGGATTAAGAGCATGTACAACATAATATCCGAGGTCCGATTCAATTATATAGTCAGTACTAAATTGAATCACCTCTATGTCGGTCCTACTCAATACACCTAAGTGTACTAGTGTAACTCTATGTTCAAGATAAAACAATACCAAGCTACACTACAACCATGCCAATGGTTTGTCCAAAACCATCTTGGTTGTGAGCCTCTACTTATATTTTACAAGGGACTGATAACATGATCTTCTGTGCCACACCAAGCACCATGTTATCTACAATGTAAAATATTAGACAATATGCACACATATAATAAATGTATAAAGTGCAAATAATGATCATGTGATTCTTATTTCAAAATAAAATGTTCATACAAAAAGAGCTAGGCTTTCAGTATACATTCCAACACAAACACGTTATCCTTATGTGTTCTTATGAGATGACTTCAATTTTACTTGATTAATTTTAATGAATTGATACTAGTAAACCTTGGGTTAGATTCAGATTTAACCCTAAGCTCACCAAGTCATCTTTTCAAGAAATTGGCTTCCAGGTCGTGGTGAGGCACAAAGGCCTTCTTTGATCGGAACAACGACCACTTCCTTAGACAAAGCCAAATTCGAGAAAGTAATAACTTGATTCACCTAAGATCACTTCCTGGTCTAACTAGTTAAGGATACTGCGAGGTAGCTTCGACTAGTTCCACTTAGTCGAGTGCACTGAGCTAGATACGCCTTATCCAACTCGAACACACAAGACTTCGCTTTCCTAGCATACTATTATCTCGCCGCATCCTAGTACTATGTTGTCAAGAATTGACTAGTTATTGGTCCTATCTAACCATTCTAAAAGAAATAAAAAGAAAAATACCTAAGCATGCAAAGTCTAATTAATAGCACAAACAAATTTTGTACTAGCTCCCCCTGGACTATTGAATCGATTCGGTCTTTCCACATAGTGAATTTGGTCCTTGGGAACTCAGTACTTGTTAGATCCTAATTGAGAAATCAAAGCGGTCTTTAGAGACCCATGCTTGGACATGTTTTTTATTTCTACTTACAATTGACATATACGACTTGTTAGTCGTATTTGAGCTAAACCCAAGCCCGACCTTGTTGTACACAGCTCTTTGCGATCCAAGTAAAAGGTCAAGTCCCTTAGATCCCAAAGTGAACCTTTCCAACGTATGCCTAAGATCTTCGACTTGACTTTTCAAAAATGAGTTCTCAACTTCGAGCTTTTCAACTCGAGTTGAGTCCTCCTCTTGAACTTGACTAGTCGAAGAGGTTAGAGAGACCTTGTGTTTAAGGAGTTTAACCTCCTCAATTAAGGTCTTGACTTTTGACTCAGACTTAGCTAACTTTCTAGTTAATTAATTGCATTGTATAAAGTGGTAAGTAAAGATCGACTTACCTTAAGTGACTCTTTTGAACCGGATGTGTATCCGTGGCTTGTCTTGAATAACAACTCGTCATTGGATTCGGACTCGGACTCTTCCTCGGGTTCGGAGTCTTGTTCGATCTCGGTCGGCTTGGCCATGAAGACGAGATCGTCATTTTCTTCCTCCGACGGTTCTTTCCAAGTAGCGTTAAGCGCTTTCTTGGGTGCTTTGCCTTTTAGTTTCGGACACTCCGATTTGATGTGCCCGAACCTGTTACATTCAAAACATCTCGAATTCGAATTAGACTTAGACTTAGTTTTACCTTGGTTGACGGGTCATTTCCAGCTCTTGATCATCTTCTGAACTAGATTTACTAGTTCGGTTTTCATTTCGGGATCTACCTCCGACTCGTACTCATACTCGTGCTCGTCCTCTTCCTTAGGGGGTGATTTGTCCGCGACCTTCTTCTTGGACCCTACAATTAAGGTAATATCTTTCTCGGCCCAGACCACGTTAGTTTGCTCATGAAGTTCAAACTCAGAAAATAACTTGTCTAATCTAAGTTTAGAAAGATCCTTAGAAACCTTGTAGGCATCGACCATGGATGCCCACAAGGTGGTCCTAGGAAAAGAAATTAAAGTGTACCTTATAAGGTCTCGATTCTCGATCTTTTGTCCGATGACATGCAAGCTATTGACGATGTCTTGAAAACGAGCATGTAGTTGTGTTGCCATCTCATGTTCCTGCATTTTTAAGTTATACAATTTATTGAAAAGCAAATCACGCTTACATACCTTAGCATCGTCGGTTCCTTTGTGTAACTCAACGAGTTTAGTCCATAAATCTTTAACACTAATGAAGGGGCCGACGCAGTTTAGCTCCTCTTTGGATAAGTCGCATTGAAGGATTTGGGTTGCCTTGGTGTCGGCTTTCACTTGTCTTTTCATGACATTAGTCCATTGATCATAATCCACCGATTCACCCACTTCATTAGTAGGAAGCGTGAATCCGATTTGGATTATGATCCACATCTCGATTTGGGTCTTTAGGAAGCACTCCATCCGACCCTTCTAATAATGAAAGTCGCCTCCGTTGTAAAACGAAGGTCGGACGGTGCTAAACCCTTCGAGATGGGTCATTTAGACAAAGGAGAGAAACTAATACCTCGCAAAAACACAAACAACCAAAACGTACCAAGACTTTCGTCTTGGATTAGTAGTGCGGGAGAACAAATTTAACTTAAATGAAAACCTTGTAAAAACTCTAAATAAACAGAAATAAAAATGAAAATAAATCTGTAAAAATTGCTAGATTGGTGGTTTCACCAAATCGTAGTGCCCCCAGCTCTGATACCAATTATTGGATCGATTTGAGCGCGAGAGGGGGGGGGGGTGAATAGCGCAAAATAAATTTCGTTTGTTCTTTCGATATAAAATAATTAAACGAGCGAGGATGCAGTGGAAATGTAAATGACAAGGTTTGTTTTTACTTGGTTCACAGCTTCGGTTGCTAGTATAAGGCCCTAATAGTCTGAAACCACGTACGGAGGGCAATACACTAAAATAATCTCCTCCTCGTTGAAGGTAGGAGACAATGGAATACAAAAGCTCGAAAAATTAAAGTAGAGGGATACTCCCCCTCTCCTTATTACGATATAAAGCTCCAAGAAACTAGAATAAGTACAATAGAAGACTTAAAAAAAAACTTATACCGATGAGGAAAAAAGAGTAAAACTAAAGCTTGATCGCTGGAGTAGTAGAGCTTCACATTAAAGATGTCGGAGAGTCGAGGTGTTGCGGAGGCTTTTTGGAGAGCTTTTGATGATGGAAATGAGGTGGAGAACCCCTACTTTTATAACCTTGGAAACCCTAGACGTTTAGATCTTCAACCAATGAGAGTAAGCCTTCTAGCCCTTGAGAAATGGAGATAAGCTTTGACTCTCATCGAGATTGATCCTTGACCAACAGTCGACTGATACCCTTACCAGTCGACTGCTAGATGAATCAGTTGACTGATGCAAGCCCTCAGTCGACTGATGGTAGGGTTTCCAGTTGCAATGAAGGGATAGCTCAAAAATGCAATTAATATAAGTGAACTTGATGGTCATTTACCATCTGATCTTGACTTAGACTATCCATGGGAAGTCTAGAGTCGGATCATCACCTAAGGACGTCCTCGTACAGAAGACACGACCTTAATTGCACTCACTCACACAAGCTTACCTCACTTTTACCTTTGAAGCTTTGCTTCCGGTCTTTACCCGAGTTCTTCGGCTTCCTCCGAAGTCCTCCTAGTGTCGCCCGATCACCACGGTTCCCTATGGGTGTCGCTAACCTTCAGCTTTAGCTTAGCAATTCTCTACACACTTGATTCAGCTCGTGAGACAACAAAATATGCTAAACTTTGTATCATTTGCTATAATCAAAATCCAGGTTCGACTTAGGTGCCTATTGCACCAACACATATTACCTTAGATATTTGATAGCTTTATTTTATTGCACTATTTTGACTTATAGATTAGATATTTTGGGCCCTTTGATATAGGTAATTACTAGTATTCAGGATGTTTTTAAATATTGAATTTATTTACAATTAATTGTATAATTCCTACAATTTCAAAAATATTTCTCATAAGCTAAATGTGATTTTGTAGGAAACATGAGGAGAGCCTAAATGAAGAGATCAGAGCTATCCATTTAGATCTGGATTGAGCACAACCATTGGATTAATTGGATCAACCTACTCAATCAAAGCTTCAATTAAGGCATCAAAACCTAGCTCTAATCAAGGGCTAGGATCTATTGGATATGTGATCGGATGGACACAATAATGTCACTTAAAGCCTTCTCTTCCTCATTGCATAGGACAACGATTGAGAAGACAACGCCGCGCGATTCCACCTTCTTCCTCATCTCGCGATCGAGCGGCGACTTCTCCACGGTGCAGTGTTCGGTGATGGTGTTCCGGTAGTTGATCAGTGGCAGATCTCCTCCCTCTTCCATCTATCTGAAGGCTTTTTGTTCTAGCGGAGATTGGTTATGAGGTTGGGTAGACGGCATCATCGGCAGAGAGGTTTCCGGTCACTCTTCATCGGTGAGCATTCCAGTGCCTGCGACCGGAGTTGAGACACCTCAGCTGGACGTGGTTCGAAAGGCTGAGGTCAACTTCTACTGCGGTGGTTCAGTAGCATCATTTCCCAACTCTGGTAGCCCTTTTGATTTCCCAATTCCGGTGGAAGTCCATCATTCAAGCGCTGGTGAAGAGGACACGACAACCACTGTTCCAGTTCCATCCCTTCCAGCAGTCGTGGTTCGGCAGCTCTGCATTTCATCTCCATCCCTTGGCTGCGGTGGTTTGGCAACTCCACATTTCATCGCTGGAGCAATAAACAGTCGTCAACCCTTTCAGCTCTTGTCAGAGGGACATTCCGGCAAGGGATCCGCTTCATTGACCGCCGTTAGGAAGCTGTTCAGCGATGTCGTCATTTGCCAAAGAGGGTGTTTCCTACTCCGAGTGTCATGGATGATTGTAGATTAATTTTTATTCTGATGTTTGCTATTTGATTTGTAGTTCATTTGGATGATTAGTTGTAATTTGAATTGGATGTTTAATTGAGTGTTGCATTTGATGTTTAATTGGTAGTTTATTTTGAAGTTAATTATCAACTTTATTAGGATATTTAGTTCATGGTTTGGTTGGAATGTTTAGCTTTGAGTTTAAGTTGCAGTTCATGAGTTGAATTAATTGTTATTGATTGTTGTAGTTAATTGCAAATTTAGCTTAATTGTGGGTCAGTTTAATTTCTTGCATGTTGAGTGCTATTTCCATCAATTAGAATTGCATAATAATTGTATCGTATAGTGACAATACGGTGCATGGTTGAATTGCTTAGGCGTGTTAGGTTAGTTTTCATTAATTGTTTTGATAGATTGTAGGAACCCCCAGTTTTACTTTTGTTTAGAAACAAACGTTCAACCATTGAGTTCACGTGAAATACTATCCGAGTCATTCCTATACTGCATTAGTGTAGTTAGAGGGTTCAGTAATTAATTTGAAACAGTAGCACAACAAAGATCCGTTATCAAATTTTGACGTTGTTGCCGACGAACAACCACCACTCGTTATGGTGTTTGTTTGTCTTTAAACTGTTATCAGTTGTTTTTGCTTTTCTTCTGTTATTAGTATCTTTTTTTATCATTTTTATTTGCTACTTATCGTGTTGTTTTTGATAATGACTAGGTCTTCAGACGATAAGCTACTTGAGTTGGATCCTAAGATTAATAGGACTTTTCACGCATTGTAGAGAGCACAGGGAAGGTCAGCTGATATATCTGACTGTAGTCCATCAGAGCTACAGATAGTCATGGTAGATAATAACAGAACTTAGAAGTAGCTTGTGACCCTTGATGTGACTTACTAGTATTCTTGCATCAGCTACCTAGCTTTAGAGAGTGATTTTGAGCTCAGATCAGGTACAGTTCATTTGCTTCCTAAGTTCCATGGATTATCTGGTGAAGATCCCAACAGGCATTTGCATGAGTTCCATTTGGTATGCTCTACTATGAAGCCACATGGCATTTCAGAGAAGGATATCAAACTGCGAGCTTTCCCATTTTCACTGGTAGGAGCAGCTAAGGGTTGGTTATATTATCTTCCACCAGGATGCATTACTAGTTGGCTTGAGTTGAAGAAAGCATTTTTGGAAAAATTCTTCCTAGCATCCAGGGCTGGCACCATCAAGAACAACATCTACAGTATTCAGCAAACCATTGGAGAGACATTGTATGAGTACTAGGAGAGATTCAAGAAGTTATGTTCCAATTGCCCTCCAACATCAAATCAGTGATCAACTTCTTGTTCAGTACTTCTATGAGGGACTACTTCCCATGGATAGAAGTATGATCGATGCAGCGAGTGGAGGAGCATTGGTGAACAAGACTCCGAGTGAGGTCTGAGAGCTTATTGCAAATATGACAAAGAACTCACAACAGTTTGGGAGCAAAGCGATTGTGGCTAGAGGGGTGAGTGAGGCTCACTTGGCTTCTACTGATCAGGCAGAGATGAAGAACTCTTTGCAGGAGCTTACATTATTAGTTAGGCAGATGACTCTGAATCAGGCAAGCCAATCTTCTACAGTACTTGTGCATTTTATGAGGGTTTGTGGTATTTGTTTGAGTACAAAGCATCCTTATGATTCATGTCCTTCACTCTAGTAGGATGAAGTAGTGGCGGCAGCAAATCAGTTTCCTTCCAGACCTTAGTATCAGCAGCAGTATCAACCTCAGTATTAACAATAGCAACATCCCAAGTATGATCCAATGTCTACTACTTATAATCCAGGATAGAGAGATCACCCGAATCTGAGGTATGAGAATTGTTAGTGCAAATAAGATTCATATATCTCCACAATGACATGATATTGTCCACTTTGGGCCTAAGCCCTAATGGTTTTGTTTTTGGGCTTTACCCAAAAGGTCTTATACCAATAGAGATATCTTTTCATCTTATAAGCACATGATCTTTTCCTTGTCTTACCAATGTGAGACTTTTATTGTATTCCCAATACTCCAACAATCCCCCCCCCTCAAATGAAGGACCACATTGACCCCCCCCCCCTCAAGCCTATCCATCCTCGAAGGACATCCTCTGCTTGATATTCGATCCTCAATCCACCAGGACTTTCTGCCAACTGTCTGGTCCTCCTGACCCAACTGGACTTCCTGCCAGTTGTCCAATTTTTCTGACCCAACTGGACTTCCTGTCAGTTGTTTAGTCCTCCCAACCCAACTGGACTTCCTGCCTGGTGTCTGGTTCTCTTGATCCGGACATGAGAGCTCAACTTCCATCATTCGAGGTGCATGGCTTGACATGAACTATGACTCTGATACCAATTGTTAGTGCAAATAAGATTTATATATCTCCACAATGACATGATATTGTCCACTTTGGGCCTAAGCCCTAATGGTTTTGTTTTTGGGCATTACCCAAAAGGCCTCATGCCAATGGAGATATCTTTTCATCTTATAAGCACATGATCTTTTTCATATCTTACCAATGTGAGACTTTAATTGTATTTCTAATACTCCAACAAGAATGCCATTCATAGCATAGAGAGACAAATAAGCCATCTTTCATCTAACCTTAATCAGCTGCAGTCTCAGGGATCTAATTAGCTACCATCTCAGACCATTCCAAATCCCAAGGGAAACATCAGTGTGATCACATTGCGGAGTGATAGAGTTACTTTGGACCCTGTAGCACCAATTTTAGATCCAATTGTTGTTTCTAGCAGTGCAGAGCAGAGACGACTAGCGCAGGATCCACAGCCGCGATGATGAGAGTCGCCAGCTCCATTACCCTTCCCTCAGAGGCCAGTGCAACCTAGGAAGAGGGTTGTTGAAGAAAAGGCTAGGGAATTCCAGGAGCTAGTAGATTTGTTCAACAAGGTGGAAGTCAATGTCTCTTTGTTGACAATGATCGAGCAGATTCCCAAGTATGCCAAGTTTCTTAAAGATCTGTGTGTTCACAAGAAGAAGTTGAAAGGTAATGAGTTGATCAGTGTAGGAAAGAATGTATCAGCACTTATTCAACCTTTGCCTCAGAAATGTGAGGATCCAGGTGTTTTTACTATACCTTGTGTGATTGGGAGCTATGTCTTCGAGGATGCGATGTTAGATTTGGGAGCTTCAATTAATGTTATGTCAAGGTCAGTCTTTCGTTCACTTGGTATTGGACCCCTTGCAGCATACATGTGTAGTGATTCGGCTAGCCAACCGCAGTCAGACCCACCCAGCTGAGGTGATCGAGGATGTGTTGGTTAAGGCGAGAGAGCTTATATTTATTGCATATTTTTATATTCTTGATATGGAGGGTGATACACAGCATAGCAGAGCTTCACTCATCTTGGTCAGACCTTTTCTCAAGACTGCCAAGACCAAGATTAATGTGTATGTAGGGACGCTTTCTATGGAGGTTGGAGATACTGTAGTTCGGTTAAGTATTTTAGACGCTATAAAGCACCAGATGGAGAATCATTCTATTATGAGCGTGGATATAACTGACGAGCTAGACTGCATGGATTTTATTTTTGAGTCTATTTTTCATTTGGATATCTCTGCACCTTCTACATTCTATTATGGTTTTGTTGATTCTGATGTTGATGATGATATGTTGTTAGGACCTATCTGTGAGCCCTTTTATGTGGACAGGGATATAAAATGTGTAGAGATTTGCGCTCTTGAGGCAACGCCCCAAGAATCACTTCCTTCAAATGTGCAACCACTGAAGTTTGAATTGAAGCCTCTTCCTGAGCATTTGAATATGTGTACTTAGATGAGGATGAGCAGCGACCCGTTATTATTGACCGAGATTTGGAGCCAAATTAGGAGTATAGATTAGTAGATCTTCTCAGAAAAGTGATTGGGTGGACGCTTGCAGATATCCCGGGTATCAATCCTTCTATTTGTATGCATAGAATTCATTTGGAAGAGGATGTAAAATCAGTCAGACAACCACAAAGACGGCTTAACCCACTGATTGTTGAGGTGGTAAAGAAGGAAGTGACGAGGCTTTTACAGGCTAGCATCATTTATCCTATTTTAGACAGCAAATGGGTAAGCCCTATTTAGGTGGTTCCGAAGAAGTCTGGTGTTACAGTGGTTGCCAATGTAGAGAATGGGTTGATTCCCACCAGAGTTTAGAATTCTTGGAGAGTTTGTGTGGATTACAGGAAGCTTAATCAGGCCAACAGGAAAGACCACTACCCACTTCCTTTTATTGATCAGATGTTAGAGAGGTTGGCGAGCAAGTCACATTATTACTTCATGGACGGTTACACTGGTTATTTCCAGATTTGTATTGCTCCAGAGGATCAGGAGAAGACTACTTTTACTTGCCCCTTCGTGACATTTGTGTATCGGCGTATGCCCTTCAGACTTTATAATGCTCCTGGGACATTCCAGTGATGTATGGTGAGTATTTTTGGTGATTTATTAGAGCATTGAATGGAGGTCTTTATGGATGATTTTTATGTTTATGGTTCTTCTTTTGATTCCTATCTGGATAATTTGTCGAGAGTTTTGTGTAGATGCATTGAGATTGATTTGGTTTTTAATTTTGAGAAATGCCATTTTATGGTCAAGCATGGGATAGTCTTAGATCATATTATCTCTGTGAATGGTACTGAAGTAGATCTTGCTAAAATTCATGCTATATCTTCTTTATCTTACCCCGCATTTGTATGAGAAGTTTGTGCTTTTCTGAGTCATGTAGGTTTCTACAGACGTTTTATCAGAGACTTTAGCAAGATTGCCCTTCCCTTGACCAACTTGTTGCAGAAAGATGTGGTTTTTCAGTTTGACCAGCGGTGCAAGGACTCATTTGATCAGTTGAGGCAGGCTTTGATATCAACACCGATCCGTAGACCACCAGATTAGACTCTCCCATTCGAGTTGATGTGCGGTGCTTCGAATTATGTGGTGGGAGTGGTCTTGGCACAGAGAGTGGATAGAGCATCTCATGTGATCTACTACACCTCAAGGACTTTGGATGCTGTACAATCCAACTACACCATGATGGAAAAAGAGCTTTTATCGATTGTTTTTTTCTTTAGATAAATTTAGATCATATTTGCTCTGTTCTCATATGGTTATTTTTTCTGATCATTCAACTTTAAAATTCCTCCTGAAGAAGCCCGATGCGAAATCGAGACTGATTAGATGGATACTTCTACTTCAAGAATTCAATGTAGATATACACGATAGGAGTGGGAGGGAGAACCTGGTAGCAGACCACTTGAGTAGGATTGTGAGGGAGATCAAGCCCACCCCCATAGCATATTCTTTTCCAGATGAGCATCTTTTTCACTTGTAGGGTAAGTCACCATGGTATGTAGATCTTGCTAATTATTTAGTTGCCCGTGCTATACCTTCACATTTTACTCATGCACAAGTCCAGAAATTGAAAAGTGATGCTAAGTATTATATATGGGATAATCCTTACCTTTGGAAATTTTGTAGTGATCAGATCATTAGACTGTTGGATTTTCGGCACCGCGGCGAGTGTGTGTTCGAACATGTTTCGTAAACATGTGCATAGCGGAAGGAATAAAATAATAAATCTAATTTATTACAACACACACATCACACGCATGCATAGTACAACATGTGTAGACATAATCATAAATTCAAATTTTGCAATAAAAGGAAATTTAAACTACGTATACCTAACGTATCACGTGTAGCGAGAAAGACATCAACCGGAAGGATTCTCGCTAGAATCGTCTCTATCCGTATCCACGCCAAGTATCTTCGGGATGACTTCACAAAGTCACGAGCCTCATCTTCTACGGGTTACTAGCCTCGTGTTGAAGACGATGTGATCGAGAGAAGATCACAATCAGAATCAAAATTCGGATCCAAAACGAGTCCTCAAAAACTCGCTTCTCCGGAGAGGTATTCGTCAACCGTTTGACGAATCCTTCGTCCTCCACCTTTGAGGATTAACGGAGATCGAATCTTCGGTAAGGAAGGCGCTGTCGGAGCTCCAAACGTCGTCCAAATGACGCTCCAACAAGTGGGAAACAAGCTGTCCAGAAAACTAGACAGCTTTGGTGGAGACCTTGCGCTGGTCAAATAAGGAAAGCAATGTGCTCACCTTGTTGTCGGAGCCAAGGAAGATCACCGGAGCTCCTCCGGCAGCAGCTCGACGCCGACAAGAGGGGTGGTCGGTAGCAGCTAGATGCCGGTTGAAGGAGCTAGGCGGCGGCAAGGAGGTTGGTGCCGACCACTTGGAGAAGAGGGAGAGGGTGGGCGGCCAAACAATTAGGGTTGCATGAAAAATTGATTAGGGTTTAACAAAAACCCTTAAGCCCTATTTTATAGAGAACAAATTCTCTTAATGGTTATCGGATCATAACCAAAAGCCCGTTAACCCGCTCCATTAATTTAAGTTAAAATAAACCAAACCATGATGGTTTATTTTAAGTTAAAACGAACCAAACCAACTTTGGTTCATTCGTTTAAAATAAACTAAACCCTTTGGTTTATTCTCCTCCATTGGATTAGAACCAAACCAATTTCTTGATCCATCATGTCTTCATAAGACACGGCCCATCCACTCTTCCATTGCGACTGAAACAATTTCATGCTTGCTCCATGTTTGGTCCAACCAAACCTAGTTTCTCTCGGTCTGAGAATCTCATTCTCAAGATCGTTTTAAATCCTTTGGATTAAGCTCGTTGTGCGTGTGACCAAATAGGTTCTCGATTTATGTTAGCCGTCTATAATTAACCATTAATTATAGAATGATCATGAGTGGCACCTAGTAGTACATCATGATCCCCAATTAACCGAAAAGATCAACGGTTGATCCAGAACTATTTCTGAAACCCTTCAGTAGCTCGAATGAATCGTGCCCCATTCCCTTCACTCATCTCATACCCACTTGGTTCTGGACATTGTCTATAGTGTCAGTCCCCACTAGGCTGACTATGTCACACCTAGCCCAAGTATCATTTCCTCGTCCTACGGATTCTAGTTACTGCACATGTATCGAAGAGTACCTTACTCTAAATATGTAATGCTTTGGCCAAAGACTTTAGTAATAATCTGACGAGAGGCCATGGGTATACATCTCCTCGCAAGGAGTGGTGAATCCTTTATAGGCTATTCAAACACCTTCGATCACTTCGACTTATACCCAATCATCGCGGGTCCACATCTCCTAAGAGATGCTTGCTTAAGATATCAAAGCAAAAGTCTTTATGATCAAGATGACTTGAATACCGCAAGTCAAAGGAACATCGCACTTAAGCTGTAGTAAGAACTTCATTGACATATCTATATATACAAAGAACAATATGAAGTCTTACGGCTGGTCACTCCAATGAACTAGTTACCATAACTAGCATCCACGATTAACTTCGAACATCATAATGTCTCCAGCCAGTGAGAATCAACTGCTTGGATACACCAAGGAGTATACCTCGTGCTAGTCTCGACAGAATCAATGGTGTCCAAATCCATCAATTCATCGACTAGGGATAATTCCGATACATTACAATTACACATGTAGAGATACTCACTAGTTATGATCCAATCACAAATTCTCTCATGCTGTGAATCGTATCGTGGACATTTAGTAAATGAGTTTAAGATCTAATCAAATACATGAAAATATGTATACTCAAATAGTGAATCTTCATTTATCATATAAATGGTTCAAACATAAGGCGATTGTCTTAGGACATCTCTCATATATCACTAACAAACTCCCACTTAACCTAATGCCAATCGCTACGGTATCCTATACCATAGGCTCTAACATGATCCTCAAACTTACTTTGAGGTAATGCCTTAGTCAAAGGATCCACTAAGTTCCTTTTGTTAGTGAAAGCCCTAGAGCCAATCATGTGATGATTGTAGTATGGACTTTATTGTATCATATTCCTATTTATAAAGGCATGATTATTATATTTACTTGTATTGGTGCCAAATAACTAAATATAATAATGTCCTTGAGTAGTAGGTTCTTATCTATATCAATCGATTAGTTTAATCGATAATGAGATGATATAGAGAACACTACTCTTAATCATTCCTAGTCGAGTATTAACATTCAGGGACAACGTTAATGCGTAGAGACTAGCATGTAGGTCAACATGATGACTTGATCTCACAAGTCATGGATATGAGATATCAAGTTGACACATGGGTATGCATTCGAGAATGAATACTGAATGACCCGCCATGAGAAAGTATCATGGATTGTTATATGAGTGTCATATACTTTCTCATGTGACTATTAGTATGACTATTAGTCCTTAGACTTGAAGTCTGTTGGGTTTCCGGCACCGCGGCGAGTGTGTGTTCGAACATGTTTCGCAAACATGTGCACAGCGGAAGAAATAAAAATAATAAATCTACATTTATTACAACACACACATCATACGCATGCATAGTACAACATGTGTAGACATAACCGTAAATTTAAATTTGCAATAAAAGGAAATTTAACTACGTATACCTTTCGTATCACGTGTAGCGGGAACGGCATCAACCGGAACGATCCTCGCTAGAATCGTCTCTATCCGTATCCATGCCGAGTATCTTCGGGATGACTTCACAAAGTCACGAGCTTCGTCTTCGTACGGGTTACTAGCCTCGTGTTGAAGACGACGTGATCGAGAGAGGATCACGATCCGAATCCAAATTCGGATCCAAAGACGAGTCCTCAAAACTCACTTCTCCGGAGAGGTATTCGTCAACCGTTTGACGAATCCTTCGTCCTCCACCTCTGAGGATTACTGGAGATCGAATCCCCGGAAAGTAAGGCACTGTCGGAGCTCCAAACGTCGTCCAAACGATGCTCCGACGAGAAGAAAACAAGCTGTCCAGAAAACTGGACAGCTTTGGTGGAGACCTTGCGCCGACCAAATAAGGAAAGCGACTTGCTCACCTTGTCGCCGGAGCCAAGGAAGATCACTGGAGCTCCTCCGGCAGTAGCTCGACGCCGGCAATGGGAGAAGACGGCAGCAGCTGGTCGCCGGTTGGAGCTTCAAGGTGGGCGGCGGCAAGGAGGAGGGTTGGCGCCGAAATCTCCAAGGGGAGGTGGGCGGCAACTCTTAGGTTAGGGTTTTGGATTAGGGCTTAACAAACCCTTAAGCCCTCTTTTATAGAGAACTAATTCTCTTAATGATTATTGGATTATAACCATAAGGCCCGCTAACCCGCTCCATTAATATAAGTTAAAATAAACCAAACCATGATGGTTTATTTTAAGTTAAAACGAATCGAACCAACTTTTGGTTCATTCATTTAAAATAAACCAAACCCTTTGGTTTATTCTCCTCCATTGGATTAGAACCAAACCATTTTGGTTCATCCATTATGTCTTCATAAGACACGGCCCATCCACGCTTCGATTGCGACTGAAACGATTTCATGCTCGCTTCTTGTTTGGTCCAACCAAACCTAGTTTCTCTCGGTCTAAGAATCCCATTCTCAAGCTCGTTTTAAATCCTTCAGATTACGCTCGTTGTGCGTGTGACCAAATAGGTTCTCAGTTTATGTTGGCCGTCTATAATTAACCATTAATTATAGAACGATCATGAGTGGCACCTAGTAGTACATCATGATCCCCAATTAACCGAAAAGATCAACGGTTGATCCAGAACTATTTCTGAAACCCTTCAGCAGCTCGAATGAATCGTACTCCATTCCCTTCACTCATCTTATACCCACTTGGTTCAGGATATGGTCTATAGTGTCAGTCCCCACTAGGCTGACTATGTCACACCTAGCCGAAGTATCATTTCCTCGTCCTATGGATTTTAGTTACTGCACATGTATCGAAAAGTACCTTACTCTAAACATGTAATGCTTTGGCCAAAGACTTTAGTAACAATCCGACGAGAGGCCATGGGTATACATCTCCTCGTAAGGAGTAGTGAATCCTTTATAGGCTATTCAAACACCTTCGATCACTTCGACTTATACCCAATCATCCCGGGTCCACATCTCCACAGAGATGCTTGCTTAAGATGTTAAAGCATAAGTCTTGATGATCAAGATGACTTGAATACCGCAAGTCAAAGGAACATCGCACTTAAGCTACAGTAAGAACTTCATTTACATATCTATATATGCAGAGAACCATATGAAGTCTTACGACTGGTCACTCTAATGAACTAGTTACCATAACTAGCATCCACGATTATCTTCGGACATCACAATGTCTCCAGCCAGTGAGAATCAGCTGCTTGGATACACCAAGGAGTATACCTCGTGCTAGTCTCAACAGAATTGATGGTGTCCAAATCCATCAATTCATCGACTAGGGATAATTCCGATACATCACAATTACACATGTAGAGATACTCACTAGTTGTGATCCAATCACAAATTCTCTCATGCTGTGAGTCGTATCGCGGACATTCAGTAAATGAGTTTAAGATCCAATCAAATACATGAAACCATGTATACTCAAATAGTGAATCTTCATTTATCATATAAATGGTTCATACATAAGGCGATTGCCTTAGGACATCTCTCATATATTACTAACAGACTCCCACTTGGCCTAATGCCAATCGCTACGGTATCCAATACCATAAGCTGTAACATGACCCTCAAACTTACTTTGAGGTAATGCCTTAGTCAAAGGATCCGCTAAGTTCCTTTCAGTGGGGATTTTCTCGATTTGTATTTCTTTCCTACTGATGATCTCTCTGATAAGATGATAGCGGCGAAACACATGTTTGGATCGTTGATGAGACCTTGACTCTTTCGCCTATGAAATTGCTCCATTGTTGTCGCAGTAGATCGGTATTGCTTCAACAATGGCTGGAATCACACCAAGTTCATAAATGAACTTCTTGATCCAAACCGCTTCCTTTGCTGCTTCCGAAGCTGCAATGTATTCTGCCTCAGTGGTAGAATCCGCTACAGTGTCTTGTTAGGAACTTTTCCAACTCACTGCGCCCCCATTCAAGGTGAACATGTATCTAGACTGAGACCTGGAATCATCCTTGTCTGTCTGGAAGCTGGCATCTGTATACCCGCGTATCACCATGTTGTAGAAGATTTGACGCCGCTAGAGGGGGGTGAATAGCGGGTGACCGTTCGATGATGGAAATCGTTCGTGATCGTCTCTATAAAACTCGTTATACGCAGCGGAATAGAAATAATAAAAGCAATAACGAAAAGATACAATCACGAACACAAGCACAACACGAGGATATAACGTGGTTCGGAACTGAACGGTTCCTACTCCATGGATCGAGCTCTAGCGACGCCAATGTAATCACTAATCAATAAACTCCTTCTCGACAACAAGTCGGAGGTGAAGAAACCTCGTACAAACGTTTACAACAATAAACGAAAGAAATACAAGCTAATACAAAGGAAATGTAAAGAACACTTTACAAACTAGGGTTTTGAGCGCTTGCTTGTCGGTTGCTTGGATGAGCTTGAAGGACCCTAAAATGCACCTGCAAATCGCCTTCAAATCGCCTCACCAAAGCTCCCAAAAATCTGATTCTTGAGCCTTCCATGAACAACTACTTTTATCCTCCATCGGGCTGAATTTCCGCCTGGCAGTCGACTTCCATAAGGCCCCAGTCGACTGCCAACACTGTAGCTGTGAGACAACGACTCAATCCACGTTGGACAAGTTCCAACGGACTCTCCTGTCGATGCCAACATTGGCGCGACGCCTTGGCTACTACGAGCGTTACGGCTTGTGACTCAATCGGCGATCGCTGCCGTCGACATCAATCGACTGCCATCGACATCAGTCGACTGATCCCATGAGCAGTCGACTGCCAGAGCACTCCCAGCTCTGAAACGGTAGTCAAACTCAAGTCGACTCACGGCAGTCGAACCGGCCATAATGCCAGTCGACTGCCAACCTCAAAAATGAGGTTTTAACCCAAGTATGGTGCCCCCATACTTGCTAGACCACCCTTAGCCTAGACCTAAGCCTTCTAGCCACCTCCATCAGCCTCACGCCTCTCGGATCCCTCCAAGTCATCCATGACTTGTTCATCCATCGCGTTAGCCTCCAGGTGCTTCCCTCGGCTATGTCATGCTAACGGTGTCTACACCGCCAAGGCACATTGGACTTACGCCGCCAAGACTCCGCTTGGACTTTACGCTGCCAATATCAATCCCCTTGGACTTCCCAAATGCCAAGACTCAAGCTTGGACTTTCCCTTGCCAACCCTTGTTGGACTTTGCATGCCAAGACCCATGCTTGGACTTTCCATTTGCCAAGACCCATGCTTGGACTTCTCATTTGCCAAGACCCATGCTTGGACTTCTCATGCCAAGTGCTCAAGACTTGGACTTCCCAATTGCCAAGTGTCCCACTTGGGCTTTCCATGCCAAGTACCCATGACTTGGACTTTACCTTGCCAAGACCCATGCTTGGACTTTCCCATAATCACATGGTCAACCCTGGTCAACCATCAAGTCAATTGTAACCTGGATCGATTGTATAAACAATCTCCCCAACATATTAACCGACATCAATGTCAAACATCAATGTCAAACATCTTTTTCAAACATCAAAACATCTCTCGAGTTAAACTCGAGTTTGGTCAATCGTGACCTAGGCCGATTGAACCAACAATCTCCCCCTTTTTGATGTTTGACAAAACAAACCTTGAGTCAGGCCACTAACTCAAATTTTCTTACCAATTATCCCAAATTGGTAAATACTCTCCAAATGTTCTCCCCCAAATATTCTCCCCCTTTTTGACTAACATCAAAAAGGTCTTCTCTCCAAGGAGGTCAATGTCTCATGTCCCTATGAGATCTTACAATCTCCCCCTTGATCCAAAAATAAATACCTAGGATGCCTACCATCTTCCTAGTGATAAGTCACATATCACTCAAGAGAGGCAATCCTATACTCTCTCCCAATTTCCAAATTGGGTATCAAAAACCCATCAATTTTCCCAATTGATGATACTTTCCCAATAACTTCTCCTCTTCAAGGAGAAAGACACATCCATCATCCCAAGATGGATACCTCCCCCTAAAGGCTTGCTCCCCCTTGACCATTGCACCAACAATGTCCTTGGGAAGCCCCTAAGCCAATAGGAACTTTAAATCATCAAAATTAAGATTCTAAGTTCAACATAGAACTTTTACTCACCCTAAATTTGATACTTTGACCTAACACATCTCCTAATCCATATCCAATGGATTTTCACCCTTTATAATGCTTCCCAAGGCATATCCTAGGGTTCGGAGAGATTAGGGACCTTTACAATGGTTGAACATGGGCTAACCAAACCTAGTTTTCTTGAAATCAAACCTAGCAAATGACTCGACGAATCGATCACACTATATCGATCGACCACAGGCGATTGATGATAGTTGAAATTTCTGAATTTCAGCTATCAGAATCAAGATTTTGAAAAGCATAAGTAATTCTACGTAATTTGAAAAATCATAAAATTTGATACGTATATTACTTATAGTCAATACAATGGGTGAAAAATATTTGAAAATTATTTTACCCATAAAATAGTGAGTTTGATACAAAACTCAAAACCATTGAAATTTTCAATGTTTTGGCCCTATTTTGTATCAACTCTATCAATGGTGATTGCTATCAAAAGATAGACTTCACCAAGGTTTTTCAAAATGATTTTAAAATGTTTTCAAAACCTTATTTTGGATCATATTCCTTGGGCTCTATGTACATGACTTGTACACAAGCTTTCCTAATGATCCACATTTGAAATTGGATGAGTTTTAGTTCATCTAGATGCAAAAACTATGCACCTTGAACTTAACTCATATCCTAACATCTCACATGTATCTAAGGTGTATAAATACACATACATGTCAATTGGATGTGAGATGTCGGTTTTGATTATCCTAATCTAGGGTTTCATGCATTCTCTAAGGCAACCCTACTTGATTCCCTTATAAATGGGACTTCAAGTCATGCCATAGTCCTTAATTCAATTTCAACCAAATTGTCTTAAATGCATGAATGATTATGACATTAGAAATACTATAAATAAGCATATGCTCATAATCATGATGTCATGGCATAAGATGAGATCTAAAAACACATGACATTTATCCTTAATCCCTAAACATGTACATGACATATAGAATGATTAAAATAAACATGATGTCATGACATGTTATATGGCAAACAAAGCATGACATATAAAATATATAGGTATAGTAATACCTAAATTTTAATATTAATTGCCATTTGATATAATTAGATATATTTTGCCATATTATCATTAATCTCCCTAGTGTGCCAAAGACCCAAAATGACACACTAACCTCTAAACCTAAATTGTGCCAATTTAATTGATTTTTCTTAATTTCAAAAGTGCATTGACACATCCTAAAATCTTTTAGGATATTGATTCAAATCTATTTCCAAGGTAACCATAACCTTGAAAATATCCTAAAGTGCCACCTTTACCATGGTTGAGTTAACTACCCATCCAATCAAGGTTGGCACACCCTAAACCCATCTAGCGTGAATCAATCACGCTCTTAGGAACCCAAAACCGATTTGAGCTCCTAGGGTTAATTAGGTATTCCTTAGGGATAACCTCCCTAGATACCTTCCTAATGACCCTTCTAGGCTTATCAGCCTTGGTCATTGTGGTCTTACCTAGGTTGACTCTAGGAGTAACTCCCCTTGCAACCTTCTTAGTGGTCACCCTAGGTTTCCTAGAAACCCTAGCCACTAGGCATACCCTTTGGTCAACCCTAGGGATGACTTCCCTATTGACCTTGGTCTTCCTAGACCTAGTTTGTGTTCCATAATCAAATGGAACACTATGATAAGCCATCTTAGGCTTAGGTTTGTGACCCAAACCTTGCTTGCCCTTAGTTGACTTTTGACTCTTAGGTCCTAGGTGTTGACTTTGAGATTTTGACCTAGACTCTTGATCATTTGACCCTTTAAATTGGTTTTGTATATTCCTAAGGGTCTTTTCTAGTTTTTCAAGCCTTGACCTTAAGGCTTGATTTTCAACCTCTAATTGCCCAATTGATTTTTGATTAAGTTTTTGGGCATTACCATTTTCTCTAGGCATATGCCTACCCTTCTTAGGGTTAATGCCTAAGTGGTTTTCTATTTTCTTAATGCTCTCCTTAGGAAGAGTTTTTCTAGGGACATTAGTCCCAAATTTCTCCTTTCTTGAAAAGTTTACCCTCTTGGCTCCTAAGCAAAATTCCTTACTTCTAGCATGCTCTTTATGATAAATAGCAAGACTATTAAAATTATTCCTAGCATGCTTTTGACTATAGGAATTTGAAAGAGCATTACTAAAATATACCTTAGAGTTAGCCTTAGCTCCCCCTACATGTGATGCTCCTTCTTGCGCATTCTTCTTCCCCCTAGGGCATTGACTCCGATAATGCCCCTATGAATTGCACTTGAAGCATATGATGTGCTCCTTGCTCTTTTGACTTGGGGCACCGACATCCTTGACTTTTGGTGCCGGTGGAGCTTTTCTAACCTTCTTTGGGCACTTGCCCTTATAGTGCCCGGTTTCCCTACACTCAAAACATATTATATGCATTTTATTATTAACACATATGTTTGAGTTACCTAGGTTAATGGAGACCGGAATTGGACTTTGGGCTTCTTCATCTTGACCGGATGTTGAAGCTTCTTCTTGATGTTCTGGTGTGGAAGTTCTCTCCTCCCCCTCAATCCTTGAGGTGGATGCTTCTTCCACTTCCTCCACCGATCCGGAAGTTGACTCCCTATCAACCTCCGAATCCTCAAGCTCTTTAGATGATGATGATGTACTTGCTTGAGCTTGAGAGGGTGAGCACTCCTCTTCTTCTTCACCTTCTTAGATTGAAGATGGATTTTCATGAAGCTTTGTCACTTGGCTCCACAACTCCTTAGCATCCATATAGTCCCCTACCATACACACAATCTCATTAGGGACCAAATCAAGAATGAATTTTATTACCTTCATGTTTTTCTCGAAGGCTCGAAGTTGATTTTCACTCCACTTTTTCTTCTTGAGGAAGCCTCCCCTTGGTCCTGTTGGATAGCTATATCCCTCCATTAAGATTGACCATTCTTCGAAGTCCCTCATCATTAAAAAATCTTCAATTATCGCCTTCCAAGAATTGAAACCTTCTCGTCCATAGAAGGAATAGGGAATTGGGGTGTTGATGTCCCATCCCAATGGTTCTTCCATCTTCACCCTCTAGCGTCTTGCTCCCGGTTGTTAATCCGTTGAAGAGCCACCAGGCTCTGATACCAATTGTAGAAGATTTGACGCCGCTAGAGGGGGGGTGAATAGCGGGTGACCGTTCGATGATGGAAATCGTTCGCGATTGTCTCTACAAAACTCGTTATGCGCAGCGGAATAGAAATAATAAAAGCAATAACGAAAAGATACAATCACGAACACAAGCACAACACGAGGATATAACGTGGTTCGGAACCGAACGGTTCCTACTCCACGGATCGAGCTCTAGCGACGCCAATGCAATCACTAATCAATAAACTCCTTCTCGACAACAAGTTGGAGGCGGAGAAACCTCATACAAACGTTTACAACAATAAATGAAAGAAATACAAGCTAATATAAAGGAAATGTAAAGAACACTTTACAAACTAGGGTTTTGAGCGCTTGCATGTCAGTTGCTTGGATGAGCTTGAAGGACCCTGAAATGCACCTGCAAATCGCCTTCAAATCGCCTCACCAAAGCTCCCAAAAATCTGATTCTTGAGCCTTCCACGAACAGCTACTTTTATCCTCCATCGGGCTGGATTTCCGCCTGGCAGTCGACTGCCATAAGGCCCCAGTCGACAGCCAACACTGTAGCTATGAGACAACGGCTCAATCCACGTTGGACAAGTTCCAACGGGAATTTCACGATCATTGCCAATATTGGCGATCGGTATAACGCCGTGGTCGCCCGATCGGCTACGAGCGTTGTTCTGCGACTCAAGCGGCGATCACGCCATCCCTTCAATCGGCCCGCCATCGACATCGATCGGCCCGATCCCATGAGTCGGCGAGCACTCGGCCGAAGCTGGCAGTCGAACTCAAGTCGACTCACGGCAGTCGAACCGACCATAATGCCAGTCGACTGCCAACCTCAAAAATGAGGTTTTAACCCAAGTATGGTGCCCCCATACTTGCTAGACCACCCTTAGCCTAGACCTAAGCCTTCTAGCCACCTCCATCAGCCTCACGCCTCTCGGATCCCTCCAAGTCATCCATGACTTGTTCATCCATCGCGTTAGCCTCCAGGTGCTTCCCTCGGCTATATCATGCTAACGGTGTCTACACCGCCAAGGCACATTGGACTTACGCCACCAAGACTCTGCTTGGACTTTACGCTGCCAATATCAATCCCCTTGGACTTCCCAAATGTCAAGACTCAAGCTTGGACTTTCCCTTGCCAACCCTTGTTGGACTTTCCATGCCAAGACCCATGCTTGGACTTCTCATGCCAAGTGCTCAAGACTTGGACTTCCCAATTGCCAAGTGTCCCACTTGGGCTTTCCATGCCAAGTACCCATGACTTGGACTTTACCTTGCCAAGACCCATGCTTGGACTTTCCCATAATCACATGGTCAACCCTGGTCAAACATCAAGTCAATTGTAACCTGGATCGATTGTATAAATAATCTCCCCAACATATTAACCGACATCAATGTCAAACATCTTTGTCAAACATCAAAACATCTCTCGAGTCAAACTCGAGTCTGGTCAATCGTGACCTGGGCCGATTGCACCAATACATGTCCCCTTCTCCATATATTAGGAACACATCCTTAGTTCTTCTTAAGTACTTAAGGATCGTCTTAACTGCCACCCAATGATCCATTCCTGGATCAGACTGGTATCTGCTCGTGACACTCAGAGCATACGATACATCGGGCCTTGTACATAACATAACATACATGATAGATCCTATTGCGGATGCATAGGGAATCTTACTCATGCAAATCCTCTCGTCTTCTGTGCGCGGACACATAGACTTCGAAAGGTGTACCCCATGCCTGATGGGTAGGAAACCTTTCTTGGATTCCGACATGCTAAACCTCTTTAGCACTCGGTCTATATATGTAGACTGCGAAAGACCAAGCAACCGTTTCGATCTATCTCTATAGATCTTAATCCCGAGGATGTAAGTTGCTTCTCCCAGGTCTTTCATGGAGAATGTCTTGGATAACCAAACCTTAACTGACTATAAGATTGAAACATCGTTTCCTATAAGTAATATGCCATCGACATACAATACTAGGAACACGATTGCACTCCCACTAACCTTCTTGTACACACAAGGTTCGTCTGGATTTTGTGAGAAATCAAACTTTTTGATCGTCTCATCAAAACGAATATTCCAGCTCCTGGATGCTTGCTTCAATCCATATATGGACCGTCGCAATTTGCATACCTTGGTTTTATCAACCGATGTGAAACCCTCAGGCTGTATCATATACACGTCCTCGAGCAGATTTCCATTAAGGAAAGCTGTTTTCACATCCATCTGCCATATCTCATAATCATAATGAGCTGCTATGGCCAGGAGCATCCGAATGGATTTAAGCATAGGTACAGGCGAATAGGTTTCGTCATAATCAACACCTTGTTTTTGACGATATCCTTTCTCCACTAATCTAGCTTTATAGGTAATCACATTACTATCCATGTCAGTTTTCTTCTTGAAAACCCACTTGCACCCTATAGGCTTGATGCCTTCAGGTGGGTCAACCAAGTTCCAAACTTGGTTTTCATACATGGAATCATTTTCTAACTTCATGGCTTCAAGCCACTTATCCCTTTCTGAACTTGTCAGCACTTCTTCATAACTGGTAGGCTCCTCATTATCAATGAGTAACACATCGTTCGATTCACTTACGATAAATCCATATCTCTCAGGAATGTTGTGTGTTCTACCAGATTTACGAAGATGTGGTGTTATAGTAGGTCCAGCCGATTGCTCATCACTATGAGTTATCGGCTATTGTGCTTCACCAGGTATCTCATCAATGTCTATTTGAGTCTCTCGAGCCTCCTCCAGCTCGATGACACTCCCACTGTTTTCTTGCAAGAGAAACTCTTTCTCTAGAAAAACAGCATGCCTTGAAACAAACACCTTTTATTCCAAAGGATGATAGAATTGGTAACCCCTTGTTTCCTTAGGGTATCAAATAAATAGATATTTATCAGACTTAGCATCCAATTTATCTGATACAGTCCGCTTCACATAAGCTGGACAACCCCATATCTTCAAGTAAGATACATGAGGTTTCTTACCATCCATATCTCATATGGAGTAGTAGAGACTACCTTGGTTGGCATTCTATTTAACAAGTAAACAGCTGTCTGAAGTGCATAGCCCCAAAAGGACTTGGGAAGATTCGCATGATTCATCATTGACCTGACCATGTCCAACAAGGTCCGGTTACGCCACTCAGATACACCATTATGCTGTGGTGTATATGGCGGAGTCCATTGAGATAATATGCCATTGTCTCTTAGATAATCAAGAAACTATTGACTTAAGTATTCACCACCTCGATCCGATCGAAGTATTTTAATACTCTTGTCATGTTGTTTCTCTACTTCATTTCTGAATTCTTTGAACCTTTCAAAGGCTTCAGACTTGTGTTTCATCAAGATCACATACCCAAACCGTGAGTGATCATCGGTGAAGGTAATGAAGTAGCTATAGCCTCCTAAAGCTTGAGTTGACATAGGTCCACATACATCAGTATGTATTAGACCTAGTAACTCTCCCACTTGTTCACCTTTTCCAGTAAAAGGTAACTTAGTCATCTTGTCTTTTAAGCATGATTCACATGTATCGTATGAATCAAATTCAAACGATTCTAGAATTCCACATCGGTGTAATTCGGACATGCATTTCTTGCTTACATGGACAAGAAGACAATGCCACATGTAGGAGTCTAATTGATCATCCTTTCGAGCACGCTTGTTGCTCGCTTCGATATTGAAAATGTCACTGGATACATCCAACGTATAAATGCCATTGCTCAAATTTCCAGTTCCATAAAGTACGCCATTCAAAGTTATATAACAACAATTGTTACTAAACGTCAAATGGAAACCATTTCTATTTAAGCAGGAAATAGAAACAATGTTCTTTATTAGAGAAGGAACACAATAGCAATTGTCCAGTTCCAAGACTAGTCCACTAGGGAGCTTCAGCAAATAAGTTCCGATGGTGACGGCAACAACCTTTGCTCCATTTCCAACTCGCAAATTTGACTCCCCTCTGACGAGTCTTCTTCTATTCCTTAGCCCCTGTATGTCATTACATATATGTGAGCCACACCCAGTATCCAATACCCAAGTGTCTAAGAAAAAAGAATGACAATCAATAACGAAGATACCTGAAGAGGATGGGGCATCGGATGACTTCTTCTTCTTCATGGACTCAAGATAAATCTTGCAGTTTCTTCGCCAGTGGCCTTCCTTGCCACAGTGATGGCAAATGCCCTTTTGTGCTGGTTCTGCCTTCTTGCCTTCTTGTTCTTCCCTTTCTTCTGTTCTTTTGCCTTCCTCTTAGAATCTTTCTTTGAGGAATCAACTAACAAAACCGCCTTCTCCTCATGCTTCACAGAAGGCTCCACAGTCTTCAGCATATTGAGGAACTCAGGAATGGTGGATTCTAATTTGTTCATCCGATAGTTCATCACAAATTGTGAGAAACTCTTGGGCAAACAATGCAGAATTAAGTCAATACTTAATTCATGATCCATCACAAACCCGAGGGTGGCTAGCTGCTCGATGTACCCGTTCATCTTTAGCACAAACTGCACTACAGACGAACCTTCTTGCATCTTCATGGTGAAGAGGAGCCTGGAGACTTCGAACCTTTCGGATCTCGCTTGCTCATCAAACAACTCATGAAGATGGAAGACCATGGTATTAGCATCCATATGCTCATGCTGCTTTTGCAGCTCAGGTACCATCGCCGCTAGCATGATGCAACTCGCCATTTCGAATCATCACATGCTTACGATAGACCGACATTTAGTGCAGGTTGCATCGTCCTTAGGATGGTTGGGAAGAGGCTCTTCAAGGACATATGCTAGCTTTTCTGCCTTGAGAACAATTTTCAGGTTTCTAAGCCAGTCCAGGAAGTTAGGCCCATTCAATTTGTTTGAATCCAAAATACTGCGCAAATTCAAAGACGTCATGATCAATCGATTAACCTTGAAATACAAAACGAGCATATATGAGAAAATGATTTTAAAAATGCATCAATATACATTTATAAATCCCATTCATTTTTTGAATTTCTAAAATCCCAAAATCACTTCGGGAGATCGTAGGTCCATCTCCGAATGGGCTGATATCCATCATAGATATGAACAACCTTGGAGAGATTCCAACAAGCCATTCATAACTACGATGGTAGGTATCAACTATACCGATTGCATATCACGTATATGCAACTATCACAATATGCTATCAACTAATTGAATGTTCACACATACATCGGGTTGTTAACACATTAACAAGTATGCATCATATGCATAACACCCAACTTCACCTCCCTTTACATCGACCTTGGAGAGAGTCCAACAAGCCGATGCTCCAGGTTAAAGCCGACCCATTAATCAAGAAATAGTTTTAATATGGTTAGAGCGCATTCAACCAATTAGCTCGGCTTGGAGAGAGTCCAACAACCAAAGCTAACAATTGACCTCTGACTCTTACCATATTAGTATTAAACTATTCCATGGTTTGAACATGTTCGGATTCGAGCCGGGCTTGGAGAGAGTCCAACAACCCGAACAAGAAACGGAACTCTGGTTCTAACCATATTAATGGAAGGTGTAGGCTTTAATATTGAGTTAGGGATTTTATGTCTCATCCTCTTTGTAAGCAAATAACTATTATCTACATGACATGACATACATGACATACATCTACATGTCACGATACGCATGACATTATGATATGCATCTAATGCAATTACATGACATACAATTATGCCATGTATATTATTTCCTTATATGTCATAACTATTTATGGAAATAAAATATGTTTAAGATTTGATTCTCCAAATCAAATCATGATTAAATTAGGAAACAAATTTCCAAATCTAATCACATATTTTATTTATGGAAATGGTTGATTAAGGAAAGTCAATTTAGGAAACCAATTTTCTAAATCATCAAAACTACTTATGGAAATAAAATATTTTAAGATTTGATTTCCCAAATCAAATCATGATTAAATTAGGAAACAAATTTCCAAAATCTAATCAAATATTTTATTTATGGAAAATATCAATTTCCATAAATACTTCCAACTTTCCAAAAGTGGAAGATTTCCATAAATACTTCTAGACTTTCCAAAATTGAAAAATTTCCATAAATACTTCTAACTTTCCAAAAGTAGAGAATTTTCAGAAATATCATTATGACTATCGCAAAACCATTTTACGATTATGTCAAAACACAACCTAGGCTCTGATACCACTGTTGGGTTTCCGGCACCGCGGCGAGTGTGTGTTCGAACATGTTTGGTAAACATGTGCACAACGGAAGAAATAAAAATAATAAATCTACATTTATCACAACACACACATCACACGCATGCATAGTATAACATGTGTAGACATAACTGTAAATTTAAATTTACAATAAAAGGAAATTTAACTACGTATACCTTTCGTATCACGTGTAGCAGAAACGACATCAACCGGAACGATCCTCGCTAGAATTGTCTCTATCCGTATCCACGCCGAGTATCTTCGGGATGACTTCACAAAGTCACGAGCTTCGTCTTCGTACGGGTTACTAGCCTCGTGTTGAAGACGACGTGATCAAGAGAGGATCACGATCCGAATCCAAATTCGGACCCAAAGACGAGTCCTCAAAACTCGCTTCTCCGGAGAGGTATTCATCAACCGTTTGATGAATCCTTCGTCCTCCACCTCTGAGGATTACCGGAGATCAAATCCCCGGTAAGTAAGGCGCTGTCGGAGCTCCAAACGTCGTCCAAACGACGCTCCAACGAGAAGAAAACAAGCTGTCCAGAAAACTGGACAGCTTTGGTGGAGACCTTGCGCCAGCCAAATAAGGAAAGCGACTTGCTCACCTTGTCTCCGGAGCCAAGGAAGATCACCGGAGCTCCTCCGACAGCAGCTCGACGCCGGCAATGGGAGAAGACGGCAGCAGCTGGTCGCCGGTTGGAGCTTCAAGGTGGGCGGCGGCAAGGAGGAGGGTTGGCGCCGAAATCTCCAAGGGGAGGTGGGCGGCAACTCTTAGGTTAGGGTTTTGGATTAGGGCTTAACAAACCCTTAAGCCCTCTTTTATAGAGAACTAATTCTCTTAATGGTTATTGGATCATAACCATAAGACCCGCTAACCCGCTCCATTAATATAAGTTAAAATAAACCAAACCATGATGGTTTATTTTAAGTTAAAACGAACCGAACCAACTTTTGGTTCATTCGTTTAAAATAAACCAAACCCTTTGGTTTATTCTCCTCCATTGGATTAGAACCAAACCATTTTGGTTCATCCATTATGTCTTCATAAGACACGGCCCATCCACGCTTCTATTGTGACTGAAACGATTTCATGCTCGCTTCTTGTTTGGTCCAACCAAACCTAGTTTCTCTCGGTCTGAGAATCCCATTCTCAAGCTCGTTTTAAATCCTTCGGATTACACTCGTTGTGTGTGTGACCAAATAGGTTCTCGGTTTATGTTGGCCGTCTATAATTAACCATTAATTATAGAACGATCATTAGTGGTACCTAGTAGTACATCATGATCCCCAATTAATCGAAAAGAACAACGGTTGATCCAGAACTATTTCTGAAACCCTTCAGCAGCTCGAATGAATCGTGCCCCATTCCCTTCACTCATCTTATACCCACTTGGTTCAGGACATGGTCTATAGTGCCGATCCCACTAAGTCGACTCACGTCACACCTAGCCCAAGTATCATTTCCTCATCCTACGGATTCTAGTTACTGCACATGTATCGAAGAGTACCTTACTCTAAACATGTAATGCTTTGGCCAAAGACTTTAGTAACAATCCGACGAGAGGCTATGGGTATACATCTCCTCGCAAGGAGTAGTGAATCCTTTATAGGCTATTCAAACACCTTCGATCACTTCGACTTATACCCAATCATCCCGGGTCCACATCTCCACAGAGATGCTTGCTTAAGATGTTAAAGCATAAGTCTTGATGATCAAGATGAATTGAATACCGCAAGTCAAAGGAACATCGCACTTAAGCTACAGTAAGAACTTCATTTACATATCTATATATGCAGAGAACCATATGAAGTCTTACGGCTGGTCACTCCAATGAACTAGTTACCATAACTAGCATCCACGATTATCTTCGGACATCACAATGTCTCCAGCCAGTGAGAATCAGCTGCTTGGATACACCAAGGAGTATACCTCGTGCTAGTCTCAACAGAATTGATGGTGTCCAAATCCATCAATTCATCGACTAGGGATAATTCCGATACATCACAATTACACATGTAGAGATACTCACTAGTTGTGATCCAATCACAAATTCTCTCATGCTGTGAGTCGTATCGCGAACATTCAGTAAATGAGTTTAAGATCCAATCAAATACATGAAACCATGTATACTCAAATAGTGAATCTTCATTTATCATATAAATGGTTCATACATAAGGCGATTGCCTCAGAACATCTCTCATATATTACTAACAAAGTCACCATGGTTCCCTACATAAGGCGTTGCATACTTTGGCTTCGTCAAACGTCACCCGTAAATGAGTGGACTATAAAGGCGATTACTGGGTATGTAACAAATTATGCGGAGGGATGTGGGTGATGTAGATGAGATCTATCCCTCCTATATGACGGGAGTGACATCGATATTCTTGATAGAGTGAGACCACGAAGTGCATGGCCATGCCCAAATGAGTCAATATGAGATATTGAGCTCATTTGATTAGAGTGAGTCTACTTGGAGTTCAAGATTTAGATTGTACCGAGGATGATACGGTCTATGCCTTGATTGGTCAATCTAGATGTCAAGGATAGAGGGACATTGTCACATATTGTGAGAGTCACAATTAGTAGTCACAAAGGTGATGTTGGAGCTCAACATTCTTATAACTTGGGTAGCAATGATGTGTTGCTAGATACCGCTCATTGCTTATGTTCCTAAATCGATTTAGGGACATTGCCAATGTTACAAGAACCTATAGGGTCACACACATAAGGGCAATTAGATGGAGATTAGGTTCATATGATGAACCATGAGGATTAGGTTCATGGGATGAACCAAATTGGATTAAGAGTAATCCAAATTAAACTAATTGAGTTAGACTCAAGTTGATTCAAGTGTTGAATGAGTCTAATTTAGATTTGATTCATCAAATCAATTTAAATTAAATGAATAGAGATTCATTAAATTAAATTGACTTGAATCAAATGGTTGGATTTGATCAACCATGGGAGATAAGAGGTCAAGTTTGACTTGACTTGAGAGGGAAGATGAAAGGTCAAGTTTGACTTGACCAAATGCCATGTCATGATGATGACTTGGCATGGCCGGCCAATGATGATGTTCCACATCATCATGGACACATCATGGGGTGCCACCTCATGAGGGAGACCAAGAGCCATTGGCTCTTGGAGTTACATGCATGCATGTAACCCTCTTATAGTGGGTTATGGATGATGTGAAGTTAAGTTGTGTAACTTCATCTTCTTCCTCTTCTCTTCCCTCAAGCTCTCTCTTCCTCATCTAGCCATGAACGTCCAAGGGGTGCTAGCACACTCTAAGGTGTTTTTCTCCACCATTTTTCCATGTGGATACTTGTAGGGGAGTGTACACTTGACACTCTTGAGTTCCGACAAAGCGTTTGGACGAGCGGGATAAGCGAAGGGCGTCACTACGAGGGTAATGCTCTCACCTTCTAGATCTAAGGTAGATCTAGGTTTACTTAAGCACATACATGTTTTTTATTTTTATATACCTTCGCACAGATCCGTGGCCGGGCTTCCGAGGTTTCCGCAACGCAAAAAGTGGTTTTTGCGGCTCGGAAAGTCCAACACCTTTCAGTGGGGATTTTCTTGATTTGTATTTCTTTCCTACTGATGATTTCTCTGATAAGATGATAGCGGCGAAGCGCATGTTTGGATCGTTGATGAGACCTTGGCTCTTTCGCCTGTGCAATTGCTCCATTGTTGTCACAGTAGACCGGTATTTCTTCAACAATGGCTGGAATCACACCAAGTTCATAAATGAACTTCTTGATCCAAACTGCTTCCTTTACTGCTTCAATATATGTAGGAAACTTTTCTTGAATTCCGACATGCTAAACCTCTTTAGCACTCGATCTATATATGTAGGCTACGAAAGACCAAGCAACTGTTTCAATCTATCTCTATAGATCTTAATCCCGAGGATGTAGGTTGCTTCTCCCAGGTCTTTCATGGAGAATGTCTTGGATAACCAAATCTTCACTGACTGTAAGATTGAAACATCGTCTCCTATAAGTAATATGTCATCGACATACAATACTAGGAACACGACTGCACTCCCACTAACCTTCTTGTACACACAAGGTTCGTCTGGATTTTGTGAGAAATCAAACTTTTTTATTGTCTCATCAAAACGGATATTCCAGCTCTTGGATGCTTGCTTCAATCCATATATGGACCGTCGCAATTTGCATACCTTGGTTTTATCAATCGATGTGAAACCCTCAGGCTGTATCATATACACGTCCTCGAGCAGGTTTCCATTAAGGAAAGCTATTTTCACATCCATTTGCCATATCTCATAATCATAATGAGCCGCTATGGCTAGGAGCATCCGAATGGATTTAAGCATAGGTACAGGCGAATAGGTTTCGTCATAATCAACACCTTGTTTTTTACGATATCCTTTCGCCACTAATCTAGCTTTATAGGTAATCACATTACCATCCATGTCGGTTTTCTTCTTGAAAACCCACTTGCACCCTATAGGCTTGATGCCTTCAGGTGGGTCAACCAAGTTCCAAACTTGGTTTTCATACATGGAATCCATTTCCGACTTCATGGCATCAAGCCACATATCTCTTTCTGAACTTGTCAGCACTTCTTCATAACTGGTAGGTTCCTCATCATCAATGAGTAACACGTCGTCCAATTCACTTACAAGAAATCCATATCTCTCAGGAATGTTGCGTGTTCTACCAGATCTACGAAGATGTGGTGTTACAATAGGTCCAGCCGATTGCTCATCACTATGAGTTATTGGCTGTTGTGCTTCACCAGGTATCTCATTAATGTCTATTTGAGTTTCTCGAGCCTCCTCAAACTCGATAATACTCCCACTGTTTTCTTGCAAGAGAAACTCTTTCTCTAGAAACACAGCATGCCTTGAAACAAACACCTTTTGTTCCACAGGATGATAGAATTGGTAACCCCTTGTTTCCTTAGGGTATCCAATAAATAGACATTTATCAGACTTAGCATCCAATTTGTCTGATACAGTCCGCTTCACATAAGCAGGACAACCCCATATCTTCAAGTAAGATACATGAGGTTTCTTACTATTCCATATCTCATATGTAGTAGTAGAGACTACCTTGGTTGGCATTCTGTTTAACAAGTAAATAGCTGTCTGAAGTGCATAGCCCCAAAAGGACTTGGGAAGATTCGCATGATTCATCATTGACCTGACCATGTCCAACAAGGTCCAGTTACGCCTCTCAGATACACCATTATGCAGTGGTGTATATGGCGGAGTCCATTGAGACAATATACCATTGTCTCTTGGATAATCAAGAAACTCTTGACTTAAGTATTCACCACCTCGATCCGATCGAAGAATTTTAATACTCTTGTCATGTTGTTTCTCTACTTCATTTCTGAATTCTTTGAACTTTTCAAAGGCATCAGATTTGTGTTTCATCAAGAACACATACCCAAACCGTGAGTGATCATCGGTGAAGGTAATGAAGTAGCTATAGCCTCCTAAAGCTTGAGTTGACATAGGTCCGCATACATCAGTATGTATTAGACCTAGCAACTCTCCCACTCATTCACCTTTTCCTGTAAAACGTAACTTAGTCATCTTGCCTTTTAAGCATGATTCACATGTATCGTATGAATCCAATTCAAACGATTCCAGAATTTCACATCGGTGTAATTCGGACATGCATTTCTTGCTTACATGGCCAAGACGACAATGCCACATGTAAGAGTCTATTTGATTATCCTTTCGAGCACGCTTGTTGCTCGCTTCGATATTGAAAATGTCACTAGATACGTCCAACGTATAAATGCCATTGCTCAAAGTTCCAGTTCCATAAAGTACGCCATTCAAAGTTATATAACAACAATTGTTACTAAACGTTAAATGGTAACCATTTCTATTTAAACAGGAAATAGAAACAATATTCTTTATTAGAGAAGGAACACAATAGCAATTGTCCAGTTCCAAGACTAGTCCACTAGAGAGCTTTAGCAAATAAGTTCCGATGGCGACCGCAGCAACCTTTGCTCCATTGCCAACTCGCAAATTTGACTCCCCTCTGACGAGTCTTCTTCTATTCCTTAGCCCCTATATGTCATTACATATATGTGAGCCACACCCAGTATCCAATACCCAAGTGTCTAAGGAAATAGAATGACAATCAATAATGAAGATACCTGAAGAGGATGGGGCATCAGATGCCTTCTTATTCTTCATGGACTCAAGATAAATCTTGCAGTTTCTTCGCCAGTGGCCTTCCTTGCCACAATGATGGCAAGTGCCCTTTTGTGCTGGTTCTGCCTTCTTTGCCCTTTTGTTCTTCCCTTTCTTCTATTCCTTTGCCTTCCTCTTAGAATCTTTCTTTGAGGAATCAACTAATAGAACCGCCTTCTCCTCATGCTTCACAGAAGGCTCCACAGTCTTCAGCATATTGAGGAGCTCAGGAATAGTGGATTCTAATTTGTTCATCCGATAGTTCATCACAAATTGTGAGAAACTCTTGGGCAAACAATGCAGAATTAAGTCAATACTTAATTCATGATCCATCACAAACCCGAGGGTAGCTAGCCGCTCGATGTACCCGTTCATCTTTAGCACAAACTGCACTACAGACGAACCTTCTTGCATCTTCGTGGTAAAGAGGAGCCTGGAGACTTCGAACCTTTCAGATCTCGCTTGCTCATCAAACAACTCATGAAGATGGAAGACCATGGTATTAGCATCCATATGCTCATGCTGCTTTTGCAGCTCAGGTACCATCGCAGCTAGCATGATGCAACTCGCCAGCTCAGAATCTGCCACATGCTTCTGATAGACCAACATTTGGTCTAGAGTTGCATCGTCCTTAGGATGGTTGGGAAGAGGCTCTTCAAGGACATATGCTAGCTTTTCTGCCTTGAGAACAATTCTCAGGTTTCTAAGCTAGTCCAAGAAGTTAGGCTCAGTCAATTTGTTTGAATCCAAAATAGTGCGCAAATTCAAAGACGTCATAATCAATCGATTAACCTAGAAATACAAAATGAGCATATATGAGAAAATGATTTTAAAATGCATCAATATACATTTATAAATCCCATTCATTTTTTGAATTTCAAAAAAACCCAAAATCACTTCGGGAGATCATAGGTCCATCTCAAAATGGGCTGATATCCATCATAGATATGAACAACCTTGGAGAGAGTCCAACAAGCCATTCATAACTACGATGGTAGGTATCAACTATACCGATTGCATATCACGTATATGCAACTATCACAATGTGCTATCAACTAATTGAATGTTCACACATACATCGGGTTGTTAACACATTAACAAGTATGCATCATATGCATAGCACCCAACTTCACCTCCCTTTACATCGACCTTGGAGAGAGTCCAACAAGCCGATGCTCAAGGTTAAAGCCAACCCATTAATCGAGAAATAGTTTTAATATGGTTAGAGTGCATTCAACCAATTAGCCCAGCTTGGAGAGAGTCCAACAACTAAAGCTAACGATTGACCTCTGACTCTTACCATATTAGTATTAAACTATTCCATGGTTTGAACATGTTCAGGTTCGAGCCGGGCTTGGAGAGAGTCCAACAACCCGAACAAGAAACGGAACTCTGGTTCTAATCATATTAATGGAAGGTGTAGACTTTAATATTAAGTTAGAGTTTTTATGTCTCATCCTCTTTGCATGTAAATAACTATTATCTACATGACATGACATACATCTACATGTCACAACACGCATGGTATAATGATATGCATCTAATGTAATTACATGGCATACAATTATGTCATGTACAAAATTTCCTTATATGTCATAACTATTTATGGAAATAAAATATGTTTAAGATTTGATTCTCCAAATCAAATCATGATTAAATTAGGAAATAAATTTCCAAATCTAATCACATATTTTATTTGTAGAAATAATTGATTAAGAAAAGTCAATTTAGGAAACCAATTTCCTAAATCATCAAAAACTACTTATGGAAATAAAATATTTGAAGATTTGATTTCCCAAATCAAATCATGATTAAATTAGGAAATAAATTTCCAAAATCTAATCAAATATTTTATTTATGAAAAATATTAATTTCCATAAATACTTCCAACTTTCCAAAAGTAGAAAATTTCCATAAATACTTTTAGACTTTCCAAAATTAAAAATTTCCATAAATACTTCTAGCTTTCCAAAAGTAGAAAATTTCTAGAAATATCATTATGACTATTGCAAAATAATTTTACGATTATGTCGAAACACAACTTGGGCTCTGATACCATTGTTGGGTTTCCGGCACCGCGGCGAGTGTGTGTTCGAACATGTTTCGTAAACATGTGCACAACGGAAGGAATAAAATAATAAATCTAATTTATTATAACACACACATCACACGCATGCATAGTAAAATATGTGTAGACATAACCGTAAATTCAAATTTTGCAATAAAAAAAAATTTAAACTACGTATACCTGACGTATCACGTGTACCGGGAAAGACATCAACCGGAACGATTCTCGCTAGAATCCTCTCTATCCGTATCCACGCCAAGTATCTTCGGGATGACTTCACAAAGTCATGAGCCTCCTCTTCATACGGGTTACTAGCCTCGTGTTGAAGACGATGTGATCGAGAGAAGATCACGATCCGAATCAAAATTCGGATCCAAAACGAGTCCTCAAAAACTCGCTTCTCCGGAGAGATATTCGTCAACCGTTTGACGAATCCTTCATCCTCCACCTTTGAGGATTACCGGAGATCGAATCCCCGGTAAGGAAGGCACTGTCGGAGCTCCAAATGTCGTCCAAATGATGCTCCGACAAGTGGGAAATAAGCTGTCCAGAAAACTGGACAGCTTTGGTGGAGACCTTGCGCCGGCCAAATAAGGAAAGCAATGTGCTCACCTTGTTGCCGGAGCCAAGGAAGATCACCGGAGCTCCTCCGGCAGCAGCTCGACACCGGCAAGAGGGGTGGTCGGCAGTAGCTGGACGCTGGTTGAAGGAGCTAGGCGGCGGCAAGGAGGTTGGCGGCGACCACTTGGAGAAGAGGGAGAGGGTGGGCGGCCAAACAATTAGGGTTGCATGAAAAATTGATTAGGGTTTAACAAAAACCCTTAAGCCCTATTTTATAGAGAAAAAATTCTCTTAATGATTATCGGATCATAACCAAAAGCCTGTTAACCCGCTCCATTAATTTAAGTTAAAATAAACCAAACCATGATGGTTTATTTTAAGTTAAAACGAACCGAACCAACTTTGGTTCATTCGTTTAAAACAAACCAAACCCTTTGGCTTACTCTCCTCCATTGGATTAGAACCAAACCAATTTGGTTCATCCATCATATCTTCATAAGACACGGCCCATCCATGCTTCCATTGCGACTGAAATGATTTCATGCTCGCTCCATGTTTGGTCCAACCAAACCTAATTTCTCTCGGTCTGAGAATCTCATTCTCAAGCTCGTTTTAAATCCTTTGGATTACGCTCGTTGTGCGTGTGACCAAATAGGTTCTTGGTTTATGTTGGCCATCTATAATTAACCATTAATTATAGAACGATCATGAGTGGCACCTAGTAGTACATCATGATCCCCAATTAACCGAAAAGATCAACGGTTGATCTAGAACTATTTCTGAAACCCTTCAGCAGCTTGAATGAATCGTGCCCCATTCCCTTCATTCATCTTATAGCCACTTGGTTCAGGACATGGTCTATAGTGTCAGTCTCCACTAGGCTGACTACGTCACACCTAGCCCAAGTATCATTTCCTCGTCCTACGGATTCTAGTTACTCCACATGTATCGAAGAGTACCTTACTCTAAACATGTAATGCTTTGGCCAAAGACTTTAGTAACAATCCGAAGAGAGGCCATGGGTATACATCTCCTCGCAAGGAGTGGTGAATCCTTTATAGGCTATTCAAACACCTTCGATCACTTCGACTTATACCCAATCATCCCGGGTCCACATCTCCTCAGAGATGCTTGCTGAAGATGTCAAAGCATAAGTCTTCATGATCAAGATAACTTGAATACCGCAAGTCAAAGGAACATCGCAGTTAAGCTGCAGTAAGAACTTCATTGACATATCTATATATGCAGAGAACCATATGAAGTCTTACGGCTGGTCACTCCAATGAACTAGTTACCATAACTAGCATCCACGATTAACTCTGGACATCACAATGTCTCCATCCAGTGAGAATCAGTTGCTTGGATACACCAAGGAGTATACCTCGTGCTAGTCTCGACAGAATCAATGGTGTCCAAATCCATCAATTCATCGACTAGGGATAATTCTGATACATCACAATTACACATGTAGAGATACTCACTAGTTGTGATCCAATCACAAATTCTCTCATGCTGTGAATCGTATCGTGGACATTCAGTAAATGAGTTTAAGATCTAATCAAATACATGAAAACATGTATACTCAAATAGTGAATCTTCATTTATCATATAAATTGTTCAAACATAAGGCGATTTCCTTAGGACATCTCTCATATATCACTAACATAGACAATGTGTACCTAATTATGAGTTTCATTCCATACTTACTTTTTGTCATTCTCTAGCTTGTGGGGGGCATTTTGGACCCTAAAGGACTGCTAGGAAAATTTTAGAGTATGGTTTGTATTGGCCCACCTTATTTCATGATGCCTATGAATTTTACAAATCTTGTGAGCGATGTCAACGAACAGGAAACATAGGACATAGAAATGAAATGCCTCAACAATCCATGCTATTCTGTGAGATTTTTGATGTATGGGGTATTGATTTTATGGGCTCATTTCCTGATTTTCATATATTATATTAGCAGTTTATTATGTTTCTAAATGGGTGGAGGCCATCCCCACCAGGAGGGATGATTCCCTAATTGTTGTGAATTTTATTAGGTCTCATATATTTTACAGATTTGGGGTACCCAGGGCGATCATCAACGATCAAGAGTCTCACTTTTGTAATAGACACATGAAGGCCATGTTAAGTATGGGGTGTTGCACAAAATTTCTACTCTTTATCACCCTCAGCAAATGGACAGGCTGAAGTGTCGAACAGGGAGATCAAATCTATACTGGAGAAGACAGTGGGGCCAGATAGAAAAGATTGGAGCAAGAGATTAGAGGATGCTCTGTTGGCTTACAAGACTGCCTATAAGACTCCCATAGGCATGCCCCCTTACAGAATTATTTATGACAAAGCTTGTCACTTGCAAGTGGAGATTGAGCACAGGGCTTATTGGACAGTGAAAGCTTGCAATATGGATGTCGACAGAGCTGGCAGAGAAAGAAAACTTCAACTTTAGGAACTTGTGGAGATACAGTTAGAAGCCTATGAGAACTCCTGCATTTACAAGGAGAAGACTAAGACTTTTCATGACAAAAGGATTTTGAGGAAGGAGTTCCATATTGGCGATAGAGTTTTATTGTATCATTCTCATCTCAAGTTGATTAGATGTAAGTTGAAATCCAGATAGGATGGTCCTTTTTGTGTTACTAATGTGTTTCTCTATGTGATGTTGAGGTGCAGGAAACTTCTTCAGGGAAAACTTTCAGAGTAAATAGACACCGTCTCAAGATATTTCATGAGGGGATGAGAGGAGTTACAGTGGAAGAAGTAGACCTTGATGATGCTTCTTCTTTGAATTGAAAGGGGAGTGTATTCTTTTATTTACTGTATTTAGTTTCTTCCTTTCATGTTCGGAATAATTTACTTTGGTTGGTTGTTTGTTTGCCTGTTTACCTAGGTTTAGTTGTTTGTAGTTGAGTTCAAATAATATTCCCTATGCATGCCTTAGTATCATTTCAGAGGTGGTAAAAATTAGTTAAGTTTGATCATCGAATTGTGGATTTTTGTGTATGATAGGAGACTTCACTTGCATGTAGTCACTTATTATGATGATGAATTTTTTATTGATAGACCAAGTTTGATGTTTGTTTCACCTAGTGAGGTTGTAAGTCATTCTTATCATTTACCCACTTTTGTGTTAGAACTTGCTTTGATTCTTTTCAAAACTGCAATAACATTTACTTGCATGAATATGAGGAAATATTTCACTCTTGGTTCTTTTTCTTATTTGATTTGCTTGTTTAATCCACTTGATACTTCCATGATGTCTTACTTTCCATATCTCTACATTTGCCATCTATTGTCTTCTGTTATCTTTGTGGATTATCTTTCCCTATATCTATTGTGTTCCATATTGGAAAAATAGTATGATGAGTTGCAATGTCCGAGGCAGACAAAATTTTTTAGTGTGGGGGAGGAGATATTATTTTGTTGGAAACTAATATGGAAGGCATAGTTTTCAGCAACTTTGAATTGTTTTCTGCACACTTCCTTGGTTCGTTCAGCAAAATACAAGTTTTGAGTGTGCTATCTGTAAGGACTGCTATCTGTAAGGAGATATTGTTTTGTTGGAAACTGACATGGAAGGCATAGTTTTCAACATCCTTGAATTGTTTTCTGCACACTTCCTTGGTTCATTCAGCAATATACAAGTTTTGAGTGTGCTATCTGTAAGGATTGCATTTGAGTCAATCTTATATCCTGTTCTCAAGTTTGTTGAAAATTTGTTGAATCTCAAGAACAAGCATGAAAAAAAATTGCCGAACTGAAACTGTTAGAAGCTCTAGAAAATTGCTGGATTCTGATTTTCTTTTGGTGAAAAAATAATGGATACTTATCCAACAAATGAGGCAATTTGTGTGAAGTTATATGCACTTGCAAGTTTAGATAAGCTAGATACGATTTGGAGAAGATGCTTTGATCAATGTCATTCACAAACCTTGAAGCAATTACTGTAAAACAAATGGAAAATCATAAGAAATCGAAAAATGTTCCTGGATGAAGGGACAGTTGACAACTTCTACAGATGGGATGAATTTGCTAGTGACTAAAGATCATGAAAACCTTGTCCATGGCAGCAGTGCACAGGTTAGTTCCTTGAACAACGGTGGTTCTTTATTTGGTGAGCTCTGAGGACAATTCTGGCAGTTACCCTCTGCACATAATAAGAATAACTGCAAATTCAGAAACAGAGTTAGTAGTTTCTAGTGAAAATTGTGCAGGAAAGTTTGACTCTACTAAAGGATGCTCAAATGGCTACGGTCATTCAAAGGTGGCAATCTCACCTCAGGGAAACTATGTTGCCACTCTGGATTTTATGGGATGTGTGGATGTTTTCAAATTTGATGTTGAACATCAGTCTCTTTCTCTACATTTTTTTTTGCAGCAAAGCAACAAAAGGAGAAATTAGATATAACAACACATAAAAAGAAGAAATTATTCTATGACATTGGTGATATTACTTGGTGGACATATCATATTCTTGTTGTTGCAGGAAGTACTGGCAATATTTACATGTATGATATACATAACTGTACCAAACTTTCAGGAAATGATCCAATGTTTTGCATGCCACTTGATACTGCTGTTACCTCTTCTCTATGAATCGGATAGGAGGGCTCACATGTAAGGCATTACCCGAACCAAATGATTGGTTTGGTGGAGAAAGAGGGGAGGAATGGTTCAGGCGCAAGCGCCTGAGACAGATGGCACGGGAGAGCTAGTGGAGGTAATCGACACGACAAAGTAGAGGCGGAGGGTGCTTCGCTAGGAAATAAGCAAGAATCAGTTTGACTAGATAGGCCTAGAAGCAGATGGGACAGATAAGTATCGACTCGGCCTAGTCAGTCCAGAGGTAGTTCGGTGTAAAAAGAAGGGGAGTTGGTTTGGGCTGGTGAAGAGCCCAAGGGCTATGCCACACGTGAGCTATAGACCTAAGCTAGTTTCACCAAAAGCAAACGGTTGAGAGGGACAGGCTAACCTAGTTTCCCAAAATATAGATGAAGAGGAGTTATGTAATAGAAGGGGGGGGGGTCCCCACACAATATTCTGAGGAGCCTTCACTCCTCGTATCTGTAATAGGATTATTCCCCAGGTGGACGTGGTGGGCAAGTGTATGATGGAGACAACTTGTGAGGTAATGTTGGATCAGAGGAGGAGGATAAAAGGGAGGAAGAGGACAGAGGGAAGGGGATCCGCATTATTCCAACTAGCAAAAAACGAAGACGCATCAGGAGAAGGAGAGCTACCACTACGCCAGAGAAGGAGAGTAGTGATCTTTGCTTTTCGTGTACTCTTTTTTGTATCGTGATTTGACTGTAAGAGGTTTTCTCCTCCACCTCCGAAAGTTTCCTTTCCGTGAAGGAGGACGTTCATATTGAAAGTGCTTTGGCACTACATCCAGTGAGAGAGCTCACCTCCATGGTGTAGGAATCCTTATTCCGAACCACGTTACATCCTATGTCTTGGTTTTGTTGCCTGTGTTGGTTTGCGTTTCTCTGCTTTACTCTTTCATCTTTACTGTTGCGGCTGGAGAGAACCCCCAAAGCTCCCGTCGTGCTTCATCGCATCGAAAGGAAGCGAACGAATCTTCCTCGCCGCATCAGTTGGCGTCGTCTGTGGGAACATTTGAGCTAGACGTAGAGATGCAGCCAGAAGAGATACAACACCCAGTTGCCTCCGTAGCGGAGGAAAACCCCATTACCATACTGCCATCACAACTGAGGGCTCTAGTTGATGACGCTGTAACTGAGGCCCTCGCTAGAGAAAGAAGAAGGACAGGATACCTTCATCCTCACTCTGGTGAATCTTCTTCTCGAGGCCCTCCCCCAGAAGTGACTCCTCCACCTCGTGCAGCCATTAACATTGAAGTAGTGCCTGGAGAGGGGCCTGGAGGGCGAGCACATCAGAATACTATACCCTTAACCCAGACTCGACGAGAAGAACAAGGTGAAAGTAGGTCAACCAGGGCTCCGGAGGTTTACGAGCCCAACCCTTTTACCATGGATATTCTTTCAGAAGTCCCACCATCATACTTTCGGAATCCTCAAGTAGAAAAGTACAATGGCTCAATGGATCCGGAAGAACATCTATCGCAATTTGCTGGAGCAGCCTCGCTCCACTGCTATACGGATGCCCTCAAGTGCCGAGTCTTCCGGACCATCTTAACCGGTTCGACACAAAAATGGTTCAACACCCTGCCCCCGGGGTCTATCACCTGTTTTGCTGATTTTTAGGGGATGTTCCACCAGGAGTTCGCCAGTTGTAAGGCGTATAAGCATGACGCCTCTATCCTACTACACATTACGCAGGGGCCCTCAGAATCACTCAGAGGGTATCTTTATTTTTTCACCTCCGCAGCCAAGAGTATCCCTTTCCAAGGTCGGAAGCTTTCAGAGTCGCTATCCCGCACGGGCTGGAGGGCCCCTTCCTCAATTCTCTTTTGAGGAAGCTTGCTAACAGCTACGAGGAGCTGTTAAGTCGTGGGGAAAAATTCATCAACGAGGAAAAAGGACTGAAAGTGCGGAGAGCCAACGATCGCCGCAGCTAGCCCCACCAACGAAATCGCCTCGCGCTCCAAGCACTCGTCGGATACGCGCGGCGACTTTTCATCGAGGCTCCTGTGCCTGCTATCATCATGTGGCACTCACCACCAGGCCGCCATTACAGATTATGACCACCGATGCACTTCCTCCCGCGAGGACTTGGAAAGAGAGAGTGATGAAATTCTATGATCAGCAGGGTCTACTACAGCGACCCTCAGGATATTGGGGAGTACCACGTAACCCCCCCCGGCCCCATTTTTCTGCCAATACCATATGGAGTACGACCACACCAGTGGTCGATCTTTCAAGCTACAGGAGGAGTTGGAGTGCCTCTGAGTCGCCTACCCGCAATTGCGGCTTCAGACGGGAGGGCTAGCACGGCGAGGGCAACGACCCAATGTGGCTCACCCAAGGTCGTATAACCAACCACCGCAAGTTACTTTCTCTCCTGACCCTCAAACGCCATCCCAGGAGGTTGTTTCTCAAGGAGGCCCATCAGGTGAGGGCCCTCATCTAATCCAAATAACGCCCCACACAGGGGGCTATTCATGTCATTGTAGGAGGACCCACTGACGGGGACTCCAATCGGGCGCGGAAGTCATACGCCCGCCTCATGGAAAGTCTGGCCATCATCACCGACCAGACTCTCCAAATCGCGCCGCCGATTTCATTCGGGCCGGAAGATCTCCGAGGCGTCCTGCTGCCCCACACGGATGCCCTAGTTATCCACATATCCCTGACCAACTACGAAGTGGCCAGGGTACTGGTTGACTTGGGAAGCTCTGTCAACATCCTCTTCCAGGAGGCCTTTGGACAAATGCAGCTGGGAAATGCCCAGCTAGAAGATGTGGCCACACCCCTCTTCGGGTTCGCGGGACATGTGGTCTACCCCATAGGGTAGATTTCATTGCCCCTGACTCTGGGTGCAAAGCCCAGCCAAAAAACCAGTATAGTCCCTTTCCTCATCGTGGATGCTCCGTCCACTTATAATGCCATTCTTGGTCGCCCTTTCCTTGCCATTTTTCAGGAGGTGGCTTCCCCGTACCACTAGAAAGTGAAATTCCCAGTAGGACAGTTGGTGGGAGAAGTCCGAGGTGAACAGAAAGCCGCTAGGAGCTGTTATGTGCAGATGGTTCGGGATGATCAGAAGAAGGCCCGAATCGAGGATCTCAAAGGAAAGGCCATCGTCATTTTTGATGTCTACGTCCTGGAAGAATCTCCCCCCAAAGCAGACAAGATAGAGGAAGGGGAGCTGGTGGAAATAGCTCCGGGAAAGAGCACACGGGTGGCGCAGTAGATGGAGGCCAAGGAGGAGTTGGTGGCCTGCTTGAAGAAGAACGAAGACATCTTTGCAGGAGATGTGCACGACCTCACGGGGATCGACCCTCGTGTTGCTGAACACCGTCTCAACATAACCAGAGGAGTCCGACCCGTCTAACAGAAGCGGCGACACTTTGGACCTGAGAAGGACAAGGTCATAACCAAGGAAGTAGATAAATTGTTAAAAGCGGGTCATGTGAAGGAAATCCAATTCCCCGAGTGGGTCTCCAATGTAGTCCTGGTCCCCAAGCCTTCTGGGTAGTGGAGGATGTGTATTGACTTTCGCAATTTGAATAAAGCATGCCCTAAAGACTGCTACCCCTTGCCTCGTATTGATCAGTTGGTAGATTCTACTGTAGGATATGAAGTGGTGTCCTTAATGGATGCGTACCAAGGATACCATCAAATACCCTTGGCTAAGGAAGATCAGAAGAGGGTTAGCTTTGTGACGACAGGAGGGTTGTATGCTTATGTGGTGATGCCTTTCGGCCTAAAAAACGCAGGGGCTACCTACCAACGACTCATGGATAAGATCTTCGCTGAGCAGAAGGGGAAAAATGTGAAAGTTTACGTGGAAGATATCCTAGTCAAATCAAAAACCACTCGAGATTTGGTTAGGGATCTGAATGAAACCTTCACTACACTGAGACGGTATAATATGAAGCTGAACCCTAAAAAATGCCTGTTTGGGGTAAAAAGCGACAAATTCTTAGGGTATATAGTGACTGAGAAGGGGCTGCAGGCTAACCCCGAGAAGGTGCAAGCACTGTGCAATATGAAGTCACCTACTAATTTGCGAGAGACACAAAAGCTAGTGGGGAGGATTATTTTCTTATCCCGATTCATAGCCAGATTGGCGGACAAAGGGTTACCTTTCTTCAAGATCCTGCGCAAACTACCAAATTTCAATGGGACGATCAATGTGAATAGGCTTTCCAAGAGTTGAAGAAATATTTAGCCAGACTTCCACTATTAGCCAAGCCAGTGGTAGGAGAACCATTGTGGATATATTTGGCCGTCTCGGAGGGAGCCATCAGTTCAGTTTTGCTAAAACAAGAAGGTTCTCATCAACAACCTATTTATTATACCAGCCATATTCTGAAGGGGGTTGAATCTCGTTATACCAAGCTAGAGGAGCTGGCATATATTCTAGTCTTGATCGCCCGCAAATTGAGACCGTACTTTCTGGCTCATCCTATCACTGTTTTGACTCATAGTGAATTGGGTAAGGTTGTCACTAAGCCCAATTTTTCCGGGAGATTTGCTAAATGGGTGGTAGAACTAAGTGAATATGATATTCATTACAAACCCCGAACCGTTATCAAGGCCCAGGCACTTGCTGACTTTTTGGCGGAAGTACCTTTTGGCTCAAAAGATGGCTCGTCAACAAAAGAGGAAGGGTCAGATGCATGGAACATATTTGTGGATGGTTCTTCAGGATCTATGGGTAGCGGCGTTGGTGTTTTGTTAATTTCCCCTGATAAAGAGGAGACTCACATAGCCGTACACCTGGGATATCGGGCATCTAATAATGAAGCGGAGTATGAAGCCATTCTAGTGGGATTATAGGCTGCCAAAGCTGTAGGGGCTCCTTCGATTATAATCCACTCGGATTCCTAGCTGGCGATATCACAATTTCAAGGTTCTTTCGCAGTTCGGGAAGAAAGGTTGTAAAAGTATTTGAAACCTTTCGAGAAAGCAAAAGCTCATTTTCAGCAAGTCCTCTTGAAGCAAATTCCAAGGGAGAACAACGGGAGGGCAGATGAATTGGCTCGGGTGGCTAGCGCTATGGAAGGAGTGAAATCATTGGAAATGGTCTGCGTGGAAATCCCTACTTCCCTAGCGATATGCAATGTGGAGGAGGCTGTGCCCGAATCGGATTTGATCCTTGATTGGAGGACCGACATCATAACTTATCTACAACATGGAAAGGTTCCCGAAGAAAAAGGGGCGACATCTACTTTAATGTGCAGAGCCAGATGATTCACCCTCTTAAACGGAGACTTATACAAGACATCTTTTGGATGGCCCTTGCTGAAGTGTTTGGGAAGTGAAGATGCTGAATGGGTACTCCGGGAGATTCACGAAGGTTGCTGCAGTAATCATCTAGGGGGGAGAGCTTTATCAAGGAAGGCCTTGTTAGCAGGATATTTTTGGCCTACCCTCCAACAAAATGCCGCTCGTATAGTGCAAACTTGCCTAGCTTGTCAAAAGCATAGCAACTGGTCCAAACGACCGGCTGAATTAATGAAAGCTGTGGTTGCTTCGTGCCCTTTTGATCAGTGGGGAATGGATATAGTGGGTCCAATGACTGCGACACCTTTGCAGAAGAAATTTTTATTGGTGGCCGTGGATTACTTCTCCAAGTGGGTGGAAGCAGAGCCTCTTGCCAAAATTACTGAAAATGCTATAATACAATTCTTGTGGCTGAATATTGTTTGTCGATATGGTATTCCTTGGAGGATAGTTAGTGATAATGGACGACAATTCCAGGGCAAAAAAATTAAAGAATGGTGTCAAAGTCTCAATATCCAGCAAGCTTTTACTTCAGTAGCCCACCCTCAAGCCAATGGGCAAGTTGAAGTCACTAATAGAATTCTCATTCAAGGATTGAAGACTAAATTGGGGGCTCAGAGGGAGAACTGGGTGGAAGAACTGCTTAGAATCCTATGGGCCTACCGAACCACACCAAAGACTGCAACGGGAGAAACTCCTTTCAGCCTGGTGTATGGGTCGGAAGCCGTTATTCCAGTCGAAGCTCTCCTAAATAGCACCCGAGTAGAGATGTATGAGCCGGAGCAGAACCAAATTATTTGAAGCACTGAGTTGGACTTAGTGGAAGAAAAGAGGGAGATGACACGAAGGCGAGAGGAGTTTTACAAGCAGAGAGTGCAGCAAGCCTTTAATAAAAGGTGATTCCCTGAAGATTTCAGGAGGGGGATTGGGTTCTGCGTAAAATTAATCCTGCGGGAGATCCTGGAAAGTTAGCTCCAAATTGGGAAGGACCCTATGAAGTGACGTGTCGCGTAGCAGGGTCGGCATATTATCTAAAGGACGACCAGGGCAAGGAATTTCCTTGACCATGGAATGCTATTCACTTGAAACCTTTTCACACTATATAAGAAAGGATGGATAAAAGAAAAGGAGTTGAGGGGCTCTCGAGGGGATGTACTTGATAATTTGTTGTATTGATTAGATGTATAGCGCATCTGAGTTTGATTGATTTACAGTAGTGCTATAGTCCTTATAGCGAACTATGAAAAAGAAAAGAAGATAACAAGGGGACCACGTCCCGAAGCAATACATCAGGTTATAACTTAAATCGATTGGGAGGATAACGTCGGAAGCCGACCTCCCAATTTAAGGAGAAAGTAGGATGATTCACCGGAGGAAACCCTTGATCAGCGTACTGTCGAACCGCCTCATTAAACCTGTCTTGATAGGTGGCGCGCATCAGGATGGCTAGCCGCTCCTGCCGATTCGGGCGGTCAGGGCTCCGATTCCGATGGAGTCTGTGACACTTCTCTTGTTGCTCTCGAAGGGCTCGACGCATGTCACTATAACACCGGGATACTTCCATAATAGCATCTGCCAGGACCGAGATATCATCGGCTCGGGAAATATTTGGTCCTGCTAGAGGAGGTTCGTCATATCCACCATATTCTGGCGCATTGAAGTTGAAATTCCCTCTACCGTCTCAATGTAGGATCTGGTGCGAATGAGCTCATTGCCCAGCCTCTGGAGGAAAGTTTCTTGCCTGTGTATATGGGCATGAGCATGCACCCTAGAAGTTATGAGGGAGGAGTTTTCTTGTATCTCCTTACACAGGCGAGTGCGGAGGTCCCCTATTTTGTCCTCTGCTCGCTGATACCGAACTCGCAGGTTGGCGATGACATCAGAATCATTTTGCTTTTCCCGAAGGAGTTCTGCTACCTACTCTCGAAGGTTTATTAATTCTTCATAAGGGGAGGCTTCCTTGTCAAACCTGCCGGCTGAACCTCCCACCGGATGGAGAGGGATTCTGTATAAGCCCGCTGTTGTTCTTGCAATGCCGCTATAGTCTCGGCATCTTTTTGATGTTGGTGGTGAGCTTCTGTCAGTCGCTCCTGCCATTGCTACAGTTGCTCCGATAAGAGGCGCTCTCAATTTTGAGCAGCCATTAGATCCTCCCATTGTTGCTGTTCCAACTTCAGAGATTGAGCTCGATATTGTTGGAGGGAGCGATCCAATTCTTGGTAGTTGGTCAGGGTCTGTAAGCCGTTTGTTGAAAAGAAGTCATTTAGTCAGGAAAGTTAAAGAAGTTGATTGGAGAAACATACCAATGCTAAAGCATGGCGCAGGCCTTCCATTCGGGGAACCAGTTCTTCTAAATTCAAGATTCGAAGACCCCAGGGAGAAAGGGAAGAAGATGGGACGGACGATATCGAAGGTGGAGGTTCACTTATAGGAGGAAGAATAGGGGTAGTAGCCATAGGTTGCGACAGAGGTTCGAAGGGAAAAGAAGAAGGAGCACTGGTCAGGAGGCTCAAAGGGGTAGAAGTCGGGGGAAAAGAATCAAGAGCCTAAGGGGGAAAGTGTACTATGGCTAGCTGTGAGGTGGGCACACCAGAAGTTGCGGAAGGGGATTGGTTTAGCGAGGAATCTGGAGAGGATGATATAGTGAGCATAGGACTGGAGAAACCTTTGTTGGGAAGGCGAGAAGTAGAAGGACCTGGGCTAGTGCCCATAGGAGGTGAGGGGCTCTCCAAGCGATGAGCAGAAGGGGAGATAGGCAGTGGAAGAATATCAACTACCATGGGTTCAGGGGCGGTGCTATATTTTGGAGAAAGAGAAGGCGTGGATGCAAAAGCATCTGTAGTCGATTGATGTGGATGCACTACCTCCCTGAATTCATCTTCAGGTTGTGATGAAAGAGGGGGCGACTTCCGAATACCTAAGGAGGATGGAGAGAAAATGGGAGAGTTAGGGTTTGTAAGTAATAGGGGAGATGAGGAGGGGCTGGTTACTCCAGTTTCATCTGGGGCGGATGTAACAAGGGTTTCAGGCGGAGGCGAAAAAGAAAGGAGAGATGGGGCAGGTGGGATGGTAATAGATGAGGGTGAAGGCGAGGATGAAGCTGGCGGCTGACCATCACCCCGTTCGATGTGTGGGTAACGACTTGCTATTTCTTGGAAGAAAGAGGAATGCATCCTGCCCGTGGGAGAAAGAAGATAAGTGCTGAGGTAGGTGACTGGGGCACCGGAGGATGGCGGCGGAAAGAAGAACAGACGAAGAAAAAGGAGACGAAAAGGCGGAAGGAATGAAGGTAACAGAAGAAAAGAAGATGAAGCATCCCCTATAAAAGGAGGGAGGAATGGGCTTGTAACAACTATTGGGCTCCTAGTTTATAGAAAAGGAGGCCCTAAGCAGAAATGAAACGAGGATTTATTTCTCTGATGGCCCGCTATGTACTAAAACCCTTGTTTTCATAAGAGGGGATGGATGAAGGTGTTCCCCTTCGGGATGAAGGAAGGAAGAATAGCAGTGTGAAAGCAGCGCACTCTTTATGCCGAAGGCCTTTGGGCACTATATATTATTTTATCCCCGTGTGGTGGTGGAATGGAAGAACTGAGGTCTCCTTAGTTATCTATCATTTTTATCCCCGTGAAACGGAAGATTTGAGCTTACCCCTCAACTGTATATTATTTTATCCCCGTGTGGTGGTGGAACGGAAGAACTGAGGTCTCCTCAGTTATCTATCATTTTTATCCCCGTAAAACGGAAGAGTTGAGCTTACCCCTCAACTATATATTATTTTATCCCCGTGTGGTGGTGGAACGGAAGAACTGAGGTCTCCTCAGTTATCTATCATTTTTATCTCCGTGAAACGGAAGAGTTGAACTTACCCCTCAACTATATATTATTTTATCCCCGTGTGGTGGTGGAATGGAAGAACTGAGGCCTCTTCAGTTATTTATCATTTTTATCCCCGTGGAAATGGAAGAGTTGAGCTTACCCCTCAACTATATATTATTTTATCCCCGTGTGGTGGTGTAACGGAAGAACTGAGGTCTCCTCAGTTATCTATCATTTTTATCCCCGTGAAACGGAAGAGTTGAGCTTACTCCTCAACTATATATTATTTTATCCCCGTGTAGTGGTGGAACGGAAGAACTGAGGCCTCCTCAGTTATTTATTATTTTTATCCCCGTGGAAACGGAAGAGTTGAGCTTACTTCTCAACTATATATTATTTTTATCCCCGTGCGGTGGTGGAACGGAAGAGTTGAGTTCATTTCTCAACTATACATTATTCTATTCCCGAGTGGTGGTAGAACGGAGGTCTCCTCAGTTATTTATCATCTTTATCCTCGTGAAACGGAAGAGTTGAGTCATTCCTCGACTATATATTATTATATTCCCTGTATGGTAAAGAGGCAGAGGAGCCGAAGTATGCCCTCAGCTATATGCCATTTTATCTTGGTATGGGGAAGGTATATGCGTGATCCCTGCGTAATGAAAGGGTGAAGGAACGGTGTCTCCATAGTATTTTCATACGAGGAAGGTAAAATGTGGCACAACTTAAGAAATGTTGGAAGAAGAAGACAAGTAGGAAAAGTAGGGGTGAAGGCTTACATTACAGAAAGTTCATTATTTCAGAAAGATTACATATTCCAATTCCCTCATAAGGAGAAAATAGAAAAAGAAACCCTTATATATTGGGTATTACAATTCTTTGTTGGGAGGAACTGATGGAGTTCCTTTGCACGGCTAGGGTTGGCACAATAGTTGTCAAAGGTAAGATTGTTGCAGGAAGATTTGCTTAGATAGTTCCTTCTGGGACCCGGCTAGTTGCTGGCACAAAGAGTAGTTCTTGGCAGAAGCTTCCCTCAATCGCCGCTGCAGGTATCTCACCTGTTCCTCCAAATCAGCAATATAACGCTGTTCATCGGCCTTTTCTTCAGAAGGAGGGGAATTGCTACCCTGTTCAGACATTTTGTCCATGGCGAGGAGAAGAGAGAAGAGAAGATGGATGTTGTACAACAATGGTTAGAGGTCCTTATAACGATAAAGGAGGAGGGCACATTTATTCATAGAGGAAATAAGGATAATGAATGCTAGTAAAGAAGGGGAAGCGTAAAGACAGTAGGTGAAAAGTCGCTGGTACAGTAATTATGAGGGAAAGGGTCCGAATCCCATGGAAATGGTAAGAAAAAGTATGTTCAGACGAGATTACAATTTTTCTAATGGCAAAAACTTTACCTCCACAGGAAAACGATAAGAAGGGATGCCAATTCCTTTCTTCATTTTTATTAACATACTTGAAAATGATTACATCATTTAATCTATGTAGGATTTTTATGATTACTCTTAATAGGAGAATGGTTGGGAGGCTCCTCGGAGGGGGAAGGCACTAAGATGACTCTGTAGATATCACCTTGGGCGGGAGGTATTGCTGGTGGAGCTTCATCAACAGAGGGCGGATGAATCCTTGCCGGAGAGACTGGAATGAATGCCAGTGCCGGTGGAAGTGGAGGAAGTTCAACAGAGGCCCGTGGGTCTCCTATTGTGCACTCCCACGTCAAAGGAGGGTTCCATACCCGATTGCGGAAGGAGGGGAAGGGCGCTCGGAAAGACCTCCCTACCGAAGGGGATGGAGCTATGGTATGAGGTGGGAAAGGAAGGGGGCGAAATGCGGAAGTAGCTATCGAGCGGGTCTCGGAATCTTCAGTGTCTCCAGTAGACCAATCCCATAGCTCAAAAGATTCAGAATCTGAGGAAATCTCAATAGGGTGTTCTGCCGAAGCCATGAGAGTGAGATGGAAGGATGAAGACATGGGGGGTGATAATTTATAGTTGAGGGGAAAGGAACTGCAATAGTTCTCGGGAAGGAGAAGAAGATGAAGAGACTGATATCATAATGGCAGCAGCATAGGTACATATCAAGATATCGTTTCTGAAGCAGCAAGGTAGAGGAAGAAGATCAAGAGACTGAAGTGATTTAATCTTTAGCCGAGCCAAAAGTTGGTTCGGGTCGGAGGAAGATCATCCGGGGTATTCTGAATGGTCTCCCGAACAAAAAACGTCATCTAAATAGCAATTACAAAAAGAAGGAAGCACGGAATCAACTTAAAATCCCCAACCCATACCAAAGCATACACGAAGAATAATGAGGTGCCACGCCAATATAAACATTCTTCAACATCGAGAAAAGAGTCATTACAGGGAGTAAGATATTATGGGTTACAATTCAAAGAGCTCTGGGGGACACTTAGACAATGCATCTACAGGATTCAAATAACTGATGTCCGTGCCAGGGGGTGGATATCCCTGTTCAACATTTAGAGATGAAGACCCATCAAAGCCAAGTATGAACAGATCCACTCCCTTCTTGACATACTGCCCCTTTAGGTCAGCCTCCTGCTTCTTGGTGAGGCAAGCTAGTTGAATTGAGCGACAATCGGCGATTGGGCTTGACTTTCATTGGTTAAATTTGGTGCCGGGCATCTTTCTCGGTTGATGCTTTTATGGCTTGCTGACCCAGAGCTGAAAGAGCCTTGGAGTATTCTCGATGAAGGTCTGATTGTTGCCGAGCCACTGTTGATAGGGCTTGAGGAAGGGCAACCACCATGGAAGAGAGCTCTTGACACTTCTCTATGCAAGATTTTTTAGTGGCTTCCCACGCTTGGCGTTCTAGTCGAAGCTGTTGACGTTCTTGCTGAAGCTGCTGAATGGTAGTAGAAGAATCAGTAGCTTGAATAATGGCGTCTCCAAGATGTCTTTTGTACCCTGTTAATTCATTGGTGAGAAGATCCACCTGCTAAAGCTCGCTAGATTGCAAGAAGAGTTGTTGCTCAAGGTCTTTATTTTTTCATTGAAGTTCTTCCTTCTCACTCTGAACCAGGGCCAATTGTGTCATAGAGTCTTCACATTGCCCCCTCAGGTCTGATTCCTTTTGCTCCTTCTCGCTTAATTGTCGAGCGAGTTGTTTTTGATGCGCCAAGGAGGCAAAGTGGCGCACCTCCACACTGGATTGGAATTGGGCTATGTGAGATACCATTTTGCTATGCTTAGCCGAGGCCTGAAGGGAGGAAAATGCCATCATCAGGTGTTGGCATATAGTGGCATGTACATGTATGAATACATTAAAGGTTGGAAGGGGAAAGTAGTTACCTCGGCTAGCAATTTGTCCACTTGGTCGCAAGGGCCTTGTATGCTAGATTGGTTGAAGAACTTCACCTCTGAAAGGTGACGAATCTGTAGCTGGGACCCCAATGTAGCCATCGAAGGGTTCGGGAGGGGGAGATCTCCCCCCTCAGAAGGAAAATTGGGACCGACACATTGAAGAGGGGCGGGAGAGGTAAGTGTTTCAGAGGGAATAGGGGCAGAGATGGATTCGGTTCGAAAAGGCAGGGGAGAATCATGAGGAAGGGAGGATGAAGCAGGAGAATTGGAAAGGGAATCTCCTCCTTTGGGGGACGAGGATAGGACAGAGAGGGTGGTATCCCTCATCCTCGGTTCATAGACGGTTAAAGATTGGGAGTCATGCTGACCAGAAGAAGAGGGAGGAAGAGCTGACGAACTGGGAGCTCCTTCCTTAATGAGCCGCAATCTTTTTCGAGGGGAAGAAGGGGTTGCCACCGACTTGCCTCTCTTTGTTGAGGTCTTCTTCTTCTTGGCAGCCTCAACCTCTTCTCCTTTCATTAGAGCGTCCTGCATTATATTATCTGCAAAATGCATTGATAAGAAAGATGGTTGATGCAAATAAAAAGTTATATTGAAGGGTAAGTGTCATCCTACCTATGGCGGCTGAGGCCGTTGAAGGGAAGGGGGACAGCCCGAAGTGACTCAGGAGGGGAGTTTTCATTAGGTGGTTCGAACAATAGTGTGACTCTCCCAGTACTTTATAAACCTCCGATAAAGGGCATTGGGTCCTCATTTCACGGAAAGAAGGTAGTTCAGGGAGTTCTAACTTCCAAGTGTCCGAGTGGGGTAGAGGTACCGGAAGCTGAACAAAGAAGTACAATTCTTCCCATCCTTTATGGGAAGTGGGCATATTCATTACAAATTGGCAGTCCGGGCGGCTAGACAGGTAAAAGAGGCCTGCTTTGGAAGATTTTAATTGGAAGAAATAGTGGAATATTTGAGGAGATAGAGGAAGATTTAGGTGTTGAAATACTATAGAGGCCCTCGATAGAATGCGAAAGGAATTGAGGGTAAATTGGTTTAAAGGTAGTCCGTAAATGTCTAAGATTTCTAGGTAAGTGGAGGGTGCTGGTAGAAATAGGCCATTAAGGAACTGTTCAGAAAAGAAGTAAGTCAAACCGGGAGGAGGACAGTGTGGTCAGTGCATCTTGGTCGTAAAACAACATTTTATGGAAGGGTCTATGAACCTATCTTTAAGGTTAAAGAAGTAATGGTCGCAGTCTAGTTGGGTTATGGTGTGATCATACCACGCAGGTGAGGGGGTGGTCTTAGGGGCCATAGGTATAAAACAGGGCAGAACACTTACTTGAAGGTTAGAGGAGAAGCGTGTAGGAAAGGAAGGGCTGGGTCACTGAAACGCCGCCGGTGAAAACCGCTGGAGGGAAGAAGTGGAAGGGACGGGATTGTTAGGCACACTAAGTAATACCTAAAAGGAAAAGGTGGAGGTTTATATAGGGTTTTTTGCGATGGTTCGACTATATAAGAGAAAAGGAGAAGCGGGACCCATGGGCCCATTAGGCCACCTCAAGTATATAGGGTGGAGCTGTAAGAGAAGAGTGAATTTGAATTAAGGAGCAAAGGATGGAGTAGGGACTTTGTATAGTTGGAAAGTCAAGCTTATAACTTCGCTTGACTATTTTTGGGGTTGACTAATGATACTGCTGTTACCTCTTCTCTATGAACCGGATAGGAGGGCTCACATGTAAGACATTACCCGAACCAAATGATTGGTTTGGTGGAGAAAGAGGGGAGGAACGGTTCGGGCACAAGCGCCTGAGACAGATGGCACGAGAGAGCTAGTGGAGGTAATCGACACGGCAAAGCGGAGGCAGAGGGTGCTTCGCTAGGAAATAAGCAAGAATCGATTCGGCTAGATAGGCCTAGAAGCAGATGGGACGGATAAGAATTGACTCGGCCTAGTCAGTCCGGAGGTAGTTCGGTGTGGAAAGAAGGGGAGTTAGTTTGGGCTGGCGAAGAGCCCAAGAGCTATGCCACACGTGAGCTATAGACCTAAGCTAGTTTCACCAAAAGCAAATGGTTGAGATGGACAGGCTAACTTAGTTTCCCGAAATATAGATGAAGAGGTGTTATATAACAGAAGGGGGGGGGGGTCCCCACACAATATTCCGAGGAGCCTTCACTCCTCGTATCTGTAACAGAATTATTCTCCAGGTGGACGTAGTGGCCACGTGTATGATGGGGACAGCTCGCGAGGTAACGTTGGATCAGAGGAGGAGGATAAAAGGGAGGAAGAGGACAGAGGGAAGGGGATCCGCATTATTCCAACTAGCAAGAAACGAAGATGCATCAGGAGAAGGAGAGCTACCACTACGCCGGAGAAGGAGAGTAGTGATCTTTGCTTTTCGTGTACTCTTTTTTGTATCGTGATTTGACTGTAAGAGGTTTTCTCCTCCACCTCTGGAAGTTTCCTTTTCGTGAAGGAGGACGTTCATATTGAAAGTGCTTTGGCACTGCATCCGGTGAGAGAGCTCACCTCCGTGGAGTAGGAATCCTTATTCCGAACCACGTTACATCCTGTGTCTTGGTTTTGTTGCCTGTGTTGGTTTGCATTTCTCTGCTTTACTCTTTCATCTTTACTAATGCAGTCGGAGAGAACCCCCAAAGCTCCCGTCGTGCTTCATCGCATCGAAAGAAAGCGAATGAATCTTCCTCGCCGCATCACCACTCATTGAAAGACCCAAACAAAATTGCCAAGGATTTATTTTCCTATTGGAAAATTCATTGTCTGCAGATAATACACTAATTACTGAGAAAGTGAAACAAAAATAGGAAAATTGTAAACCATCCTAGAGTTTACTATCGTTCTCTAGGATATCAGCTTCAGAAATGTATACTCCTCTGATAAAAAGCCAAAAATACCAGGCTTCTTTAGAGTTTGCTTCGTACGGGAAGGTTTACATCACATGGTTATAGCAAGTTTCGCTCTAAGCACTTGATGAATTTGCTGTAGCACTTGTTGGAAGCAGCAAAATTGGAGCTCTTAACCTACTCTTTAAGCGTCATCTATAATCAATCATCCCAAATATTTTGATTATACTATCCTCTATTCTTGAAACTGTTTCAGTTGAATCATATAGTCAGCTGCTGCCTGGGCCATCTCCTAGAACAAATGCTTTAAGAGATGTAGATTGGGTTGAATGTGAAGAGATGCTATCCTACTTAAAAATCCTGTCAAGCAGATCAGAAAAGAGCAACGAAATTTTCACAGAAAATTTATTGAAACTTTCTACAGGATATATTTGGCCACCACTATCTGATATTTCTTCTTGGTATATGAAAAGAGTTGAGGATATTGATAACTTGAATGGCCAGCTGAACAATTGCCTTTCTCTAATCCAGTTTGGATGTTGAAATGGTATTTCAATTTACCATGAATCTTGTGACTTGGGAACAACTACTAGACTATGAGAAATTCAAAATGATGCTCAAGGGAGTCAAAAAGGAGGCAATAGTTAAAAGACTGCAGGAAAATGGCATTCCCTTTATGCAAAATCGATTCAACTCCAAGACATCTGATTCTGCAGATTAAAAAAAAAGATTCCTTCCTAGTTAGATGGTTGAAGGAGGTTGCTGCAGAGAATCACTTAGACTTGTGTCTGTTAGTCATTGAAAATGGTCATGGGGATTCATCTTTTGGTGAATTATTTAAGGATGACTTTGTACTAATAGAAACAACATTACATTGCATTTATTCATGCACCCCAGCTGGCTAAAGTTGTGGCTTATGAGAATAAATTGTAGATGCTATTGAGTGATACTTTCTTGGATCGTTATTGGAATATCTCCATACACGCTCCTAATTGCAGCTTATCAGATTTATTCTTCCAATTCTCCTATTGTTTTCCTGTTCATTGTATCTTTATCTTGTACCTCTTTGTATATTTCATCTGAATTCTACTTGTGATCTCATTTTAATTCTCGATAAATCCTTTTGATTCATGTATGAGATGTATTGATAGTAGTGGAGAAGTAGATGATAAGCAAGCATATGGTAGTGTAAGATTACATGTTGTTTTGAGCGTGCTCCATTACTACGTTTATTATGTGAGTATCAGTGTATTTATCCACTTTGAGAGGATTTGTATCAAGCTTGGTCTATTTGATTTCATTGGAAGTCATCATACATGTTGACTGTTGTAGGAGTCGGATCTTGTGACTACCTTGTATCTGGATCGATTTGGTGATCCTAAGTAACTAATTTTTTCTATCTCTGAATTATTGATCGGGGTATTATTTGTGGAATGAATGAGTGAGTTAGTTGTTTCTTTATTTTCATTATTGCTCGGGATGCGCAAAAATAAGTATCGGGGAATTTGATAACTTTATTTTATTGCGCTATTTTGACTTATGGATTAAACATTTTGGGCTCTTTGATGTGGGTAATTATTGGTATTTGGTATGTTTTTACATATTGAATTTATTTGTGATTAATTGTATAATTCCTACAATTTCAGAAGTATTTCTCATAAGTTGAATGTGATTTTGTAGGAAACATGAGGAGAGCCTAAATGGAGAGATCGGAGCTGTCCATTTAGATCAGCCTACTCAATCAAAGCTTCAATTAAGGCATCAAAACCTAGCTCTAATGAAGGGCTAGGATCTGTTGGATATGTGATCGGACGGACACAACAACGTCACTTAAAGTCTTCTCTTCCTCATTGTGTAGGATAGTGATTGAGAAACCCACTCTGTGCGATTTTGTCTTCTTCATCATCTCTCAATCAAGCGGCGATTTCTCCACGGTGCAATGTTCGACGACGGTGTTCCAGCAACTGATCAACGATGGATCTCCTCCCTCTTTCATCCATCCGAAGCCTTTTTGTTCTGATAGAGCTTGGTTATGAGGTTGGGCAGACAACTTCATCGGTAGAGAGGTTTCCAGTCACTCTTCACCAGTGAGCATTCCAGCGCCTATGACCGGAGCTGAGACGCCTCAGCTGGACATGGTTCGAAAGGCTGAGGTCAACTTCTACTGCGGTGGTTCGGCAACATCATTTCCCAGCTCTGACAACCCTTCTAATTTCCCAATTCTGGCGACAGTCCATCTTTCCAGCACTGGTGAAGAGCACACGACAACCACTTTCTGGTTTCATCCCTTCTAGCAGTCGTGGTTCAGCACCTCTGCATTTCATCTCCATCCCTTGGCTGTGGTGGTTCGGCAGCTCCGCATTTCATCACTGGAGTAGTGAGCAGTCATCAACCCGTTCAGCTCTTGTCGGAGGGACATTCCGACAAGGGATCCTCTTCATCCACCGTCGTTAGGAAGCTGTTCAGCGGTGTCATCGTTCACCGGAGAGGGTGGTTCCTACTCCGAGTGTCGTGGATGATTGTCAGTTAATTTTTATTCTGATGTTTGCTATTTGATTTGTAGTTCATTTGGATGATTAGTTGTAAATTGAATTGGATGTTTAATTGAGTGTTTCATTTGATGTTTAATTGGTAGTTTATTTTGGAGTTAATTAGAAGCTTTATTAGGATATTTAGTTCATGGTTTAGTTGGAATGTTTAGCTTTGAGTTTAAGTTGTAGTCCATGATTTGAATTAGTTGTTATTGATTGTTGTAGTTAATTGCAAATTTAGCTTAATTGTGGCTTAGTTTAATTTCTTGCATGTTGAGTGCTATTTCCATCAATTAGAATTGCTTAATAATTGTATCGTATAGTGGCAATACGATGTATGGTTGAATTGCTTAGGTGTGTTAGTTTAGTTTTCAATAATTGTTTTGATAGATTGCAAGAACCCCCCAGTTTTACTTTTGTTTAGAAACAAATGTTCAACCATTGAGTTCACGTGAAATATGACCCGAATCATTCCTATACTGCATTAGTGTAGTTAGAGGGTTCGGTAATTAATTTGGAACGGTACCATGACAAAGATCCATTATCAATATTCCAATCATCTACTAGTCATATGGTCAAATCCATATTGTCAAATCCATTGTCAAACATCAAAACCCTACTCGAGTCTGGTCAATCGTGACCTGTGTCGATTGCACCAATAATCAATCTTGTATGATAAGATATATGGGGTTATTGGTTTAGAACAACAAATGAAGAAGAAGAAGAAGAAGAAAAATTTGGCGATAATATATGAACTTATACTAGAAATATATTTTTCAAGAAAAGAAAACTTAGTTATATTCAAAAGTTGAAATTATAAATCATAAATTGATTATGAAGGATAAAAAAGTTTATAAAGATTGTAAGTTAATCCTTAGAGAAAATTTAATTACCTAATATAGATTAGTAGTATTGGATATTCTCCTCAAGCATAAAATCAATAGAAGGAAAATGAGCACGACTTCTAGAATTAAGTAGTGGAAGTTAAAAGATGAGGAGCAAAATATATTTAAGGAGACGATAGGAGTACAAGTATTAGAGAAAATACATGATGACCCAAATATGATATGGAATAAGATGATATTAAAGTTAAAAATGATAGCCAAAATTATACACAGTGAGTCAAAAAGACATGCACCACTAAGTAAAAGATCTTGATGGTAGAATGAGAAAATACATGAGAAAGTGAAGGGAAAAAAACAACCTATAAGATATTATATTATATAGTTGTAAAACGAGAACAACTTAAAAAATATAGTAGCTAAGAACAAGGCTAAACGAATAATGAATGAAGCTAGGAATGAAACTTTTGAATGCTTATATTGACATTCGGATATAAAATAAAAGATAGAAAAGGACATTTATAGAAGAGCTTAAACAAGAGAGAGGATGACAAAAGATTTTATCCAAATAAGTTGCATTAAAGATAAATGCAATAAGATACTATTGAATATGAGGAAATAAAATAGAGATGAAAGAAGTATTTTTATCATCTTTTTAATGAAGGTTTAAGTAATCAACTTAACATAGGTAATTTAAATAGTTCAGAGGAGTATAAACATTTAAATTATTATCATAGAATTCAAGCTTTAGAAGTAAAATAGGATTTAAATGAAATACAAATAGAAAAGTAATTAATTAGATCAGATGATACTCTGATAGAGGTATGAAAGTACCAATGGAAAATAAGATATTGAATAACTTACAAAGTTATTTAACCTAATATTAAAAATAAAAAATATGATTAGTAGAGGATAAGTACCCTTGTTATCTTTCCTTATATAAAAATAAAGGAGATATACAAAATTGCACAAATTCTAGGGATATTTAACCAATGAGTCATACCATGAAACTGTAACAAAAAGTAATAGAAAAAAGACTAAGAAAGGAGACCACGGTAACTGAAAATTAATTTGGAAAGTCAAGAATAAAAGGTATACATCTTCTCAAGCAATAAATTAAAAAGTATTAAGAATAAAATCAAGACTTACACATGATATTTGTCGCCCTAGAAAAATCTTATGATAGAATTTCAAGGAAAATTATATGGAGAATTCTAGAAAATAAAAGTATTAGCGTAACATATATTGAAATAATTAAAGATATTGGTGTGGTAAAATTTGGTAGGTCCTCAAACTAAAATGATGGGAATCTTTCCTTAGGCAAAACTTGCCAAAATCAACGTGAGTGATGATATGTTGGGCGGATTCGATGAAACCCCTTCTATGCTTAAATCAACATAAGAAGTAGAGGATAAGATATTGAATAGGGAATAACATTCAAAGTGAACATACCTCACAAGTTTCATGCCCATGCTTTTTATACAAAACTCCTGATTCCTGCATCCCCAACTTAATAATGACACTTAATCATCCACAAATGGCTACACACACTATATTAAATTTTGTCACATATTACATCGCTAGAGAGAGTGAATAATCCATTGATCGTTGTGCTCATCTATAAAGAGTTAAAATGCAGTGAAAACAAAAACATAAAATTAAATAAACAACACAAGCACAAAATCTCAATTTTTACATGGTTTAAGATCACAAGTTTCTACTCCACGATCTAGTTCTGGAGCTACCACTACTAAGCTTTCTCCTTCTCAGATACCTTCCAAAGGCGTAGAAAACTCTTACCATTCTTGTTCTTTTACATGCAACACAAGCAAGAAAATAAAGATACAAATGTAAATGAAATAACTTTACAAGTAAACTTCACTTTTGTTCACTTTCATATTGCTTTGGTTTGTCTCCCAAAGGTTTAAAAATATAGCAACACTCTCCTCTAAAATCCATAAGAACTGACATGTGAAATCCTCCACGAAATCTTTTTTATAGGCTTCAAGTCATGGTTTCTTTCTTCCCAACAATCAACTTCTTATTACCATCAGTCGATTGGTCCATTAAATTCGAATGTTGCACTTGTAGAATGGCTCCATTCAGCTCAACATTGACCACAAAAGTCGATTATTAAACACTAATAGTTGAGTCTCATAGTTGAATTCAAAATTTTCTGTTTGCTCTAACAGTGCCATCAGTTGAGTTCTTCACTCAACTAATACAACAGACGACTGCTAACACTCAACAATTGATTGTTCACATAGTAAATCCCCTTAAACCCTAAATTTTTGGGGTTTGGACTCATCAGTTAATTGTCATTTCATAACAGTTGATTGATACTTTTGTTCCAACCTTCCTAAGGTTGAACCTTCACTTTGCTTAATATCTAGTTGACCTTAATCTACTAAGACTTCTCCTATCTAGCATCCATTCAATTTTGACATGTCGGGACTTCATATACCGAGCATTCGCTTGACCTTGATATGCTTAGACTTTACCATTACCAAAACATCTAGCCCTTTTAAACTTGTTTGGACTTAGCTTTTCGTTCCTAACATTTGATCTTCTCGACTTGTCAGGACTTCACCAACATGCCTAACATCCGATCCTTCATAACCTATTAGGTCTTCCATCTATGTGCCTAACATCCATTCCTTTATGATTTGTTAGAATTTCTATTCACGTGCCTAACATTCGATCCTTCATGACCTGTTAGAACTTCTATTCATGTGTCTAACATATGATCCTCCATGACCTATTAAAACTTTCATTAACATATCTAACATCCGATCCTCCATGATCTATTAGAAATTCCATCCACACTTGCCTAACATGTAGTCCTGACCTATTAGTTATTGGGGAGATTATTGGTGTAATCAACCTTAGGTAAAGGTTGACCAAGCTCAAGTGAGACTCAAGTAGAGTTTTGATGCCTGACAATATGTTTAATAATATGATTGGATAGTATGGGATATCGTAGTCATATGGAGTTGTTGACCTAGAAGTCTAATAGGTCAAAGTGGACCAGAGATTTAACGGGTAAAGTCCAACTGGGAGTTGGCAAGGAAAGTCCAAGTATGGACACTTGGCAAGGAAAAGTCCAAGTATAAATACTTGACAAGCTAAAGTCCAAGTATGGAGACTTGACAAGGAAATTTCAAGTATGGAGACTTGATAAGGAAAGTCCAAGTATAGATATTTGGTAAGGGAAAGTCCATATATGGAGACTTGGCAAGGAAAATCTAAGTATGGAGACTTAGCAAGGAAAGTCAAAGTATAGAGATTTGACAAGGGAAGTCCCAGTAGGTCGAGGAGACTGTGATTGACAAGTGAAGTCTCGACAGATCGAGGAGATTGTGCTTGGCAAGGGGAGTCCCGTGTAACGCTCGCCCTTATCTGCTCTCAGGGCGGCGCTACTTTTTTTTTTCTTAACATAACTTATATACATATATGGATCATTGCACAATATACATACATAGACATGTTATCATGACATAAACCTTATTTTATGCATGCATCACATATCATATTCATAATTAGCATGTTAACATATCATCGCTTCTTTTATAACATGCATAACATAAAGATCCATTCATGAGTTCTAATCAATCACAAGTCATAAAAGCGGAAGCAATGGTCTTAAGTGTTCACTGAGCATATAAATATAAGCAGATAGTAACAGGGTCTTTCTCCACCATGCCACTATCACACACACTTGGCCCTTCCTGCTACTTCCTCTAGTTTAGGTTTCCTTTATCTGCAGTATATGGACAACATAAACTATAAGCATATAGCTTAGTAAGATTCTTGCCTACTCACAAAAGCCACAAACTTCATCAAGCAATTAGAAGCATGAGCATACTAGCATAAGTAGCCTAAGTATTCCATAGCAGCACTAGTTAACAACATACCGACGTAATAAAACCTAAGCATGGCATAGAGTTTACAACAGCATGCTAAACGTAATTAAATCTAAGCAGGGCATAATTCAAACCTAAGCATTCCTGACATAAGAAATCCATAACATTAAAAATCTTAGGCATGCATAAAGTACAGAGTCACAAATATTCTTAAACTTAGCTATAAGCATCATAATCTCATAAAATCTCACATGCGTAAAGGACATAATCGTAAGCATTTTTAAATTGAACATAAACATTTATAATGACATAAATCCTAAACATGCATAAGGTACTTAATCACAAGTATTCTTAAACTACTATAAGCATCATAATCTCATAAAATCTCACATGCGTAAAGGACATAATCGTAAGCATTTTTAAATTGAACATAAACATTTATAATGACATAAATCCTAAACATGCATAAGGTACTTAATCACAAGTATTCTTAAACTACTATAAGCATCATAACTTTCATAGAATTTAACATGCATAAAGGACGAGTTCGTAAGCATTCATAATCTTTAACATAAGCATACACAATTTCATAAAAGTCTTTTCTTTTCAAAACATATACATATAGATACTTCAACATCATCATAACTTGTTTGGGGGGCCCAGGTTAAGTACCACATAATGCGCGTTCCCTAATAGGTCAGTAGCGAGCCACCACAAGACCTCTTACGTCTTACCAGGGCAAGACCTCTTACGTCTTCTTATGTCCCTATGGATTTGATTAACGACCACCTGACGGGTCGGGTACTTAACCTCTTACAAAGTAAAATACTTAATTCCTTTCTTTCTTGTCATATTAAAAAAAGAATGCTCTTAATCCCCAACATAAAAGGGAAGCATTTCAATCTTATCTTATCATAAGGAGAGCTCTTGATCCCTACTTGAAAGGGAAGCATCTCCATCTTATCTTATCATAAGGAGAGCTCTTGATCCCTACTTGAAAGGGAAGCATCTCCATCTTATCTTATCATAAGGAGAGCTCTTGATCCCTACTTGAAAGGGAAGCATCTCCTTCTTAGTCATTTCATGGCATACATGCATTCATAACATAAGAGTACCCAAAAGGGGTCCTAAAGCGTAAACATGTTCATCACCTAAGCATATCTCATGGCACATTACATCATAAACATGAAGCATATTTCCTTAGCATATTCAATCACAAACATGTTCATCACCTAAGCATATTTCATGGCACCTTACATCCTAAACATGAAGCATACTTCCTAGGCATATTTATGGCATATTAAATCACCAAACATGTTCGTCACCTAAGCATATTTCATGGCACATTACATCATAAACATGAAGCATATTTCCTTAGCATATTTATGGCATATTCAATCACAAACATGTTCATCCCCTAAGCATATTTCATGGCACATTACATCATAAACATCATTAGAAATATTTTTCATGCAATCCTAACCCTAATTTCATGTGTTGGCCGAAACTTGTGGGGGGGGGGGGGGGTTCAAGCTTGGGTGTGTCCCCTAAAATTCATTCATGAAGCCTTATAACTTATCATAATATCATTAGAAATATTTTTCATGCAACCCTAAACCTAAGTTCATGGGTTGGCCGAAACTTGTGAGGGGTTCAAACTTGGGTTTGTCCCCTAAAATTCATTCATGAAGCCTTATGACTTATCATTAGAAATATTTTTCATGCACCCTAACCCTAATTTCATGGTTTGGCCGAAACTTGTGAGGGGTTCAAACTTGGGTTTGTCCCCTAAAATTCATTCATGAAGCCTTATGATTTATCATAGTATCATTAGAAATATTTTTCATGCACCCTAACCCTAATTTCATGGTTTGGCCGAAACTTGTGAGGGGTTCAAACATGGGTTTGTCCCCTAAAATTCATTCATGAAGCCTTATGATTTATCAAAGTATCATTAGAAATATTTTTCATGCACCCTAACCCTAATTTCATGGTTTGGCCGAAACTTGTAAGGTTAAGATCTTTGGACTTTTGTCACCTAAATCTATTCATGTAGGCATATATCATAACCTAACTTCATAATGTGGAGCTCTTCATGAAACCCTAACCCTAAACCCTTGGTGGCCGAAACATATAGGGTTAAAACCTTTGGACTTTTGTTACCTAAAGATCTCTACTTGGAGCATACAACCTATAAAAGGTTTCCCTAATAGCATGTGCATGAATCCTAGCCCAAAACTTAGTTGGCCGAAACATATCAAGATCCAAACTTCATATTTCATTCATGTAATTTATCCTACAAAACTAATATACTGCAGGTGAGGGGATCTTACTTCCTTCGCTTGCTTGTAGTGGAAATATGACCTAAGGAGCCAACCCTAGCCCTTGCTTCTTGCTTGGATGAGGTTCGGCCAAGGGTGCAAATGGGGAGGGGGAAGCAAGGTGGTTTCGGTGAGGATGAAGAGGAGAGGAAGAAGTGGCCAATTGTGAGTTTCCTTCTTCTTTATAAAGGGAGGAAGAGAAGTTTCTCTTTTCTTTTCCATACCCCTTCATTTGCCCTCATCACCCTTATCTATAGTTTCCCCTCTTTTCTTAATGATATGATCCTATTGGGCATATGGTTAGTGGGTGCATCCATAGGGCTTGGCTATCTATAGAGGTTTTGGGTTCAATTCCTAGGTCTTGCATCTATTTTTGGCCATTCCCCTTTTATTTTCGGAAAACCCCCATAAAGCCCATTATCATAAGGCCAAAAATTCTCGTAAAATTGTTGGAAACTTTTTACGGGCGTTACAATCCCTCATACCTTGTAAAAGTTTCATCCTCGAAACTTAAAACAATTCTGGGTACTTCTGCTTCATGTCCTCCTCTCATTCCCAGGTGGCTTCCTCGTATCGTTGGTTCTGCCACAGGACCTTTACTAAGGGCACCTCTTTGTTCCTTAGCCTCTTGACCTCTCGGTCCAGTATCTGGATAGGCCGACTTTCCATACTCAGGTCCTCTTGAACTGGTACAGTCTGTGGCTCAATCACTTGGTCCGCACTGGATATGCATTTCTTGAGCACCGAGACATGGAACACGTTGTGTATAGTATAGACATCTCGGGAGCCTTGTAAGCTACCTTGCCAACCCTCTGCAATATCAGATACGGTCCCACGTAGCGTGGACTCAGTTTACCCTTCCTTTCGAATCTCATCACTCCCTTCATAGGGGTCACTTTGAGGAATACCAGGTCCCCGACTTTGAATTCTAACGGTCTACGTCGCATATCCGCATAGCTCTTTTGTCGGCTCTGAGCAATTTTGATTCTCTGACGGATATTCTGTATAGCTCGGGTGGTATCGTCAATAATATCGGCCTGAAGCCCCATTTCCTTCCTTTCACCACCCTCGTACCAACAGATAGGAGACCTGCATCTTCTCCCGTATAGAGCTTCATATGGTGCCATTCCAATGGTAGGTGTAGCTGTTGTAAGCAAATTCTGCCAAGCACAAATATCGACACCAGCTCCCCTTAAAGTCTAGAGCACAAGCCCTCAACATATCTTCCAGCACCTGGTTCACTCTTTCTGTCTGACCGTCGGTCTGAGGATGAAACGCAGTGCTGAATCTCAACTTAGTGCCAAGAGCCTTCTGAACACATTCCCAAAAATGGGAGGTAAAACGGCCATCACGGTCGGAAATAATAGCCTTAGGCACTCCATGTAATTTGAGAATTTCCTTGACATATAATTGAGCTAGCTGCTCAACCGAATAGGTCATCTTAATCGCCAAGAAATGGGCAGACTTGGTCAATCGGTCTATGATTACCCATATAGCATCGTAACCATTTGTTGTTCTGGGTAATCCCGAGATGAAGTCCATAGAAATTTCTTCCCATTTCCACTGAATCAGATTTACCGTAGTAATCCCCGTGTTTCGTGTTCTCACCTTCACCTTCCGCAGTCGACAGTGTTGACGATCGAGCCACATCCCTTTTCATGCCGGACCACCAAAAGTTATCCCTTAAGTCCTGATACATTTTGTTAGATCCAGGATGCATGGTATAAGGTGTTCCATGGGATTCCTCGAGTATCTTCTTCCGTAATTCCGGATCGTTCGGAATGCATAGGCGGTCCTGGAAGTATAATAACTCACCGTGCGGAATCCATTATCCCTTCCTTCCCGGACTTCCTGTTTGATTTTCTGGATGTCTGAATCACCATCTTGCTTCCCCAATATATCATCGAATAGCGCCGACGCTATCGTCATGGTGGAGAGTTGTCCAGAAATAATTTCTATCCCGTAATTCATTACTTCCCTTTTCAGGGGTTGAGATAGCATTGATAAGGACATCAAGCGGCATCGGACTTTCTGCTCAGTGCATCTGCCACTTTGTTGGCCTTTCCGGGATGATAGAATATCTCACAATCATAATCTTTGACTAGCTCAAGCCATCGACGTTGCCTCATATTTAGGTCTTTCTGAGTGAAGAAATATCTCAGACTCTGGTGGTCTGTATAAATCCTACACCGAGCTCCGTATAAGTAGTGCCTCCATATTTTCAGAGCAAACACCACGGACGCTAGTTCTAAGTCATGGGTAGGATAATTTCTTTTGTGCTCCTTGAGTTGTCTAGAGGCGTAAGCGATAACCTTGCCATCTTGCATGAGTACAGCTCTGAGCCCCAGTTTAGAAGCGTCACTATACATATCGAAGCTTTCATTATCTTCAGGGAGAGTCAGAATGGGAGCACTGGTTAGTCTCCTCTTTAGTTCAGTGAAACTCCTCTCACAGTCCTCAGTCCATTTGTATTGCTGGTCCTTTCGGGTGAGGGCTGTCATAGGGGCTACAATTCTAGAGAAGTCCTCTACAAATTTTCTGTAATAGCCTGCTAGCCCGAGAAAACTTCGGATTTCACTCGCATTCCTTGGCCTATTCCAGTTCCTCACAGCTTCAATCTTTATTGGGTCTACCATGATTCCTTCTTTAGAGATGACATGACCCAAGAACGACACTTGATTGAGCCAGAACTCACATTTGGAGAATTTCGCATATAGTTGCTCTTTCTGAAGAATCTGTAGTACGGTCTTCAGATGTTCAGCATGCTCTTCTTGGTCTCTCGAGTAGATAAGAATATCGTTGATGAAAATGATTACATATTTGTCGAGGAAGGCCGAGAATACTCGATTCATCAGGTCCATGAACATCGCCGGAGCATTGGTTACTCCGAAGGGCATAACTACGAACTCATAATGTCCGTATCTCGTCCGGAAGGCCATCTTCGGAATATCGCCGGGCTTTACCTTTACTTGATGATAGCCAGACCTGAGATCGATCTTGGAAAAGATAGTAGCTCCCTTCAGTTGGTCAAACAGGTCGTCGATCCTGGGAAGGGGGTACCTATTCTTGATGGTCACGTTGTTCAGTGCCCGGTAGTCTATACACATTCGCATAGACCCATCCTTTTTCTTTATGAACAACACTGGAGCTCCCCATGGTGAGTGACTGGGGCGGATGAATCCTTGGTCAAGTAACTCCTATAGCTGTTTCTGAAGTTCTTTCAACTCAGTCGGCGCCATACGGTAAGGTGCCTTGGAGATCGGACTAGTTCCGGGAATCAATTCGATCTCGAACTCAATTTTTCTATCAGGTGGTAATCCAGGTAGGTCATCAGGGAATACCTCCGGATGGTCACATACCACTCTGACATCTTCTACTTTCTGGTTCTTTGATGATATGGTATCCACCACATGTGCTAGAAATCCGGTGTATCCATTTTCTAGCATTTTTCGGGCTTTTAGCGCCGATAAAAATTTCCTCGTTCCTTTCTTTGATTCCCCGATAAACTCAAATGAAACCTCTGCTTCGGGTCGGAAGGTCACCCTCCGTTTATGGCACTCAATTGAAGCACCGTACTTGTGCAGAAAATCCATGCCCAATATAACATCATAGTCCCACATATCTAGGACTATCAGGTCACAATAGAGCTCCCTGTCTACGAGCCTAATTGGCGCGGCGCGCAGAATATGGGTGGATGGCATCACTTCTCCCGAAGGTAACGTTGTTAAGAATTTATAGTCCAAGACTTGGGGATGCCTATCTATCTTTCTTGTGAAAGGCGTAGAGATGAACGAATGGGTTGCCCCAGTGTCAAATAACACAGTAGCATCTTGGAAAATAAATATCCGACTGTGTGACAGCGTGAGGCACTCGCTACATCTTCCTGGTGAGGAGAACACCGCATTTGTCCCAGCAGGTGGGGCTTCAGTCTCCTTGGCTTATCCGAGGACCCTCTATCATAGCTCGTGCATCCGGTGAAGTTGTGGAGGAGCTCTGGTGCTGGACATCTTCTTTGAGGTGCTGAACTCGGGTAGGGCGATTCAAGCTATGTGCCCCTCCAACCCACATTGTAACACTTCCTCGTGCCACTGACGACATTCTCCGGATGCTTCTTCCCACATGTAGGGCCAGTCAGATACCCAGTTTGCATTGTTCCTCTGGGCCCCCTTTTATTCCAATGTTTCTTCTTGCCATCGGTCCCTCTTCCAAATAGTATTCGAGATTTGGATCTCCAAATCCGCGCCTTACTCTGTGATCGATGTTGTTCGTAGTGCTCGGTGACTGCACTCTTGAATAGCTCTTCTGGTCCTGGGGTCGATTGACTCACGGCCACATTCAGGCTATCTCCTGGCCGCAACATTTTCAGCAGAGTCCGATCCTCTCCCTTTCGATCGACTAACTCAAGGCGAGAGACATGCCGGTCGATTGAACCTTTCATAGCTTCACTAATCGATAGATCGCCTTGTCAACTCGAGGAACTCATCGTAGTGCTTATTTATGATCCGCCTCTCGAAAGAACTCCTCAAGAACTCGCGTCAAATCACCCACCTCATTTGATTTACTTGTCTCTTTGCTTTGACTCTCTCCCACCACATCCTTGCATCTCCGGAAGGCGAGACGAGGCACATTTTATCTTTTTCGTGCTCGGGCCAATCCAAAGACTCACGATGCTCTCAATGCTTTTGAACCAAGCTTGGGCATCCCATGGTTCGCCGGCACGATGAAACTTTCTCGGTTTCACTCGCCATCAATCGAGATAGGCGGGGGCCCCGGGCGCGTTGATTAGCGGTGCTTGCACCATAGTGGTCGTGTTGGGAGTTACGTTCTGCATCCCTGGCGTGGTGCTAGGGTTCCCTTGTTGATTCGTGAGAGCATTGATAACCAGCTGTTGTTCTGCGACCTGACACTGTAGCTCGGTAACCACATGCATCAAATCTGGTGGGGGTGCTGAGTCATTCCCTCTAGCACTACGTCTCCCGTTCATGTTATCTAAGTGATAAATAAATAATTTAATTAAGGTGTTATTATAATTTCTATTCCTATACAGGCATCTAACATCCCATATCCTAAACAAGGTAAGGTGTCCTTTCTAGTGATATTTCTAGGTTAGAGACATGTTCCCATCATATACAGCTTGGTAAGGTATACTATCTAAGTCATAAGTATGGTTCCATTATACTAAACATGACGAGGTATTATTTCATTTTAAATAAAAGACATTCTTCATTATACAGCAACTTAGGTATGCATAAAGTTACTTACTTGGAAATAGCAGGATGGAGGCTTGATGTGTGATAGTGGAAAGGTGAACCCGCTCTGATACCAACCTGTAACGCCCGCCCTTATCTGCTCTCAGGGCGGCGCTACTTTTTTTTTTTTCTTAACATAACTTATATACATATATGGATCATTGCACAATATACATACATAGACATGTTATCATGACATAAACCTTATTTTATGCATGCATCACATATCATATTCATAATTAGCATGTTAACATATCATCGCTTCTTTTATAACATGCATAACATAAAGATCCATTCATGAGTTCTAATCAATCACAAGTCATAAAAGCGGAAGCAATGGTCTTAAGTGTTCACTGAGTATATAAATATAAGCAGATAGTAACAGGGTCTTTCTCCACCATGCCACTATCACACACACTTGGCCCTTCCTGCTACTTCCTCTAGTTTAGGTTTCCTTTATCTGCAGTATATGGACAACATAAACTATAAGCATATAGCTTAGTAAGATTCTTGCCTACTCACAAAAGCCACAAACTTCATCAAGCAATTAGAAGCATGAGTATACTAGCATAAGTAGCCTAAGTATTCCATAGCAGCACTAGTTAACAACATACCCACGTAATAAAACCTAAGCATGGCATAGAGTTTACATCAGCATGCTAAACGTAATTAAATCTAAGCAGGGCATAATTCAAACCTAAGCATTCCTGACATAAGAAATCCATAACATTAAAAATCTTAGGCATGCATAAAGTACAGAGTCACAAATATTCTTAAACTTAGCTATAAGCATCATAATCTCATAAAATTTCACATGCATAAAGGACATAATCGTAAGCATTTTTAAATTGAACATAAACATTTATAATGACATAAATCCTAAACATGCATAAGGTACTTAATCACAAGTATTCTTAAACTATTATAAGCATCATAATCTCATAAAATCTCACATGCGTAAAGGACATAATCGTAAGCATTTTTAAATTGAACATAAACATTTAAAATGACATAAATCCTAAACATGCATAAGGTACTTAATCACAAGTATTCTTAAACTACTATAAGCATCATAACTTTCATAGAATTTAACATGCATAAAGGACGAGTTCGTAAGCATTCATAATCTTTAACATAAGCATACACAATTTCATAAAAGTCTTTTCTTTTCAAAACATATACATATAGATACTTCAACATCATCATAACTTGTTTGGGGGCCCAGTGTTAAGTACCACATAATGCGTTCCCTAATAGGTCAGTAGCGAGCCACCGATCCTACTAGAGCAAGACCTCTTACGCCTTACTGTGGCAAGACCTCTTACGCCTTCTTATGTCCCTATGGATTTGATTAACGACCACTGGCCTCGGGTACTTAACCTCTTACAAAGTAAAATACTTAATTCCTTTCTTTCTTGTCATATTAAAAAAAGAATGCTCTTAATCCCCAACATAAAAAGGGAAGCATTTCAATCTTATCTTATCATAAGGAGAGCTCTTGATCCCTACTTGAAAGGGAAGCATCTCCATCTTATCTTATCATAAGGAGAGCTCTTGATCCCTACTTGAAAGGGAAGCATCTCCTTCTTAGTCATTTCATGGCATACATGCATTCATAACATAAGAGTACCCAAAAGGGGTCCTAAAGCGTAAACATGTTCATCACCTAAGCATATCTCATGGCACATTACATCATAAACATGAAGCATATTTCCTTAGCATATTCATGGCATATTCAATCACAAACATGTTCATCACCTAAGCATATTTCATGGCACCTTACATCCTAAACATGAATCATACTTCCTAGGCATATTCATGGCATATTAAATCACCAAACATGTTCGTCACCTAAGCATATTTCATGGCACATTACATCATAAACATGAAGCATATTTCCTTAGCATATTTATGGCATATTCAATCACAAACATGTTCATCCCCTAAGCATATTTCATGGCACATTACATCATAAACATCATTAGAAATATTTTTCATGCAATCCTAACCCTAATTTCATGTGTTGGCCGAAACTTGTGGGGGGGTTCAAGCTTGGGTGTGTCCCCTAAAATTCATTCATGAAGCCTTATAACTTATCATAATATCATTAGAAATATTTTTCATGCAACCCTAAACCTAAGTTCATGGGTTGGCCGAAACTTGTGAGGGGTTCAAACTTGGGTTTGTCCCCTAAAATTCATTCATGAAGCCTTATGACTTATCATAGTATCATTAGAAATATTTTTCATGCACCCTAACCCTAATTTCATGGTTTGGCCGAAACTTGTGAGGGGTTCAAACTTGGGTTTGTCCCCTAAAATTCATTCATGAAGCCTTATGATTTATCATAGTATCATTAGAAATATTTTTCATGCACCCTAACCCTAATTTCATGGTTTGGCCGAAACTTGTGAGGGGTTCAAACTTGGGTTTGTCCCCTAAAATTCATTCATGAAGCCTTATGATTTATCATAGTATCATTAGAAATATTTTTCATGCACCCTAACCCTAATTTCATGGTTTGGCCGAAACTTGTAAGGTTAAGATCTTTGGACTTTTGTCACCTAAATCTATTCATGTAGGCATATATCATAACCTAACTTCATAATGGGGAGCTCTTCATGAAACCCTAACCCTAAACCCTTGGTGGCCGAAACATATAGGGTTAAAACCTTTGAACTTTTGTTACCTAAAGATCTCTACTTGGAGCATACAACCTATAAAAGGTTTCCCTAATAGCATGTGCATGAATCCTAGCCCAAAACTTAGTTGGCCGAAACATATCAAGATCCAAACTTCATATTTCATTCATGTAATTTATCCTACAAAACTAATATACTGCAGGTGAGGGGATCTTACTTCCTTCGCTTGCTTGTAGTGGAAATATGACCTAAGGAGCCAACCCTAGCCCTTGCTTCTTGCTTGGATGAGGTTCGGCCAAGGGTGCAAATGGGGAGGGGGAAGCAAGGTGGTTTCGGTGAGGATGAAGAGGAGAGGAAGAAGTGGCCAATTGTGAGTTTCCTTCTTCTTTATAAAGGGAGGAAGAGAAGTTTCTCTTTTCTTTTCCATACCCCTTCATTTGCCCTCATCACCCTTATCTATACTTTCCCCTCTTCTCTTAATGATATGATCCTATTGGGCATATGGTTAGTGGGTGCATCCATAGGGCTTGGCTATCTATAGAGGTTTTGGGTTCAATTCCTAGGTCTTGCATCTATTTTTGGCCATTCCCCTTTTATTTTCGGAAAACCCCCATAAAGCCCATTATCGTAAGGCCAAAAATTCTCATAAAATTGTTGGAAACTTTTTACGGGCGTTACATCCCGACAGGTCAAGGAGACCATGCTTGGTAAGTAAAGTCCTGATAGATCAAGGAGAATGTGCTTGGAAAGTGAAGTCCCGATAGGTCGAGGAGACCGTGCTTGGCAAGTGAAGTCCTGGCAGGTCTAGTGACAAATCTTGATAGGTGAAGTCCTGGAGGCACGATCTCTTGGAAAAGAAAGACCCAATAACATGAAAAAGCCGAAGGAAGCACTTGAAGGCAAGCGAAAAGGGTGAGGAGTTGTGGACTCGGACACATCCTAAAGGTGTGAGGTTGATGGAAGAAGCTTGAAGGCTTAGGTCTAAGCTAAGAGTAAGTGTTAAGTATGAGAGGATCTTACATGATGAGTTAAATCTTAGTTTTAAGGTGTACCAGTCGATTGGTGCTCGAGTGAGTGAAGAAGTCGTGATACTCAGGAAGCTTCGATGGGTGCTTGGGTAATCGACTGAGGATCTTGAACAGTTGACTGGTCGGGTGTTCAAGCAATTGAGAAATGCCTGACTCGACACTCAAGTGCGGACACATGTAGAAATAGTGCTTGGGCACTGTGAGTGCTTGGGGGCTCGGGTGCTCGGGTGCTCGTTTTAGTGCCTATAAGATCCATATATCTCTACAATGGTATGATTAGGCACATGTAGAAATAGTGCTCGGGCACTATGAGTGCTCGGGGGATTGAGTGCTCGTTTTAGTACCTATAAGATCTACATATCTCCACAATGATATGATATTGTCCATTTTGGGGCCAAGACCTCATGGTTTTATTTTTGGGTTTTACCCAAAAGGCCTCATACCAATGGAGATATCTTTTTATCTTATAAGCACATGATCTTTTTCATGTCTTACCAATGTAGGACTTTGATTGTATTTCCAATACTCCAACAATCCCCCTCTCAAATGAAGGACCACATTGACCCCCCTCAAACCTATCCATCCTTGAAGGACATCCTCTACTTGATGCTCGATCCTCAACCCATCAGGACGTACTACCAACTGTCTGGTCCTCCTAACCCAGCTAGATTTCCTACCAGTTGTCCAACCCTTTTGGCCCAACTAGACTTTCTGCCAGTTGTTCGGTCCTCCCGACCCAACTGGACTTTCTGCCTGGTGTTTGGTTCTCTTGATCCGGACATGGAAGTTCCACTTTCTTCGTTCGAGGTTCATGGCTTGACATGTACCATGGCTTGAATATCAATTGTTAGTGTCTATAAGATAAACATATCTCCACAATGGTATGATATTGTCCACTTTGGGCCCAAGCCCTCATGGTTTTATTTTTGGGCTTTACCCAAAATGCCTCATATCAATGGAGATATCTTTTCATCTTATAGGCATATGATCTTTTCCATGTCTTACCAATGTGAGACTTTGATTGTATTCCCAATACTCCAACAGCTCGGGCACTCAGGGTGATGCTTAAGTGGTGAGAAGTCTATCCTGAGCGGTCCTCAGGAAGTTCCAAGTGAGCTCAAGAAGTTTGTCTTGAGTGGGGCTCGGGACTCAATGCTCGGGCGGGCAGGGAGCACTCAACTATAGTTCTTGACACTCAAACTCAAAAAGCTGAGCAAAGGCTCAGCACCGACTTGTGTGAAGGAGTGACGATCGCCGCAGCCGGGATGAGTGGATAGCCAAGGTGCTCAAGATGGAAAACTCATGCTCGGGAAAAGTTCCTATGGCAGTAGTCGACTATTGTGGTGAAGTAGTTGACTTGTGTCATTATAGCAAGCTACAGAGAGTTCTGGAGTCCATTGTTCAGTTGACTGGTGGCTTGGAAGTCAACTGATGGTATAGAGCAGTCAATTGCTCGACTGAAATATGGCGTGGATCAAACCGTTGCGAGACAACGGTCTAGTGACTAGTTGATTTGGGGTAAAGCGAGTCGACTGGTTGATGGAGATTAGTTGATGCGAAGCTTATGAAAGGTGGACTTGGCGGAGTTCTTCGGTGCTGGTTCTTGGGGATTTTTGAAGGGAAGTGTTGTTGCATTCTAGGTCTTTAAAAGCTTTCCAAAGCAACCAAACAAAGAGATCAAGCTTACAAGGAATCATGTAAAGTGTTTTCTTTTGTATTTTGATTTATACTTTGTATTTGGTTGTTGTATTGTAAGCTCCAGGTGTTGTAAGAGGTTTCTCCACCTCTGGTGTAATTCCGAGAAGGAGAAAGAGATAGTGGGATATATCGCTAGGAGAGCTAGGCCGTGAAATATGAATCGGGGATTCCAAACCATGTAAAATTGTGAGTTGTTCTTGTGATTGTTTTGTTTATGATGTATTTTGTTTTCCACTGCTATAATGATTTGTAGAGACAAGCATACGAGCGCAATTGAACGAAATTAAAGATTGAGTCAAAGAGTTGCTATTCAAATACTCCCCCCTCTAGCGTAATTAAGGTACCAACATTAGGACTTTTCATCTACATTTGCATAACATTTGATCCTCTACAACTTGTTAGGATTTTTTATTACATGAACTTTACCTTTGCTAACTTCTTATTGGACTTCTAACTGCCAAGTGTTTAGTTAACCATGACCCACTTGGACTTCTTACACAACCATCAAAACACCAAGCCAATCTTGTTCAATCCTTAACTAGAGGTCAATTGCATCAATAATCTCTTCTTTTACTTGTTGTCTTGCTCAAACATCAACCATATTGATCAAACCGAGCTTGATCACCCTTGACTAAAATCTCCCCTTTGAGAATATTGTTCAATTATTAAACATCAAAATTCAACTTGAACTTGGTCAACCTTGACTAGAGGTTGATTGCACCAACACATATAAGACCACATAACCACGAAAACTACACCTATGAATGTGGCATTGCCATATTAACAACACTATCTAAAACCCTCACCCTTGAACATATCTCCATCTAACCTCTAAATGCCTTGTCCTCGCCCTTGGGAATTTGAATACCTAAAGTGGTATTCAAGACATACCCTTCGGGTGCTCGGGCGACCCAACTTTGAATACATCCAAAGCTGGTCATGGGACTAGGGCATATCATGAGTCCCAAGTTGGTTATGGGACTCTGGTGCATCAGACATCCCGAGGAAACTATGGGTGCCAAGTCAACCATGAGACATGGGCAAAGATGGAATGTGAGTAGTGAAGTAAAATTAGAAAACCAGTCGCCACTTAATAATCAGACTTGAATTGATCTATTAGGGCTATATATGATCTAATAAAATGCCCTCTCTCCATGTACTTACTCAGCTTCCAATTGTAACAACCAGTGCACCTCATGATTTGCTATTACGATGCCCCTTCTATTTCCCCAAACACCCTTCTTCCATGATTATCCCTATAAAATTACAACCCTCACTATTCTGCTTCACCAACTTGCCTACTATCCTCCATTGCACACAACGACTTTCCTCGACTTTCTCATAACGAGTAAGTTCCTCCTCTCCCTAGCTCTCTTCTCCATCAAGAATGACCCCAATAGGCAAACACCTTGCATATGAAGAAACCCTAGATGGTTAGATCCTAAACCCTTGGTTTCACAACATTGAATTACAACTCGCCCTTACCCATCCTTTCGCTAAGAACAATGATGGGTAGATTGTAGAAGGACATAAATTGCTCATACCCAATGCTACTAACCAATCTCACTTGCCCCCACTAGGAGCCCTCACCTTCTTCATCGACTAATTCAAAGGAGGTCTCCATCTCCCCGTCCCACTAATATACCCAACACTACTCTCATTCTTCAACATCCTAGTGAATCAAGTTGCCCCCTACTATTTTCACATCCTCACTAAAATAACCATCATTTTTTGCTACCAGACCTTCCCCTATTACCCCTCTTATTCCATTGTCTCTACTAGCTTAAAATAGTCGAATTAGGAGTATTTTTCTTCATGGCTTGACCCGACTATCAAATCCTAACAAACATGCCAACTATTGGATTGATGTGAATGGGGGAGGGGAATCTCGTTAAATGCTTTTTCTAAATCAAAATGTGCAACAGAAAATAAAATAAATGTAAAATATATGAGAGTTTTACTTGGTTCACAATCCTCGTTGAATTACTACTCAAAGGCTCATAATCCACCTCTAGGATTACCTCAGTGGGCAACTCACTAAGGCTCTCAGATTCGAAAAACTTTTTGAACACAGGGAGAGATCAATATAAAATTAGGGATTAGGTAACACACTACCTTTCCTTAAGAGATATACGTACAATGATAGTAATGAAAATTAAAGCACAAATATACCAACATCTAGAAGAATATTCGAAGATGCTTGGAGGGTGTCAGAGATGAAAATGTTGCTAGATGAGCTCTTAGAATGCAAGGACAAGGGTCTACCACTAAATGATGTGGTCTAAGATTGATTTCAATGATAGTTTAAGGTTGCTCGAACTCTACTTTTATAAACCTTTTTTGGGCCTTTGGATCACCTTCTGGGTGGCTCCAGCTCAGCCTTATCGGCTCCGATATTTTTCTGACATTTTTTTTTCTTTGGTTGCCCGAATCCAATTGCCATCTGTATGTTGGATTTTTGAGCGAAATTAAAATAAAATATGCAGTGAAAAAGAACCCAGCGAGGATCCATGCAGATTTGAATTGATCATGTGTTTAGAGTCTTACCCTTGATGCGTGAACTTTGCAAATCTAGAGAGTAAAGTCGATATGAGCACAATCAGTATGTTCGTGCCTCTTTGGTATCCACATAAGCACAACCACAATCGCTCATCTCTTGAGCACACTTGGAGAAAAATTATCCAACGCCATAGTACTAACTACTATATATAAGGAGAGATCAGAAAACCCTAACTTTTAGGGTTGACATAATCTTACACGATCTTATTAGATAAGATTGTATTTATTACTTAATCTCCAAGTCATATCTAATATGACATTTTTCCTTTATTTTATAAAATGTGGACAAAATCCATGGTCTAGTTTGAAAAAATCAAACACACATTGGATTAATCTATTAATCCAATAAGTTTGGATCCAATTAGATTAATCTAGTAATCCAATAAGTTTAGAATATGATTAGATTAACCCATTAATCTAATGAGTTTAGGATCCAATAAGATTAACCTATTAATCTTAACTTAGATCCAATGTGAGACTTCGATTGTAATCCCAACACTGTACTCTCAAGTCTTTGAGAACCTTTGTGGGCTTTCCAAATTTGACCTGGCTAAAAATACATTCTAGTTGCCCGGATTAGATTTGGTCACCTGAACTCCTATTCACCTGAATCCTCTAAGGGCACTTGGATTCCTACATTAACAAGTTAGCATAGAAAATAAAATGATATAAGTTGGACAGTTACTTAACTATCTAATCTCGACTTTGGAATCCAAGTTGGACCTTAAGTAGGATCGTCACCTAAGTCTGTCCCCATAAAGATGACTCATCCTTACCACTCTACTTCGAGGAGCTTACTTTGCTAAACATCTAATCTACCTGACTTGTTTAGACTTCTTTTGCTTGATATTTGATCTCTTGACCTATCAAGGCTTCTTTGACTCGATGTCTGATCCTTGTTGGCCCATCGATCCTTCATGGCAGATGTTTAGTCCTGTCGACCCATCTAGGCTTCCTGCTTGATGCTTGAACCTCTTGATCCATCAAGACTTCTATTGCCTAGTATCCAGTCCATTTGACCTTCTAGGTATTTCACTGCCTAATATTTGATCCACCTGATCTACTAGTGCTTCTATTACCAAGTATTCGGTCCACCTGGCCTAGTAGGGATTTTCTTATTAAGTTATGCACACTTAACAAAAGCATCAACTCATAATACATCCTAACTTTAAACATTGTCTCATACATCAAAATATAGGAATTGTGCTTTCCGCACTAATAATCTCTCCCTTTTTGATGTATGACAATCAACTTTAAAGCTAGAAGAAAACTATGCCATGAAATGAACTCTCTTCCCAAATGCATTCTCCCACTAAATCATATATAATATTCAAGTTCTATTCTTATATCTCTCAACTTTTATCTCTTTTCTTAATTCTAAATTTAAACACTCATCTCTACCCCTTTGGCGTACAACAAAATAACAAAGATGATGAGATAATATCATGCCAAAAATCAACAACATGGACTTGTAAAAAAATAATGTCAAGTGTAGGAACGTTGATGATGTGCTAGAGGGGGGGGGGCCAAATACAAATAAAGATGATAACAACTATACAAATACAATACAAATACATGACAATATAATGTGGTTCGAAACCTAAGGTTCATACTCCACAGGTTGAGCTTAAATGAGCTCTAGTGATGCACTCCACCACTAATAAACTCCTTCTTGGTGACACATCGGAGGTGGAGAAACCTCATACAAGTGATTACAATAGTAATAAAAAAAATACAACAAGTATACTAAGCAATACACAAATACAAGTAAAGAAAATTTTATACAAGGAACTTTTGATTGCTTGCTTATTGATTGCTTTGGATTGGCTTTGAAGGATTGGAAAGCATCAACTATTTCCCTTCAAATCTCCCCAAGAACCATGGCCAAAATCCTCTCCTTTGAGCTCCTTATAAAGTTGCAACTTGAGCTAATTTTCGCCTTCTAGTCGACTGCTCTTCATGTCGTTGTCTCACAATGGCTATATCAACATTGGAAAAACTCCAACGGATACCTAGCAATTGACTGATATGGTTTATCAGTTGACTGCTGCTTTGGTAGTCGACTGATCAGTCGACTACGAAACTTTCTGTGATTGTGTATGCAAATAGCAGTCGATTGCCTCCATGGCAGTCGACTGCTCAAGTCTAGTCAATTGTCCAAAGCTGGCAATCGAATGCTAGTAGCATGCAGCCGCAATTGAGCACCAGTTGACTCCTGACTAGTTGACTGGTCATAATCCCAATCGACTGCTCAGAGTCAACTAGGAAGCCAAGTGTCAAAACACTTGACCAGTTAACTGGTCCATAATCTCAGTCGACTGATAAACCTCAAACATGAGTTTTAACCCAAGTATGATCCCCTCATACTTGATAGACCACCCTTAGCCTAGACTTAAGCCTTCTAGCCACCTCCATTAGCCTCACGCCTATTGGATTCCTCCAAGTAATCCATAACTTGTTCATCCATACGTTAGCCTTTAGGTGCTTCTATCGGCTATTGTCATGCTAATCGAGTCTACATTGCTAAGGTACATTTGGACTTATGCTGCCAAGACACATGCTTAGACTTTACGTTGCCAAATATTGAACTTATGCCGCCAAAACTACAGCATAGACTTTACCCCAATATCACGCCCATGTACTTCCCAATTGAAAGATCCATTTGGACTTATGATGGAAAAACTCCATGCTTGGACTTTATGCTGCCAAATATTGGACTTGTGCTGCTAAGAACCATACTTGGACTTTAAGTGTTGGACTATCCGTGCCGCAAAAACTGCTTTTTGCATTGCGGAAACCTCGGAAGTCGTCCACGGATATGTGCAAAGAATAACAAAAATAATACATGTACGTGTTAAGAAAACTTATATCTAATTTAGATCTACATGTGAAGAGCTTTACCCTTGATGAGACGCCCTTCGCTTATCCCGCTCGTCTAAATGGCTTGCCAGAACTCGAGAGTGTCAAACATACACTCCTCTACAAGTATCCACACGATCAATAGGTGGAGAAGACAATCTAGAGTGTGCTAGCACTCTTGGAAGTCCACGGCAATGGAGGATTAGGGAGAAAGCTTGAGAGGAGAGGAGGAAGAAGATGAAGTTAATCCCCTTAACTTCACACTAATGCAGTCACATAATAGTGGCCGGCTACTACATGGAAGTTATATACTTGCATGTAATACCAAGAGCCATGGCTCTTGGTCTCCCCCATGAGGTGGCACCCCATGATGTGTCCATGATATTGTGGAACATCATCATTGGCCGGCCCATGCCAAGTCATCATGACATGACATTTGGTTAAGTTAAACTTGACCATTCATCTTCCCTCTCAAGTAAAGTCAAACTTGACCTCTTATCTCCCATGGTTGATCAAATCCAACCATTTGATTCAAGTCAATTTAATTTAATGAATCTCTATTCATTAGTTTAAATTGACTCGATGAATCAAATCTAAATTAGACTCATTCAACACTTGAATAAAATTGAGTCCAACTCAATTAGTCTAATTTGGATTACTTTTAATCCAATTTGGTTCATCACATGAACCTAATCCTCATGGTCCATCATATGGACCTAATCTCCATCTAATTTCCCTTTTTGTGTGACCCTATAGGTTCTTGTGTGACCCTATAGGTTCTTGTAACATTGGCAATACTCCTAAACCGATTTAGAAACATAAACAATGAGCGATATCTAGCAACACATCATTGCTACCCAAGTTACAAGAATATTGAGATCCAACATCACCTTTGTGACTACTAATTGTGACTCTCACAATATGTGACAATGTCCCTCTATTCTTCACATCTAGATTGACCAATTAAGGCATAGACCATGTCATCCTCTGTTCAATCTATATCTTGAACTCCAAGTAGACTCACTCTAATCAAATGAGCTCAATATCTCATATTGACTTATTTGGGCATGACCATGCACTTAGTGGTCTCACTCTATCAAGAATCATGAAGTCACTCCCGTCATATAGGAGGGATAGATCCCATCTACATCACTATCATCCCTCCGCATAATTTATTACATACCCAGTAATCGCCTTTATAGTCTACCCATTTACGTGTGACATTTGACGAAGCCAAAGTATGCAACTCTTTATGTAGGGAACCATGGTGACTTCAGGTCCAAGGATTAATAGTCATACTAATAGTCACATGAGAAATTATATGACACTCATATAATGATCCATGATACTTTCTCATGGCGGGTCATTCAATATACATTCTCCAATGCATACCTATGTGTCAACTTGATATCTCATATCTATGACTTGTGAGATCAAGTCATTGAGTTGACCTACATGCTAGTCTCTTCGCATTAACATTGTCCCTGAATGTTAATACTTGACTAGGAATGATTAAGAGTAGTGTTCTCTATATCATATCATTATCGATTCAATCAATCGATTGATATAGATAAGAACCTTCTACTCAAGGACATTATTATACTTAGTTATTTGGAACCAATACAAGTAAGTATAATAACCATAAAGAAATGCCTTTATAAATAGGAATATAATACAACAAAGTCCATCTACAATCATCACATGATTGGCTCTACGACTTTCACTAACAATCTCCCACTAGCACTAGTGCCAACCGTTGTAGTCTGTAATACCCAATGACCTAGTGTGACCATCATGCTTTTTTTGTACCAAAGCCTTGGTCAAGGGATCTGCGACGTTAGCCTCTGTGGGCACTCTGCAAATCTTCACATCTCATATATCGATAATCTCTCGAATGAGATGGAAGCGCCGTAGTATGTGTTTGGTCCATTGGTGTGAGCGAGGTTCCTTAGCCTGCGCAATCGCTCCATTGTTGTCACAATAGAGCTCAATAGGATTTGATATGCTAGGAACCACCCCAAGCTCAGTAATGAACTTGCGGACCAAACTGCCACTAGCTCACAGCACTACCATTCAAGCAAAACATGAACCTTGACTGCGATCTATAATCATCCTGGTCAGTTTGGAAGCTGGCATTGCTGTAACCCTTTACAGCTAGCTCCTCATCGCCTCCAAATATCAAAAAATATTCTTTAGTCCTTCTCAAGTACTTAAGAATATTCTTGACTGCTATCTAGTGACGCTCACCTAGATCTAACTGGTATCTACTCGTCATGCTCAAAGCATACGAGACATTAGGACGAGTACATAGTATGGCGTACATGATAGAACCTATGGCAGATGCATAAGGGATCTTATCCATGCAGTCTCTCTCCTCTCTAGAAGAGGGAATTTGAGTCTTCGAAAGACTCACACCATGTGACATCGGCAGAAGTCCCTTCTTGGAATTCTGCATGGCAAACCGTAATAATACCGTGTCAATATATGTACTCTGACTTAGGCCAAGCAACCTATTAGATCTATCTCTATAGATCTTGATGCCTAGAATACAGGCTGCTTCACCTAATTCCTTCATTGAGAAGCACGTCCCCAGCCAAGTCTTCAACGAACTGTAGTGAATGGATGTCATTCCCAATGAGTAGTATGTCATCTACATACAATATAAGGAAGATAACTGTGTTTCCATTAACCCTCTTGTAGACACAGGGTTCATCTTCATTCTTGATGAAACCAAACTGTTTGATCGCATCATCAAATTGAAGATTCCAACTCCGAGATGCTTGCGTTAGCCCATAAATGGACCTTTGTAGCTTGCATACTTTGCCAGTATGCTGTGGATCTACAAAACCCTCAGGTTGTGTCATGTACACAACCTCGAGTAAGTTTCCATTCAGAAATGCAGTTTTGACATCCATCTGCCAGATCTCATAATCATGGTATGCTGTAATAGCAAGCATGATCTGATTGGACTTAAATATCACCACTGGTGAAAAGGTTTCGTCATAGTCAATACCATGAATTTGCTTGAAACCTTTAGCCACCAATTGGCCTTTATAGGTATGTGTAAGTCCATCCATGTCAGTCTTTCTCTTAAAGACCCACTTACACCCAATGGGTTTGACGCCTTCAGGTGGATCAACCAAAGTCCATACTTGGTTGGTGTACATGGATTTCATCTCGGATCTCATGACCTCTAGCAATTTCTCAGAATCTAGGCTCATCACAGCTTCCTGATAGGAGGTAGGCTCATTCTTAATGAGCATAACATCATCATGGTCAGATAAGAGAAATGAGTATCTCTCAGGTGACGACATACCCTATCAGACCTACGAAGAGGTAGATCTACCTGAACAGGTTGTTGTTTCACAACTCTTTGTGCAACAATCTCATCACCCACAACACTTTGTGGTTCATGTTCAACCTCCATCAAGGCCTTAGTGCTATGGTCCTTATCTTGAATTTCTTCAAGATCAAACGTACTCCCACTAGTTTTTCTAGAAACAAAATCCCTTTCTAGAAATACTCTAGTCTTTGCCACAAACACTTTGTGCTGACTGGGAATGTAGAAGTAATATCCCTTCGTTTCCTTGGGATATCCAACAAAATAGCACTTATCGGATTTGGGTCCCAGTTTGTCTGAGACTTGACGTCAAATGTAAGCCTCACAATCCCAAATCCTCATGAAAGATATCTTGGGATTTTTCCCTGTCTATATCATATATGGTGTCTTTATCACAGCCTTGGATGGTACACGATTAAGTGTGAAGGCTGCTGTATCTAGAGCATATCCCCAAAAGAATATAGGAAGATTTGTGTGACTCATCATAGATCGTACCATATCTAATAGGGTACGATTTCGCCTTTCAAAAACACTGTTCTACTGTGGTGTTCCAGGAGGAGTGAGTTAGGATAGAATCCCACACTCAGCTAGATAGTCACAAAACTCATGGCTAAGGTATTCACCACCTCGATTTGATCAAAATATCTTAATACTCTTGCCAAGTTGGTTTTGTACTTCATTCTTGAATTCTTTGAACTTTTCAAAGGATTCTGACTTATGTGTCATCAGATACACATAACCATATCTACTGAAGTCATCAGTAAATGTAATGAAGTACTTATAACCACCTCTAGCAGCAACATTGAAAGGGCCACATACATCACTATGTATAAGTCCTAACAAGTCTGTTGCTTTCTCGTTGTGTCCACTAAAGGGAGTCTTGGTCATCTTGACTAGAAGGCAAGACTCGCATGTCTCATATGATTCAAAATCAAATGAGTCCAGCAACCCATCCTTATGGAGCAGGGATAAGCGACTCTCATTTATGTGACCTAAGTGACAATGCCAGGGATAGATTTGGTTCAACTCATTTGACTTGAACCTTTTGGTACTTATGTTATAGATGGGGTTCTCTAAGTCTAGAATGTAGAGTCCGTTCATCAGAGGTGCACTACAGTAGAACATATCATTTAAATAAACTGAACAACATTTGTTCTTTACTATAAATGAAAAGCCTTTCTTGTCTAAACAAGAAAATGAAATTATGTTCTTAGTCAGAGTAGACATATAACAATATTCATCTAGTTCTAGTACAAGCCCAAAGGGCAGAGATAGAAAATAAATTCCTACAGCAATAGCAGCAACCCTTGTTCCATTGCCTACTCGTAGGTCCACCTCGCCCTTCGTCAATGCCTTGCTATTTCTCAGCGCCTGCACATTAGTACAAATGTGAGATGCACATCCGGTATCTAATATCCATGATGAAGAAATAGATAGATTGAATTCTATGACATATATACACAAAGTAGAAGTCTCACTTCTCTTCTTCTTAAGATCTTCCAGGTATGCTTTGCAGTTACGCTTCTAGTGTCCAGCTTCCTTACAGTGGAAGCAAGTCCCTTCCTTGGCCACCCCTCCTTTTGGTTTCAGTGCCTTGCCTTTGTCCTTGGCTTGGGACTTTCCCTTACCTTTAGGCTTGCCCTTGCTTTTCTTCTTTTGCACCATCAAAATGGAGTCAGGTTTTCCCTTCTTAAGGTTGAGCTCAGCAGTTCTCAACATGCTAAGCATTTCAGGCAGTGGCTTATAAATTTCATTCATGTTGTAATTCATAACAAATTGATTATAGCTTTCTGGCAAGGATTGCAAGATCAAGTCAGTGGGCAGTTCTTGGCCAAGTGGGAATCCCAACCTCTATAGGTTTTCTATGTACCCAATTATCTTGAGTACATATGGACCTATGAGAGTACCATCTTGCATCTTTCACTGAAATAGTGCCTTAGAGATCTCGTATCTCTCATGCCTTGCTTGTCCTTGATATAGTTGACGAAGATGTTCAACCATATCAAAAGTATTCATGAACTCATGTTGCTTCTGAAGCTCAGAGTTCATGGTCGCGAGCATGAGGCATGACACATCTAATGCATCATCTTGATGCTTCTTGTAAGCATCTCGGTCAGCTCGCGAGGAAGTGGCAGGAGGAGCCTCCGGAATGGGTTGCTCCAGGACATACAATTTTCTTTCTTGGGTGAGAACGATTCTCAGATTCCTGTACCAGTCTAGGAAATTAGCTCCATTGAGCTTGTCCTTCTCAAGGATAGAACACAGGGAGAGAGTGTTCGTATTTGACGACATGGTAATCTACAACATAAATAATACAGAAAGTAAATATCATATTCCATTTATCATTTAATTAGGCCTTTAATCAAATGATGCTCCCACTAAATTATAGGACTTTTGTAGAATCGAGTCTTGGATGTGGTCAAACCACATTACTAGATTCATACAAACTAGATATAATTCTTGCAGGACAAGATCCACATCATACTACGCCTTGAGTTAACTTTGGCTAAATCACCCAAGACTTAGTATGATCAGTAGGTAACAAATTACCGATTACATCTCTATGCAACTCTTGTTTATAAAATCAAGATCCATATTTACAAAAGACCTTGAGTTATCTTTAGCTAAATCGCTCAAGATTTAGTGTAAATGTAATCTTATCCTACCTTTCCAACTGTTGGAATATGCCTATAGTTTTACTCGATCCAATTGAGTTAACTAGTTTCACTCAATCTAATTGAGCTTATTCTCACCCAAGCTGTGATAGGCGGGACCAAGATTGTCCCTCCGCACCTTACCAAGATAATATGCGTTGCTTTGCTTTGGCAGATTCAACAATAACAAATGATCGAGATAGTGATGGGTATCAAAACTTGGTAGGCATTTTGAGTTGATTCGATTAAGATCTAATCTAATCGTGAATGTGTATCATATACACATTAAGGCCTTTATTACCCTACACTAGAATGCATCACATACATACAAGCAAAATATACAAGAATGCATCGCATATATACAAGAAAAACAAATATATATATAATTAAATTGTGATGAGATCATGACCCTACTATGATCTTCTCTAGCCAATGAGAAGATCGGACGGTCAACCTAGGATTAGCAGCTTCTCCAAGCGCCTCCTTTGACCGCCATGTGTCATCGGCGCCCTCCTCATAACTCCATCTACTAGTGGACCTTCAACCGCTTCATTTTGTACATTACTGTTGGGTTTTCCGAGTCGCAAAATATGCTTTTTGCGTTGCGGAAATCTGGAAAGCCCCGGCCACAGATCCGTGCGAAGTATAAAATATAAAACTAACATGTATGTGTTTAATACCTTTAGATCTACTCTAGATCTACATGATAAGAAGTTACCCTCGATGCGACGCCCTTCACAAATCCCGCTCGTCCAAAAGGTTCACCAGAACTCGAGAGTGTCAAGTGCACACTCCTCTATTGGTATCCACACAAACAATAGGTGGAGAAAAATACCTTAGAGTGTGCTAGAACCCTTTAGGAATTTCGGCCAAGGAGGTTGGGAGAGCTTGAGAGGGTGATCCAAGGAAGAAGATGAAGTTGTGTAACTCACAAAAATGAATACACCATCTAATGGTAATAGTGGCCGACCACTTTTCTTAGGGGGGGTTACATACATGCATGTAACTCCTCCAAGAGCCAATGGCTCTTGGTCTCCCTCATGAGGTGGCACCACATGCTAAGTCAAAGATGATGTGGAGCATCATCATTGGCCAGCAATGCCAAGTCATCATCATGACATGACATTTGGTCAAGTCAAACTTGTCTTTTCATCTTCCCTCTCAAGTCAAGTCAAACTTGACCTCTTATCTCCCATGGTTGATCAAATCCAACCATTTGATTCAAGTCAATTTAATTTAATGAATCTTTATTCATTAATTTAAATTGATTTGATGAATCAAATCTAAATTAGACTCATTCAACACTTGAATCAAATTGAGTCCAACTCAATTAGTCTAATTAGGATTACTCTTAATCCAATTTGGTTCATCCCACGAACCTAATCCTCATGGTTCATCATATGAACCTAATCTCCATCTAATTGCCCTTAGTGTGTGACCCTATAGGTTCTTGTAACGTTGGCAATGTCCCTAAACCGATTTAGGAACATAAGAAATGAGCGATATCTAGATTGTGACTCTCACAACATCACCTTTGTGACTACTAATTGTGACTCTCACAATATGTGACAATGTCCCTCTATCCTTGACATCTAGATTGACCAATTGAGGCATAGACCGTGTCATCCTCGGTACAATCTATATCTTGAACTCCAAGTAGACTCACTCTAATCAAATGAGCTCAATATCTCATATTGACTCATTTCACTACAACAAATTTGACTTTCCGCAGCACGTCATCAACAACACACATATATAGCGTGCTATTATTAATAGTTTTTACGGCGCACCTAATCAAGTGCGCTGTGAATAGTAGTTTATTTTTACAAATAACAGCGTACATTAAAAGGTACGCTATTAAAAATTTACTATTCGCAGCGTACATTAATGTATGCTATAAAAAATCTACCATTTGCAGCGTACAATAATGTATGCTGTTAAAAGTCTTTTACTATTCATAGCGTATAATATTGTACGCTGTTAAAAATCTAATATTCGCAGTAGAATATAATTATATTTATTAATATAAAATAACTACAGCGTGCGTGCGTGTTAGTAATATATGAGAGATGTCCTAAGGCAATCGCCTTATGTATGATCCATTTATATGATAAATGAAGATTCACTATTTGAGTATACATGTTTCATGTATTTGATTGGATCTTAAACTCTTTTACTGAATGTCCATGATGCGATTCACAGCATGAGAGAATTTGTGATTGGATCACAACTAGTGAGTATCTCTACATGTGTAATTGTGATGTATCGGAATTATCCCTAGTCGATGAATTGATGGATCTGGACACCATCAATTCTGTCGAGACTAGCACGAGGTATACTCCTTGGTGTATCCAAGCAGCTGATTCTCACTGGCTGGAGACATAGTGATGTCCGGAGTTAATCGTGGATGCTAGTTATGGTAACTAGTTCATTGGAGTGACCAGCTGTAAGACTTCATATGGTTCTCTGCATATATAGATATGTCAATGAAGTTCTTACTGTGGCTCAAGTGCGATGTTCCTTTGACTTGCGGTATTCAAGTCATCTTGATCATGGAGACTTATGCTTTGACATCTTAAGCAAACATCTCTAAGGAGATGTGGACCCCGGGATGATTGGGTATAAGTCGAAGTGATCGAAGGTGTTTGAATAGCCTATAAAGGATTCACCACTCCTTGCGAGGAGATGTATACCCATGGCCTCTCGTCGGATTGTTACTTTACGTATTGCTCCGAAGAGGCTACATTCACCCCCCCCTTCTTGCTACACTCACAAAACCTTCGCTAGAATCCATTAGGGCGAAATGATACTTGGGCTAGGTGTGACGTAGTCAGCCTAGTGGGGACTGACACGATAGACCATGTCCTGAACCAAGTGGGTATAAGATGAGTGAAGGGAATGGGGCACGATTCATTCGAGCTACTGAAGGGTTTCAGAAATAGTTCGGGATCAACCATTGATCTTTTCGGTTAATTGGGGATCATGATGTACTACTAGGTGCCACTCATGATCGTTCTATGATTAATGGTTAATTATAGAGGCTAACATAAACCGAGAACCTATTTGGTCACACACACAACGAGCGTAATCCAAAGGATTTAAAACGAGCTTGAGAATGTGATTCTCAGACCGAGAGAAACTAAGTTTGGTTGGACCAAACATAAAGCGAGCATGAAATCATTTCAGTCGCAATGGAAGCGTGGATGGGCCGAGTCTTATGAAGACGTAATGGATGAACCAAAATGGTTTGGTTCTAATCCAATGGAGGAGAATAAACCAAAGGGTTTGGTTTATTTTAAACGAATGAACCAAAAGTTGGTTCGGTTCGTTTTAACTTAAAATAAACCATCATGGTTTGGTTTATTTTAACTTATCTTAATGGAGCGGGTTAACGGGCTTTATGGATATGATCCATTAACCATTAAGAGAATTAGTTCTCTATAAAATAGGGCTTAAACCCTAACCCTAAAGCTAATCAAGTTTTGGCTGCCCAACATAGTTGCCGCCCACCTCCTTGGAGTTTTCGGCGCCCAACCCTAAAGTGCCGCCTCCCAGCTTTTGTGCCGCCGTCCAAGTCATTGCCGGTGACCAAGCTTCAGCCAGTGAACACTCCGGCGACCCTCCGGTGATCTCCTATAGGTTTGGCATCAAGGTGAGCCTTTTCTTTCCTTGGTTGGCCGGCGCCTATATCCTCCACCAAGCTGTCCAGTTTTCTGGACAGCTTCTTCTCCTCTCGTCGGAGCGTCGTTTGGACGATGGTTAGTGCTCCGACAGTGGGTAAACTACCGGGGATTCGATCTCCGGTAATCCTCTGAGGTGGAGGACGAAGGATTCGTCAATTGGTTGACGAATACCTCTCCGGAGAAGCGAGTTTTGAGAACTCGTTTTAGGATCCGAATTTGGATTCGGATTGTGATCATCTCTCGATCACGTCGTCTTCAACACGAGGCTAGTAACCTGTACAAAGACGAAGCTCATGGCTTAGCGAAGTCATCCCGAGGAGCTCGGCGTGGATACGGATAGAGACGATTCTTACGAGGATCGTTCCGGTTGATGCCGTTCCCGCTACACGTCATACGAAAGGTATAACGTAGATAATTTTCTTTTATTGCAAATTTTAATTTACGGTTATGTCTACACTTGTTGTAATATGCATGCGTGTGTTGTGTGTGTTGTAATAAATATAGATTTATTATTTTTAATTGCTTCCGCTGTGTTCATGTTTACGAAACATGATCGAACACACACACGCCGCGGTGCCGGAAACCCAACAGTGCGCTGTTAAAAAGTCTCGGACTCAGAGAAAGGGGATGCGAGGCGTCTGTGAGCTTTTTAATCCCCTCCCTTCTTGCCTCTCGACCCAACCTTGAAATAATCTCCTTCGTGTCGCCGGCTGCGTGAACCCCAGAAAACCTACCCCTCGCATCAAGATCTCCGTCGATTTGTTGCATTCCGATCGATCACCCCCGTAAAGCTCTCACCTTTACCTTGATTTTTTTTTAGGTCTCAGATCGCAGATGCCAGCGGTCGATTCCTGATCAGCGCCATCGCCTTGCGGCGAGGGAGGTCTTCCTTGTATGGAAACACACAGTTAGAAGCAGCGGAGGCCTCCTCGTCGGTGCCCTCTTCTCATACCTCATCCGTCACCCACCGTGCCAAACGCTCCCGCACAAGCGCACAACTGTTGCTTCCTCCCAGGCTCCACCAACCCTCTCTACGCGCTCGCGCCATTCCCAAAACTTGTCGTTGTCCCCTCCTTCCTTGTCGTCGTCTGCTGCTGCCACTGCCCCTCCCATGAACTCCTCCGCTGGAGATTCAGTCGATCCTCGCCGCCGCAACTCTGGCAAGAGTCACAAATCCTCTTCTGCCGTGATCGGGATGTTGACGACAGAGGGAAGGCGGCGGGAGCATCCAGGTTGAGAGAGAGAGAGAGAGAGAGAGAGAGAGAGAGAGAGAGAGATGCCGAGATGATGTTAGGGTTGAGTTTTGACGGTGGAGGAGCTGATGATGATAACGATGGCCAGGGTAGTCTCAATATCCTCCATCAGAATTCGACATCGGCTAGCAGCGTCCTTCAGGTGCTTTTTAGGAAATTGGGTGCTGGTCTTGATGATCTCTTGCTGTCGTTTGCCTGTCGGCCTCTTCCTCATAGCAGAGTTGGTGACTAAAAATATCTTGGCTAGTCTTCGTGCTGATGGCGAGGAGGGTAAGCAGTTTGAGGCCCTGAACCAACTCTGTGAGATGTTGTCCATCAGAACTGAGGATTCTCTTGGATCGATAGCAATGGACTCATTTGTGCTACTGCTTGTGGGACTTCTCAATCATGAGAGCAACCCCGACATAATGCTACTCGCTGCCAGGGCCCTCACCTACTTGTGTGATGTTCTGCCTTCTTCATGCACGTTTGTTGTTCGATATAGTGTTGTTCCTTGTTTCTGTGCCCGCCTTCTCACTATAGAGTGCATGGACTGAACATGTGAGTTTCTATGCTACATTTAGTATATGATTATACTTGTCTACTAGCTGGACGATAATTTGCATGGAAATACAAGGTAAATACCCTCAATTTGATTGTCCTGAATAATAAAGCATAGGAATGATGCCTAACGTGGGTCTGAAATGTTTTGTCACCGTTATGAGTTAAGTTGGTTTGGTGGCTTCTTTTGTGAAATGGCATAATATTGAAACAAGCCTCTACATGATGCATGGTCGTTCCCTTCAAATGCCTACCAGCTTTCTAAATGCTTGATTATGTTACCCTTTTCCCAGTCAATTACCTACTTATGAATACATTTTGGGATTTTATTTGAATAAGTACATGTATATTGTAGTTCTCAATCTTTTGGAGCCATTTTACGAAGAAGTTCATGAAGCAAATATTCTTAAATTGAAATGTTTTTACAATCTTTCCAGGAAGTTGTGTTTCTCACTCTTCTTTATTAACAGTCTTCTTTATTTAGCTTTAACGGTCTTCTTTATCAATTTGTTGAATAGGTTGATATGAATGGAAAAGGTACCCTAGACTATGGTGAATTTGTAGCTGTATCTCTTCACTTGCAAAGAATGGAAAATGATGAGAATCTCAGGAGGGTCTTTTCATATTTTGACAAAGATGTGAATGACTTTATAGAACCTGAGGAACTGCACCAAGCCTTTGCTAAAGATGGAGCTCCTGATAGTATGGCTGCCACCAAGGATATCTTGCAAGAAGTGGACACTGCCAAGGTATATTTCTTTCACTTGGATGGTTATTAATCTTCTCATCTTCATGACTAATAAGGCAGGTCTTTTTTTTATCATAGGATGGTCGAATCAGCTATGATGAATTTGTGGCAATGATGAAGACTGGAACAGATTAGAGGAAGGCTTCACGACACTACTCGAGAGGAAGATTCAAAGTTTGAGTGTCAAATTCATATAGAAGGGGTCCTTGAACTTAGGCAGTGAGAAACTGTTAAATTAATCGATGAAACTGTTGTGTGTCTTAACACTTCTCCATGCTGAGTTTCTTAGACAGTATTTGATTTAGATGGACACGTTCAATTTGCTTCCTACGAAATTAGTTTTTCTCAGTCACTGTAGATGTACAGGGATGTTCTTGTTGCTTTGTACAAGTTCCAAAGTCGTTGGTACATGTGTTCCATTATAATTGTTTTAGTTTTGGATTTATAATTGTGTATGTGATCTTATAATTTTGTGTGGTTATATGTGGTATTATAACTGTGTGTGATATTTGTGTATTGTATTATAATTGTTTGAGTTTTGATTTTATAAGTATTTGTATTTGATATTATAATTGTGTAGAGTATATGTATATTGTTCTGAATGCACTTAACCGCGGATGCGCGATTAGCATGTGTGCGAATGCACTTAACCCTTGTATGTGCAATGCCGCGTGTTGTATTCTTGTCGATGTCTTATGACTTTCAACATCTTGGTGTTGTGCAGCATACGATGTGCACTGCGGATAGAATAATTGCGCGCTGCGGAAAGTCAATTTTGTTGTAGTGTTTGGGCATGGCCATGCACTTCATGGTCTCACTCTATCAAGAATATCGATGTCACCCCCGTCATATAGGAGGGATAGATCCCATCTACATCACTCACATCCCTCCGCATAATTTGTTACATACCCAGTAATCGCCTTTATAGTCCACCCATTTACGGGTGACATTTGACGAAGCCAAAGTATGCAACTCCTTATGTAGGGAACCATGGTGACTTCAGGTCTAAGGACTAATAGTCATACTAATAGCCACATGAGAAAGTATATGACACGCATATAACAATCCATGATACTTTCTCATGGTGGGTCATTCAATATACATTCTCCAATGCATACCCATGTGTCAACTTGATATCTCATATCCATGACTTGTGAGATCAAGTCATCGTGATGACCTATATTCTAGTCTCTACGCATTAACATTTTCCCTGAATGTTAATACTCGACTAGGAATGATAAGAGTCGTGTTCTCTATATCATCTCATTATCGATTCAACCAATCGATTGATATAGATAAGAACCTACTACTCAAGGACATTATTATATTTAGTTATTTGGCACCAATACAAGTAAATATAATAACCATGCCTTTATAAATAGGAATATGATACAATAAAGTCCATACAATAATCATCACATGATTGGCTCTAGGGCTTTCACTAACAATCTCCCACTAGCACTAGTGCCAATCACCGTAGTATCTAATACCCAATGACCTAGTGTGACCATCATGCTTTTTCTGTGCCAAAGCCTTGGTCAAGGGATCTACGATGTTAGCCTCTGTGGGTACTCTGCAAATCTTTACATCTCCTCTATCGATAATCTCTCCAATGAGATGGAAGCACCAATATATTCGGTCTCTGTTGTAGAATCAGCAACTGTGTCCTGCTTGGAACTCTTCCAGCTCACAGCGCCACCATTCAAGCAAAACACGAACCCTGACTGCGATCTATAATCATCCTGGTCAGTTTGGAAGCTGACATCACTGTAACCCTTTACAGCTAGCTCCTCATCGCCTCCAAATATCAAGAAATATTCTTTAGTCCTTCTCAAGTACTTAAGAATATTCTTGACTACTGTCCAGTGATGCTCACCTGGATCTGGCTGGTATCTACTCATCATGCTCAAAGCTTAAGAGGCATCAGGATGAGTACATAGCATGACGTACATGATAGATCCTATAGCAGATGCGTAAGGGATCTTATCCATGTGGTCTCTCTCCTCTCTAGAAGAGGGACTTTGAGTCTTCGAAAGACTCATACCATGTGACATTGGCAGAAATCCCTTCTTGGAATTCTACATGGCAAACCGTAGTAATACCGTGTCAATGTATGTACTCTGACTTAGGCCAAGCAATCTCTTAGATCTATCTCTATAGATCTTGATGCCTAGAATACAGGTTGCTTCACCTAAGTCCTTCATTGAGAAGCACGTCCCCAGCCAAGTCTTCATAGACTGTAGAGAAGGGATGTCATTCCCAATGAGCAGTATGTCATCCACATACAATACAAGGAAGACAACTGTATTCCCATTAACCCTTTTGTAGACACAGGGTTCATCTTCATTCTTGATGAAATCAAACTGTTTGATCGCATCATCAAATCGAAGATTCCAACTCCGAGAGGCTTGCTTTAGCCCATAAATGGACCTTTGCAGCTTGTATACTTTCCCAGTATGCTGTGGATCTTCAAAACCCTCAGGTTGTGTCATGTACACATCCTCGAGTAAGTTTCCATTCAGAAACACAGTTTTGACATCCATCTGCCAGATCTCATAATCGTGGTATGCTGCAATAGCAAGCAAGATCCGAATGGACTTAAACATCGCCACTGGAGAAAAGGTTTCATCATAGTCAATACCATGAATTTGCTTGAAACCTTTAGCCACCGATCGGCCCTTATAGGTATGCGTAAGTCCATCCATATCAGTCTTTCTCCTAAATACCCACTTACACCCAATGGGTTTGCCCCCTTCAGGTGGATCAACCAAAGTCCATACTTGGTTGGTGTACATGGATTTCATCTCGGATCTCATGGCCTCTAGCCATTTCTCAGAATCTGGGCTCATCACAGCTTCCTGATAGGAGGTAGGCTCATTCTCAATGAGCATAACGTCATCATGGTCAGACAAGAGAAATGAGTATCTCTCAGGCTGACGACGTACCCTATCAGACCTACGAAGAGGTAGGTCTACCTGAACAGGTGATTGTTCCACAACTCTTTGTGCAACAATCTCATCACCCACAACACTTTGTGGTTCCTGTTCAACCTCCATCAAGGCCTTAGTGCTATGGTCCTTATCTTGAATTTCTTCAAGATCGAACGTACTCCCACTAGTTTTTCTAGAAACAAAATCCCTTTCTAGAAAAACCCCAGTTTTTGCCATAAACACTTTGTGCTGACTGGGAATGTAGAAGTAATATCCCTTTGTATTCTTGGGATATCCAATAAAATAGCACCTATCGGATTTGGGTCCCAGTTTGTCTGAGACTTGATGTCGAACGTAAGCCTCACAACCCCAAATCCTCATGAAAGACATCTTGGGATTTCTCCTTGTCCATATCATATATGGTGTCTTTATCATAGCCTTGGATGGTACATGGTTAAGGGTAAAGGCTGCTGTGTCTAGAGCATATCTCCAAAAGGATATAGGAAGATCTGTGTGAATCATCATAGATCGTATCATATCTAATAGGGTACGATTCCTCTTTTCGGATACACCATTCCACTGTGGTGTTCCAGGGGGAGTGAGTTGGGATAGAATCCCACACTCAGCTAGATATTCACGAAACTCATGGCTAAAGTATTCACCACCTCGATCTGATCGAAGTATCTTAATACTCTTGCCAAGCTGGTTTTGTACTTCATTCTTGAATTCTTTGAACTTTTCAAAGGATTCTGATTTATGTGTCATAAGATACACATAACCATATCTACTGAAGTCATCAGTAAATGTAATGAAGTACCTGTAACCACCTCTAGCAGCAACATTGAAAGGACCACATACATCACTATGTATAAGTCCTAACAAATCTGTTGCTCTTTTGCTGTGTCCACTAAAGGGAGTCTTGGTCATCTTGCCTAAAAGGCAAGACTCGCATGTCTCTTATGATTCAAAATCAAATGAGTCTAGCAGCCCATCCTTATGGAGCTGAGATAAGCGACTCTCATTTATGTGACCTAAGCGACAATGTCAGAGATAGGTTTGGTTCAACTCATTTGACTTGAACCTTTTGGTACTTATGTTATAGATAGGACTCTCTAAGTCTAGAAAGTAGAGTCCGTTCATTAGAGGTGCACTACAATAGAACATATCATTTAAATAAACTGAACAATATTTGTTCTTTATTATAAATGTAAATCCTTTCTTGTCCAAACAAGAATTCGAAATTATGTTCTTAGTCAAAGCATGCACATAACAATATTCATCTAATTCTAGTACAAGACCAGAGGGCAGAGATAGATCATAAGTTCCTACAGCAACAACAGCAACCCTTGCTCCATTGCCTACTCGTAGGTCCACCTCGCCCTTTGTCAATGCCCTGTTATTTCTCAGCGCCTGCACATTGGTACAAATGTGAGATGCACATCCGGTATCTAATACCCATGATGAAGAAATAGATAGATTGACTTCTATAACATTTATACTTGAAGTAGAAGTCTCACTTCTTTTCTTCTTAAGATCTTCCAGGTAAGCTTTGTAGTTACGCTTCCAGTGTCCAGCTTCCTTGCAGTGGAAGCAAGCCCCTTCCTTAGCTACCCCTCCTTTGGGTTTAAGTTCTTTGCCTTTGCCCTTGGCTTGGGACTTTCCCTTACCTTTAGGCTTGCCTTTGCCTTTCTTTTTGTGCACCATCAAAATGGTGTCAGATTTTCCCTTCTTAAGGTTAAGCTCAGTAGTTCTCAACATGCTGAGCATCTCAAGCAGTGGCTTATCAATTTCATTCATGTTATAATTCATGACAAATTGATTGTAGTCTTGTGGCAAAGATTGCAAGATCAGGTCAGTGGCCAGCTCTTGGCCAAGTGGGAATCCCAGCCTTTGTAGGTTTTCTACGTACCCAATCATCTTGAGTACATATGGACCTACGGGAGTCCCATCTTGCATTTTGGACCCAAACAATGCCTTAGAGACTTCATATCTCTCATTCCTTGCTTGTCCTTGATATAGTTGACGAAGATGTCCAACCATATCATAAGCATTCATGAACTCGTGTTGCTTCTGAAGCTCAGAGTTCATGGTCGCGAGCATTAGACATGACACATCTAATGCATCATCTTGATGCTTCTTGTAAGCATCTTTGTCACAGGCGCGTGGCGGAGGTGCCTCGGTCTGCTCCAGGATGTACAACTTCCTTTCTTGGGTGAGAACAATTCTCAGGTTCCTGTACCAGTCCAGGAAATTTGCTCCATTGAGCTTGTCCTTCTCAAGAATAGAATACAGAGAGAGAGTGTTTGTGTTTGTCGACATAGTAATCTACAACATACAATGCAGAGAATTAATATCATATTCCTTTTATCATTTAATTAGGCCTTTAATCAAATGATGCTCCCAGTGAATTATAGTAATTTTGTAGAATCGAGTTATGGATGTGGTCAAACCACATTACTAGATTCATACAAACTAGCTATAATTCTTGCGGGACAAGATCCACATCATACTAAGCCTTGAGTTAGCTTTGGCTAAATCGCCCAAGACTTAGTACGATCGGTGGGTAACACATTACCGATTACATCTCTATGCAACTCTTGTTTATAGGATCAAGACCCACATTTACAAAAGACCTTGAGTTATCTTTGGCTAAATCGCCCAAGATTTAGTGTAAATGTGATCTTATCCTATCTTTCCAATGATTGGAATATGCCTATAGCTCTACTCGATCCAATTGAGTTAACTAGTTTTACTCAATCTAATTGAACTTACTCTAACCCAAGCCATGATAGGTGGGACCAAGATTCAACAACTACAAATGATCGAGGTAGTGATGGGTATCAAGGACCTGGTAAGCATTTACGAGTTGATTCGATTAAGATCTAATCTAATCGTAATGTGTATCATATACGCATTAAGGCCTTTATTATCCTATATTAGCATGAATCACATACATACATACATTATTCTAGCATGCATCATATACATACAAGAAAATTATCCTAGCATGCATCATATACATACAAGCATTATTCTACTAGCATGCATCACATACATACAAAATATATATATATATATATATATATATATATATATATATATATATATATATATATATATATATATCAAAATATATAGATATATATATATATATATATATATATATATATATATATATATACATACAAGCATTATTCTACTAGCATGCATCACATACATAAAAGCAAAATCAAATATATATATATATATATATATATATATATATATATATATATATATAAATATATATATATATATATAAAATTAAATGTGATGTAGTCATGACCCTACTACGATCTTCTCAAGCCAATGAGAAGATCGGACGATCAACCTAAGGCTAGCGGCTTCTCCAAGCGCTTCCTTTGACTGCCATGTGTCGTCGGCACCCTTCTCATAACTTCGTCTACAAGTGGACTTTCCACCGCTCCATTTTGTACATTATAAATATGAAACTCGAGTTACATTCGAGTCTAAAACTATTTACAACTAGAATTTCAAAAGAAGAGGTACGACGCGCAGGTCGCATACACTATACAACACACACAACCACAAAAACGGCACGCAGGCCGTATTATGAATTACAACACATCATAATCCAATCAAATTGGGGTCATTGGGCCATGACAATCACAGAATTATACATAATTATAAATTATGTATTTTTACAAAAAATTTCTATAATTTTTCCTATTTTTTTCAATTTTATGAGTCACCTCTCCGTAACGGTCCCGCTAAGCGGTTTCCGGGCGCGATCGCGGGACAAGGCCCCTTTCGGGGATAGGGGCAGCGCCCCTACTCGCAAAATAAACTTTGCGAGTGTCCCTACTATGATATTATAGTGACTTAAGTCACTGTCCCAAAAACCTAAAGTGAGAACTCGCCGTTTCGGAGAGTTTTTCTCGGTGGTTGAAGCCGACAAGTGTCCCAACACTCGTTGCTTCGACTCTTTGAGAAAAATACCCAAAAATTCTATAAAAATAGGAAATTTACAGAAACATAAATTTCTATAATTTTTATATCTAATATAAAAAAAACCACAAAAACAAAACACATACATGCTTCGCACGTGGCTCTGATACCACTGTTGGGTTTTCCGAGCCACAAAAACCACTTTTTGCATTGCGGAAACCTCGAAAGCCCCAGCCACGGATCCGTGCAAAGTATAAAATATAAAACTAACATGTATGTGTTTAATACCTTTAGATCTACTCTAGATCTACATGATAAGAAGTTACCCTCGATGCGATGCCCTTCGCAAATCCCGCTCGTCCAAAAGGTTTGCCGGAACTCGTGAGTGTCAAGTGCACACTCCTCTATTGGTATCCACACAAGCAATAGGTGGAGAAAAATACCTTAGAGTGTACTAGCACCCTTTAGGAATTTCGGCCAAGGAGGATGGGAGAGCTTGAGAGTGTGATCCAAGGAAGAAGATGAAGTTGAGTAACTCACAAAAAATGAATACACCATCTAATGGTAATAGTGGCCGACCACTTTTCTTAGGGGGGTGGGGGGGGGGGGTTACATGCATGCATTTAACTCCTCCAAGAGCCAATGACTCTTGGTCTCCCTCATGAGGTGGCACCACATGCTAAGTCAATGATGATGTGGAGCATCATCATTGGCCGGCAATGGCAAGTCATCATCATGACATGACATTTGGTCAAGTCAAACTTGACCTTTCATCTTCCCTCTCAAGTCAAGTCAAACATGACCTTTTATCTCCCATGGTTGATCAAATCCAACCATTTGATTCAAGTCAATTTAATTTAATGAATCTTTATTCATTAATTTAAATTGATTTGATGAATCAAATCTAAATTAGACTCATTCAACACTTGAATCAAATTGAGTCCAACTCAATTAGTCTAATTAGGATTACTCTTAATCCAATTTGGTTCATCCCATGAACCTAATCCTCATGGTTCATCATATGAACCTAATCTCCATCTAATTGCCCTTAGTGTGTGACCCTATAGGTTCTTGTAATGTTGGAAATGTCCCTAAACCGATTTAGGAGCATAAGCAATGAGCGGTATCTAGCAACACATCATTGCTACCCAAGTTACAAGAATGTTGAGCTCCAACATCACCTTTGTGACTACTAATTGTGACTCTCACAATATGTGACAATGTCCCTCTATCCTTGACATCTAGATTGACTAATTGAGGCATAGACCGTGTCATCCTCGGTACAATCTATATCTTGAACTCCAAGTAGACTCACTCTAATCAAATGAGCTCAATATATCATATTGACTCATTTGGGCATGGCCATGCACTTCGTGGTCTCACTCTATCAAGAATATCGATGTCACCCCCGTCATATAGGAGAGATAGATCCCATCTACATCACTCACATCCCTCTGTATAATTTGTTACATACCCAGTAATCGCCTTTATAGTCCACCCATTTACGGGTGACGTTTGACGAAGCTAAAGTATGCAACTCCTTATGTAGGGAACCATGGTGACTTCAGGTCTAAGGACTAATAGTCATACTAATAGCCACATGAGAAAGTATATGACACTCATATAACGATCCATGATACTTTATCATGGCGGGTCATTCAGTATACATTCTCCAATGCATACCCATGTGTCAACTTGATATCTCATATCCATGACTTGTGAGATCAAGTCATCGTGTTGACCTACATGCTAGTCTCTACGCATTAACATTATCCCTGAATGTTAATGCTCGACTAGGAATGATTAAGAGTAGTGTTCTCTATATCATCTCATTATCGATTCAACCAATCGATTGATATAGATAAGAACCTACTACTCAAGGACATTATTATATTTAGTTATTTGGCACCAATACAAGTAAATATAATAACCATGCCTTTATAAATAGGAATATGATACAATAAAGTCCATACAACAATCATCAAATGATTGGCTCTAGGGCTTTCACTAACAATTACAAACATGAAACTCGATTTACATTCGAGTCTAAAACTATTTACAATAGGAATATTAAAAAAGAGAGGCACGACGCGCAGGTCGCATTAATTATACAACTTGCACAACACAAAAACGATGCGCAAGTCGTATTATAAATTACAACACATTTTTTTCCAATCACATTGGGGTTCTTGGGCCATGATCATCACAGTATTATACATAATTCTAAATTATGTATTTTATAGAAATTTCTATAATTTTTTATATTTTTTTTCAATTTTATGAGTCACATCTCCGTAACGGTCTCGCTAAGCGATTTCCGGGCACGATCGCGGGACAATGCCCCTTGCGGGGTTAGGGGAAGCGCCCCTACTCGCAAAATGAATCTTGAAAGTGTCCCATCTTGATCTTACAGTGCCTTAAGTCGCTTTCCTTAAAGACTAGAGCGAGAATTCACCGTTTCGGAGAGTTTTTCTCGGTGGTTGAAGCCTACAAGTGTCCCAACACTTGTTGCTTCGACTCTTCAAGAAAAATACCCAAAAAAATAGGAAATTTAAAGAAACTTACAGATCTGTAATTTTTTATATCTAATACAAAAATTACAAAATTAAACACATACATGCTTTGCATGTTGCTCTGATACCACTGTTGGACTATCTGAGCCGCAAAAACCGCTTTTTGCATTATGGAAACCTCGGAAGTCGGCCACGGATCCGTGCGAAGAATAACAAAAATAATACATGTACGTGTTAAGAAAACTTAGATCTACTTTAGATCTACATGTGAAGAGCTTTAACCTTGATGCGACGCCCTTCGCTTATCCCGCTCGTCCAAATGGCTTGCCTGAACTCAAGAGTGTCAAGCGTACACTCCTCTACAAGTATCCACACGAGCAATAGGTGGAGAAGACAACCTAGAGTGTGCTAGCACTCTTGGAAGTCCACGGAAATGGACGATTAGGGAGAAATCTTGAGAGGAGAGGAGGAAGAAGATGAAGTTAATCCCCTTAACTTCACACTAATGCACTCACATAATAGTGGCCGGCCACTACATGGAAGTTATATACTTGCATGTAATACCAAGAGCCATGGCTCTTGGTCTCCCCCATGAGGTGGCACCCCATGATGTGTCCATGATGATGTGGAACATCATCATTGGCCGGCCCATGCCAAGTCATCATGACATGGCATTTGGTCATGTCAAACTTGACCATTCATCTTCCCTCTCAAGTCAAGTCAAACTTGACCTCTTATCTCCCATGGTTGATTAAATCCAACCATTTGATTCAAGTCAATTTAATTTAATGAATCTCTATTCATTAGTTTAAATTTACTCGATGAATCAAATCTAAATTAGACTCATTCAACACTTGAATAAAATTGAGTCCAACTCAATTAGTCTAATTTGGATTACTCTTAATCCAATTTGGTTCATCACATGAACCTAATCCTCATGGTCCATCATATGAAACTAATCTCCATCTAATTTCCCTTTGTGTGTAACCCTATAGGTTCTTGTAACATTGGCAATGCTCTTAGACCGATTTAGAGACATAAGAAATGAGCGGTATCTAACAACACATCATTGCTACCCAAGTTACCAGAATGTTGAGATCCAACATCACCTTTGTGACTACTATTTGTGACTCTCACAATATGTGACAATGTCCCTCTATCCTTGACATCTAGATTGATCAATTGAGGCATAAAACGTGTCATCCTCTGTTCAATCTATATCTTGAACTCCAAGTAGACTCACTCTAATCAAATAAGCTCAATATCTCATATTGACTCATTTGGGCATGACCATGCACTTAGTGGTCTCACTCTATCAAGAATCATGATGTCATTGCCGTCATATAGGAGGGATAGATCTAATCTACATCACTCACATCCCTCCGCATAATTTGTTACATACCCTATAATCACCTTTATAGTCTACCCATTTACGGGTGACATTTGATGAAGCCAAAGTATGCAACTCCTTATGTAGGCAACCATGGTGACTTCAGGTCCAAGGACTAATAGTCATACTAATATTCACATGAGAAAGTATATGACACTCATATAATGATTCATGATACTTTCTCATGGTGGGTCATTCAGTATACATTCTCCAATGCATACTCATGTATCAACTTGATATCTCATATCCATGACTTGTGAGATCAAGTCATCGAGTTGACCTACATGCTAGTGTCTTCGCATTAACATTGTCCCTGAATGTTAATACTTGACTAGGAATGATCAAGAGTAGTGTTCTCTATATCATCTCATTATTGATTCAACCAATCGATTGATATAGATAAGAACCTTCCACTCAAGGACGTTATTATACTTAGTTATTTGGCACCAATACAAGTAAGTATAATAACCATAAAGAAATGCCTTTATAAATAGGAATATGATACAACAAAGTCCATACTACAATCATCACATGATTGACTCTAGGGCTTTCACTAACATTAAACTGCCAATATCACACTCTTGGACTTCCCTTGCCAACTCCATGTTGGACTTTCCAAATGCCAAGACCCATGCTTGGACTTTCCCATTGCCAAGAACACAAGACTTGGACTTTAGCATTGCAAAGACCCATGCTTGGACTTTCCATGCCAAGTACACAAGACTTGGACTTTCAATGATAATCACATTGTCATACATTTTGTCAAACATCAAAATACTGCCCGAGTTAAACTTGTGTTCGGTCAATCATGATCTGGGTCGATTGCACCAACAATCTTCCCCTTTTTGATGTTTGACAAAACCTTTGAGTTAGGCTACCTAACTCAAGCTATCAATTCATCAATTCTCCCTCTTTTTGACATGCATCAAAAAGCCTCTCCCCAAGGGTATCAATGTCTCATATCCTAGTGAGAGCTTACAATCTCTCCTTTGGTCCAAAAACATTTAGGATGCCTTCACTCTTCCTAGTGATAAGTCTTATACCACTAAATGAGAGGCAATCCTTACTTCTCCAAATTTCCAACTTTTCCCCTATGAGGAAAGACTCATCCATCATCTCTTGATGGATAACCTCCCCCTAAAGGCTTGCTCCCCCTTGACCATTGTTAGGGCAATCTCTTGCCGTGATATGGTTTTGATGGTATGGCAAAGGGTTTAAGTTAGGTTGGTATGTTTATTTGATATGTGCGTTGGAGTCTTGCAGGGACTTAGTAATTCGCACATGGAGCCGTGGCGAGTTTCACATCTCATGACTCGTGCCTTGAGTCGGTGAAGGATAGCTTTGCGGAAGCCGTGCGCTTGGAGCATCCGAGGGACCGCCGGACGAGAAGCTTGGAGTGAAGCCGGAAGAAGTAGACTTCGAGGCAAGAGACGCGAAGGAGCATTGCAGAGCCGTGCGCCTGATGCTGCCGAGGGACGTGGCCGAGAACGAAGAGAACTTCGAAGGCGAAGGACTTCGAGAAATGAGAATGAGCGATTGTAACCCGGGGAGGGGTAGCTCTTAGGTGAAACTTGGCCATTTGGCCAAGTGTCGGATGAGTTTTCCCGACACCGATCATTTCATGGAATGGCGATCGGCTCAAGTCGAGTGTAGCTCGACCGTATCTGACCCGGATTGGGCGTGAGCGATCGCCATACGCTGGGTCGATCGAAGATTAGCGATCGCCAAGGCGTGATCGGTAGTCAATAGGGTTTTAGCCACAGAATCGCTCGTAGCCGACTGGGCAGTCGACTACGGGGTTAGCAGTCGACTGGTGAGGTCCACCAGTCGACTGCCAAGAGTTCCGTTGGACAACAACGGTCGGCATCCGACGTGTTCGGAGGCCGTTGTAGTGACGGCAGTCGACTGCCATGGGCGGCAGTCGACTGATGGCGGCCAACGGGAAGAAAACAACCCTCTCTATAAAAAGGGAGGGTGTGAGCCTTTGAGAGGCTAATGCTTATATTCCAAACGATCTTCCTAGTGCCCCACAAGCTCTAAACTCTTCTTACTTGCTTTTACTCCATTCTATTTGTAAGAAGAGTGATCTTGATTGTAAAGGTTACCTCCACCTAGCTTGGTGCAAAGGAGAGACCATTTAGTGGATTGGTTTAGCGGAGTGATTCATCGAGGACGAATCGGGGACCGTGGATTAGTGGCGTAGCCGTGAACCACGTTACATTCTTTATTAGCGTTTGTTTTTCTCGTATTTCTATTTGCTTATCTTTATTAGTCTTCCGCTTGCGCTAATTAGTTTTGTAGACGAGCAAATACCGGCATCCAAACGAAAAGGGTTATTCACCCCCTCTAGTCGGCCATCCGATCCCGTACAAGTGGTATCAGAGCCAAGGAAAGCTTGTCGAGGACTAACCGCCACAACAAGCAACATTTAAAATGGCCGGCTCCAACATCCATCCTCCGAAGTTTGAAGGAGAATTCGCTTGGTGGAAGAAGCGAATGGAGGTATTTTTCGAAATGGATTTTGATATAATGATTACAATGGAATTCGGTTTCGTTTTGCCTAGGGATGAAGAGGGGAAGCCAATAGAGAAATCTAGGTGGACTAAGAAGCAAAGAGAGGAGCACCTTGCAAACTCAAAGGTAAAACATCATCTTTTCAATGTGCTCCCTCAACAAGAGATCAACCGGATCGGAGAATGTGCTAGCGCCAAAGAGATGTGGGAGAAGCTTGTAGAACTCCATGAAGGCACATCCGAGGCCAAGCTAGCAAGGAGAGATCTCCTCCGCTCCCAACTATCCAATATAAAACTAGAAAAGGGAGAAAAGGTAACCTCACTACACTCTAGGTTTAAAGAAATTTTAATTGGGCTAACAAGTGTAGGTGAGAAGCTATCAAACCGGGACATGCTCATGAAGGCTATAGATGCCTTTCCCAGGTCCTCCAAGTGGAGCTCCATGGTGGACTCCTTCTACATCTCCAAGAATTTAGAAGTGAGCACTTTGGAGGAGTTCTTCTCAACAATGGAGCTCCACGAAACGAGGCTTGAAGGAATTCAAGAAGAGCCAAGAATTCAACCCTCAAGAGGAGTAGCATTGTTGACAAACAAGGGGAAGAAGAAGATAGAGATCCCTTCCTCCTCCGATGATGAAGCATCTTCCTCCTCCTCCATGGATAGCACCGAAGAAGCGTATATGGTAAGGAGGGTAAGACGTGCTTTAAAGGGTTTTCATTTTAATAAATCTAATGATAGGAATAGAAGACCAAGGGGGAAGGTCATATGCTATAATTGCCAAGGGGAAGGAAATATAAGGGACAATTGTACTCTTCTAAACAAGAGCAAGGAAGAGAAGAAAAAGAAAGAAGAAAAGAAGAAGAAAAAGGGGAGCAAGAAAAAGAAGGAAGAAGAAAAGAAGGCAAAGGAAAAGGGGAAGGCCAAAGCATTCAAGGCCAAGACATGGGATGACCCTTCCTCATCCTCTTCATCATCATCGGATGAGGAGAATGCCTTTGTCGCCAATTTGGCCTTGATGGCCTTTGATGATTTGGATTGCTTCTCCACCGAAAATGAAGAATCAAGCTCAAGTGGAGAGAGCTCAAGTCAAGGGGGAGCTTCTACATCATCCTCATCGGAAGAAGAGGACTTGGTAAGTGAGGTAACGAATCTACCCCCTAAACAAATTATGTCTATGATTGCTAGCCTCACTAAGGACTTATTTAGAGCTAAGAAGAAGAACAAAAGCATGCTAGATCAAATTAAGGACCTAGAACAAAAATTAGAAAAAGCATGCTTAAATGAAAATGAAAATATTTCTTCTAGCCTAAATGATGCATGCTCACATGATAATTATGTGCCTTTAGATGTTAGTGATGCATGCATAGAAGAAAATAGGGCATTAAGGGAAAAGGTAGATTATTTAACCAAAGCCCTAGAGAAATTCACAATAGGCTCCAATACCCTTAACATGATAATTGGGAGCCAAAGGGCAAGTTTTAACAAGAAGGGCCTAGGATATAAAGAGAAGAAAAATGAGAAGGCCTATAAATGCCTAATAGCTAGGGGACAAGATAAAAAGAAGGTAATAGCTAGGAAATGGATCCCCAAGGAATTTCTAGTGAACCCCATAGGCAAAAATCTATTTTGGGTTCCAAAATCCATCCTTAAGGGTTAGAAAACCCCTAGGGTAGTCAACCATATGGACTTAACCTATATCATATTTTGGTTGACTTAGGATGACGGGACAACATTTTTTTTTTTTTTTGATAGTGTTGGGTGATGATAACGTGCCCATAAATAGGTAATAATGCTTAAATCATGATGATTAATGTAATTTCTATGCATATGTTCAATCATGATTTATGATTTTTGATTTTGGGTACGTTATCATGAGCAATAGGTTTAAATCATGCTTTAGGTGATAACTTATTTATTATCATCATATAATGCCTAATGCATGGTTATAATTTGATGAAAACATGTATTTCATGATCATAATGTGAAACTAAATCATATATGTCATTATGATCATGTAGGTTGTTAGATTGATACTTAACCTTGATAGAATTGCATGAATATGTTGGTTAAGTATATACAAATACCCCCTAGGATGCATCTCACACTCACTATAGGCTAACTTGATTGCAAACTTAGCATGGGTGAGATGTTAGGATGATACAAATGTCCACTAATGCCTATGGCATTTAGATGGTCATTTAAAGTATCAAAATATTAATAATAGACCAATCATGGGGAAGGCTTATGTTTAATTAATAGACATATTGCCCAAAGATCATGGTTGGATATTTCTAATGTTTTCAAAACAATTTCTTACCTTAAAATACATGTATTCATGTTTTGAAACAATTGGATGCATAACTAGGTAGCTAACTTGATACTAGAATGATCAAAAACCTAGTGGTTTTTAGAGCTTTTGGATTTTTGGCAAAAACAAGAAAATATGATGAGTTTTCATGAAAAACTATTTTTCATTGATAAATATACTTAAAATAAATATGTTCCTCGAATTTCATGATTTTTCAAATTTTCTGGAATTTTTAATGCATTTCTGAAATTCATCCGTAAAATCGTAAATTGATTCATTTGCTTACCGATCCATACCGATAGCAATGATCGTGACTGAAATTAGAATAGTGAAGGCCGATTTCAGTTTTTAAACCAACGAGTGGTATCCAATTTTAAATTAATTTGTGGTATTTCCCTCCATTATATTTGATACCATGAGCTTATAACTTCGTGATAATCTTTTTGATGGTGTCAAAGGGGGAGAAATAATTATGTTTAAGTTAATCATGTTAGGGGGAGAAATATGATAGGGGGAGAAATATGGAGAGTTTCATGGATTAAGGGGGAGTTGCATGTTGTTATATCATGTTTATCTTTACATGCTCTCTTACCTTAGAAATTTATATCAAATGTTTTTACCTAACTTAAACGGATTGCCACACATCAAAAAGGGGGAGATTGTTAGGGCAATCTCTTGCCGTGATATGGTTTTGATGGTATGGCAAAGGGTTTAAGTTAGGTTGGTATGTTTATTTGATATGTGCGTTGGAGTCTTGCAGGGACTTAGTAATTCGCACATGGAGCCGTGGCGAGTTTCACATCTCATGACTCGTGCCTTGAGTCGGTGAAGGATAGCTTTGCGGAAGCCGTGCGCTTGGAGCATCCGAGGGACCGCCGGACGAGAAGCTTGGAGTGAAGCCGGAAAAAGTAGACTTCGAGGCAAGAGACGCGAAGGAGCATTGCAGAGCCGTGCGCCTGATGCTGCCGAGGGACGTGGCCGAGAACGAAGAGAACTTCGAAGGCGAAGGACTCCGAGAAATGAGAGTGAGCGATTGTAACCCGGGGAGGGGTAGCTCTTAGGTGAAACTTGGCCATTTGGCCAAGTGTCGGATGAGTTTTCGACACCGATCGCCATGGAATGGCAATGATCGCTTCCGAGTCGAGTGTAGCTCGACCGTATACGATCGACCGGATTGGCAGCAATGATCGCCATACGTTAGCGGCCGATCCAAGAAAGATGCCGATCCAAGGCAGATGACCGTCAATAGGGTTTTGCCAGCAGTCGCCGTAGCCGATCGGGGCCGATACGAGGTTAGCGATGACCGGGTGAGGTCCACCACGATCGCTAAGAGTTCCGCTGACAACAACGGCCAGATCCGACGCGGTTCGGAGGCCGTTGTAGTAATGATCGCCATGGGCGGCAATGATCGATGGCGGCCAACGGGAAGAAAACAACCCTCTCTATAAAAAGGGAGGGTGTGAGCCTTTGAGAGGCTAATGCTTATATTCCAAACGATCTTCCTAGTGCCCCACAAGCTCTAAACTCTTCTTACTTGCTTTTACTCCATTCTATTTGTAAGAAGAGTGATCTTGATTGTAAAGGTTACCTCCACCTAGCTTGGTGCAAAGGAGAGACCATTTAATGGATTGGTTTAGCGGAGTGATTCACCGAGGACGAATCGGGGACCGTGGATTAGCGGCGTAGCCGTGAACCACGTTACATTCTTTGTTAGCGTTTGTTTTTCTCGTATTTCTATTTGCTTATCTTTATTAGTCTTCCACTTGCGCTAATTAGTTTTGTAGACGAGCAAATACCGACATCCAAACGAAAAGGGCTATTCACCCCCCTCTAGCCGGCCATCCGATCCCGTACAACCATTGCATCAACAATGTCCTTGGAGAGTCCCTAAGCCTATAAGAACACTAAACAACTGGAATTAAGGGTAAAAATTTAACATTAAACTTTCACCTCCCTTAAAATTCGATACAACATCCAAAATAACTCTCCTAATGCATTTACAATGAATTTTCACTCTTCCAATGCTTTCCAAAGCATATCCTAGGGTTAGAAGCAGTTAGGATACATAAGGTTGGCTGAAAATGGGCTAAACAAATTGTGTTTACCCGAAATCAGCCTTGGCAGTCGACTCGGCCAATAACCAGTTGACTGCCCTCAACTCCAGTCGACTACCCCAAATGATAGTGGATTGGTTTCTGCAGATGTAGAAATCCAAAAATCAAAATTCAAATTTTGGAAAATCATAAGTAAATATACATAATTTGAAAAATAATGAAACTTCATACGTATAATACTTATGTCAATCATTATGGATAAAAAATATTTGAAAAATAAAATACCCATTAGATAGTGAAATTGATACAAAGTTCAAAAACAAAGATAACTTCAATGTCTTGAGCCTACTTTGTATCAACTTCATCAATGGTGATTGCTATCAAAAGATAGGCTTCACCAAGATTTTTCAAAATGATTTTGAAATGATTTCAAAATCTTATATTTATTCAAAGGTTGGAACCGCCAACCTAGCGGCCCCTACCAGCCCACCCCCGGGCCATCGTAAGGGAGGTAAATCACGGTGGGCCTTTGGCCCTTGAGACTAGTAACCAGTGCATGGAGGGACGAAACTCGATTTCAAAACCTTATATTGAAACATAATCTATGAGCTCAATGCACATGACTTGCACATTAGCTTTCCCCATGATACATCATTATCATTTAATGAGTTCTAAGTTCAATATGATGTACTAAATAAGCACATGAACTTAACTCATTTTCTAGCATCTGACATGTGTCTAAGGTGTATGAAAACACACACAAGTCAATTTAATGTGAGATGTGGGTGTTTGTTCTTCCTAATCTAAGGTCTCGTGCATTTTTCTAGGCAACTCTATTTGATTCCCTTATACATGAGACTTCAAATCATGCCATTATCCTTAAATCCATTTTCATTAATCCTAAATGCATGAATGATGATTATGACATACAAGATAGCATCAATAAAACATGTGCCAATAATCACGATGACATGACATAAAGTTCTTACCTAAGTACAAACATGACTTTAAAAATAAAACTAGACATTATCATGACATTTTATATGATTAATATGAGCATGATGTCATGACATGTCAAGGAAAGTAAAAGCATGGCAAGTATAAAATACAAAGGTATATAATACCTAAGTGTTAAGCTCACATTGCTATTTTCTAAAATTTACACTACTTTGCCATAATAGATCAATCTCCCAAGTGTTCCAAAAACCCAAAATGACATATCATGACCTCTAAACCTAATTGTGCCAATTTTGATCAATTTTCCATACTTCTCAAATTTAATTGGCACATCCTAAAATCCTTAGGTTATAAATCCAAACTTATTTCTATGGTATCCCATAACCTTGAAAATGTCCTAAAGTGTCAACTCTACCATGGTTAGGTTAACTATGCATCCATTTAGGGTTGACACACCCTAACCCATTTAGCGTGAAGGGATCATGCTCCTAGGAACCCAATACCTATTGGAGCTCCTTGGGATTACTAGGTACTCACTAGGTATATCCTCCCTTAGTACCTTCCTAATGACCCTCTTAGGCTTGGAAGCCTTGGTCATTTGGGTCTTGTCAAGGTTAACTCTAGAGGTAACTCCTCTTGTAACCTTCTTAGTGACCTTCCTATGTTTCTTTGAAACCTTAGTCACTACACACTCATCATGGTCAACTCTAGGGATAATCTCCCTTGTGACCTTGACTTTCCTAGACCTATGGATGGTTCCATACTCAAATGGAACACTATGGTAGTTCTCCTTGGGCTTAGGTTTGTGACCCAAACCTTTCTTGCCCTAGACGATTCTTGCCTCCTAGACCTTAATTTTTTATCATTAGACCCTAGAACCATGTTTTCCATCTTCCTTAGGTCCTTCTCAATTCTCTCAAGCTTTGACCTCAAAGTTTGGTTCTCTAACTCTAATTGCTCAATTTTTGAATTTTCATTTATTCGTTGGGCATTGTTCTTCCTTTTAGGCATATGCCTACCCTTCTTAGGTTAATGCCTAAATGGTTCTCTTCCTTTCTAATAGCTTCCTTAGGTAGAATTGTTTTTGGGTTATTAGTTCTAGATTTGTCCTTAACCCCAATATTATATGATTTAGCCCCTAAGCAATAAGATATATTTCTAGCATACTCCTTATGATTATGCACAATTGCAAGTGAATTAAAAGCATGATTTTTAACATTAAGATTTGAAGGTGCATTACTAAAATATACCTTAGGATTTGCTTTAGAAGCTCCCCTTACATGTGATGCTCCTCCTTTGCCCTTGGTTTGCTTCCTCCCCCTAGAGCATTAAGTCCTATAGTGCCCCTTTTGATTGCACTTGAAGCACACAATGTGCTCTTTGCTCTTGATTGTTAGGGCTCTGGCATCCTTTGACTTTTCATTGATTTTTGGTGCTAGTTGAGTCTTTTTGACTCTTTTTGGGCACTTATTCTTGTAATGCCCAACTTCCCTACACTCAAAACATATTATGTGATTTTTATTTTTAATCAAAATGCTTGAGTACCTAAGATGGAATGGTGGGCTTGTTCTTCACTTCTCCTAGATATTGACGTTTCTTCTTGTTCTTGCTCCGAGATAGAAGGTCTCTCCTCCCCCTCAAATCTAGAGGTAGAGCTTCCTCCAACTCTTCCACATCTTCTACCGATTCGGATGTTGATTCCCTCTCAACCTCCGAATCTTCACTCTCTTGAGAGAATGAACTTTCTTCCTCCTCCTTGGATTCTTCCTTATCATCTTGGACCGGTTGAGGCTTCTCATGGAACTTTGCCAATTCACTCCAAAGCTCCTTGGCATCTTTATATTCACCTAATTTGGACAAGACATCATTAGGTATTAAATCACTTAGCATTTTGATTACCTTAAGGTTTGTCTCGAACTCCTTGAGTTGTTCCTTGGTCAATTTCTCAACCTTGAGGATGCCACCCTTCTTGGTCCTTGGAAATTCACAACTTTCTATCAAGGCAGACCATAGCTTGATATCCACCATCATCAGGAAGTTCTCAATCCCTATTTTCCATTAATTGAACCCCTCAAATCCATAGACTTCGTATGATGGTGGTGTGTTAATGATATGACCTAGTCTAAAACTTGGCTCCTCCATCTTCTTCTTACAGGAAAGATGGTGGCCGGCTAGAGGGGGGTGAATAGCCCTCTTTCATTGTATGAGCAGAAGTCATTCTTAATCGTCTACAAACTTAATTAGCACAAGCGGAATATACTAATATAAACAATTAAGACAAGGCAAAGTAAAGAATAGAAAGCACAAATGCTAACACCACTATGTAACGTGGTTTACGACCTCATCGCTAATCCACGGTCCGATTCGTCCAAGGTGAATCATGCCTCAAGCTTTCCACTATTCTCTCCTTTGCACCAAGCTAGGTGGAGGTAACCTTTTACACAAGAATCACTCTTCTTACAATAGAATGAAGATTAGCACAAGTAGAAGAGTGGAAAACATTTAGGGCACTTTGGGAGTTGTTAGGAGTTCAAGCATAAGGCTCCCAAAAGCCCTCACCCCTTCTCTTTATAGAGAAAGGGGATTTCTTCCCGTTAACTACAGGGCGAATGTGATGCTTTCATCGATCGGCCGATGTCGACTCCAACGACTCGACCAGCCGGTCGCGGGATCCACGTAGCCTCCTCCAGCGATCACATGATCGATCGGTGATGTCGACTTCGGTCGGGTGACGAGAGCTTGACTTACGTACGCGCACGATCGATCGACTTCTTCCTTAAGCAATGTGATGTCGACGATCCAAAGACTAACACGAGTCGATTGTCGATCGACTTGAAGCAGTCGACTGCCATGACATGGCAGTCGACTGGTACTAGGTAAAACTCAAACTTAACATCCGTTTGAGCTTTCGGCGATCGGGTAAACCTCAACCCTTGCGGTCGAGCCTCCGACACTCAGCCATTCGGCCAAGTTCACCTAATGAGCTACTTACAATTCACTCATTCTCTCATCTCACTTGAAGTCCCTCACTGAAGCTCTATTCGTTCGTAGCCACGTCCCTCAGCAGCATCAAGCGCACGACTCTGCAATCCTCCTTCGCGTCACTTGCCCTCAAAGTCTGCTTCCTTTGCTTCGCTTTAAGTCATCTCGTTCGACAGTCCCTCGGATGCATCAAGCACACAGCTTTGCAATGCTCCTTCACCGACTCAAGCATGAGGTTGTGAGTGGTGACACTTGCCTAAGCTCTATGTGCGAATTACTAAGTCCTGCAAGACTCCAACACACATATCAAATCCAATCATCCTAACTTAAACCCTTTGCCACACACATCAAAACCATATCCCATGGGTTGATTGCCCTAACAATCTCCCCATTTTTGATGTGTGACAATCCGTTTAAGTTAGGTAAACAAATAACAATAAGAATAAGCAAGGAAAGCATGTAAGTAAATACATGAGTATAACAACTCCCCCTTAAGACATTCTAAACTTCCCTATTAGCATGATTAACTTAAACTTTCCTATTTCTCCCCCTTTGACACCATCAAAAATATTATCTAAATGTTATACATACATGGCATCATCTCTAAGAAGGAAAAAATACCAAAAACCAAACAAAACATGATGAAATCAGGTTACTGTGCTCATGCACAGTACATCAGTCGACTGGCAAACAAGTTTCAGGTTTTTTGATTTTTCTGGACGAATTTCAGAAATGCACTAGAAAATCCAAAAAAATTGAAAAATCATGAAATTTTGAAAACACATTTCTTTTAAATTCATTTATTAGTGAAAAATGAGTTTTCATGAAAATTACCTATATTTTCAATGATTTGCCAAAAATCCAAAAGTTTCAAAAACAACTAGTGTTTTGATCAAGTTGGTATCAATTTTAACACCTAGTTTTTCTTTAATTTGTTTCAAAACATGAGAGCATAGATTTTAAAGTAAGAAATGATTTTGAAAATATAAGAAATATCCAACCATGATCTTTGGGCAATATGTCTATGAATTAAACATAAGCCTTCCCCATGATTGGTCTATTATTGCTATTTTGATACTCAAAATGACCATCTAAATGCCATAGACATTAGTAGATCATTTGTATCATCCTATCATCTCACCCACACTATGTTTTCAAATAAAGTTATCCTTATGGTGAATGTGAGATGTTCCTAAAGGTATTTATGTACTTAACCTTCAATTTCATGCAATTCTACCAATGGTTAAGTATCATCCTAACATGCCATATGATCATAAAAACATATATGCATTGATTTCACATTATGATCATGAAACACATGTATCAATCAATTTTTAATCATGCATTAGGTATAAAATCATGATAAAAAGTCAAATATCACCTAGAGCATGATTTGAACCCTATTTCTCATGATTATATATTAAATGTCAAGATCATAAATCATGATTGCAAACATATATAACAATTACATTAACTATCATGATTTAAGCATTATTATCAATTTATGGGCACATTATCATCACCCAACACTATGCTAAAAATTTATAGGTCATGAGTATCAACATATATAACACTAAGTGTTGAGCATGATTTAAACTATTTATGGGTGCATTATCATCACCCAACACTATGCTAAAAAATTTATAGGTCATGAGTATCAACATATATAACACTAAGTGTTGAGCATGATTTAAACTATTTATGGGTGCATTATCATCACCCAACACTATGCTACAAATTTATAGGTCATGAGTATCAACATATATAACACTAAGTGTTGAGCATTGTTGGTGCAGTAGGCACCTAAGTCGAACCTGAGTTTTGATTATAGCAAACGATACAAAGTTAAGCTCATGTCGTTATCTCACGAGCTGAATCGAGTGTGCAGAAGATTGCTATAGCTGGAGCTGAAGGCTAGCGACACCCGGAGGAAGCCGCGGTGGTCGGGCGACACTCGAGTGACTTCGGAGGGAGCCGAAGGAATCGAGTGGAAGGCCGGAAGCAAAAGCAACACGTAAGTATCGAGGTAAGCTCGTGTGTGCGAGCGTAAGTGAGGTCGTATCCTCTTTACAGGGATGACCTTAAGCATAGATCCGACCAAAGAAATCCTATAGATGGTCTAGGTCGAGATCGGACGGTCGGAGGCCGTCAAAATAATGTTTTTGTTAAGCTAACTTTGCCTTGCAGCTAGCATCACGATCACTTAGAGGACTCATTGCCGCCAAATCACGATCACCGGAGGTTAGCACTTGACTGATGTTGCCATCAGTCGACTGATGATGGCCATCAGTCGACTGATGGTCAAAGGATCAGCTTCGAGGAGTCAAGGTTTATCACCAAATTTCAAGGGGAGTGGTGCTTAAATATGATTGGCTAGGGTTCCTCTCGAAAAGGGGCTCAAAGGCTATAAAAGGAGGTCCTAACCTAAGGGTTTCATCAACAATTCTAAGCTTCCAAGAGCCTCCGCAAAGCTACAACTCTCCGACAATGAAGTTCTTCTTCTCCGACGCTAGGTTTAATTTTCTTTTAGTTTTTTGTACGTCGGTTTTAGATTTATTCGTCGTTCATTTACTTTTTCGAAGCTCTCTTTCTATCATAACGAGGAGAGGGGGAGTGTCCCTCTACCTCAAGTTTTTGTTCTTGTATCGATTAACTCCTACCTCCAACGAGGAGGAGTTTATTTAGTGTTTTGCCCTCCGTGCGTGGTCAAGGACCACTAGGGCCTTGGAGTAGTAGCCGAAGGCTACGAACCAAGTAAAAAGAATTGTCTCTTTTATTTATTATTTATATTTCCGCTGCAAATTATCTACTCGAGTTTTAACGAACGATTTCGCAAATAGCTTTTGTTTCGCTATTCACCCCCCCCCTCTAGCGAACCGCCTCGATTTAAACTATTTATGAGTGCATTATCATCACCCAACACTATTTCAAAAATTGTCCCGATCATCCCAAGTCAACCAAATAATATGATATAGGTAAAATCCTTTTGGTTGACTAACCTAGGGTTTTCCTAACCCTTAAGGATGGATTTAGGAACGCAATACAAGTTTTTTCCTATGGCGTTCACTAAATATTCCTTAGGGATCTATTTTCTAGCAATTGTCTTATTTTTGCTTTGACCCCTAGCAATCAAACATTTATAGGCCTTTTCATTTGTCTTTCCCTTATATCCTAGGCCTTTTCTATTGAAGCTTGCCCTTTGGCTCCCTATAATCATGTTAAGGGTGTTGGAGCCAATGGTGAATTTTTCTAAGGATTTTGTCAAATGGTCTACCTTTTCCCTTAAAGTCCTATTATCCTCAATGCATGCATCATTTACATCAAATGACATATAGTTATCATGTGAGCATGCATCATCATCATTAACATTTAAACATGCTCGTTCTAATTTATTTTCTAAAGCCTTAATTTGATTAATCATGCACTTGTTCTTTTTCTTAGCCCTAAATAAATCCTTAGTAAGGCTAGAAATCATGGAAACTATTTTATTGGGTGAGAGATTTGTTACCATAGTCTCCATGTCTTCTTCTTCGGATGAGGATGAGGATGATGATGAGCCTCCCCCTTCACTAGAGCTCTCCTCACTTGTGCTTGATCTTTCTTGTTCAGAGGAGGAGGTGTCTAGATCATCAAACGCCATCAAAGCAAGGTTGGTGACAAAAGAGTTTTCCTCTTCCGATGATGATGATGAAGAGGGATCATCCCATGCCCTTGCTTTTAGTGCCTTGGCTTTCCCCTTTTCCTTGGCCTTCTTCTCTTCTTCCTTCTTCTTGCTCCCCTTCTTCTTTTCTTCTTTTCTTCTTTTCTCCTCCTTTCTTCTTTGCTCTTGTTCAAGAGGGGACAATTATCCCTTATGTGTCCCTCTCCTTGGCAATTATAGCAAATTATCTTCCCCCTTGGTCTTCTTCTCCTATCATTAGATTTATTAAATTTAAAATTCTTCAAAGCACATCTTACCTTCCTTACCATGTATGCTTCTTCTGTGCTATCCATGGAGGAGGAGGAGGATGCTTCATCGGAGGAGGAAGGAGTCTCCATCTTCTTCTTCCCCTTGTCGGCTAATAGTGTCACTCCCCTTGATGGTTGAAATCTTGGCTCTTCTACTACTCCTTCAAGCCTTGTTTCGTGGAGCTCCATGGTTGAGAAGAATTCCTCAAGTGTGTTCACTTCTAAATTCTTCGAAATGTAGAAGGAGTCCACCATTGAGCTCCACTTCGAGGACCGGGGAAAGACATCTATAGCCTTCATTACCATATCCCAGTTGGAAAGCTTCTCCCCTACACTTGTCAAACCGGTTAAGATTTCTTTAAACCTAGAATGTAGAGATTTTACCTTCTCTCCCTTTTCGAGTTTAATGTTGCTTAATTGGAAGCGTAGGACATCTCTCCTTGCTAGTTTGGCCTCGGATGTGCCTTCATGAATCTCTATGAGTTTCTCCCACATCTCCTTGGCACTTGCACATTCCCCTATCCGATTCACTTCTTGTTGGGGGAGTACGTTGTAGAGATAGTGCTTTGCCTTTGAGTTCGCCAAGTACTCTTCCCATTGCCTCTTACTCCACCTTGATTTCTCCAATGGCTCCCCTTCTTCATCCCTTGGTATCTCGAAACCGTTTTCCATTATTAATAGAATTTCGAAATAGGTTTCGAAAAATACCTCCATTCACTTCTTCCGCCAAGCGAATTCCCCCTCGAACTTTGGTGGGTGAATGTTGGAGCCGGCCATCCTTGATTGTGCTTGTGGTGGCGGTTAGTCCGCTGACAAGCTTCCTTGGCTATGATATCACTTGTAGGAACGATGGGGGCCGGCTAGAGGGGGGTGAATAGCCCTCTTTCGTTGTATGAGCGAAAGTCGTTGTTAATCGTCTACAAACTTAATTAGCGCAAACAGAATATACTAATATAAACAATTAAGACGAGGCAAAGTAAAGAATAGAAAACACAAACGCTAACACCACAATGTAACATGGTTCACGGCCTCGCCGCTAATCCACAGTCCGATTCGTCCAAGGTGAAGGTAACCTTTTACACAAGAATCACTCTTCTTACAATAGAATGAAGATTAGCACAAGTAGAAGAGTGGAAAATGTTTAGGGCACTTTGGGAGTTGTTAGGAGTTCAAGTAGGCTCCCAAAATCCCTCACCCCTTCTCTTTATAGAGAAAGGGAATTTCTTCCTGTTAACACAGTAGCAGTCGACTGATGCTTTCATCAGTGGACTGATGTCGGCTCCAACGGCTCCTGACCAGGCCAGATTCGCGGGATCCGTGACCGCCTTCTCCAATAGTCACATGATTAGTCGACTGATGCTTTCATCAGTCGACTAATGTCGACTTCCAGTCGAGTGACCTGCGAGCTCGACTAGCTTCTGTGCCCGTGTACAGTGCGATCAATCGACTGATGTCGACTTGATCCAGCAGCTAACACCAGTCGATTATCGATCGACTTGGAGCAGTCGACTGCCATGATATGGCAGTTGACTGGTGCCGGGTAAAACTCAAACTTAACATCCATTTGAGCTTTCGACGGTCGGGTAAACCTCAACCCTTGCGGTCGAGCCTCTGACACTCAGCCATTCGGCCAAGTTCACCTAATGAGCTACTTACAATTCACTCATTCTCTCATCTCACTTGAAGTCCCTCGCCGAAGCTCTCTTCGTTCGCGGCCACGTCCCTCGGCAGCATCAAGCGCACGACTCTGCAATGCTCCTTCGCATCTCTTGCCCTCGAAGTCTGCTTCCTTAGCTTCGCTTCAAGTCATCTCGTCCGGCGGTCCCTCGGATGCATCAAGCGCACGACTCTGCAATGCTCCTTCGCCGACTCAAGCACGAGGTTGTGAGTGGTGACACTTGCCTAAGCTCCATGTGCGAATTACTAAGTCCTGCAAGACTCCAATGCACTTATCAAATCCAATCATCCTAACTTAAACCCTTTGCCACACACATCAAAACCATATCCCATGGGTTGACTGCCCTAACACTTCTTCCCTCTAGCACTTTGCTCCCTCGATTGTTAATCTGTAGAAGAGCTCCTAGCTTTGATACCGATTGTAGGAATGTTGATGATGTGCTAGAGGGGGGAGGGTGAATAGAGATTTTGTGTCGTCGCTTGGAATTCGATCGTGTTCGTCATGTTGCTTATCTACAATTGTCGTTAGCACTGGGGAATACAAATACAAATAAAGATGATAACAACAATACAAGAACAATACACATACACGATGATATAACGTTGTTAGGAACCTAGGGTTCCTACTCCACGGGTCGAGCTCATATGAGCTCAGTGATGCACACCACCACTAATAAACTCCTTCTTGGTGGCACACCGGAGGTGGAGAAACCTTGTACAAGTGATTGCAATAGTAATAAAGAAAATACAACAAGTATACTAAGCAATACACAAATACAAGTAAAGAAAATTTTACACAAGGAACTTTTGATTGCTTGCTTGTTGATTGCTTTGGATTGACTTTGAAGGACTGGAAAGCACCAACTATTCCTCTTCAAATCCCCCAAGAACCATGACCAAAATCCTCCTCTTCGAGTTCCTTATAAAGCTGTAACTCGAGCTGATTTTCACCTTCCAATCGACTGCTCTTACCCAGCAGTCGACTGGTCTTCATGTCGTTATCTCACAATGGCTATATCTACGCTGGATAAACACCAATGGATACCTAGCAGTCGACTGTTAAACCCTATCAGTCGACTATTGCTCTGGTAGTCGACTGATTAGTCAACTATGAAGCTTTCTGTACTCTTGTCCGCAAATAGCAGTCGATTGCCTTCCATGGCAGTCGACTACTCAAGTCCAATTGGTTGTCCAAAGCTAGCAGTCGATTGCTAGTGGTACGCAGCCACAGTCGAGCGCCAGTCGACTACTGATCAGTCGACTGGTCATAATCCTAGTCGACTACTCAAAGTTGACTAGGCTGTTAAGTGTCAAAACACTTGACCAGTCGACTGATAAACCTCAAACATGAGGTTTAATCCAAATATGATCTCCTCGTACTTGATATACCACCCTTAATCTAGACCTAAGCCTTTTAGCCACCTCCATCAGCCTCACGCCTATCGGATCCCTCCAAGTCATCAATGACTTGTTCATCCATACGTTAGCCTTTAGGTACTTTCATAGGCTATTGTCATGCTAATCGGGTCTACATTACCAAGGTACATTTGGGCTTGTGTCGCCAAGACACACGCTTGAACTTTATACTACCAAACATTGGACTTATGTCGCCAAGAATATAGCTTGGTCTTTACGCCACCAATATCACACTCTTGGACTTCCCAATTGCCAAGATCCATTTGGACTTATGCTGCAAGACTCCATGCTTGGACTTTACGCTGCCAAACATTGGACTTATGCTGCCAAGACCCATGCTTGGACATTACGCCACCGTCAATATCACACTCTTGGACTTCTCTTGTCAACTCCATGTTGCACTTTCCAAATGCCAAGACCTATGCTTGGACTTTACCATTGCCAAGTACACAAGACTTGGACTTTACCATTGCCAAGACCCATGCTTGGACTTTCCATGCCAAGTACTCAAGACTTGGACTTTCTATGCCAAGTACACAAGACTTGAACTTTCCATGACAATCACATTGTTATACATTTTGTCAAATATCAAAATGTTGCTCGAGTCAAACTCGAGTCCGGTCAATCGTGACTTGGGCCGATTGCACCAACATCAAGTTTCAATGTAACAACATACATATTAAGCTTCAACTATGCCAAGTTCTCAAGTTATCTTTTATCTCTCAAAAGAACTACTTGAGCTAATTTCTCTCTCTCCCCCTTTAAATAAGATAATAACATCTTAACATGTCAAATTTTAAATAGCAAGCAAACATGTTAAGTTTTAAACATTTGAGGTTAATATATCCATTTTAATTATCATGTCAAGTATCAAATGTTAAATTTTCAAATAAAAATAAAATGATATATATTTCAATGTCTACCCCTATTTCTCCTCCTTTAAGTTAATAAAATGAGTTTTAGCTAAGTTATTTAAAAAATAATAATTTATGATTGGGTAACTAAGCCAATAAGTATTAATTATCAACTAAGTTGCTTAAGTTTTAATTGAAAAACATTTAAACATAAGTGAAAAGCATATTGAACTTAGAATAAATTTTTGAAACATATTTTTTTGGAAAAATAATTTTGAAAAGTAACTCTAAGCTAAGCTCCCCATAAGTTGAAGATCTCTTTGAAGTTTAAAAATAATTCTTCTAAAAAAATATTTCTTTTTCAAGAAGGCCTTTCTCTTTTTCAAACATAACCCCTCTAGAATATTCTAAATAACACATTCACTTGAGATTTTGAAAATATTTATTTCTTTTCTAATTAAAACTCATAAAACTCCTTTTGAAAACTTAAACTTTTATTTTTAAACTCATAAACTTTAAACTCATATTCTCTTCATGGTTTTGGATCAGTACTATTTCGATGTTTAGTTGAAACAAATAGTTTAATATCCATTTTGACAACATAAAGTAAAATTTGAAAACATAGGTTTTGAAAATATCATAAGATTTGAAAAACATAAAGTTTGAAAGCATGATAATCAAACTTGAAATTCCTAGACTTGAATCTTAAGCTTGGCTCCCCTTAACTTGTTGCAATTAATTCATAGGTTTTATTCTACTAAACACATTCCTAATTATTGTCTAAGAGTACTAAATTTTTCTTTGGATAATAGTTTAATGAATATGTCAACTAAATTTGATTTGAACTCAATATAGTTAAGTCCAATATTTCCTTTTAAGTAAGGAAACAACACCATGTTAATTATTTTAAATAAATATTAAGTTTTAACTCAATTTGGAAATTTTTATCTCTTTGCCATTTAGTTCACTAGTTTAGATTCAACTTAAATACTAAGTCAAGATTGAAGCCATGTTAAGCATGTTAAGCGTCAAACATTAAGTATACTTTTCAAATTTCAAGTCTCATGTCATATATTAAGCATTTCAATTTTAATTCAAGTTTCAACATAAGTTTAAAAACAATTTTTATTTTGAAAACTATTAAGTTTAAAAACTTAAGTTTTGAAAATATTTGAACATAAAAGAAAAACATTTTGTAAAGTAAAGATTTAAAAAATATTGAACAAAATACTTTTAACTTAATATATAATTTTGAAAAACAATTTTAAACTTAATTTGTTTTATGCTCCTCGTAAATTAGTGCAAGATATAATTTTAAGTATACAGAACACTGATTTACTTGATCTTATTCATATTACCCATTCTATGTTTTTAATATACAATAACCTTATTATGGGTAATCTGAGATGATCTTTCAATTTTACTTGATTAATTTAATGATGATTTGAGAGATATTTGATCTTGGGTTAGATTCAAGTTTAGTTTTGGGTCAGTTAAGTGTTCATGTCTTAAACCAACTTCTAGGTCGTGATGAGGTATAGGGATCTTCTTTGATAGAAATAACGACCACTTAGACAAAATTGATATGAGAGATTACACACTCGACCAACTTAATACAAATCTTTGATCTAACTAGTTTAGAATTACGCGAGTTAGTTTCAAATATTTGCACTCAACTTGGTGCACTAGGTAGGATACTCCATATCCATCCTAGAAATGCACTCCATTAAGCTTTCTTAACGTACTACCAGCTTACCTAGTTCTGATACTATATTATCAAGATCGAACTATCTTTTTTCCTATCTAGTCATTCTAATCTAAGCATTAAATAACTAAGCATAAGAACTAATTAATTCATTAAATAAATAAACAATTTACTAACTCCCTTTGAATTATAGCTTTGATAGGTCTTATATACATTGTAGACTTGACCTTTGGGGATCCATTATTGGTTAGGTCATACTTTGTTAACTAGAAATGCTTTGGGACCCATGCATGAACTTGATTTTTTAACATTTTGATCAAGCAAAGACATGTAAAATCTATTAGTTATTTTATCCTTGTATCTGAGTATAAATTTATTATATACGACTCATTGGGAACCAAGTATCATGTTCAAATACTCAGAGCCAAAGGTGAACCTTTCCAACGTTCCTTTGATTCCCTCCACTTGATCTTTCAAGATGGAATTCTCTTCCTCAAGTCTTTCAACTTGAGTTGAGTTCTCATTTTGAATATGGTTAGTTGAGAGATTCGAGTTGACTTGTTCCTTAAGGTCTTTGACTTCCTCAAGTAAAAATTGAACCTAATGCTCGAATTTAGCTAACTTCCTAGTTAGGCATGTTATACTTCTATACAACTATCTTTTATGGGGGAAGTTCCCTCATCTTGGTCGCTTGAACCATATACAAATCCATGGTTTGACTCAGTTTCACACTTAGACTTGGTTTCTCAACTGGATTCTAACTCGGACTCGATTATGTCCTCTTTTTCCATAAGTGCTATGATGCTCATCTACTTTGGTTCTTCCATGTCCGACTCCTCCGAAGATGACTTGTCCCAAGTGGCCTTCAGTGCCTTCTTCCTTCTTGATTTTTCAATTTTTTCCTCTTCTAGGTTAGGGCACTCAGATTTGTTGTGCCCATTGGCATTGCATATGTAGCACATTACTTCCGATTTTGGTTTTCCCTGTAGGGATGTATACTGAAAAGTCTACCTTTTGTATGAACATCTTTATTTTGAAATAAGAATCACATGATCATTGTTTGCATATTTTTATGGTTATGCATATTGTCTAATACTTTACATTGTAGATAACATGGTGTGTGGTGTCACACAGGAGATCATGTTATCGACTCCTTGTAAATTATAAGTAAAGGCTCACAACCGAGATGGCTTTGGACAAACCATCGGAATGGTTGTAGTGTGATTTGGTATTGGTTTGTCTTGACCATAGAATCACACTAGTGCACTTTGTGTGTATTGAGCAGGACCGACTTAGAGGTGATTCGATTTATTGCTGACTACATAATCGAATCGGACCTCAGATATTATTTAGTACATGCTCTTAATCCCGATATAATAACGGGCACATATACTTAGTATTCATCTCTTTGATTTACCAATGGGCGAGATTTATAGATTAAATCGATAGGCCCGGTAAGTTGGGAGATGATATTATTTATATGGTGTGCCGTTGATTATAGGAGGAAACCGTGTCCTATATATTAGGATGATGATATCCCCTTGAGGAGCTCATAAGGTTCATCATGTAAACCTTGCAGGTAGACTTGGTCCGGCATGATGAAAAGGTTGAGTGGTACTACTCAAGGAGTTAGATGTTGATTAATTAATGGTCAGTAAATTAATTAATCGATGGACATTCGAGATCTTAAACACGGGGAGAAAATGTACAAATAATATATGGAGCCCATATTATCATATGGGGGTTGGTGAGGTAGATCAATGATGATCCTTTAGTGGATTGGATTATCATTAGTGGATCGGACTTTATGTGGGCTTGATCCATGGGTGGCCAAGACCCAACTCCTCCTCATGGTCCCTAATGTAGCCTATTAACACCTCATGAAGCTTAGATCCAATGGATAGAAACAAAACTCTAGATCTAATGGTAGAGATTAAATCTCTAGATCCGACGGTTGATATTAAATCTCTAGATCCGACGGTTGAGATTAAATCCCTAGAACCAATGGAGGAGATTAAATCATGGCTTATCCCTAACTCTATAAAAGGAGGGAAAGAGGTTGGCGTGGAGATTGATCCAAGGAGAGCTAGGGTTTTGGGCGGCAAGAGAGGAATCCTAGATTGAGATAGGATTAGGGTTTGGATGCTTAGGGTTTTGGAGGCTTGTGCGGCACCAATTTGTTGGTGCAGGGGCACTAGATAATCGAACCTGTGTTTTGATTATGGCAAAGACACAAAGTTAAGTTTATATTGTTATCTCACGAGCTAAATCGAGTGTGCAGAAAAGTACTAAAGCTGGAGATGAAGGCTAGCGACACCCGGAGGAAGTCGCGGTGGTCGGGCGACACTCGAGTGACTTCGGAGGGAATCGAAGGAATCGAGTGAAAGGCCAGAAGCGAGAGCTACAAGGTAAGTATCGAGGAAAGCTCATGTGAGTGAGAGATTGTAAGGTCGTGTCCTCTTTACGGGGATGACCGTAGGCGGCGATCCGACTAAGACTTCCTGTGGAAGGTCTAGGTCGAGATCGGATGGGTTAAGCGCGCATTTATCATTTTCGAGCTAACCTCTTCTGCAGAAGTGGCCAGCCGGGTGTGATCACCGGCGTTAGGCGATCGTGATGCTCATCGGATCGGTGATGGGAGGCATCAGTTGATTGATGGCGACGAATCAGCCTTTGCGCTAGGTCAAAACGCATAACCTTTGACGTGGCCACTTCGCGATAAAATTTGGACAACTTCGTGATCTGTTCCAAAAAAAGGAGACAAATTCAGAGGCCAAAATCTATAAAAGGAGGGGATAATTCCAATTTCAAACATCATCAAGTTTATTCATCAAGTGCTCCTACAACGCCAACGCTCCAACACCGTCATAACGCCGACGCGACAACAAGCTAAGATCTTCTTCGTCGGCAGCAGCATCTAGTAATATATTTTAATATTGTATTCATTGTTTTTATTCATAACGAGGTGAGGTAGGCTTGTTGCCTCATCCTCGTACTTCTGGATTTTGTGATCGTTGTCTCCTACCTTCAACGAGGAGGAGACGTTATAGTGCTTTGCCCTCCGTACCCGGTCTAGGATCGATAGGGCCTTGGAGTAGCAACCGTTGGGTTGTGAACCAAGTAAAATAAACGTGTCACTTTATTTTCCGCTGTGCTTACTCATTTACTTGTGTCTCAACGAACGAATTCGAACGAAAGATTTTCGATCGCTATTCACCCCCCTCTAGCGACGCTTCTCGATCCAACAATTGATATCAGAGCGGGGGCGCTAAGATTTTGTGAAACCACCGATCTAGCACATTTTGGTTTTCTGTTCGTATTTTTTGATTCATTTTTTTTTTGTCTTTTTCCTCCCGCACTACTAATCCAAGACGAAGTCTTGGTACGTTTCTTTTGGTTGTGTGCTTGCAAGTTTTCTCTCTTGGAGTAGCCGACAGTAAAACGACCATAACCTTTCGCACAAGTGGACTCACATAACGATCTACCTACCAAATCGAAGCTCTCTGAAAGATCTACATTTCTTACCAGGGTTTACCCTCGTAACAAGCTGTTTCCAGCCCCAAAATCCAACGTCTAGTACCCTTTCGGGGACATCGAAGGTCGTAAGTTGTTAGTTTTTGTTAGTTTCTTATTTTTCTCATTTAATTCTATTTATTTCCTATTTATTTCCCGCATTACTAATCCAAGACCAAGTCTTGGAATTCCCTTTGGTTTTTATTCGTGTTTTGCAACATACTTAATGGCTTACATTGAGGGGTATAGCACTACCCAACCTCCGTTCTTTAACGGAGATGATTTCCGTTATTGGAAAGGTCAGATGGAGTGTTTCTTGAAAACACAAGTCGAGACTTGGATAATAATCCAAACCGGCTTTGCTCTACCCACCAATGATCAAGGAGACCCCTTGGATTTCAACAAGTGGACTAACGCAACCAAGAGGCAAATTGAAGCCGATGCAAGAGCAACTCAAATATTGCAATGCGGGTTGTCCAAGGAGGAACTCAACCGCATCGGACCATTCATTAGCGCCAAGGACCTATGGAACAAATTAATCGAGCTACACGAAGGAATGTCCGATGCTAAGGTATGTAAACGTGACCTTCTTTTCAATAAGTTGTATAACCTTAAGATGCAGGAACACGAGATGGCGACGCAACCTTCTGCGCCCGCGTCGGGACATTGTCAGCACGCACACCATCGGACACAAGGTCGAAAACCGTGACCTACTAAGGTACGTTCTTAATTCATTTCCTAGGACTACCTTGTGGGCATCCATGTTCGATGCCTACAAGGTCTCTAAGGACCTTTCGAAACTTAGGTTAGACGAATTATTTTCTGAGTTTGAACTTCACGAGAAAACTAATGTGGTCCGGGCCGAGAGAGGTATTGCTCTACTTGCAGGACAAAGAAGCAAGCCACCTACCAGGCAAGAAGATGGACTCGAACCCGATGACGAATTAGAGTCCGAATTCGAAAAGGTGGAAGCAATAGTGAACGTAGTGCGGAAGATCGTTCGGAGGGAAAGGAGGCTACTAAAGAATCAAAAGAGGGCACAATTCAAATCAAATCAAAAGAAGGCTATTCATGCAACACGGGACAACGAAGAAGGCGGCGGCATAGCATGCATGGCAAGACCCGAAGAGTCTGAGTCAGAGTCCGAATCTGAATCCAATTACAACACCGACTCCGAACTCGAGGACTACTTCGAGAAGCAACTCAAAGCCGGATCAAAAGAGAAAATTAAGGTTAGCCGCTCACTAATTCATACGCTTTACAATACAATTAAAATGCTTAATAGGAAATTAACTAAGTCTGAGTCTAGGGTTGAGTCGTTACTTGAGGAGGTTGAAACCCTCAAGCAAGAGGCTACTCTAACCTCTTCAACTAGTCAAGTTCAAGAGGGAAACTCAACCCAAATTGAAAAACTTGAGGAGGAGAATTCTCTCTTGAAAGATCGAGTTCAAGAGGTTGAGGCTAGGTTGGAAAAGTTCACGTTGGGATCTAAGAACCTTAATCGACTATTTGGAACCCAAAGAGTCGTCTACAACAAAGTCGGACTCGGATTTAAGTCAAAGACTATGAATAGGTCTTATATGTCTATCATAAATCGTAGTCATCAAAGAGTCCAAGCATGGGTACCAAAGGTTTTATTGAATTCACATATAAGGACTAATAAGTTTTGGATTCCCCAGGATCAAATTCATTATTTGAATAGACCATATTGGTTCAATGGTACAGGGGAGCTAACACTAAAATAGTATACCCGCTTACTTAGCAAAACCATTGAATATTTTACTTTAATTTGTAGAACGGCTAGATAGGGAAAATAGTTAGTCAACTCTTGACAACATAGTATCAGGACGCGGTGAGATGATAGTACGTTAGGGAAACAAAGTCTCGTGTATTCGAGCTAGATAAGGCGTATCTAGCTTGGTGCACTTGACCGAGTAGAACTAGCTGAAGCTACCTCATCGTATCCCAAACTAGTTAGACCAGGAAGTAACCCTAAGTGACTTAAGTTATATTTTCTTGAATTTGGCTTTGTCTAAGGAAGTGGTCATTGTTCCGATCAAAGAAGGCCCTTGTGCCTCGCCATGACCTAGAAGCCAGTTTCTCGAAAAGTTACTTAACAATCTAAAGGTTAAATCCGAATCTAACCCAAGGTTGACTATCTTTAATCAATTTAAAATCATCTCACAAAACATATAAGGTGAACAAATTATGAGACACATAGAATGGGTGAGATGTTAAGGATAATTGAAATATACTTAAAACAATCTCTTCAAGATACTACTTATTTTCTCAACTGTTGTACTTAACAACTCTTAGGCCAAAGTTTAGCGCCCCCTACATCTCTTATACTTCATATATTTGACTAAGGGGGGAGAGCAAACTAACCTTAAGGGTTATATTATAAACCTTTAGATTATTGGTGCAGAGGGACACACCTCGAACCAATCTATCTAACTACTGTTAGACGCATGCTTGGACTCATATTTGATTTATCTAGATGCATGCATATATGACATTGTTTTTTAAAAAACCCTATTTTATACAAAAACCCCAATTTTTTTTTGATTTATGGCAAAAGGGGGAGAAGAGCGAAAGTTAAGGGGGAGTAACACAAAATTTGATTTTGAAAACTAAAGTATCTCTTTCAAAACTCACCTAGGGTTAAGGGGGAGTTTTGGTTAAGGGGGAGCTTTTGGGAATGACATTCATCATCTACTATACTTGTTTTATGATTTAATTTCCTTAACTTTGTGTTGGTTTGTCATAGATCAAAAAGGGGAAGATTGTTGGTGCAGGGGCACTAGATAATCGAACCTGTGTTTTGATTATGGAAAAGACACAAAGTTAAGTTTACATCGTTATCTCACGAGCTAAATCGAGTGTGCAGAAAAGTACTAAAGCTGGAGTTAAAGGCTAGCGACACCCGGAGGAAGCCGCGGTAGTCGGGCGACACTCGAGTGACTTCGGAGGGAGCCGAAGGAATCGAGTGGAAGGCCAGAAGCGAGAGCTACAAGGTAAGTATCGAGGAAAGCTCATGTGAGTGAGAGATTGTAAGGTCGTGTCCTCTTTACGGGGATGACCGTAGGCGGTGATCCGACTAAGACTTCCTGTGGAAGGTCTAGGTCAAGATCGGATGGTTAGAAACCGTCGCATTTATCATTTTTCGAGCTAACCTCTTCTTTGCGAGGAAGTAGCGGTGACGATCATTCTTTGGGACGTTAGGGGTCGGCCGATCGATGCTCATCAGTCGAATGATGGGAGGCATCAGTCGACTGATGGCGATGAATCAGCCTTTGCGCTAGGTCAAAACGGATAACGTTTGACGCGGTCACTTCGCGATAAAATTTGGACAACTTCGTGATCTGTTCCAAAAAAAGGAGACAAATTCAGAGGCCAAAATCTATAAAAAGAGGGGAGGATTCCAACTCCAAACATCATCAAGTTTATTCATCAAGTGCTCCTACAACGCCAACGCTCCAACACCGTCATAACGTCGACGCGATAACAAGCTCAGATCTTCTTCATCGGCAGCAACATCTAGTAATATATTTTAATATTGTATTCGTTGTTTTTATTCATAACGAGGTGAGGTAGGCTTGTTGCCTCATCCTCGTACTTTCGGATTTTGTGATTGTTGTCTCCTACCACCAACGAGGAGGAGACGTTATAGTGCTTTGCCCTCCGTACACGGTCTAGGACCGATAGGGCCTTGGAGTAGCAACCGTTGGGTTGTGAACCAAGTAAAATAAACGTGTCACTTTATTTTTTGCTGTGCTTACTCATTTACTTGTGTCTCAACGAACGAATTCGAACGAAAGATTTACGATCGCTATTCACCCCCCTCTAGCGACGCTTCTCAATCCAACACAATTAAGGAAGTTTTTTCTTTCTTCTTCCTTCTCCATTGGCCGGCATCCAACACTCTTTCCAGCCCCTTTCCAGCCCTTGGGCGGCACCCAAAGGCTCTCTTCTCTTCTACTTGAGTGGTGGAAACAAGACTTAGGGGTCTCCCTTGGTGTCTTGGTTGGTTTCCATCATTATCTCCCTCTCTTTGTTGGTCGGCGGCAAGGATTGTTTTTGTTCCTTGTTGGTTGGTTTTAGGGAGGAGATAAACCTTGTTTCTATTCTTCCTTTTGCTTTAGAAGAGCAAGGAAGGAAGATTTGCGATCTAGGAGCTTCAACTTTTGGTAGATCGTCGCCCACACGACGTCCGAAAGGAGGAAGGTCATACATTAGAAGATCGAGAGGTATATCGATTCTCTAATTTTTATATGTTACATGTTTGTATTTGTTTTTCAATTATGAGCATGATATAAATCTGTATATGGCTAAATAATACTTGGATCCCGAGCATAAACACAAAAATCGGTGATCCGGACATCGTCTATTCCGTGACTACTCGTAGAATAGAGGATGGTCGCTTGAACAACAAGTTTGTTCAAGTGACCTCTCTAAACGAATAGCACGACGATGACTTGGTTGTTTGAGCAATCCTTTTTGTCTAGGATTAAATTTTTAATCTGGGGACATCGATGGGATCTCCATGAACAAACAACCAAGGTGTAGTGGGAAGCGAAGTTTCCCCTCACGGACTCGATAAGAAAAACCCTTCAATTGGTATCAGAGCCAAGGTTTCCGGTTTTGTGTGTTTAGGATTCAGTTAATTTTTATGCACTTTTCATATATTATATGTGCCGGATATTAGTAGGATATGCGTAGTTTAACTCTTTGGTTGCAGGCATAAGATCCGACTATTATGGCCATATGTATGTATGTGATTGTATGTGTGTATTTTGTTGAATCCTCGGGATTGACGAGGCTAGTATTTGATTTTTTGTAAATTAGATACGACATTGTTTAGCCACTCTTTATTTTATTTTACTTTCGATCTAGATTTCATGTACACTCCCTCATGGAGTATAGGATCGATGGATGTAAATTAAAATAGGTTTTAGTCTCAGCTCGGATCTCTGGATGGCTCGTACATGGCGTAGGAGGAGCGGACGAGATGGCGATGCGACGGGAGTCATATTGAAGACAAAAGCCATAATAGTTGGAAAATAATTTAGTTTTCATATTTACTGCTTTTTGTTTGATATACATGTCGTAGGCTAGGAAAATTCCTCAATTTCAAATTACTAAGTGGGAGAGGGATTTTTTAAAATTCCCACGGCCTCCATTACGATTTGACAAGTGATGCAAACAAACTTGCGCGTCGGCTCTGAGTGCCTTCCTCTATATCGGATGGGTTTGTTTGCGGATCACAAGGTCAAATATGGTTATAGGCAATTATCAAGGAGCGTGTGTACTGTTGGTGATCGATTTGAAGCTAGAGGGGAGGGTGAATAGCTTGTTTTTAGTCTCTACAAAAATATTAGCAGAAGCACAACAAAAGTAATAACAACACAAATGAAAAACACACTAACATGATTCTTTTACGTGGTTCAGAGACAGTGCTTCTACTCCACGGTGATCCTTGAGGTGGATCAACCCTAATCAAATCACTATGAAGCTTTCCTTTACAACAATCCTCCTCTTCTTACAAAGAATGAAACTTGAGCTTAGAGAGAGGAGGAGGGGATTCAAAATCACTAGAAAAGCTTGAAAACTCGTGGAGGCTTTAGAGTATTATTAGAGAATAATCATTAACCCCAAAAACCTCCACCAACCCTCTTTTTATAGAGAGAAGGCTGATTTTCCCGTTGGAGCACCATCAGTCGACTGATGCACAACATCAGTCGATTGTCGGCGCAGTTAACGGCTTCTGAATAGCCGAATTCAGAGTCGTTTCCTCCAACGACATTCTCATCAGTCGACTGATGGAGTGATCAGTCGAGTGATCACAGGCTGCAGTCGAGTGTGACTCCACTCTGTGCCCGTATTTAACTTGATCACGGTACGCCCAGCGGGGCCGATCGATCGCAACATCACGATCGCCACGCACCAGCAATGATCGATGGTCGTGGTTTCATCCCGCTAGACTGATTAGTCGACTGATACATCATATCAGTCGACTGATACTCATCAAGTATGAGTAATTCATACTTGATTTCACCCCCTAGACCTAGACTCAACATTCTAGCTCTTCCTTAAGCCTTGCGCCTCCAGGATCCCTTCGAGTCCGTGACTTGTTCATCCTTTGCACTTTACTTCCAAGAGCTTCCTTCAGTCTTGTCATGTCTTGGGTTTTCCTTTGCCAAATTGTGCTTGGAATTTACGCTGCCAGGTCTACATGCTTGGATTTACACTGCCAAGACTTGCCTTTGGACTTCCTTTGCCAAGGTCCGTTTGAACTTAATGCCGCCAAGACAACATGCTTGGTCTTATGCTGCCAAACCTTTAACTTGGACTTCTCTTGCCAAGATCATACTTGAACTTTGCCTTTACCAAGTCTTCATACTTGGATTTCCCTGTCACTTGAACATTGTAACAATTAGATCACAAATTGTTGTCTAACTTAGATGATTATCCAAACATCAAAACATATAAATGCTTGGGGCATTGTTGCACCAATAATCTCCCCCTTTTTGATGTTTGACAATCATTTAAGTTAGGTCTTTCAAGGATACACACATAATCATATTTCCAAATCATACATCCATTTCTAACTTAAACATTTCTTCTCCCCCTTTGACATACATCAAAAAGAGAAGAAAGAAAAAAATCATATATTTCATAAAAGAATCGAATGTGTTATAATCTTGAACTAAGGTATAGAATTGACATTTAGCTCCCCCTTAATCCAAGATATAGTTCATGATAAGTGAAAGACATGTGGAACAAAGACCTATCAAACAATTTGAAGATTAAATTCTATCTTTGCACCAACAATGTAAATCTTGAAAAATATATATTTTATGAAACTCCCCCTAAAGCACGCATTAAACAGTCATAAAAATTTGTTTATACATAATATTATCATGCTCTGACTTTAGGACATCAAAGATACACTAAATATCAGAAAATGGAGCTATTTATCAGAAAACACAGTGTATCAGTCGACTGGTTTCTGAACCAGTCGACTGCTATGCCTGAAATCCGAATTTCAACCTTTTCAGCCCAACTTCAGAAATGCGTTAGAAATTCCAAAAACCCCGAAAAATCACGAAATTTTGTGTACACATTTCTGAAATCATACTTTATCAAGGAAAAATATTTTAAAAAAATATATGTTTTCTAGATTTCAAGATGGATACAAACTTAGAAACCAACAAAAGTTCTAATGTTTTTGCAAACTTTGTATCACTTTTGTGTTTCACTTAAAAACTATTTTTCAAAATATGATAAACATAATTTAAAATATGTTTTATTTGACATTTCCAATCATGTTCTTGGAGCTATATGCACATCAATTGTGTATAAGCCTTCCCAATGATTGGTCCAATGAAGGATCAATGTCTCTAGATGACACTTTGGTCCATAGTAATGCATCATAACAAGCATGATGAACCAAGTGCATCTTCCTAACATCTCACATGTTGTCTAAGTGGATCAATACAAAAATCATGGTTTCTTAGGTATTTTGTGAGATGCTTAAATGTATAAATCCTAGTATTTCTATAGGATCATGCAAACCTACACCTTTACTCAACCAAGCACATTCCAAGTTCTCTCCTAAGTGATGAAAATTCTACTTCGGGGAGAGCCTTGGTAAATATATCGGCTAGGTTGGACTTGGATTCAATGTAATTAAGCTCAATGTCCCCCTTGGCCACATGATCTCTAATGAAGTGATGTTTCACTTCAATGTGCTTGGTCCTAGAGTGATGCACCAGATTTTTGGTCAAGTTTATGGTGCTCACATTATCACAAAATACTTTCATGTTGGAGTAAGATAGCTCATAATCTTCTAAGGTAAGTTTCATCCATAGTAATTGAGCTACACAACCACCCATAGCCACATACTCGACCTCGGTAGTGGATAGGGCAACACAAGGTTGCTTCCTACTACTCCAACTAACTAGGGAGGACCCAAGGAATTGGCATCCACCACTAGTACTCTTCCGATCCAATTTGCAACCGGCATAATCAGAATTGGTGTACCCAACCAAATCAAAAGTCCTAGTCCTAGGGTACCATAGTCCTACATTTAGTGTGCCTTTAATATATCTTAAGATTCTCTTAACAGCAACTAAATAAGATTATTTTGCACATGATTGGTACCTAGCACACATACCAACTGCAAATAATATGTCGGGTCTACTAGCGGTTAAGTACAAGAGGCTACCAATCATGCTCCTATAGAGTATAAGATCAATTTGTTTGCCTTCATTATCACTATCTATTTTTGTATTGGTTGCCATTGGAGTTGAAACTACCTTAGCATTTTCCAAATCAAATTTCTTAATCATTTCCTTAGCATATTTGGTTTGGTAAATATAAATTCCTTCACTTGTTTGTTTAACTTGTAATCCTAGGAAGAAATTTAATTCCCCAACTAGACTCATTTCAAACTCTTTTTCCATATTCTTAATAAAGTCTTGGAGAAGTTCATCATTTGTTGACCCAAAGATAATGTCATCAACATATACTTGGGCTACAAAGATGTCCGTTGATGTTGACTTTATAGAGTTTGATCTACACTATCCCTTTTAAAGTCCTTAGAAATTAAGAAAGATGATAATCTTTCATACCAAGCCCGGGGAGCTTATTTCAAACCATAAAAGCTTTCCTAAGCTTGTATACATGGTTTGGATAGTCCATATTCTCAAACCCAGGAGGTTGTTCTACATATACCTCTTCCTTAATAAACCCATTTAGGAATGCCGATTTAACATCCATTTGATGGAGTTTGAAACCCATATAGGAGGCATACCCTAATAGTATTCTAATAGACTCTAACCTAGCAACCGGGGCATATGTTTCATCATAGTCAAGTCCTTCAACTTGATTAAAGCCCCTTGCAACTAATCTTGCCTTATTCCTAGTAATATTCCCTTGGTCATCTAGTTTGTTCCTAAAGACCCATCTTGTAGTAATGATGGTGTTTTCATTAGGTCTAGGAACTAACTCCCATACTTGACTCCTTTCAAATTGAGCCAATTCATCTTGCATTGCTAAGATCCAATCCGGATCAAGTAATGCATCTTTGATTGTTTTGGGCTCAATTTGAGAAATTAGAGCTATATGACTACTGGGATCCCTATGAAATGACCTAGTCCTAACACCTTGAGATAATTCACCCACAATTTGATCTAAAGGGTGATTTTGATGAACTCTTATGGTTCTAGGAGGTGTATTAATTTGAGGTTGATCATAATTAATCTCAATTCTTTGCTCATCATCGGAATCACCTCTTACTCCCCCTTGATTTAATCCTCCCCCTTGATCATTACCCCCTAAGGTTAAATCTTGAAATTGTTGGGTACTTTCTTGATTTTCATTATTAATATCATCATCAATAGGGGATTTCCTAGGGTATGTATTGGAAGTTTCATCAAATTGGACATTTGAAGATTCTTCAATCTTTTGAGTCCTTTTATTGTAAACTCTATACCCTACACTAGTGGATGAGTATCCAACTAGGATTCCCTCATCCGCTTTGGACTCAAACTTATCTAGGTTGTCTTTGGTATTTAAAATATAGACTTTGCATCCAAAGACCTTAAAATAATGAATTGTTGGAATTGTACCATTCCACAATTCAAATGGAGTTTTTCCTAAAAACCTATGAATTAATACCCTATTTTGGATATAGCAAGCGGTGTTAACCGCTTCCGCCCACAAGTAGCTAGGTAAGGAGTATGCATTAAGCATTGTCCTAGCCGCTTCTTGTAGGGCACGATTTTTCCTTTCAACAACCCCATTTTGTTAGGGTGTTCTAGGACAAGAAAACTCATGCTTGTACCCTTGTTCTAAGCAAAAGGTTGAGAAATTAGAATTCTCAAATTCTCCACCATGATCACTACGGATCCGGTTGATTTTGAGTTTTCTTTCATTTTCTACTCTTTTGCTAAATCCTATGATTATTCCTAAGGTTTCATCTTTATTTTTCAAGAAAAATACCCAAGTAAACCTAGAGAAATCATCTACTATTACTAGGCAATATTTACTACCAATCATAGAGGGGGTACTATGACAATCAAATAAGTCCATATGTAAAAGTTCTAAGGGTAAAGCGGTACTAAGTAAATTTTTACCTTTGTGTGATGTTTTTGATTGTTTCCCTTCTTGGCATGCATCACACATTTTGTCCTTGAGAAATTTGACTTTGGGCAACCCTTTGACTAACTTCATTTTTGCTATTTTGGCTATGTTCTTCATGTTTATGTGTCCTAGCCTCCTATGCCAAAGCCAACTTTCTTCCTCTTTTGCAATAAGACACTTAGTAGAAATATTAGTAGCATAGAATAAATCAACATAATATATATTTGATTTCCTAAAACCTACTAACATGCAATCATTTAGAGTTTTATGTCTTATAAAACATTTTGAGGAATCAAATTTAACATCAAAATTTGCATCACATAGTTGGCTTACACTAAGTAAATTAAATTTCATATTTTTAACCAATAATACTTTATGAATGGCAAGGTTGGGGGATACCTCAATTGTGCCCTTTCCTAGAATCTTAAGTTTGCCGCTATTACCAAATGATACCTTTCCCTTGCTAGTGTGGTTGATAGTGAAGAATTTTCTCTCATCACCGGTCATGTGCTTTGAGCACCCACTATCAACTATCCACAAGCTTGGTTCTTCTACCTATATCACATGAAAAATACAATCCTTACGTACCCAAATCTTAGGACCACTAGCATCAATTAGAAATTTCTTAGGTACCCAAGCCTTTCTACCCTTGCTTTTAATTATGGATTTTCTACTAACAAGAGATGTAAATGCTACCTCCTTTTCCTTGGGCCTATATCCTAATCCGGCCTTATTGTAAATAGCCCTTTGATCCTTAATAATCATGTCTAGGTATTTAGAACCATTAGTAAATTTTTCTAAGAATGCTCTTAAGTTACCTATTTCTTTTCTTAATTCATCATTTTCATCCCTAAGGGTACATTCATCGTCATCACTAGATAATTTACCACAAGATGATTCTACACTCTTAAGTGATTTAATCTCTATTTTTAAATCCTTAATCCTAGTTTTCGATCTATTCAAAGCATTTTGAAGACATGCAATAGTCTTGTATAGTAAATCTACCTTAGGTGAGTTGTTTACCTCATCATCATTACTTGAAGATGATTCATCGCTTGAAGAAGAAGAGGACTCCTCGCTTGAGCTCCCGGCTTTTTCCACCAATGCCATAAGGGCTAGATTATAGGTGGCATGGCATACTTCTTCATCGTCGGAAGAGTCCTCCATGCTTAGGGTGTCCCATGTTTGTGCCACCATTGCCTCCTTCTTCTTCTTCTTCTTCTTTGCCTTCTTTTTCTTTTCCTTTTCCTCTTTCTTCTTTAGTTCCGGGCAATTTGGCTTTATATGCCCTTTCTTGTTGCAACCAAAGCAAGTTACATTAGAGGTAGAATTTGAATTATTTGAAGACTTACCTCTTGAGGATTGGAACATCCTCCTCACATCTTTCTTGGTGAGTTTCCTTGACTTCCCACCAAATTTCTTGACGTAATGAGCCACCTCGCTTGCCGATAGCTCATCTTCACTACTTGATGAGTCTTCATCAGATTCGGATGAGGAGGACACTTCTTTCTTCTCCTTATTCTTTTTGTCCTTCTTTCCTACAAAAAGAGCTATACCCTTCTCTTTGGATGAAGTGTTAGCTTGTTCATGTAATTGAAATTCACAAAATAGCTCATCTAACTTAAACAAAGAGAGATCCCTAGAGACCTTATAGGCATCTACCATTGAAGCCCATAAGGTTGTTCTAGGGAAGGCTTGGAGCACATACCTTACAAGGTCTCGATTGTTGACCTTCTCACGTATAACATGTAGTCCGTTGACTACTTCTTTGAAGAGACCATGCATTTGGCTCACGGTCTCATTGGTCTTCATGGAGAAGCTTTGAAGTTGGCCAATTAGGAGGTCTCTCTTGGCCCTTCTTGTTTCCTTGGATCCTTCGTTGAGCTCTATCAACTTCTCCCAAAGCTCCTTCGCCGATTCAAATGGCCCCACTTTGCTTAATTGCTCTTTTGACAAACCACATTGAAGTGTGGTTGTTGCCTTGGAGTTGGCTTGAGCCTTCTTGGCCATGTCTCTCGTCCAATCCTTCATCGGTATGGGTGCTCCGTGTTCATCCACCGGCTTCTCGAAACCATCTACAACACTAAACCAATTCTCAATATCATTCATTAAGTAATACTCCATCCTACCTTTCCAATAGCCGAAGTCGTTGTCGTCGAAGAACAGAGGCCTCGTCGTGCTATACCCCTCTTGGAAAGCCATTTTTGCTCCGGTTGATTGTTAGATCTTCCGATGCGATCCGGGCTCTGATACCACTTATTGGTGATCAATTTGAAGCTAGAGGGGAGGGTGAATAGCTTGTTTTTCATCTCTACAAAAATATTAGCAGAAGCACAACAAAAGTAATAACAACACAAATGAAAAACACGCTAACACGATTCTTTTATGTGGTTCGGAGATAGCACTCCTACTCCACGGTGATCCTTGAGGTGGATCAACCCTAATCAAATCACTATGAAGCTTTCCTTTACAACAATCCTCCTCTTCTTACAAAGAATGAAACTTGAGCTTAGAGAGAGGAGGAGGGGATTCAAAATCACTAGAAAAGCTTGAAAACTCGTGGAGGCTTTAGAGTATTTGTTAGGAATATTTGTAACGGCTAGAGGGGGGTGATTAGCGTTTCTTCGTTTCTACAAACAAGTTAGCGGAAGCAAAACAAATACAAATAAGAATACGAAAGAGAAACACAAAGACAATGCTAACACCCGATGTACGTGGTTCGGAGATGACGCTCCTACTCCACGACAATCCGTAAGGTGGATTAGTCCTAGCCAAGCTTCACTATATTCTCCTTTGGATGAACCAAGGTGGAGAAACCTTTCTTACAATGCTCTCCTCTTCCTTACAATGATGGATGATTAAGAACTAGAGAAGAGGAGGTTTTGGATTGCTAAAAACACTTGGAAAGCTTGGTGAGCACGAGGATGTAGTTAGGAGCAAGAGCACTAGCTTCACCAAGCTCCCCAAGGCCCCTTTTTATAGAAGAGGGGCTATTTTTCCCGTTGGGCCTCGATCAGTCGACTGATGCTCATCATCAGTCGACTGCCGCCGAAGCCAACGGCTTCTGACCATGCAGATCCGTGGAGATTCGTAGCCGTATTTTCCAACGGCCAGGTGATCGATTGGTGATCCCTCCATCGATCGTGATGGGTGATCGATCAGTGATCAAGCGTGATCGAGTGAGGCGTTACGTGGTGATTTTCTCTTTGATCGATCGCCGCCGTCGGCGATCGTGATTACAACATCGATCGGCCGCCTTGCAAGCGATCGGTGATGGCCATTTCACCGACTCGGTCGAACAAAGTATGAGTAATTCACACTTGATTTTACACCCTAGACCTAGACTCAACCTTCTAGCTCCTCATTAAGCCTTGCGCCTTCAGGATCCCTCCGAGTCCGCGACTTGTTCATCCTTTGCGCTTTGCTTCCAAGAGCTTCCTTCGGTTTCGTCATGTCTTGGGTTGCCAAATGCTTGGACTTTATGCCGCCAAGACAACAAGCTTGGACTTATGCTGCCAAGACCTTACTCTGGACTTCCTTTGCCAAAGTTCACTTGGACTTTATGCTGCCAAGACTACAAGCTTGGTCTTATGCTGCCAAGTCCATCCCTTGGACTTTCCTTGCCAAGATCATACTTGGTCTTCCTTTGCCAAGGTTCACTTTGGACTTTACGCTGCTAAGACTACAAGCTTGGTCTTACACTGCCAAGTCCATCCCTTGGTCTTTCTTTGCCAAGATCATACTTGGACTTCTCTTTTACCAAGGCTTCATCCTTGGATTTCCCTGTCACTTAAATATATTTGCAATTAGATCACAAAATATTGCCTAACTTAGATGATTATCCAAACATCAAAACATATATAAATGCTTGGAGCATTGTTGCACCAACAATCTCCCCCTTTTTGATGTTTGGCAATCATTTAAGTTAGGTCTTTAAAAATACACACATAATCATATTTTCAATATGAACTATAACTTAAACACTCCTTCTCCCCCTTTGACATACATCAAAAAGAGAAGGATTCAAACATGAAAGAAATAATGTGTTTAGATCTTGGACTAAGGTATAAGATTGAAATTAAGCTCCCCCTTAATCCAAGATATGCTTTATAATGTGTAAACAATAGTTGAAGCAAAGCATAACAAAAATTCAAAAATTAAGTCCTAACTTTGCACCAACAATGGATTTTGGGGATAAAGTAAATTTTTTTTATGAAACTCCCCCTAAAACACTACATTAAACAGTCCTAAAACTTTGTGTATACGCAATATTATCATACTATAGTTTTAGGACATCAAGAATACATTAAATATCAGAAAATGGAGCTGGTTATCAGAAAATACAGTGTATCAGTCGACTGGTTTATGAACCAGTCGACTGCTACACCTGAAATCGAAATTTCAACCTTTTCAGCCCAACTTCAGAAATGCGTTAGAAATTCTAGAAACCTAAAAAAATCATGAAATTTTGTGTACACATTTATGGAATCATACTTTATTAAGGAAAAATAGTTTGAAAAATATATGTTTTCCAGATTTCAAGATTGTTACAAATTTAGAAACTTACAAAAGTTCTAAAGATTTTTCAAACTTTGTATCACTTGTGTGTTCCATTTGAAAACTGTTTTTCAAAATATAACGAACATAGTTTAAAATATATATTATTTGGAATTTCCAACCATGTTCTTAGAGCTATGTATCCATTACTTAAATACAAGCCTTCCCAATGATTGGTCCATAAGGTTTTTATGTCTCTAGGTGTGTCATTGGCTCATAGTAATGCATCATAACAAGCATGATGAGCCAAGTACACCTTCCCTATCATCTCACATATTTCTAAGTGTCTCAATACAAAAATCAAGGTTTCTTAAGGCTTTTGTGAGATGTATCAAAGGTATAACGCTTAACATGGGATCATGCAAACCTAGAATTTTACTCTACAAAGCACATACCAAGCTCTCTCCTTAATGATGAAAATTCGGTTTCGGGAAGAGCTTTAGTGAAGATATCGGCAAGGTTGGACTTAGATTCTACATAATTAAGTTCAATATCCCCTCTTGCCACATGATCTCCTATGAAGTGATGTTTCACTTCAATGTGCTTGGTCCTAGAATGATGTACCAGATTTTTAGTTAAGTTGATGGTACTTACATTGTCACAATAAACTTTAATGTTAGAGTAGTGTAGCTCATAGTCCACAAGGGTATGCCTCATCCAAAGTAATTGAGCTACACAACCACCCATAGCCACATATTCGGCTTCGGTGGTTGATAAAGCAACACAATATTGTTTCCTACTACTCCAACTAACTAGGGAGGACCCAAGAAATTGGCATCCACCACTAGTACTCTTCCTATCCAATTTGCACCCGACATAATCGGAATCGATATAGCCAAGCAATTCAAATGACCTAGTCCTAGGATACCAAAGTCCTACATTTAGGGTGCCTTTAACATATCTTAAAATTCTTTTGACGGCTACTAAATGTGATTCTTTGGCACAAGATTGGTATCTTGCACACATACCTACCGTAAATAAGATATCGGGTCTACTAGAGGTTAGGTATAGTAGGCTACCAATCATACTCCTATAAAGTTTAAGATCAATTGATTTACCTTCATGATCACTATCTATTCTAGTGCTAGTGGACATAGGAGTGGTTACAATTTTGGCATTCTCCAAACCAAATTTCTTGATCATTTCATTTGCATATTTGGTTTGATAAATGTGAATCCCTTCATTGGTTTGTTTGACTTGTAAACCTAGGAAAAAGGTAAGCTCTCCAACTAAACCCATTTCAAATTCATTTTCCATATTTTTTATGAAGTCTTGAAGAAGATCATCGTTTGTTGACCCAAAAATAATGTCATCAACATATACTTGGGCTATGAATATATCCTTTAGTGTTGACTTTATAAACAAGGTTTGATCTACTTGGCCTCTTCTAAAATCCTTATAAATTAAGAAAGATGACAATCTTTCATACCATGCCCTAGGAGCTTGTTTTAACCCATATAATGCTTTCCTAAGCTTACATACATGGTTTGGATAATCTATGTTCTCAAATCCGGGTGGTTGCTCTACATATACTTCCTCCTTAATATAACCATTTAAGAATGCCGATTTAACATCCATTTGGTAAAGTTTAAATCCCATGTAGGAAGCATACCCTAAGAGAATTCTAATAGATTCTAAGCTAGCAACCGGGGCATAAGTCTCATCATAGTCAAGCCCCTCAACTTGATTAAATCCCCTAGCAACCAACCTAGCCTTATTTCTAGTGATATTTCCTTGATCATCTAGCTTATTCCTAAAGACCCATCTTGTAGTAATTATAGTGCTATCATTGGGTCTGGTACTAACTCCCATACTTGACTCCTCTCAAATTGAGCCAATCCATCTTGCATTGCCAAAATCCAATCCGGATCATGTAATGCATCATTGATCGATTTGGGCTCAATTTGTGAAATGAGATCTACTTGACTAGTAGGAGGTCTTTGAAATGACCTAGTTCTTACTCCTTGAGATAGATCTCCTACTACTTGGTCAAGTGGATGATCTTGATGAATTCTTAGGGTTCTAAAAGGGGTTTCAAATTGATCATTGTTATCTCCCATCCTTCTTTCATCATTGGAATCTCCTCTTCCTCCCCCTTGATCATTACCCCTAATGGTCAACTTTTGAAGTTTTTGGGTAATGTCTTGATTATTGTCATTAATATCCTTATCAATGGAGGACTTTCTAGGGTAGGTACTAGTGGTTTCATCAAATTGAACATTAGAAGATTCCTCAATTCCTTGGGTTCTCTTATTGTAGACTCTATATCCTCTACTTGTAGATGAGTATCCAACTAGGATTCTCTCATCCGCTTTCGATTCAAATTTTCCTAAGTTATCTTTGGTGTTTAAAATATAAACCTTACATCTAAAGACTTTAAAATAATGAATTGTGGGAATAGTCCCATTCCATAATTCAAATGATGTTTTTCCTAAAAACCTATGAATTTGAACCCTATTTTGGATATAGCAAGCGGTATTAACCGCTTCCGCCCACAAGTAGCTAGGAAGTGAATATGCATTAATCATAGTCCTAGCAGCCTCTTGTAGGGCACGATTTCTCCTTTCCACCACCCCATTTTGTTGGAGTGTTCTAGGACAAGAGAACTCATGCTTGTACCCTTGCTCTAAACAAAATTGTGAAAATTTTGAGTTCTCAAATTCACCACCATTATCACTACGGATCCGGTTGATTTTGTGACTCTTTTCATTTTCAACCCTTTTACTAAATCCTATGATTATTTCTAAGGTATCATCCTTATGTTTCATAAATTAGACCCAAGTATACCTAGAAAAATCATCTACTATAACCAAACAATATTTGTTACCATTTAAAGATGGAATGCTATAGCAATCAAATAAGTCAAGATGCAATAATTCTAATGGTAAGGAAGTATTAGTTAAGGTTTTACCTTTGTGTGATGCCTTTGTTTGTTTTCCTTCTTGGCATGCATCACACATTTTGTTCTTGACATACTTGATCTTTGGTAGCCCTTTAACCAACTCCATCTTGGCTACCTTGGCTATGTTTTTCATGTTGATGTGCCCCAATCTCCTATGCCATAGCCAACTTTCTTCTTCTTTTGCAACAAAACACTTAGTAGAAATGGTAGAAGCATATGAAAGATCAACATAATAGATATTTGATTTCCTATATCCAATTAACATACAATCATTTAATTCCTTGTGTCTAATCATGCATTTAGAGGATTCAAAAGATACATGATAGTTTGCATCACAAAGTTGACTAACACTTAATAGATTAAATTTCATATTTTCAACTAGTAAAACTTTGTGAATGACAATTTTGGAGGATACCTCAATTGTACCTCTACCTAATATCTTGAGTTTTCCACTATTTCCAAAGGACACCGCTCCTTTCTTCACATACTTAATTGTGGAGAATTTGCTCACATCACCGGTCATATGTGTTGAGCAACCGCTATCCACAATCCACATACCTTGCTCCCCTACCTAAATCACATGAAAAACACAAGCTTTTGGTACCCAAACATTTGGACCGGTAACATTAAGTAAAAGCTTCTTAGGTACCCATGCTTTCTTAACCTTACCCTTAATGGTTACTTTTCTATTTATCAATGAAACATAAGCAACTTCTTTTTCTTTTGGCTTATATCCTAAACCGGCCTTGTTATAAACCGCTCTTTGTCTACTAAGAATCATATCAAGATATTTTGAGCCATTTGAGAATTTCTCTAAACATGCTTTTAATTCACTAACCTCGTCCTTAAGTTTGTCATTTTCTTCCATAAGCATGCAAGAATCAACATGTGAAGGTTTTTCATTTCTAATAGCCTTTAGTTCTACCTTCATGCTCTTAACCTTAGATTTAGACTTATCTAGAGCTTCTTTAAGATAGGCAATTGATTTATAAAGAAGCTTAACCTTGGTCGTCACTAGATGATGATTCATCACTTGAGGAGTCTTCTTGACTTGATGTGCCGGAATTATCTCCTAGTGCCATGAGTGCCACATGGCGTGTGATGTGGCAAAGCTCATCATCGGAGGAGGAGTCTTCAACACTTGGTGTGTCCCATGTGGTTTGAGCCACCATGGCCTCCTTCTTCTTCTTCTCCTTCTTGTCCTTCTTTTTCTTTTCTTTTTCCTCCTTCTTTAGCTCCGGGCAATTCGGCTTTATGTGCCCCTTCTTGTTGCAAGCATGGCAAATCACATTATTGTTAAAACTTGAATTACCACTAAATTTACCTTTTGAGGAATGAGACCCCTTCCTTGCTTCTCTATTCTTAAACTCCTTTGACTTTCTATAGAGCTTCTTGACAAAATTTGCCATTTCACTAGATGAGTCTCCATCACTACTTGACTCATTCTCCGACTCGGATGATGATGATGCTTCTTTTCTTTCCTTCTTCTTCTTCTCCTTCTTTTCAACAAATAGAGCTAAACCCTTTTCCTTAGAGGACATATTAGTTTGCTCATGTAATTCAAACTTATAAAATAATTCATCAATTTTAATTTGAGAGAGATCCCTAGTTACCTTAATGGCATCAACTATAGAGGTCCATAAAGAATTTCTAGGGAATGCTTGAAGGATATACCTTACCAAGTCTCGGTTGTCAACTCGCTCACCTATGATGTGAAGTCCGTTCACAATCTCCTTGAACCTTCCATGCATTTGGCTTACGGTTTCATGCATCTTCATTTGGAAGGCTTGAAGTTGTCCAATTAGTAGGTCCTTCTTGGCCCTCTTTGACTCCTTGGAACCTTCATTTAGCTCAATGAGCTTTTCCCATAGCTCCTTGGCGGATTCGAAAGGCCCCACCTTGTTGAGTTGCTCCATTGTAATGCCGCATTGGATGGTGAGTACGACTTTTGCATTTGACTCGAACTTCCGGTTCATCTCCCTTGTCCAATCCTTGCTTGGAATAGGGTTTCCATGTTCATCCACCGGTTCCTCGAAGCCATCTACAATACTATGCCAAATTTCAATATTTCTCATTAAATAATACTTCATCCTACCTTTCCAATACGCAAAGTGACTCCCATCGAAGAGCGGTGGCTTGGCGGTGCTATATCCCTCTTGAAGAGCCATTGATGCCTTGGTTGATGGTGAGATCTTCCAAGCTATCCGGGCTCTGATACCACTTGTTAGGAATATTTGTAACGACTAGAGGGGGGTGATTAGCGTTTCTTCGTTTCTACAAACAAGTTAGCGGAAGCAAAACAAATACAAATAAGAATACGAAAGAGAAACACAAAGACAATGCTAACACCCAATGTACATGGTTCGGAGATGACGCTCCTACTCCACGGCAATCCGTAAGGTGGATTAGTCCTAGCCAAGCTTCACTATATTCTCCTTTGGATGAACCAAGGTGGAGAAACCTTTCTTACAATGCTCTCCTCTTCCTTACAATGATGGATGATTAAGAACTAGAGAAGAGGAGGTTTTGGATTGCTAAAAACACTTGGAAAGCTTGGTGAGCACGAGGATGTAGTTAGGAGCAAGAGCACTAGCTTCACCAAGCTCCCCAAGGCCCCTTTTTATAGAAGAGGGGCTATTTTTCCCGTTGGGCCTCGATCGATCGATGCTCATCATCGATCGCCGGCCAACGACTTCTGACCATGCAGATCCGCGGAGATTCATAGCCGCATTTTCCAACGGCCAGGTGATCAGTTGACTGATCCCTCCATCAGTCGACTGATGGAGTGATCAGTCAAGTGAGTGACGATCTGGCGATTTTCACTTTGATCGATCCGATCGCCACTATCGGCGGTCGGTGATCATTGCAACATCGATCGATTGCACATGTAAAGAAGCCGATCGATGGCGAGTTTCACCGACTGGTCCGAACGCTGACTACCGATCGGTGATACATCATATCAGTCGACTGATACTTATCAAGTATGAGTAATTCACACTTGATTTTACACCCTAGACCTAGACTCAACCTTCTAGCTCCTCATTAAGCCTTGCGCCTTCAGGATCCCTCCGAGTCCGTGACTTGTTCATCCTTTGCGCTTTGCTTCCAAGAGCTTCCTTTGGTTTCGTCATGTCTTGGGTTGCCAAATGCTTGGACTTTATGCCGCCAAGACAACAAGCTTGGACTTATGCTGCCAAGACCTTACTCTGGACTTCCTTTGCCAAGGTTCACTTGGACTTTATGCTGCCAAGACTATAAGCTGTTGGGTTTTTCCGTGCCGCAAAAACCGCTTTTTGCATTGCGGAAACCTCGGAAGCCCCTGCCATGGATCCGTGCGAAGTATAAAAAATATAATTACATGTATGTGCTTACAAAAATCCTAGATCTACCTTAGATCTAAGAGGTTAGAACGTTACCCTCGTAGCGACGCCCTTCGCTTATCCCGCTCGTCCAAAAGTCCGCTGGAACTCGAGAGTGTCAAGTGCACACTCCTCTATGGTATCCACACAAGCAATAGGTGGAGAAAACTCAACCTTGAGTGTGCTAGCACTCCTTGGTTGGTTCGGCCAAAGAGAGGGATGGGAGAGGGAGAGCTTGAGAGAAAAAGTTCCAAGGTTGAAGATGAAGTAATTTGGGAGTAACTCTTCAAAATGAATTCATCCACATAACCCCTAATGGTGTTGGCCGGCCACATTATGGCTTGGGAAGTTACATGCATGCATGTAACTCCCATGCCTCTTGGTCTCCCTCATGATGTGGCACCAATTGACCAAGTCAATGATGATGTGGAGCACCATCATTTGCCGGCCATGCCATGTCATCATCATGACATGACATTTGGTCAAGTCAAACTTGACCTTTCATCTTCCCTCTCAAGTCAAGTCAAACTTGACCTCTAATCTCCCATGGTTGATCAAATCTAACCACTTGACTCAAGTCAATTTAATTTAATGAATCTCTATTCATTAATTTAAATTGATTTGATGAATCAAATGTCAATTAGACTCATTCAACACTTGAATCAACTTGAGTCTAACTCAATTAGTCTAATTTGGATTACTCTTAATCCAATTTGGTTCATCCAATGAACCTAATCCTCATGGTTCATCATATGAACCTAATCTCCATCTAATTGCTCTTATGTGTGTGACCCTATAGGTTCTTGTAACGTTGGCAATATCCCTAAACCGATTTAGGAACATAAGCAATGAGCGGTATCTAGCAACACATCATTGCTACCCAAGTTACAAGAATGTTGAGCTCCAACATCACCTTTGTGACTACTAATTGTGACTCTCACAATATGTGACAATGTCCCTCTATCCTTGACATCTAGATTGACCAATCGAGGCATAGACCGTGTCATCCTCGGTATAATCTAAATCTTGAACTCCAAGTAGACTCACTCTAATCAAATGAGCTCAATATCTCATATTGACTCATTTGGGCATGGCCATGCACTTCGTGGTCTCACTCTATCAAGAATATCGATGTCACCCCTGTCATATAGGAGGGATAGATCCCATCTACATCACTCACATCCCTCCGCATAATTCGTTACATACCCAGTAATCGCCTTTATAGTCCACCCATTTACGGGTGACGTTTGACGAAGCCAAAGTATGCAACTCCTTATGTAGGGAACCATGGTGACTTCAGGTCTAAGGACTAATAGTCATACTAATAGCCACATGAGAAAGTATATGACACTCATATAACGATCCATGATACTTTCTCATGGCGGGTCATTCAGTATACATTCTCCAATGCATACCCATGTGTCAACTTGATATCTCATATCCATGACTTGTGAGATCAAGTCATCATGTTGACCTACATGCTAGTCTTTACGCATTAACATTGTCCCTGAATGTTAATACTCGACTAGGAATGATTAAGAGTAGTGTTCTCTATATCATCTCATTATCGATTCAACCAATCGATTGATATAGATAAGAACCTACTACCCAAGGACATTATTATATTTAGTTATTTGGCACCAATACAAGTAAATATAATAACCATGCCTTTCTAAATAGGAATATGATACAATAAAGTCCATACAACAATCATCATATGATTGGCTCTAGGGCTTTCACTAACACAAGCTTGGTCTTATGCTGCCAAGTACATCCCTTGGACTTTCCTTGCCAAGATCATACTTGGTCTTCCTTTGCCAAGGTTCACTTTGGACTTTACGCTGCCAAGACTACAAGCTTGGTCTTACGCTGCCAAGTCCATCCCTTGGTCTTTCTTTGCCAAGATCATACTTGGACTTCTCTTTTACCAAGGCTTCATCCTTGGTTTCCCTGTCACTTAAACATATTTGTAATTAGATCACAAAACATTGCCTAACTTAGATGATTATCCAAACATCAAAACATATATAAATGATTGGAGCATTGTTGCACCAACAGTATTATCAGAGAATAATCATTAACCCCAAAAACCTCCACCAACCCTCTTTTTATAGAGAGAAGGCTGATTTTCCCGTTGGAGCACCATCAGTCGACTGCCGATGTGGTTAACGACTTCTGAATAGCTAGATTTGCGGGATTCAGAGTCGTTTCCTCCAATGACATTTTCATCAGTCGACTGATCCATCCATCATGTTAGTAATATATGAGAGATGTCCTAAGGCAATCGCCTTATGTATGAACCATTTATATGATAAATAAAGATTCACTATTTGAGTATACATGTTTCATGTATTTGATTGGATCTTAAACTCATTTACTGAATGTCCACGATGCGATTCACAGCATGAGAGAATTTGTGATTGGATCACAACTAGTGAGTATCTCTACATGTGTAATTGTGATGTATCGGAATTATCCCTAGTCGATGAATTGATGGATTTGGACACCATCAATTCTGTCGAGACTAGCACGAGGTATACTCCTTGGTGTATCCAAGCAGCTGATTCTCACTGGCTGGAGACATTGTGATGTCCGGAGTTGATCGTGGATGCTAGTTATGGTAACTAGTTCATTGGAGTGACCAGCCGTAAGACTTCATATGGTTCTCTGCATATATAGATATGTCAATGAAGTTCTTACTGTAGCTTAAGTGCGATGTTCCTTTGACTTGTGGTATTCAAGTCATCTTGATCATGGAGACTTATGCTTTGACATCTTAAGCAAGCATCTCTAAGGAGATGTGGACCCGGGATGATTGGGTATAAGTCGAAGTGATCGAAGGTGTTTGAATAGCCTATAAAGGATTCACCACTCCTTGCGAGGAGATGTATACCCATGGCCTCTCGTCGGATTGTTACTAAAGTCTTTGGCCAAAGCATTACATGTTTAGAGTAAGGTACTCTTCGATTCATGTGCAGTAACTAGAATCCGTAGGACGAGGAAATGATACTTGGGCTAGGTGTGACGTAGTCAGCCTAGTGGGGACTGACACTATAGACCATGTCCTGAACCAAGTGAGTATAAGATGAGTGAAGGGAATGGGGCACGAATCATTCGAGCTGCTGAAGGATTTCAGAAATAGTTCTGGATCAACCGTTGATCTTTTCGGTTAATTAGGGATCATGATGTACTACTAGGTGCCACTCATGATCGTTCTATAATTAATGGTTAATTATAGACGGCCAACATAAATCGAGAACCTATTTGGTCACACGCACAACGAGCGTAATCCAAAGGATTTAAAACGAGCTTGAGAATGGGATTCTCAGACCGAGAGAAACTAGGTTTGGTTGGACCAAACATGAAGCGAGCATGAAATCGTTTCAGTCGCAATGGAAGCGTGGATGGGCCGTGTCTTATGAAGACATAATGGATGAACCAAAATGGTTTGGTTCTAATCCAATGGAGGAGAATAAACCAAAGGGTTTGGTTTATTTTAAACGAACGAACCAAAAGTTGGTTCGGTTCATTTTAACTTAAAATAAACCATCATGGTTTGGTTTATTTTAACTTATCTTAATGGAGCGGGTTAACGGGCCTAATGGTTATGATCCAATAACCGTTAAGAGAATTAGTTCTCTATAAAAGAGGGTTTAAGGGATAATTAAGCCCTAATCCAAAACCCTAGCTTGCGGTTGCCGCCCACCTCTCCATCCTCTCCTTGGATTTTCGACGCCAACCCTAGGATTGCCGCCCAGCCCCTTGTGCCACCGTCCAACTCCTTGCTGGCGTCCAAGCTTCATCCGGTCATCCTCCGACGACCCTCCAGTGATCTTCCTAGGCTTCGGCGATAAGGTGAGCACTTGGCTTCCCTTGGTTGGCCGGCGCCTACTCCTCCACCAAAGCTGTCCAGTTTTTCTGGACAGCTTGTTCTTCTCTTGTCGGAGCGTCATTTGGAAGACGGTTAGAGCTCCGACAGTGCCTAACTTACCGGGGATTCGATCTCCGGTAATCCTCTGAGGTGGAGGACGAAGGATTCATCAAACGGTTGACGAATACCTCTCCGGAGAAGCGAGTTTTGAGGACTCGGTTTTGGATCCGAATTTGGATTCGGATCGTGATCATCTCTCGATCACGTCGTCTTCAACACGAGGCTAGTAACCCGTACAAAGACGAAGCTCGTGACTTAGCGAAGTCATCCCGAGGATACTCGGCGTGGATACGGATAGAGACGATTCTAGCGAGGATCATTCCGGTTGATGCCGTTCCCGCTACACGTAATACGAAAGGTATAACGTAGTTAAATTTCCTTTTATTACAAATTTAAATTTATGGTTATGTCTACACTTCTTGTACTATGCATGCGTGTGATGTGTGTGTTGTAATAAATGTATATTTATTAATTTTATTGCTTCCGCTGTGCTCATGTTTACGAAACATGATCGAACACACACACGCCGCGGTGCCGGAAACCCAACAGTGGTATCAGAGCCCAGGTTGTGTTTCGACATAATCGTAAAATGGTTTTACGATAGTCATAATGTTATTTCTGGAAATTTTCTTGTAAGATTTATTAAATCTTCCACTTTTGGAAAGTTGGAAGTATTTATGGAAATTGATATTTTCCATAAATGAAATATTTGATTAGATTCTGGAAATTTGTTTCCTAATTTAATCATGATTTGATTTGGGAAATCAAATCTTAAAATATTTTATTTCCATAAGTAGTTTTGATGATTTAGGAAATTGGTTTCCTAAATTGATTTTCCTTAATCAAATAATTCCTTGAATAAAATATGTGATTAGATTTGGAAATTTGTTTCCTAATTTAATCATGATTTGATTTGGAGAATCAAATCTTAAACATATTTTATTTCCATAAATAATTATGACAAATAAGGAAATTATGTACATGACATAATTGTATGCCATGTAATTGCATTAGATGCATATCATTATGCCATGCGTGTCGTGACATGTAGATGTATGTCATGTATGCCATGCCATATAGATAATAGTTATTTGCATACAAAGAGGATGAGACATAAAACCCTTACTCAATATTAAAGCCTACACCTTCCATTAATATAGTTAGAACCAGAGTTCCGTTTCTTGTTTGGGTTGTTGGACTATCTCCAAGCCCGGCTCGAACCCGAACATGTTCAAACCATGGAATAGTTTAATACTAATATGGTAAGAGTCAGAGGTCAATCGTTAGCTTTGGTTGTTGGACTCTCTCCAAGCCGGGCTAATTGGTTGAATGCGCTCTAACCATATTAAAACTATTTCTCGATTAATGGGTTGGTTTTAACCTGAAGCATCGGCTTGTTGGACTCTCTCCAAGGTCGATGTAAAGGGAGGTAAAGTTGGGTGCTATGCATATGATGCATACTTGTTAATGTGTTAACAACCCGATGTATGTGTGAACATTCAATTAGTTGATAGCACATTGTGATAGTTGCATATACGTGATATGCAATCGGTATAGTTGATACCTACCATTGTAGTTATGAATGGCTTGTTGGACTCTCTCCAAGGTTGTTCATATCTATGATGGATATCAGCCCATTCGGAGATGGACCTACGATCTCCCGAAGTGATTTTGGGGTTTTGAAATTCGAAAAATGAATGGGATTTATAAATGTATATTGATGCATTTTAAAAATCATTTTCTCATATATGCTCGTTTTGTATTTCTAGGTCAATAAATTGATCATGACGTCTTTGAATTTGCGCACTATTTTGGATTCAAACAAACTGACTGGGCCTAACTTCCTGGACTGGCTTAGAAACCTGAGAATTGTTCTCAAGGAGGAAAAGCTAGCATATGTCCTTGAAGAGCCTCTTCCTGACCGTCCTAAGGACGATGCAACTCCAGACCAAATGTTGGTCTATCAGAAGCATGTGGCAGATTCTGAGCAGGCGAGTTGCATCATGCTAGCGACAATGGTACCTGAGCTGCAAAAGCAGCATGAGTATATGGATGCTAATACTATGGTCTTCCATCTTCATGAGCTGTTCGATGAGCAAGTGAGATTCGAAAGGTTCGAGGTCTCTAGGCTCTATTGGAATGTATACTGAAAGCCTAGCTCTTTTTGTATGAACATTTTATTTTGGAATAAGAATCACATGATCATTGTTTGCACTTTATATATTTATTATATATGTGTGCATATTGTCTAATATTTTACATTGTAGATAACATGGTGCTTGGTGTGGCACAGAAGATCATGTTATCAGTCCCTTGTAAAATATAAGTAGAGGCTCACAACCAAGATGGTTTTGGACAAACCATTGGCATGGTTGTAGTGTAGCTTGGTATTGTTTTGTCTTGAACATAGAGTTACACTAGTACACTTAGGTGTATTGAGTAGGACCGACATAGAGGTGATTCAATTTAGTACTGACTATATAATTGAATCGGACCTCGGATATTATGTTGTATATGCTCTTAATCCCGATATAATAACAGACAAATGTACTTAGTATTTATTTCTTTGATTTACCAGAGGGTGAGATTTAGATGGATTAAATCAATATGCCCGGTAAGTTGGGAAATGATATTATTTATATGGTGTGTCGTTGATTATAGGAGGAAACCGTGTCCTATATATTAGGTTGATGATGTCCCCTTGAGGAGCTCATAAGGTTCATCATGTAAATCCAGTCGGTTGACTTAGTCAACATGATGATAAGGTTGAGTGGTACTACTCGAGGAATTAGATGTTAATTAATTGATGGTCAATAAATCAATTAATTGACGGACATTCGATATCTTAAACACGGGGAGATGAATGTACAAATAATATATGGAGCCCATATTGATTTATGGGGGTTGGTGAGGTAGTTCAATGATGATCCTCTAGTGGAATGGAACATCATTGATGGATCAAGTTTGTGTGGTTCTGATCCATCGGGTGGCCAATATCCAACTCCTCCTTATGGTCCCTATCGTAGCCTAATATAATCCTTGTGAAGTCTAGATCCAAGAATGTAAAACAAAACCTAGAACCAACGGTTGGGATTAAATCTCTAGATCCGATGGTTAGGATGAAACCCTAGAACCAAAGGTTGGGATTAAATCCCTAGATCCGATGGTTAGGATGAAACCCTAGAATCGACGGTTGGGATTAAATCCCTAGATCCGACGGTTGGGATAAAACCCTAGATCCGATGGTTGGGATGAAACCCTATATCCGACGGTTGGGATGAAATCCTAGATCAGACGGTTGGGATGAAACCCTAGATCCGACGGTTGGGATAAAACCCTAGATCCGACGGTGGAGATTAAATCCCTAGATCCGATGGTGGAGATTAAAGGAGGCTTAAGCCCAATTCTATAAATAGAGGGCTTAAGCTTGGGCGGCAAAATAATTGAATTGGAATTAGGGTTTGGCTCTTCTCAAAGTGGGCGGCTAGGGTTTGGAGCAAAAGCTTGGGCGGCAACCTTCTTCCTTCTAGTTGTTGCCGGTGCCCATCTTCCTCCATCAAGACTTGGCCGGCGCCCATCCTCAAGGCCTCTCTCTTATTCCTTGGCTGGTGGTTCTCCTTCCATTGGTGGCCGGCGTTCATTCCTCCATACTCTCCAAAGTGGCCGGCGGTTCTCCTTCCATTGGTGGCCGGCGCTTCATCCACTTGTTCCTTGGCCGACGGTTGCATCAAATTCCCTAATTTGGTGGCCGGTTCTAGAAAGGATAGGTATTTGTTGGTTCTTCTCTTTGTTCGCAGCGGACAAGGAAGGGAAGAACGCGATCTAGAAGGCTTCTACTCATGGAGGATCTTCGTCCACACGTCGTCCACGAGAAGGATAGGACATACGGTAGAAGATCGTAAGGTATAAAGTTTTACAACTTTATTTTCAGATCTGAGAATGTTCTGTATGCTTCGTTCCAGTTACGTATTGCTGAAATTCGCAACAAACGAGAATTGATAGAGCTTTTAAAAAGCTTGATCGGCATATGTCCTTGAAGGCCTCTTCTTACGCCCGTCCCCAGGGCGATGCGACTCAGAAGCAAGTCTATTCAAGCGACCACTCAAGTTGTTAGCACGACGATGAATTGGTTGTGCTAAGGAAACTCATCCCATCCGGATTAATTCTTTCATTAGTGAAAATTTTAATCCGGGGACATGGGAGCCAATGAGCCTTCGAAGCAACTCCCTACAGGCTCCTCTTCACCACAAAGATGCAAGAAGGTTCGTCTGTAGTACAATTTGTGCTAAAGATGAATGGGTACATAGAGCAGCTAGCCACCCTCGGGTTTGTGATGGATCATGAGTTAAGTATTGACTTAATTCTACATTGTTTGCCCAAGAGTTTCTCACAATTTGTGATGAACTATCAGATGAACAAATTAGAATCCACCATTCCCGAGCTCCTCAATATGCTGAAGACTGTGGAGCCTTCTGTGAAGCATGAGGAGAAGGTGGTTCTGTTAGTTGATTCCTCAAAGAAAGGTTCTAAGAGGAAGGCAAAAGAACAGAAGAAAGGGAAGAACAAAAAGGCAAAGAAGGCAGAACCAGCGCAAAAGGGCACTTGCCATCACTATGGCAAGGAAGGCCACTGACGAAGAAATTGCAAGATTTATCTTGAGTCCATGAAGAAGAAGAAGGCATCCGATGCCCCATCCTCTTCAGGTATCTTCATTATTGATTGTCATTCTATTTCCTTAGACACTTGGGTATTGGATACTGGGTGTGGCTCATATATATGTAATGACATACAGGGGCTAAAGAATAGAAGAAGACTTGTCAGAGGGGAGTCAAATTTGTGAGTTGGCAATGGAGCAAAGGTTGCTGCGGTCGCCATCAGAACTTATTTGCTGAAGCTCCCTAGTGGACTAGTCTTGGAACTGGACAATTGCTATTATGTTCCTTCTCTAATAAAGAACATTGTTTCTATTTCCTGTTTAAATAGAAATGGTTTCCATTTGACGTTTAGTAACAATTGTTGTTATATAACTTTGAATGACGTACTTTATGGAACTGGAACCTTGAGTAATGGCATTTATACGTTGGACGTATCCAGTGACATTTTCAATATCGAAGCGAGCAACACACGTGCTCGAAAGGATAATCAAATAGACTCCTATATGTGGCATTGTCGTCTTGGCCATATAAGCAAGAAACGCATGTCCGAATTACACCGATGTGGAATTCTGGAATCGTTTGAATTGGATTCATACGATACATGCGAATCATGCTTAAAAGGCAAGAACGAGTGGGAGAGTTTCTAGGTCTAATACATACTGATGTATGTGGACCTATGTTAACTCAAGCTTTAGGAGGCTATAACTACTTCATTACCTTCATCGATGATCACTCACGGTTTGGGTATGTGTTCTTGATGAAACACAAGTCTGAAGCCTTTGAAAGGTTCAAAGAATTCAGAAATGAAGTAGAGAAACAACATGACAAGAGTATTAAAATACTTCGATCGGATCGAGGTGGAGAATACTTAGTCAGGAGTTTCTTGATTACCTAAGAGACAATGGTATATTGTCTCAATGGACTCCGCTCTATACACCACAACATAATGGTGTGTCTGAGAGGCGTAACCGGACCTTGTTGGACATGGTCAGGTCAATGATGAATCATGCGACTCTTCCCAAGTCCTTTTGGGGTTATGCACTTCAGACAGTTGTTTACTTGTTAAACAGAATGCCTACCAAGGTAGTCTCAACTACTCTATATGAGATATGGAATAGTAAGAAACCTCATGTATCTTACTTGAAGATATGGGGTTGTCCTGCTTATGTGAAGCGGATAGTATCAGACAAATTGGATGCTAAGTCTGATAAATGTCTATTTATTGGATACCCTAAGGAAATAAGGGGTTACCAATTCTATCATCTTGTGGAACAAAAGGTGTTTGTTTCAAGGCATGCTGTGTTTCTAGAGAAAGAGTTTCTCTTGCAAGAAAACAGTGGGAGTGTCGTCGAGCTTGAGGAGGCTCGAGAGACTCAAATAGACATTGATGAGATACCTGGTGAAGCACAACAGCCGACAACTCATAGTGATGAGCAATCGGCTGGACCTATTGTAACACCACATCTTCGTAGATATGGTAGAACACGCAATATTCCTGAGAGATATGGATTTCTCGTAAGTGAATCGAACGACGTGTTACTCATTGATGATGAGGAGCCTACCAGTTATGAAGAAGTGCTGACAAGTTCAAAAAGAGATAAGTGGCTTGGTGCCATGAAGTCGGAAATGGATTCCATGTATGAAAACCAAGTTTGAAACTTGATTGACCCACCTGAAGGCATAAAGCCTATAGGGTGCAAGTGGGTTTTCAAGAAGAAAACCGACATGGATGGTAATGTGATTACCTATAAGGCTAGATTGGTGGCGAAAGGATATCGTCAAAAATAAGGCATTGATTATGACGAAACCTATTCGCCTGTAGCTATGCTTAAATCCATTCGGATGCTCCTGGCCATAGCGGCTCATTATGATTATGAGATATGGCAGATGGATGTGAAAACAACTTTCCTTAATGGAAACCTGCTCGAGGATGTGTATATGATACAGCCTGAGGGTTTCACATCGGTTGATAAAACCAAGGTATGCAAATTGCGACGGTCCATTTATGGATTAAAGCAAGCTTCCAGGAGCTGGAATATCCGTTTTGATGAGATAATCAAAAAGTTTGATTTCTCACAAAATCCAGACGAACCTTGTGTGTACAAGAAGGTTAGTGGGAGTGCAGTCGTGTTTCTAGTATTGCATGTCGATGACATATTACTTATAGGAAATGATGTTTCAATCTTACAGTCAGTTAAGGTTTGGTTATCCAAGACATTCTCCATGAAATACCTGGGAGAAGCAACCTACATCCTTGGGATTAAGATCTATAGAGATAGATCGAAACGGTTGCTTGGTCTTTCGCAGTCTACATATATAGACCGAGTGCTAAAGAGGTTTAGCATGTCGGAATCCAAGAAAGGTTTCCTACCCATCATGCATGGGGTACACCTTTCGAAGTCTATGTGTCCGCGCACAGAAGATGAGAGGATTTGCATGAGTAAGATTCCCTATGCATCCGCAATAGGATCTATCATGTATGCTATGTTATGTACGAGGCCCGATGTATCGTATGCTCTGAGTGTCACGAGAAGATACCAGTCTGATCCAGAAATGGATCATTGGGTGGCTGTTAAGACGATCCTTAAGTACTTAAGAAGAACTAAGGATGTGTTCCTAATATATGGAGAAGGGGACATGGTGATACGCGGGTATACGGATGCGGCTTCGGACGGACAAGGATGATTCAGTCTCGATGCGGATCGTGTTCACCTTGAATGAGCGCGATGAGTTGGAAAAGTTCCAAACAAGACCATGGCGGATTCTACCTGCAGGCGAGAATACATTGCGGCTTGAGGCGTGAAGCGGTTTGGATTAAGAAGTTCGTTTATGAACTTGGTGTTATTCCGGCCATTGTTGAAGCAATACCGGTCTATGTTGGGGATCGATTGACCGGCTAGAGGGGGGGGTGAATAGCCCTCTTATGATGGACGTCGTATTTTGCTTGTCTACAAAAATGTTAGCGCAAGCGGAAGCAATAAACTAAGACAAGCAATAAGAAATAAAACAAAGACAAATACAAACACGGAGATGTAACGTGGTTCACGGCTACGCCGCTAATCCACGATCCCGATTCGTCCGAGGTGAATCACTCCTTCAAAACCAATCCAATATCGGTCTCTCCTTTGCACCAAGCTAGGTGGAGGTAACCTTTACAAATCAAGCACACTCCTTCTTTTACAATAGATGTGAAAGAAAGCTAAGAGAAGGAGTTTGAATCTTGTGGAGCACTTGGATGGTCATTTAGAACTTAAGCATTTTTCTCCCAAAGCTCCACACCCTCTCTTTTTATAGAGAGGGTTGATTTCTTCCCGTTGGCCGCCATCAGTCGACTGCCGCCACTCCAACGGCCTCCGAACACGTCGGATCCCGTCCATTGTAGTCCAATGGAACACTTGGCAGTCGACTGATGGACCTCACCAGTTGACTGCCGCCTCCGTAGTCGACTGCCCAGTCGGCTACGAGCGGTTCTGTGCCTGCGATATCCTCTGGTAGTCGACTGCCATTCCATGGCAGTCGACTGCTGGGCATAAACCCATCAATCGGATACCAGTCGAACCCACTCGACTTAGATTACATGGCACTTAACATAAGTTTGAGCTTCCGGCGGTCGGGTAAACCTTAACCCTTGTGGTCAAGTCTCCGACACTCAGCCATTCGGCCAAGTTCACCTAATGAGCTACTTACATTTCACTCATTCTCTCATCTCACTCGAAGTCCCTCACCGAAGCTCTCTTCGTTCGCGGCCACGTCCTTCGGCAGCATCAGGCGCACGACTCTGCAATGCTCCTTCGCGTCTCTTGCCTCCGAAGTCTGCTTCCTTGGCTTCACTTCAAGTCATCTCATCCGGCGGTCCCTCGGATGCTCCAAGCGCACGACTTCCGCAAAGTCATCCTTCACCGACTCAAGGATCGAGGTTGTGAGGGTGAACCCGCTAAGGCTCCATGTGCGAATTACTAAGTCGTGCAAGACTCCAACGCACATATCAAATAACAATATCATCCTAACTTAAACCCTTTGCCACACACATCAAAACCTTATCATGGCAAGAGATTGCCCTAACAATCTCCCCCTTTTTGATGTGTGGCAATTCGTTTAAGTTAGGTAAAAACATTTGATATAAATTCTAAGGTAAGAAAGCATGTAAACATAAACATGATATAACAACATGCAACTCCCCCTTAATCCATGAAACTCTCTACACAAATTTTCTCCCCCTATCATATATTTCTCCCCTAAAATAATTAACTTAAACATAATTATTTCTCCCCCTTTGACACCATCAAAAAGATTAACACTAAGTTATAAACTCATGGCATCAAGTATAAAGGAGGGAAATACCACGAGTTGATTTAAAATCTGAAATCAGAAAATATTTGACTATTTTTCAGGTGAGCAGTCGACTGCTATCAGTATGACAGTCGACTGGCACAATAGTTTCCGAAATTCTAATTTTCTGGATGAATTTCAGAAATGTATTAAAAATTCCAAAAAATTCGAAAAATCATGAAATTTGAGGAACATATTTTTTTTAAGTATATCTATCAAGGAAAAATAGGTTTTCATGAAAAATCATTTTATTTTCCTATATTTTCCAAAAATTCAAAAGCTTGAAAAACCACTAGTTTTTTTAGCATGTTAGTATCCATTTTAACACCTAGTTTTGCATCCAATTGTTTCAAAACATGAATACATGTATTTTAAGGTAAGAAATTGTTTTGAAAACATATGAAATATCCAACCATGATCTTTGGGCAATATGTCTATGAATTAAACATAAGCCTTCCCCATGATTGGTCTATTATTGCTATTTTGATACTTTAAATGACCATCTAAATGCCATAGGCATTAGTTGACATTTGTATCATCCTAATATCTCACCCATGCTAAGTTTGCAATCAAGTTAGCCTATAGTGAGTGTGAGATGTATCCTAGGGGGTATTTGTATATACTTAACCAATATATTCATGCAATTCTATCAAGGTTAAGTATCAAACTAACAACCTACATGATCATAATGACATATATGATTTAATTTCACATTATGATCATGAAATACATGTTTTCATAAAATTATAACCATGCATTAGGTATTATATGGTGATAATAAACAAATTATCACCTAAGGCATGATTTAAACCTATTGCCCATGATAATGTGCCAAATATCAATATCATAAATCATGATAGTAAACAAGTGTAACAATTACATTAATCATCATGAATTAAGCAATATTATCTATTTATGGGCACATTATCATCACCCAACACTATCTAAAAAATGTTGTCCCGTCATCCTAAGTCAACCAAAATATGATATAGGTCAAGTCCATATGGTTGACTACCCTAGGGGTTTTCTAACCCTTAAGGATGGATTTTGGAACCCAAAATAAATTCTTTCCTATTGGGTTCACTAAGTATTCCTTGGGGATCCATTTCCTAGCTATTACTTTCTTCTTATCTTGTCCCCTAGCTATTAGGCATTTATAGGCCTTTTCATTTTTCTTTTCTTTGTATCCTAGGCCTTTCTTATTGAAGCTAGCTCTTTGGCTCCCTAAGATCATGTTCAATGTGTTGGAGCCTATAGTGAATTTTCCTAGGGCTTTTGTTAAATAGTCTACCTTTTCCCTTAATGCCCTATTTTCCTCTATGCATGCATCATTAACATCCAAAGGCATATAGTCATGTGAGCATGCATCATCATGGCAAGAAGAAGTATCATTATTATTTAAGCATGCATTTTCTAGCTTATATTCCAATGCCTTAATTTGATTAAGCATGCTTTTATTTTTCTTTTTCATTCCAAATAAGTCCTTAGTTAAACTAGAAATTATGGAAACTATTTTCTTAAGAGAAGCTTTCGTTACCATAGTTTCCATATCCTCTTCTTCTTCTTCGGATGAGGAGGATGTAGAAGCTCCCCCTTCACTTGAGCTCTCTCCTCTTGAGCTTGATCCTTCATTTTCGGAGGAAGAGCAATCCAAGTCATCAAAGGCCATTAAGGCCAAATTGGTGACAAAGGCATTCTCCTCATCCGATGATGAGGAGGAGGATGAGGATGGGTCATCCCAAGTCCTTGCCTTTAGGGCTTTGACCTTTCCCTTTTCCTTTATCTTCTTCTCCTCTTCCTTTTTCTTCTTGCTCCCCTTTTTCTTCTTCTTTTCTTCCTTCTTTTTCTTTTCTTCTTTGCTTTTGTTTAGGAGGGGACAATTGTCCCTTATGTGTCCCTCTCCTTGGCAATTATAACAAATGATCTTCCCCCTTGGTCTTCTATTCCTATCATTTGATTTATTAAATCGAAAACCTTTTAAAGCACGTCTTACCCTCCTTACCATATACGCTTCTTCGGTGCTATCCATGGAGGAGGAAGACGCTTCATCATCATCGGAGGAGGAGATCTCTATCTTCTTCTTCCCTTTGTTGGCCATCAAGGCTACTCCACTTGAAGGTTGGATTCTAGGCTCTTCTTGTATTCCTTCAAGCCTAGATTCATGTAATTCCATAGTGGAGAAAAATTCATCAAGAGTACTTACCTCTAGATTCTTTGACATGTAAAATGAGTCCACCATTGAACTCCACTTGGATGATCGAGGGAAAGCATCTATGGCCTTCATTATCATATCACGATTGGAGAGCCTTTCTCCTACACTTGTTAGTTCATTTAAAATTTCTTTGAATCTAGAATGCAAAGAAGTTACCTTTTCTCCCTTTTCTAATTTAATGTTGGATAGTTGGGAGCGGAGGAGATCTCTCCTTGCTAGCTTTGCCTCGGATGTGCCTTCATGAAGCTCAATTAGCTTCTCCCACATCTCCTTGGCACTTAGGCATTCTCCTATTCGGTTGATCTCTTGTTGGGGAAGCACATTGAAGAGATGATGCTTGGCTTTTGAATTTGCAAGGTGTTCTTCCCTTTGCCTTTTGGTCCACCTAGATTTCTCTATTGGTTTCCCCTCTTCATCCCTAGGCAAAACGAAACCGGATTCCATTGTAATCATTATATCAAAATCCGTTTCGAAAAATACCTCCATTCGCTTCTTCCACCAAGAGAATTCTCCTTCAAACTTCGAAGGATGGATGTTGGAGCCGGCCATTTTAAATGTTGCTTGTTGTGGCGGTTAGTCCTCGACAAGCTTTCCTTGGCTCTGATACCACTTGTTGGGGATCGATTGACCGGCTAGAGGGGGGGGGGTGAATAGCCCTCTTACGATGGACGTCGTATTTTGCTTGTCTACAAAAACGTTAGCGCAAGCGGAAGCAATAAACTAAGACAAGCAATAAGAAATAAAACAAAGACAATACAAACACGAAGATGTAACGTGGTTCACGGCTACGCCGCTAATCCACGATCCCGATTCGTCCGAGGTGAATCACTCCTTCAAAACCAATCCAATATTAGTCTCTCCTTTGCACCAAGCTAGGTGGAGGTAACCTTTACAAATCAAGCACACTCCTTCTTTTACAATAGATGTGAAAGAAAGCTAAGAGAAGGAGTTTGAATCTTGTGGAGCACTTGGATGGTCGTTTAGAACTTAAGCATTTTTCTCCCAAAGCTCCACACCCTCTCTTTTTATAGAGAGGGCGGATTTCTTCCCGTTGGCCGCCATCAGTCGACTGCTGCCCTTGGCAGTCGACTGCCGCCACTCCAACAGCCTCCGAACACGTCGGATCCCAACCGTTGTAGTCCAACGGAACTTAGCGGTCGGTGATGGACCTCACCCGATCATTGCCGCCTCCGTAATCGGCCCGATCGGCTCTGGCGATTCTGTGCCGCGATATCCTCTGGCGGATCATTTGCCATTCCATAGCGATCATTGCTGGCTAAACCCATCGATCGGATACGGTCGAACCCACTCGACTTCGGAAGCGATCATTGCCATTACATAGCGGTCGGCCCGATGCGTGTGAAACTCAAACTTAACATAAGTTTGAGCTTCGTGATCGGGTAAACCTTAACCCTTGCGGTCAAGTCTCGACACTTTCGACCATTCGGCCAAGTTCACCTAATGAGCTACTTACATTTCACTCATTCTCTCATCTCACTCGAAGTCCCTCGCCGAAGCTCTCTTCGTTCGCGGCCACGTCCCTCGGCAGCATTAGGCGCACGACTCTGCAATGCTCCTTCGCATCTCTTGCCTCCGAAGTCTGCTTCCTTGGCTTCACTTCAAGTCATCTCGTCCGGCGGTCCCTCGGATGCTCCAAGCGCACGACTTTCGCAAAGTCATCCTTCACCGACTCAAGGACCGAGGTTGTGAGGGTGAACCCGCCAAGGCTCCATGTGCGAATTACTAAGTCCTGCAAGACTCCAACGCACATATCAAATAACAATATCATCCTAACTTAAACCCTTTGCCACACACATCAAAACCTTATCATGGCAAGAGATTGCCCTAACAGTCTACCACGACAACAATTGAGCAATTGCACAGGCGAAAGAGCCAAGGTCTCATCAACGATCCAAACATGTGCTTTGCCGCTATCATCTTATCAGAGAGATCATCAGTAGGAATGAAATACAAATCGAGAAAATTTCCACTGAAAGGAACTTAGCGGATCCTTTGACTAAAGCATTACCTCAAAGTAAGTTTGAGGGTCATGTTAGTGCTTATGGTATTGGATACCGTAGCGATTGGCATTAGGCCAAGTGGGAGTCTGTTAGTAATATATGAGAGATGTCCTAAGGCAATCGCCTTATGTATGAACCATTTATATGATAAATGAAGATTCACTATTTGAGTATACATGTTTCATGTATTTGATTGGATCTTAAACTCATTTACTGAATGTCCACGATGCGATTCACAGCATGAGAGAATTTGTGATTGGATAACAACTAGTGAGTATCTCTACATGTGTAATTGTGATGTATCGGAATTATCCCTAGTCGATGAATTGATGGATTTGGACACCATCAATTTTGTCGAGACTAGCACGAGGTATACTCCTTGGTGTATCCAAGCAGCTAATTCTCACTGGCTGGAGACATTGTGATGTCCGGAGTTGATCGTGGATGCTAGTTATGGTAACTAGTTCATTGGAGTGACCAACCATAAGACTTCATATGGTTCTCTGCATATATAGATATATCAATGAAGTTCTTACTGTAGCTTAAGTGCGATGTTCCTTTGACTTGCGGTATTCAAGTCATCTTGATCATGGAGACTTATGCTTTGACATCTTAAGCAAGCATCTCTAAGGAGATGTGGACCCGGGATGATTGGATATAAGTCGAAGTGATCGAAGGTGTTTGAATAGCCTATAAAGGATTCACCACTCCTTGCGAGGAGATGTATACCCATGGCCTCTCGTCGGATTGTTACTAAAGTCTTTGGCCAAAGCATTACATGTTTAGAGTAAGGTACTCTTCGATACATGTGGAGTAACTAGAATCCGTAGGACGAGGAAATTATATTTGGGCTAGGTGTGACGTAGTCAGCCTAGTTGGGACTGACACTATAGACCATGTCCTGAACCAAGTGGGTATAAGATGAGTGAAGGGAATGGGTCACGAATCATTCGAGCTGCTGAAGGGTTTCAGAAATAGTTCTAGATCAACCATTGATCTTTTCGGTTAATTGGGGATCATGATGTACTACTAGGTGCCACTCATGATCGTTCTATAATTAATGGTTAATTATAGACGGCCAACATAAACCGAGAACCTATTTGGTCACACGCACATCGAGCGTAATCCAAAGGATTTAAAACGAGCTTGAGAATGGGATTCTCAGACCGAGAGAAACTAGGTTTGGTTGGACCAAACATGAAGCGAGCATGAAATTGTTTCAGTCGCAATGGAAGCATGGATGGGCCGTGTCTTATGAAGACATAATGGATGAACCAAAATGGTTTGGTTCTAATCCAATGGAGGAGAATAAACCAAAGGGTTTGGTTTATTTTAAACGAACGAACCAAAAGTTGGTTCGGTTCATTTTAACTTAAAATAAACCATCATGGTTTGGTTTATTTTAACTTATCTTAATGGAGCGGGTTAACGGGCCTAATGGTTATGATCCAATAATCGTTAAGAGAATTAGTTCTCTATAAAAGAGGGCTTAAGGGATAATTAAGCCCTAATCCAGAACCCTAGCTTGTGGTTGCCGCCCACCTCTCCATCCTCTCCTTGGATTTTCGGCGCCAACCCTAGGATTGCCGCCACCTTGTGCCGCCGGCCCAACTCCTTGCGGCGTCAAGCTTGGTAGGTCATCCTCCGGTGACCCTCCGGTGATCTTCCTAGGCTTCGGCGATAAGGTGAGCACTTGGCTTCCCTTGGTGGCTGGCGCCTACTCCTCCACCAAAGCTGTCCAGTTTTTCTGGACAGCTTGTTCTTCTCTCGTCGGAGCGTCGTTTGGAAGACAGTTAGAGCTTCGACAGTGCCTAACTTACTGGGATTCGATCTCCGGTAATCCTCTGAGGTGGAGGATGAAGGATTCGTCAAACGGTTGACGAATACCTCTCCGGAGAAGCGAGTTTTGAGGACTCGGTTTTGGATCCGAATTTGGATTCGGATAGTGATCATCTCTCGATCACGTCGTCTTCAACACGAGGCTAGTAACCCGTACGAAGACGAAGCTCGTGACTTAGCGAAGTCATCCCGAGGATACTCGGCGTGGATACGGATAGAGACGATTCTAGCGAGGATCGTTCTGGTTGATGCCGTTCCCGCTACACGTAATACGAAAGGTATAACGTAGTTAAATTTCCTTTTATTGCAAATTTAAATTTACGGTTATGTCTACACTTGTTGTACTATGCATGCGTGTGATGTGTGTGTTGTAATAAATGTAGATTTATTAATTTTATTGCTTCCGCTGTGCTCATGTTTACGAAACATGATCGAACACACACACGCCGCGGTGCCGAAAACCCAACACATCAGTCGACTGATGGAGTGATCAGTCGAGTGATCACAGACCGTAGTCGAGTGTGACTCCACTCTGTGCTCGTGTTAGCGATCGGTCGGTGCCAATAGTGGCGGTCGATCGATCCCAACATATCGATCATTGCCACGACCAAAGTAGTCGGTGATAGTCGAGGGTTTCATCTCGACTCGATCGAGCACTGACGGTCGGTGATACTCATCAAGTATGAGTAATTCATACTTGATTTCACCCCCTAGACCTAGACTCAACCTTCTAGCTCTTCCTTAAGCCTTGCGCCTCCAGGATCCCTCCGAGTCTGCGACTTGTTCATCCTTTGTGCTTTGCTTCCAAGAGCTTCCTTCGGTCTTATCATGTCTTGGGTTTTCCTTTGCCAAATCGTGCTTGGACTTTACGCCGCCAGGTCTACATGCTTGGACTTATGCTGCCAAGACTTGTATTTGGACTTCCTTTATCAAGGTCCATTTGGACTTAATGCCGCCAAGACAACATGCTTGGTCTTATGCCGCCAAACCTTTACCTTGGACTTCTCTTGCCAAGATCATACTTGGACTTTGCCTTTACCAAGTCTTCATACTTGTATTTCCCTGTCACTTAAACATTGTAACAATTAGATCACAAATTGTTGCCTAACTTAGAAGATTATCCAAACATCAAAACATATAAATGCTTGGGGCATTGTTGCACCAACATTTACTTCCCCATCGGAAGACACATAACCCGAGATAATTACCTTGGTACCGAGTAATGGTGAACACTTAGATACAAATATAAGTATCCTCCCCATCGGAGTCACTGCTTTTATTTGTAGGGCCAAAGAGGAACCAACTATTAATTTTACTTGTCAAAATGTTAGGTTGACAAGATAGTAAAATTAATGGGTAAAACCTCCTCTTACAAATGTAGAATTCGTATATGTCCACACTATCGTGGCATACGATATTCTCGGTGTTTTGAGGTGTTGGTTGATTTTAAAATTTTATTGTTTGAAGAATCAATAATTTTTTGAAATCTAATGTTTTGATTTATGTGATTCTTAGGTTTTCTTTCAAAATGACTTTCAACCCACTTGCTGTGATACTGAAAGAGAACAAACTTACTGGACCCAATTATGTTGATTGGAAGAGGAATCTAGATATTGTCTTGACTGCTGAGGAATACAAATATGTACTCCTCGAAGAGTGCCCTCCCAAGCCTGCAGATGATTCTAGGGAAAAGGAGAGAGAGAGCTATAAGAAGTGGATCAAGGCCGATAAGATGGCACGGTGTTACATTTTGGTATCTATGTCAAATGTACTGCAACATCAGCATCAAGCCATGTCCACTGCTTATGATATGATGCTCAATCTCAAGGAGCTTTTCGAACACCAGAATCGGGCTGTGAGGCAAGAGGCCATGAGAAACTTGATGACGACCACCATGATCGAGGGAACACCCATGAGGGATCATGTTCTCAAGATGATGGCTCATTTGAATGAGCTGGAGGTCCTAGGAGCTGAGATCGATGGGGAAACCTAGGTCGACATCATACTCCAGTCTCTACCTAGGAGTTTTGAGCAGTTTTGCCTGAATTACAACATGAACAAAAGGTTGTATTCGTTGGCGGAACTTCTGATAGAACTCCAGGCGACAGAGGGACTATTTCGTCAGAGTGCTCAGGCGCATGCCGTGGTGACCCAAAAGGTTTCTTCTTCTAAGCCGAAAGGCAAGAAGAAGAAGAAACAAACTGGGGCGAAGGCGGTGGGAGGTACTCAGGGAGGAGTGAAGAAGCCGAAAGGCAAGTGCTTCACTTGTAAGCAGACTGGACACTAGAAGAAGGACTGCCCCAACCGCAAGAATAAATGTATATCTTTTGGTCTAGTCGTTGAAACATGTTTAGCAGTGTTATCTACTGACACCTGGTGTGTAGATACAGGAGCCACTGATCATGTCTGTAATACTTTGCAGGGGTTCCAGGAAACCAGATGACTGGCTGAAGGGGAGATTATCGTGTACTTGGGCGACGCCACGAAGGTGGCGGCTGTTGCAGTGGGAGATGTTCATTTATCTTTTGAGGAAAATAAACTTTTGGTTCTTAAGAATTGCCTTTATGTACCCTTATTCAGAAAGAATTTAATTTCGGTTTCTAAATTGTTTATGGATGGATATTCTATTTCTTTTAATGACAGAGTTGTTATAAGAAGGAATAGGGACATTATCTGTTCGGGTGCATTGATAGGAAATTTGTACACACTTGAACCAAAACCTTCCACGATGCAAATTGAAGTTAATAACTCATCTTCTAATTCCAATAAGAGAAAAGAACCTTTGAAGATGAACCAAACATATCTTTGGCATCTTAGGCTTGGTCAAATTAACCTAAGCAGAATTCAAAGGTTGATAGCTGATGGACCTTTGGGTTCATTAGTGGTGGAGGATCTCCCAACCTGCGAATCTTGCTTGGAGGGTAAGATGACCAAGAGGCCTTTTAAGGCCAAGGGGTATAGAGCCAAAGATGTGTTAGAATTGGTTCATTCTGATTTGTGTGGTCCTATGACTATCCAGGCTAGAGGTGGTTTTGAGTATTTCGTCTCTTTTATAGACGATTACTCAAGATATGGATACATTTACCTGATGCACCACAAGTCTGAATGCTTTGACAAATTCAAAGAATTCAAGGCTGATGTGGAGAAACGTTAAGGTAAAAGTATCAAGACACTACGATCTGATCGTGGTGGTGAATACCTCTTGGGAGAGTTTAGGAACTACTTATCAGAGGATGAGATTCAATCCCAATTGTCTGCACCTGGCACACCCCAGTAGAACGGTGTAGCAGAGCGAAGGAATATGACTCTTATGGAGATGGTTAGATCGATGATGAGTTATTCTGAGTTGTCAGATTCATTCTGGGGATATGCTCTAGATACGACGGTGTACATTCTGAACTTAGTTCCATCAAAATCAGTGCCTTCTACTCCCACAGAGTTGTGGACTGGGCGAAAGCCTAGTCTAAGACATATTTGGATATGGGGGAGTCCAGCACATGTGCTGAAGGCAGATGCTGGTAAGTTAGAATCTCGTACAGAAGTGTGCATGTTCGTTGGCTATCCTAGAGGAACGAAGGATGGTTTATTTTATAGTCCTAGAGATCAGAGGGTGATCGTTAGCACGAACGCTAGATTTCTAGAGGAAGACTATGTGATGAGCCACAAGCCCAAGAGTAAAATTGTTCTGGAGGAGTTAAAAGGGGAAGTCACTTCTTTAGTACCACCGGTACAAGAGGATATACCACATGTCACTGCACCGCGTGTCACAGAGGATACATAGGTGATACCTCATCGTAGTGGGAGGGTTGTGAGACAGCCTGATAGATTCATGTTCTTGGGAGAATCTTTCGATTTGGTCCCTGGCGAACATGAACCTAATCCCTGGACATATGACGAGTCAATCCAAGATAAAGATGCAGTATCTTGGCAAAGTGCAATGAATGCTGAGATTGAATCTATGGATTCAAATCAGGTCTGGGAGCTAGTAGAACCATCCGATGGTGTAAAAACCATTGGATGCAAGTGGATCTACAAGAGAAAGAGAGGAATAGATGGGAAGGTTGAGACCTTCAAAGCGAGGCTTGTTGCGAAGGGGTATACTCATAAAGAGGGTATCGATTATGAGGAGACCTTTTTGCCGGTGGCCATGCTTAAGTCTATCCGGATTCTCTTATGCATAGCAGCTCATATGGATTATGAGGTGTGGCAGATGGATGTCAAGACAACTTTCCTTAATGGAAGTCTTGAGGAAAACATCTATATGAAGCAACCAGAGGGATTCATTGCTAAGGGCAAAGAGAATCTTGTATGTAAGCTTAATCGATCCATTTATGGATTGAAGCAAGCTTCGAGGTCTCAGAACATCCGCTTTGATGAGGTAATCTAGTCTTATGGATTTATTCAAAGTCCGGATGAGTCTTGTGTATACAAGAGATGTGATGGAAACGTAGTGGTATTTCTTGTACTATACGTAAATGATATTTTGTTGATTGGCAACAATATCAAGGTGTTATCAGACATAAGGGTATGGTTGTCCAAACAGTTTGATATGAAGGACTTGGGAGAGGTGGGACACATCCTTGGGATCAAGGTTATAAGGGATCGCAGGAAAAGGATGTTGTGCTTATCCCAAGCTTCATACATAGACACGATTATGGATCGTTTTAACATGCAGAACTCCAAGAAGGGTTTTCTACCTTTCAGGCATGGAGTTCCTTTATCTAAGGAGATGTGTCCTAGATCATTTGAGGAGATAGAGGAGATGAAGGCAGTTCCTTATGCTTCGGCAGTAGTAAGCCTTATGTATGCGATGCTATGTACGAGATCAGATATCTGTTTTGCCGTGGGCATGGTCAGCAGATATCAGAGTAATCCAGGACAGGGACATTGGACTGCGGTAAAGCATATATTGAAGTACCTGAGAAGGACTAGGGATTATATGCTGGTTTACCGGGCAGACCAATTACTCCCTGTGGGTCACATGGATTGTGACTTCCAATCAGATAGGGATAACAGTAAGTCTACCTCAGGTTTTGTGTTTACTTTGGGAGGTGGAGCCATTGTATGGAGGAGTGTCAAGCAGAAATGCGTGGCAGACTCCACCATGGAAGCTGAGTATGTGGCAGCCTCTGAGGCGGCCAAAGAAGTTGTGTGGCTCAGGAACTTCTTGATAGACTTGGATGTGATTCCTGGTTTACCCAGAACTATCACAATTTATTGTAATAATAGTGGTGCAGTTGCAAACTTGAAGGAACCACGAGCCCATAAGGCTAGTAAACACATAGAGCGCAAGTACCACCTGATACGAGAAATCGTAAAGAGAGGAGAAGTTGTTGTGGCCAAGATTGCATCGGAAAATAACTTGGCAGATCCTTTCACTAAGGCCCTTCCGGCGAGAGCTTTTGATAGGCATGTGGAGGGAATGGGGATCATATGTATGGAAGTTCGAGGACAGCATAGTCTTTTAGTATAAGTGGGAGATTGTAGGGATGTATACTGAAAAGTCTACCTTTTGTATGAACATCTTTATTTTGAAATAAGAATCACATGATCATTGTTTGTATGTTTTTATTGTTATGCATATTATCTAATACTTTACATTGTAGATAACATGGTGTGTGGTGTCACACGGGAGATCATGTTATCGGCTCCTTGTAAAGTATAAGTAAAGACTCACAACCGAGATGACTTTGGACAAACCATCGGAATGGTTGTAGTGTGATTTGGTATTGGTCTGTCTTGACCATAGAATCACACTAGTGCACTTTGTGTGTATTGAGCAGGACCAACTTAGAGGTGATTCGATTTATTGCTGACTACATAATCGAATCGGACCTCAGATATTATTTAGTACATGCTCTTAATCCCGATATAATAACGGGCACATATACTTAGTATTCATCTCTTTGATTTACCAATGGATGAGATTTATAGATTAAATCGATAGGCTCGGTAAGTTGGGAGATGATATTATTTATATGGTGTGCCGTTGATTATAGGAGGAAACCGTGTCCTATATATTAGGATAATGATGCCCCCTTGAGGAGCTCATAAGGTTCATCATGTAAACCTTGCAGGTGGACTTGGTCCGGCATGATGAAAAGGTTGAGTGGTACTACTCAAGGAGTTAGATGTTGATTAATTAATGGTCAGTAAATTAATTAATCGACGGACATTCGAGATCTTAAACACGGGGAGAAAATGTATAAATAATATATGGAGCCCATATTATCATATGGGGGTTGATGAGGTAGATCGATGATGATCCTTTAGTGGATTGGATTATCATTAGTGGATCGGACTTTATGTGGGCTTGATCCATGGGTGGCCAAGACCCAACTCCTCCTCATGGTCCCTAATGAAGCCTATTAACACCTCATGAAGCTTAGATCCAATATATAGAAACAAAACTCTAGATCCAATGGTAGAGATTAAATCTTTAGATTCGACGGTTGAGATTAAATCTCTTGATCCGACGGTTGAGATTAAATCTCTAGATCCGACGGTTGAGATTAAATCCCTAGAACCAATGGAGGAGATTAAATCATGGCTTATCCCTAACTCTATAAAAGAAGGGCAAGAGGTTGGCGTGGAGATTGATCCAAGGAGAGCTAGGGTTTTGGGCGGCAAGAGAGGAATCCTAGATTGAGATAGGATTAGGGTTTTGGAGGCTTGGGCGGCACCAATTAATGAAGTTTTTTCTTTCTTCTTCCGTCTCCATTGGCCGGCATCCAACACTCTTTCCAGCCCCTTTCCAGCCCTTGGCCGGCACCCAAAGGCTCTCTTCTCTTCTCCTTGAGTGGTGGAAACAAGACTTAGGGGTCTCCCTTAGTGTCTTGGTTGGTTTCCATCATTATCTCCCTCTCTTTGTTGGCCGGCGGCAAGGATTGTTTTTGTTCCTTGTTGGTTGGTTTTAGGGAGGAGAAAAACCTTGTTTCTATTCTTCCTTTTGCTTTGGAAGAGCAAGGAAGGAAGATTTGCGATCTAGGAGCTTTAACTTTTGGTAGATCGTCGCCCACACGACGTCCGAAAGGAGGAAGGTCAAACATTAGAAGATCGAGAGGTATATCGATTCTCTAATTTTTATATGTTACATATTTGTATTTGTTTTTCAATTATGAGCATGATATAAATTTGTATATGGCTAAATAATACTTGAATCCCGAGCATAAACACAAAAACCGGCGATCCGGACATTGTCTATTTCGCGGCTACTCGTAGAATAGAGGATGTGTTAGTAATATATGAGAGATGTCCTAAGGCAATCGCCTTATGTATGAACCATTTATATGATAAATGAAGATTCACTATTTGAGTATACATTTTTAATGTATTTGATTGGATCTTAAACTCATTTACTGAATGTCCACGATACGATTCACAGCATGAGAGAATTTGTGATTGGATCACAACTAGTGAGTATCTCTACATGTGTAATTGTGATGTATCGGAATTATCCCTAGTCGATGAATTGATGGATTTGGACACCATCAATTCAGCGAGACTAGCACGAGGTATACTCCTTGGTGTATCCAAGCGGTGATTCTCACCGTGGAGAAATAGTGATATCCGAGTTAATCGTGGATGCTAGTTATGGTAACTAGTTCATTGGAGTGACCTAGTAAGACTTCATATGGTTCTGCATATATAGATATGTCAATGAAGTTCTTCTTGTAGCTTAAGTGCGATGTTCCTTTGACTTGCGGTATTCAAGTCATCTTGATCATGGAGACTTATGCTTTGACATCTAAGCAAGCATCTCTAAGGAGATGTGGACCCGGGATGATTGGGTATAAGTCGAAGTGATCGAAGGTGTTTGAATAGCCTATAAAGGATTCACCACTCCTTGCGAGGAGATGTATACCCATGGCCTCTCGTCGGATTGTTACTAAAGTCTTTGGCCAAAGCATTACATGTTTAGAGTAAGGTACTCTTCGATACATGTGGAGTAACTAGAATCCGTAGGACGAGGAAATGATACTTGGGCTAGGTGTGACATAGTCAGCCTAGTTGGGACTGACACTATAGACCATGTCCTGAACCAAGTGGGTATAAGATGAGTGAAGGGAATGGGGCATGAATCATTCGAGCTGCTGAAGGGTTTCAGAAATAGTTCTGGATCAACCGTTGATCTTTTCGGTTAATTGGGGATAATGATGTACTACTAGGTGCCACTCATGATCGTTCTATAATTAATGGTTAATTATAGACGGCCAACATAAACCGAGAACCTATTTGGTCACACGCACAACGAGCTTAATCCAAAGGATTTAAAACGAGCTTGAGAATGGGATTCTCAGACCGAGAGAAACTAGGTTTGGTTGGACCAAACAAGAAGTGAGCATGAAATCGTTTCAGTTGCAATGGAAGCGTGGATGGGCCGTGTCTTATGAAGACATAATGGATGAACCAAAATGGTTTGGTTCTAATCCAATGGAGGAGAATAAACCAAAGGGGTTTGTTTTATTTTAAATGAATGAACCAAAAGTTGGTTCGGTTCATTTTAACTTAAAATAAACCATCATGGTTTGGTTTATTTTAACTTATCTTAATGGAGCGGGTTAACGGGCCTAATGGTTATGATCCAATAACCATTAAGAGAAGTAGTTCTCTATGAAAGAGGGCTTAAGGGATAATTAAGCCCTAATCCAAAACCCTAGTTTGTGGTTGCCGCCCACCCCTCCATCCTCTCCTTGGATTTTCGGCTCCAACCCTAGGTGTGCCGCCCTGCTTGTTGTGCCGCCGTCCATCTCCTTGTCGGCGTCCAAGCTTCAGCCGGTGAACCCTCTGGCGACCCTCCGGTGATCTTCCTAGGCCTCGGTGAAAAGGTGAGCACTTGGCTCCCTTGTTTTTGGCCGGCGCCTACTCCTCCACCAAGCTGTCCAGTTTTCTGGACAGCTTCTTCTCCTCTCGTCGGAGCGTCGTTTGGACGACGGTTAGAGCTCCGACAGCGGATAACTTACCGGGGATTCGATCTCCGGTAATCCTCTGAGGTGGAGGACGAAGGATTCGTCAATTTGTTGACGAATACCTCTCCGGAGAAACGAGTTTTTGAGAACTCGTATTAGGATCCGAATTTGGATTCGGATCGTGATCATCTCTCGATCACGTCATCTTCAACATGAGGCTAGTAACCCGTACGAAGACGAAGCTCGTGGCTTAGTGAAGTCATCCCGAGGAACTCGGTGTGGATACGGATAGAGACGATTCTAGCGAGGATCGTTCCGGTTGATGCCGTTCCCGCTACACGTCATACGAAAGGTATAACGTAGATAAATTTCCTTTTATTGCAAATTTAAATTTACGGTTATGTCTACACTTGTTGTAATATGCATGCGTGTGTTGTGTGTGTTGTAATAAATGTAGATTTATTATTTTTATTGCTTCCGTTGTGTTCATGTTTACGAAACGTGATCGAACACACACACGCCGCGGTGCCAGAAACCCAACAGGATGGTCGCTTGAACAATGAGTTTGTTCAAGTGACCTCTCTAAACGAATAGCACGACGATGACTTGGTTGTTTGAGCAATCCTTTTTGTCTAGGATTAAATTTTTAATCCGGGGACATCGATGGGATCACCATGAACAAACAACCAAGGTGTAGTGGGAAGCGAAGTTTCCCCTCACGGACTCGATAAGCAAAACCCTTCATGCCCGACTTGTATTATATCACCTTTTTGAGGTCTCTTTTGGAAAATATCTTTTTCTTAATGAACATCTTTTGGACCATGTTCACTAATACCTCCTCATTGTTTGAGTTTGAGTCTGACTCATCTTCGAACTCTTACTTCGGCTGGGATTTGGACTTGACCTCCTTGTTCTAGTTTTGACTTGCAATTAAGGCAATACCCTTCTTAGTTTGATTCGAGTTAGCCTTCTCATGTAATTTATATTCACAAAATATTTCATCTAATTTACTATTAAAAGGTCTCTAGAAACTTTGTATACATCTACCATAGATGCTCACAAAGAGTTTTGAGGGAAAGTTTTAATTGTGTATCTTATGATATCCCTATTTTCTAATCGATGATTGATGTGTGCATTTTATATAGGGGTTTAGTGGTCATTTTTACACACATCTTATCTCATTTGTATGACATTCATTGCATATTACCTTTGTTCTACATCATTTTGCTATTATCTTTGTTCAAAGATATGCTTTTGTTTATTTGTCTTGATAGGGATGAAGATTCGAAGCAAAATGAAGCTTTAAATGAAGAATACATTGTAGGGAACATACTCTGGCCATGTCCCAAGATATGGGTGTGTTCCTTGAAGTTAAATAGATCGAAAAGGAAGCAAATAGGAGGCTACAAAATGAAACAGGGGGGCGTGTCTTTTTCACATGGTCGTGTGAATTTCACATGACCGTGTCTTTTTTCCCATGGTCATGTGTTTTTTTAGCCTAAATTTCAGCAATTTCTAGCCTTGTACATGGTTGGTTACTTGACGACAACTGTGCACTTGTGGTAGTTGAGCGTAAGTCGATCTTTGACCTCACAGTTGAAGACTCGATCTGTGCGCATCAATGACTAATTAGGTGGAGCCCATTTAGCATATCTTTGACCTAATGTGCAATTGGTTTGCGGTCTCTCCTTCCTATATTTTATAATTAAATGATTAATTTAATAAAAATTCACATTTTGTTACCTTCGAGTCATTCATTCACTCGTGCAATTCACCCATCTTATCCTATAAGTCCTTGGAATTTCAAAGGGTTCAATCCGGTTGAGTTATTCCTTCATTAGTCTGCATTGAATTGTGTTTAGGGTCTTGAAGTTGATTTGACACTTCTTTTTTATGTTTGAACTCCATTTCTCCAGATCTAGTGGTGAAGGATCGTAAAGACTCACTAGAGGGAGGGGGGGGGGGTGAATAACATTTTAAAGTCTTTTGTTTTTCTTTCGTAAAACACATAAGATATTGCAATGAAAAATAAAAACAAAACACACATGAAACAATTTTACTTGGTTCACAGCTAAATAGATGCTAATCCAAGGCCCGTGAGATCTTTGATCGCTTTTGAGGGGCAATCACTAAAGAGAGTCTCTTCCTCATTGGAGGTAAGAGACAAAATGAGTACAATTAAATGAAAGGGATGCTACCAACCTTACCAATCCCTATACAAATTAAGTACAAAAATAACAATGAAATTGTATCAACAAACTAAATGAAAGATGGAGCATAGTCAGAGTTTAGATGATGAGTGGAACTTGGTTGCTTGTGAAATTGTGAGAGCTTGAGCGTTGGAAGAACATCTCCAGGATTTGCAAATGAGCCTTCAAGATCATCATTTTCATCAATATCTAGATCTAGATAAAACTCTATTCAAAATTCTTATCTTTGAGGTGACATTTGGCTCTTCATGAGTGTTAGGGATCCTTGGAAGGCTAGAGGGGGGGGGGGGTGAATAGCCTATTTTTAATTTCTACAAAAAGGTTAGCGGAAGCAAAATACTAAACAAAAATAAGAAGCTAAACACAAATGCTAACACGAAGCCTTTACGTGGTTCAGAGATAAAGCTCCTACTCCATGGCGATCCTTAAGGTGGATCAACCCAAGCAATTTCACTAAGAAGCTTTCTCTTACAAGACCCTCTCCTCTTCTTACAATGATGAAAATGAGATTTAGGAGAAGAGGAGGAATTAATCACAAAGAAAGCCTTTGAAAATCATGGAGAGCTTGAGAATAAGGTTGGAAGATAAGCACTAGCCTTCTCAAGCACCCCAAGCCCTCTTTTTATAGAGAGAGGGCTATTTTTCTGATGCTATACATCGATCGATCTGCGTAAATTAATGACTTTGAATAGCCAGATTTGTGAGATTCACAGGCGTCATCATCCAATGGTAGACTTATATGTCAACTGATCCCTCCATCAGTCGACTGATGAAGTGATCAATCGAGTGATCACGGCGAGCAGTCGAGTGAGACCCCATTTTGTTGGATCGAGTGGATCGCTAGAGGGGGGGGTGAATAGCGATAGAAACTTTTCGTTCGAATTCGTTTCAAAAGTAAATGCAGCGGAAAAACACAATATAAAAATAAAGACACGAGGGTTTTTTACTTGGTTCGTAGCCTATGACTACTACTCCAAGGCCCTAGTGGTCCTTGACCACGCACGCATGGCAAAGCACTAATGAAGAACTCGTCGTTGGAGGTAGGAGTTAATCGAATACAAAAACACAAAAGCTTCTAGGTAGAGGGACACTCCCCTTCTCCTCGTTACGATTAAAAACCTCGAAAGTAATGAGAGAATTACAACTTAAATGACTTCTTTATCGACGACTTGGAAGATCGGAGATTGGAGCTTGGGTCGTCATCGTCTCGATAGCACTTTGTCGTAGAAGTATCATCGAAGAGGCGTTGCGTTGCGGAAAGCTTTTGAGCACTTAGAATTGATGATAAAACCCTAAGAGAGGCCCTCCTTTTATAGCCTTTGAGTCCCTTCTCGAGAGGATCTTCATCCAATAAAATTTAGGCACCAAGCCCCTTGAAATGAGGTGATAAGGCTTGACTCCTCGAAGCTGATCCTTGACCATCAGCCGACTGATGGCCATCATCAGTCGACTGATGGCAGCTCCAGTCGAGTCACAACACTAAGCAGTCGACTGGTTTCAAGTAGTCGAGTGGCTCTTGTGGGCAGTCGACTGATGCTAGCTGAAATCAAAAGTTAGCTTAACAAAAACATAATTTCCATGGCCGCCGACCGTCCGATCTCAACTTAGATCATCCATGGGATGTCTTTGGTTGGATCTACGCTTAAGACCATCCCCGTAAGGAGGATACGACCTCACTTATGCTCACACACACACGAGCTTACCTCGATACTTACTTTGTAGCTCTTGCTTTCGGCCTTCCACTCGATTCCTTCGGCTCCCTTCGAAGTTACTTGAGTATTGCCCGACCACCACGGCTTCCTCCGGGTGTCGCTAACCTTCAGCTCCAGTTTTAGCAATTTTCTGCACACTCGATTTAGCTCGTGAGATAACAATATGAGCTCAACTTTGTATCATTTGCTATAATCAAAACTCAGGTTTGGCTTAGGTGCCTACTGCACCAACAATCTCTCCTCTTTTTGATCTATGTCAAACCCACATACAAAGTTAAGGAAATAATATGTATGAAGAATAATAATATGCATGAGAATCAAGAATAATAAAGATTAAATAGGAGTAGTAGTGATTTTCTTCCAAGTCTCTGTAGGGATGTATACTGAAAGTCTATCTTTTGTATGAACATCTTTATTTTGAAATAAGAATCACATGATCATTGTTTGCATATTTTTATGGTTATGCAATATTGTCTAATACTTTACATTGTAGATAACATGGTGTGTGGTGTCACACGGGAGATCATGTTATCGGCCCCTTGAAAAGTATAAGTAAAGGCTCACAACCGAGATGACTTTGGAAAAACCATCGGAATGGTTGTAGTGAGATTTGGTATTGGTTTGTCTTGACCATAGAATCACACTAGTGGACTTTGTGTGAATTGAGCAGGACCGACTTAAAGGTGATTCGATTTATTGCTGACTACATAATCAAATCGGACCTCAGATATTATTTAGTACATGCTCTTAATCCCAATATAATAACGGGTACATATACTTAGTACTCATCTCTTTGATTTACCAATGGGCGAGATTTATAGATTAAATCGATAGGCTCGGTAAGTTGGGAGATGATAATATTTATATGGTGTGCCATTGATTATAGGAGGAAACCGTGTCCTATATATTAGTGTAACACCCCAAAATTTTTCTCCAAAATTTTTGTATAAAATTTAATTTCATGTCTAGTAGATTATATATGGAATCCTGGAAAATGATGATAAAAGAATAAAAGTGGAGAGGTGAGGTTTGAACCTTAAACCTCTTGGTGAGAGTTAACTCTTACCATGCATGTGATGACCAAGTGCTCAGCAGTAGCTTACTGTTGGAGAAAGAGGAGAAATTTTAGATGAGTGTGAGGAGGGTAAATGAAGAGGCATGAAAAGAGAAGAGACACTTCTCTTCCTCCCTTTATAAATAAGAGGGAAGGTTTCATTTGACCACTTCTTCTTCCTTCTTCCTCCTTCCACCGAAACCCTAGGGTTCCTTCTTTGAGTTTCGGCCAAAGCAAACTAGGGTTCCACCCTAGTGAGTTAAGCAAAGAGAAGGGTTCATCTAAGGGGCTAATCTTCATCTAAGGGTCAAGAGCACCAAGAAGGGTTCTAGGGCAAGATTATTTTTTTTAGTCTCCTCTCCAATCAAGGTCTCTCTTATTAAGGGGTAACCAATTATAAGTGGTAAGATTCCCTCACCTGCAGTATATTTGCTCTTGTAGGACATGATATATGAAAGAAATGTGATGCTTTATACCATACAAGTTTCGGCCAACTAAGGGTTTTAGGGCTAGGGTTGCATGAAAACACTCCTTATGAAATTATGATATGTTGTATGTCTTCATGTATAAATTTTATATGACAAAAATAAATTTTTTGTGCCTCTAATGTTTCGGCCAACTAGGGTTTTAGGGCTAGGGTTGCATGAAAACACTCCTTATGAAACTATGATATGTTGTATGTCTTCATGTATAAATTTTATGTGACAAAAATAAATTTTTTGTGCCTCTAATGTTTCGGCCAACTAGGGTTTTAGGGCTAGGGTTGCATGAAAACACTCCTTATGAAATTATGATATGCTGTATGTCTTCATGTATAAATTTTATGTGACAAAAAATAAATTTTCTTGTGCCCTAATGTTTCGTCCAACTAGGGTGTTAGGGCTAGGGTGGGGTCTAAGTACCCAACTTCATGTGCAAATACTCCCCCTAAGTTTATGATATGTTATGTGACACTTATGTAAGCTTCATGTGCAAAAAAAAAATAAAATGTATGAACCCCTCCCTAGTGATTTCGGCCACTTAGGGTACCTAAGCTAGGGTTAAGATTATGTGCTTAAATTGGTGTACAAGAATTCCCTTAGAATTCATGATATGTTGCATGATTGTATGTATGCCTATGTGATGAACATGGTTATGATTTAATATGCCATGAAATATGCCAATGTGATGAACATGTTTATGATTTAATATGCCATGAAATATGCCTATGTGATGAACATGTTTATGATTTAATATGCCATGAAATATGCCTATGTGATGAACATGTTTATGATTTAATATGCCATGAAACATGCCTATGTGATGAACATGTTTATGATTTAATATGCATGAAATATGCCTATGTGATGAGCATGTTTATGCTTGATATGCCATGAAATATGCTTATGTGATGAACATGTTTATGCTTTAAGACCCCCTTTAGGGTATTCTTATGTTATGAATGCATATATGCTATGAAATGTCTAAGAAGATGCTTCCCCTTTTTATGTTGGGATTAAGAGCTCTCTTTATGATAAGATAAGACGGAGATGCTTCCCTTTTTATGTTGGGGATTAAGAGAATTCTTTATGATATGATAAGAAAGAAAAGAAAGAAAATTAAGTATTTTACTTTGTAAGAGGTTAAGTACCCGACCTGTTAGGTGGTCGTTAATCAAATCCAAGGGACATAAGAAGACGTAAGAGGTCTTGCCCTGGTACGACGTAAGAGGTCTTGCTCTAGTAGGTCTGGTGGCTAGCTACCCCAGCCTATTAGGGAATGCGCTTTATGTGGTACTTAACCTGGGGCCCCCCTTCATGTTATGATTATGTTGAAGTATCTATATGTATATGTTTTTGAAAAGAAAGGACTTGTATGAAATTGTGCATGCTTATGTTTAAGTTTAAGAATGCTTATGATTATGTCCTTTATGCATGTTTAGGATTGATGATGTCATGAATGTTTATGGTTAAGTTTAAGAATTCTTATGATTATGTCCTTTATGCATGTTTAGGATTGATGATGTCATGAATGCTTATGTTTAAGTTAAGAATGCTTATGATTATGTTCTTTATGCATGTTTAGGATTGATGATGTCATGAATGCTTATTGTTGGTGCAGGGGCACTAGAAAATCGAACCTTGGTTTTGATGATGGCAAAGATTCAAAGTTAAGCTATTTTGTTATCTCATGTGATATGCTAAGTGTGCAGGAAGTGTTTAAGCTAAGCCAAAGGTCGAGCGACATCCGGAGAATCTTAAGTTGAGAAACTGTGGTGGTCGGGTGACACCAGGAGAACCTCGGGGAGTTGAGGAACCTCGGTGGTGACCGAAAGCTAAGCGATAGGTCAAGAGGACCAAAGGTAAGCTCCTTATGTGGAGAGGTGGTAAGGACGCGTCCTCAGTTAGAGGACAATCCTAGGCGTTGATCCGACTAAGGCTTCCGGAGGAATGCTGAAGTCGAGATCGGACAGTCAAAGGACTGTCACATTGCATGGCATTATGCATCTATTGTGCTAATCTTGTATTGCAGGAATTCTCAAGTGCAGCAGTCAACTGGAGATGTCAGTAGTCGATCAAGGCGCTGATCGCTAAGAGGATTGGCCGTCAATGATGTCGATTTAATCAACCCAAAGGCAAGGTCAAAGAGATAGAGATTGATGTTGCCACCTCAGGATAAGATAAGCCACCACCTCAAGATAAGATAAGCCGCCACCTCAAGATAAGATAAGCTGCCACCTCAAGATAAGATCCACGAGTTTTGGATCTGGATCGGGACAAATTCCAAGATGCAAATCTATAAAAGGAGGGGAGGACTCAAACCCAATTCAAGAATCTCTCAAGTGCTCGTGTTTCTACAACGCTTACCCGACCGCAAGGCCATCTTCTAATTAATCGTCGTATTATTATTATATTTCTGTACTTAATTTGTATAAGGACCGTAAGGTTGTTACCGCCTTATAATCATTATAATCATCTTGTCTCTTACCTCCAACGAGGAAGAGACTTTAGTGATTGCTTTCTAGTTTATCAAGGATCGCAGGCCTTGGATTAGCAAATGGGTGTGGAACCAAGTAAAAAGCTTTGTGTCTTTCTTGTGTTTATCTTTGTTTTCCGCTGCACTTGGTTTTAATCACGAAAAGAAAAGTTTTCACTAACACTATTCACCCTCTAGCGCTTCAAATCGATCCAACAATTGGTATCGAGCTGGCGCTGTATTCTGCAACCACCGATCGAGCATTTTCTTTTCCTTATTTTTATTTTTAATTTTTAATTATCTCCCGCACTACTAATCCAAGACCAAGTCTTGGGACTTTTTGGTTTGTGTTTTTTTTGTGAGTATTAGAAGATCGTTGACCGAGCTAACCATGGAAGAGTATCGCTCAATGCCTAAAGGTAACAATGTCAATTTAAATTTTAAATTCCATATTATTTGTTTCAAGTGCAGGGAGAGAGGACACTATAAAAATAAGTGTCCTACTCGTAAGACTCGAACGACACAACCGACGGTAAAGGAGACACCATTGCCAGGAGTACGGAAGAACAAGGAGCACATCAATTGCTTCGGGTGCGGAAGATTCGGTCACTACAAGAATCGATGTCCGGAGAAAAAGGTTAGTAAAATTAATAATTTTGAAAAGTTGAGTTTTAGAATAGTTGATAATTTAGATAAATTGTGTAATTGTTGTCAATTAAATAATACAATTAATAATTCAACTAATAAAAAATTAATTAATTCAAATAATAATAATAACAATATCATGGAAGAAAATGATCAAATTAATCTTATATTTGATAAAATTAACCAAGAGATTAATCAAATTTTTAGTTTAATTAACATAGATCTAGATCAAGTCAAGGATAAAACCAACCTAGGACTTAATCAGAATAATCAAAACCTTGATCAGAATAATCAAACCATAGGACAGAATCATTAAATCCTAGATCTGATTAATCTAGATAATTCCGAATTAAAAAATTCTGTTTTGAAAAATTCAACCATAAAAAATTCGAAATTAACTTTAAAAAATTCCAAAGATAATCTAAATAATTCTAATAATAATTCTACCTTTAAAAACTCTAATAATCTTATCTTAAATAATTCTAATAATAATTCTCCCTTTAAAAACTCTAACAATCTTATCTTAAATAATTCTAATAATATTTCTACCTTTAAAAACTCTAGCAATCTTATCTTAAATAATTCTAATAATAATTCTATCTTTAAAAACTCTAACAATCTTATCTTAAATAATTCTAACAATAATTCTACTTTTAAAAAGTCTAATAATCTTATCTTGAAAAAGTCTAATAATATTATTTTGAAAAATTCTAATAATCCTATTTTAAATAATTCACAATCTAACTTAATTAAAAATTCAAAATTAGTTAATCAAACCAATAAAATTAATTATAATAGAGTATCATTTGATTATACACAAATTAATAATCTAGCAATTAAACCTTCAACTTTTAAAAATTCAACTAATAAATATGAAGACTTGGGTTACAAGTCTAAGCTAACCAAAAATCAAGACACTAAAATTTGTAAACCTAATTATAATAAAGTATCTTATAACTATGGAACAAATAAAAGTCCACCCAAGAAAATAACCATTTCTTTAAATTGATTGAATGTAGCTTGCTCATGCATACATATCATTATCATGCTTATTTTGTCATGTCATACATACTAGTTTTAAATTAACTCTCATAGAATGGTTAGATAGGAAATAATTAATTAATCTTGAAAACATAGTATCAGGACGCGGTGAGATGATAGTACGTTAAGGAAACGAAGTCAAGTGTATCCGAGTTGGATAAGGAGTATCTAGCTTGGTGCATTTAACTAAGTGGAACTAACTGAAGCTACCTCACCACATCCTAAATTAGTTAGACCAGGACGTAACCCTAAGTGAATTAAGTGTGTAATTTCCTAAGTTGACTTTGTCTAAGGAAGTGGTCGTTGTTCCGATCAAAGAAGACCCCTGTGCCTCGCCATGACCTGGAAGCCCTCTTTTGAATTGTTCACTTAACTAACTAAAGGTTAAATCTGAATCTAACCCAAGATTAATTAATTTCTAAGGCATTAAATTAAATTCATCTCACAATACCTATAAGGATAACTTGGTTGATCATATAGAATGGGTGAGATGGTAAGGACAACAAATTAAAAATGATTTTGAAAATGATTTCAAATTTTATATACACATAAATAGATTCTTAAAACTATTTTTATTGGTTTCCATGATTATTGTGTGTAGTTATATGTAGTTTTCAAAACAACTATTCTTCTTAAAATGATGGTTAGTTGACCAATATTGAAAATCTAAATCCTTAGGTCAACTTTAGATACCTAGACCCTGTGGACACTTAGGTGAGCCTTCCTTATGGCCAATAAGGATGTCCTAAGAGTTTGTCAGACAAAAGGGGAGACCCTCTAGATAAACCTTCCTTGCGGATAACAAGGATGTTAGGTTAAGAGGGAGGTTCTAATTGTATAATCATCATAGAAGTTGTTAAAAAATATTTTTTAAAAAAAAAATCACCAATACTTTCTAAATTTAAATCCTTCTTTTGATAATATGCCAAGGGGGAGAGAAGACTTAAGTTGGACAAACTTAGTATCTAGCTATCTCCAGTTTGGCATAAAAACCAATAGACATGAGCCTTTAAAATGTTTTTTTTCTTTCTCAAAATTTTATAACAATGTTAAAGGTTAGGGGGTCACATTCTAACCTAGGATATACATTGTTGGTGCAGGATCTAGAAACCTAAACTCCTAAGTATTAAAGGAAGTTGAACATATTAAATCAACTTGATTAGCATGTTTAAAAATTCTATTTCTTGGCAATGTACCCAATATAAAGTTATTTTTGATATATGTCAAAGGGGGAGAGAGAATAAAGTTAAGAGGTTACTTACTTTTTCTTTCCCAAAAAGTAATTGTTTTTCAAAAATCACCTAGGGTTAAGGGGGAGGTACCCTTAAGGGGGAGGTTTTGAAAAATGACTGTTCAATGTTTATTGCTTATTTTCTCTTAACTTTGAATTGGTTTTCCATAGATCAAAAAGGGGGAGATTGTTGGTGCAGGGGCACTAGAAAATCGAACCTTGGTTTTGATGATGGCAAAGATTCAAAGTTAAGCTATTTTGTTATCTCATGTGATATGCTAAGTGTGCAGGAAGTGTTTATGCTAAGCCAAAGGTCGAGCGACATCCGAAGAATTTTAAGTTGAGAAACTGTGGTGGTCGGGTGACACCAGGAGAACCTCGGGGAGTTGAGGAACCTCGGTGGTGATCGAAAGCTAAGCGATAGGTCAAGAGGACCAAAGGTAAGCTCCATGTGTGGAGCGGTGGTAAGGACGCGTCCTCAGTTAGAGGACAATCCTAGGCGTTGATCCGACTAAGGCTTCCGGAGGAATGCTGAAGTCGAGATCGGACAGTCAAAGGACTGTCGCATGGCATTATGCATCTATTGTGCTAATCTTGTATTGCAGTAAATTTCGCGCAGCCAACCGAGATGTCGAGTCGATCGGGCGGCGCTGATCGCTAAGAGGATCCCGATCGATGTAGACGAATCAATCCAGTGCACAAGGTCAAAGAGATAGAGATTGATGTTGCCACCTCAGGATAAGATAAGCCACCACCTCAAGATAAGATAAGCCGCCACCTCAAGATAAGATAAGCTGCCACCTCAAGATAAGATCCACGAGTTTTGGATCTGGATCGGGACAAATTCCAAGGTGCAAATCTATAAAAGGAGGGGAGGACTCAAACCCAATTCAAGAATCTCTCAAGTGCTCGTGCTCTCTACAACGCTACTCCGACCGTGCATCATCTTCTAATTAATTGTCGGTATTATTATTATATTTCTGTACTTAATTTGTATAAGGACCGATAAGGTTGTTACCGGCCTTATAATCATTATAATCGTCTTGTCTCTTACCTCCAACGAGGAAGAGACTTTTAGAGATTGCCCTTCGGAAGCGATCAAGGATCGCAGGGCCTTGGATTAGCAATCGGTGGGTGGTGAACCAAGTAAAAAGCTTTGTGTCTTTCTTGTGTTTATCTTTTGTTTTCCGCTGCGTACTTGGTTTTAATCGCCGAAAAAGAAAAGTTTTCACTAACGCTATTCACCCCCCTCTAGCGTTTCAAATCGATCCAACACTTATGTTTAATTTATGCCATGCTTAGATTTAATTATGTTTAGCATGCTTATGTAACTTTTATGCCATGCTTATGTTTCATTACGTTAGTATGTTGATGTTTAGTGTTGTTATGCAATACTTAAGTTATTTATGCTAGTGTGCTCGTGTTTTCTAATTATTGGATGTAATTGGTGGCTTTTGTGAGTAGGCAAGAATCTTACTAAGCTATATTCTTATAGTTTATGTTGTCCATATACTGCAGATAAAGGAAACATGAACTAGAGGAAGTAGCAGGAGGGGCAAAGTGTGTGTGATAGTGGCATGGTGGAAAAAGACCCTATTACTCTATGCTTTTATTTATATGCTCAATGAACAACTTAAGACATTTGCTTCCGCTTTTATGACTTGTGATTTATTAGTACCATGTTGGATGTTGCTTAGTTATGTTATTGTTCACCTTACTTATGAAAGTTTGATATGTTAGAACTCATGAATGGATCATGTTAATAATAAGTTACATTCTCTAATCTTTATGTTATGCATGTTATAAATGAGATATGATATGGTAACATGCTAATTATGATTATGATATGTGATGCATGTTATAAAAGAAGTTATGATATGTTAACATGCTAATTATGATTAGGATATGTGATGCACGTTATAAAGAAGATATGATGTGTTAACATGCTAATTAGGTCTATGATATGTGATGCATGTTATAAAAGAAGATTTATGTCATGATAACATGTTTGATTATGTAGATTGTGAAATGATCCATATATGTTATATTATAAAAAAAAAAAAAGTAGCGCCGCCCTGAGAGCAGATAAGGGCAAGCGTTACAGGTTGGTATCAGAGCAGGTTCACCTTTCCACTATCACATATCAAGCCTCCATCCTGCTGTTTCCAAGTAAGTAACTTTATGCATACCTAAATTTCTTTTATAATGAAGAATGTCTTCTATCTAGATAGAAATAATACCTCATCATGTTTTAGTAGAATGGAACCATACTTGTGACTTAGATAGTAATGATACCTTACCATGCTTTATATGATGGAAACATGTTTCTAACCTAGAAATACAACTAGAAAGGATACCTTACCTTGTTTATGATAAGGAATGTTTAGATGCATGTATATGAGTAGAAATTATAATAATACCTTAATTATTTATTTATCACTTAGATAACATGGCTGGGAGACGTAGTAATAGAGGGAATGAATCAGCACCCCCACTAGATTTGATGCATGTGGTTACCGAGCTACAACGTCAGGTCGCAGAACAACAGCTGGTTATCAATGCTCTCATGAATCAACAAGGGAACCCTTCCACCCCACCAGAGACACAGAGCGTGACGCCAAACACGACCACTATGGTGCAAGCACCACTAGTCAATACTGCCACCGGGGTCCGACCCGAAGCTTATCTGATTCTGTGGCAGAGGCTGAAACCAGAAAATTTCTCAGGTGCCTGCGAACCATGGGATGCCCAAGCCTGGTTCAAAATAGTTGAGAGCATCGTGGAGCTGCTGGATTGGCCCGAGCACGAAAAGATAAAATGTGCCTCATTCTGTCTTTCTGGAGATGTAAGGATGTGGTGGGAGAGAGTCAAAGCAAAGAGACAAGTAAATCAAATGAGGTGGACAGACTTTGAATCTGAGTTCTTCGAGGAGTTCTTTCAGAGACGGATCACAAATAAGCACTACGATGAGTACCTCGAGTTCCGATAAGGCGATCTATCAGTCAGTGAAGCTATGAAAAGGTTCAATCGACCGCACGCCTCGCGTAATTAGTCGACATAAAGGAGAGGATAAGACTCATCTTTGAAAATGTTACGCGAGATAGCTCGAATGTGGCCATGGAGTCAATCGACCCTGCATCGCGAAGAGTTGTTGAGCGCTCGATCACCGAGCACTACCTGAACAACATCAGTCAGTAGAATAAGGCACTGATCGGAGGTCAGAAATCTCAGAATACTAGCTGGAAGAGGGACCGCAGTGGCAAGAAGAAACAGTGGAATGGACCAAAAGTGGGCCCAAGAAACAACCAAACTATGTATCCTGACTGTCCTACATGTGGGAAGAAGCATCCGGGGGAATGTCGTTAGGGCGCGAGGAAGTGTTACAGTTGTGGACTGGAGGGGCACATAGCCTGGAACTGCCCTACCCGAGTTCAGGCACCTCCTCAGCAGTATGTCCAGTACCAGGGTGCTCCTCCACAGCTTCACTAGATGCAGGCTACGATAGAGGGTCCTTAGATAAGCCAAGGGAGACTGGAAGCCCCACCTGTTGTGACAAATGCCAGGGTGTTCTCCCTCACCAGAGAAGATGTAGCGAGTGCCTCGACGGTTGTCATAGGTCAGATATTTATTTTCAGTCAGTATGCTAGTGTATTGTTTGACACTGGGGCCACCCATTCGTTCATCTCTACGCCTTTCACAAGAAAGATAGATAGGCATCCCCAAGTTTTGGACTATAAATTCTTAACAACATTACCTTCGGGAGAAGTGATGCCATCCACCCATATTCTGCGTGCCACACCAATTAGACTCGCAGACAGGGAGCTCTATTGTGACCTGATAGTTCTGGATATGCGGGACTATGATGTTATATTGGGCATGGATTTTCTGCACAAGTACGGCGCTTCAATTGAGTGCCGTAAACGGAAGGTGATCTTCCGACCCGAAGCAGAGGTTTCATTTGAGTTTATCGGGGAGCCAAAGAAAGGAACAAGGAAATTCTTATCAGCGCTGAAAGCCCGAAAAATGTTAGAAAATGGATGCACCGGATTTCTAACACACGTGGTTGATACCGTATCAGCAAAGAACCAGAAGTTAGAAGATGTCAGAGTGGTATGCGACCATCCGGAGGTATTCCCTGATGACCTACCTGGATTACCACCTGATAGAGAAATTGAGTTCGAGATCGAATTGATTCCCGAAACTAACCCGATCTCCAAGGCACCTTACCATATGGCGCCGACTGAGTTGAAAGAGCTTCAGAAACAGCTACAAAAGTTACTTGACCAGGGATTTATTCGCCCTAGCCACTCACCATGGGGAGCTCCAGTGTTGTTCATAAAGAAAAAAGATGGGTCTATGCGAATGTGTATAGACTACCGGGCACTGAACAACGTGACCATCAAGAATAGGCAAGAACGTAATAGTAAAGTGATTTACTAGAGTTCGACATCTAAATCATACAGGAACAATGTCAGGTACCCCCTTCCCAGGATCGACGACCTGTTCGACCAACTGAAGGGAGCTATTGTCTTTTCAAAGATCGATCTCAGGTATGGCTATCATCAAGTAAAAGTAAAGCCAGGCGATATTCCGAAGACGGCCTTCCGGACGAGATACGGACATTATGAGTTCATAGTTATGCCCTTCGGAGTAACCAATGCTCCTGCGATGTTCATGGACCTGATGAATCGAGTATTCTCGGCCTTCCTCGACAAATTTGTAATCGTTTTCATCGACGATATTCTTATCTACTCGAGAGACCGAGAAGAGCATGCTGAACACCTAAAGTCAGTACTACAGATTCTTCAGAAAGAGCAACTATATGCGAAGTTCTCCAAATGTGAGTTCTGGCTCGATCAAGTGTCATTCTTGGGTTATGTCATCTCTAAAGAAGGAATCATGGTAGACCCAATAAAGATTGAAGCTGTGAGGAACTGGAATAGGCCAAGGAATGCGAGTGAAATCAGAAGTTTTCTCGCTGCCTATTCTGAAAGTTTGTAGAGGACTTCTCTAGAATTGCCGCCCCTATGATAGCCTTCACCAGAAAGGACAAGCAATACAAATGGACTGAGGACTGTGAGAGGAGTTTTACGGAACTGAAGAGGAGACTGACCAACGCTCCCATTCTGACTCTCCCTGAAGATAATGAAAGCTTTGATATGTATAGTGACGCTTCTAAACTGGGGCTCGGAGCTGTACTTATGCAAAATGGCAAGGTTATCGCTTACGCCTCTAGACAGCTCAAGGAGCACGAAAGAAATTATCCTACCCATGACTTAGAACTAGCAGCCGTGGTATTCGCTCTGAAAATATGGAGACACTACATATACGGAGCTCGGTGCAGGATTTATACAGACCACCAGAGTCTGAGATATTTCTTCACTCAGAAAGACCTAAATATGAGACAACACAGATGGCTCGAGCTAGTCAAAGATTATGATTGTGAGATATTCTATCATCCAGGAAAGGCCAACAAAGTGGCAGATGCACTTAGCAGAAAGTCCTATGCCGCTTTGATGTCCTTATCAATGCTATCTTAGCCCCTGACAAGGGAAATAATGAATTACGGAATAGAGATTATTTCTGGACAACTTTCCACCATGACGATAGCACCGACATTGTTCGACGATATATTGGGAAAGCAAGATGGTGATTCAGACATCCAGAAGATCAAACAGGAAGTCCTGGAAGGAAGGGATAATGGATTCCGCATTTCCGACAGCGGATTACTATACCTCCGGGACCGACTATGTATTCCGGACGATCCGGAATTATGGAAGAAGATACTCGAGGAATCCCATGGAACACCTTATACCATGCATCCTGGATCTACAAAAATGTATCAGGACTTAAGAGATAAATTTTGGTGGTCCGACATGAAAAGGGATGTGGCTCAAGACGCCAAGACTGTCTGACCTGCCAGAGGGTTAAGGCAGAACACCAGAAATCGGGAGGATTACTGCAGCCGATACAGATTCCAGAGTGGAAATGGGAAGAAATTTCTATGGATTTCATCTCGGGATTACCCATAACAACAAATGGTTATGATGCTATATGGGTAATCATAGACCGGTTGACAAAGTCTGCCCATTTCCTGGCAATTAAGATGACCTATTCGGTTGAGCAGCTAGCTCAATTATATGCTAAGGAAATTATCAGATTACATGGAGTGCCTAAGGCTATTATTTCTGATCGTGATGGCCGTTTTACCTCCCATTTATGGGAATGTGTTCAGAAGGCTCTTGGCACTAAGTTGAGATTCAGCACTGCGTTTCATTCTCAGACCGACGGTCAGACAGAAAGAGTGAACCAGGTGCTGGAAGATATGTTGCGGACTTGTGCTCTAGACTTTAAGGGGAGTTGGTGTCGATATTTGTGCTTGGCAGAATTTGCTTACAACAACAGTTACCAGGCTACTATTGGAATGGCACCATATGAAGCTCTATACGGGAGAAGATGCAGGTCTCCTATCTGTTGGTACGAGGGTGGTGAAAGGAGGGAAATGGGTCTTCAGGCCGATATTATTGACGATACCACCCGAGCTATACAGACTATCCGTCAGAGGATAGAGACTGCTCAGAGCCGGCAAAAGAGTTATGCGGATAAGAGACGCCGACCATTGGAATTCGAAGTTGGGGATTTTGTGTTCCTCAAGGTCGCCCCTATGAAAGGAGTAATGAGATTTGGAAGAAAGGGAAAGCTGAGTCCGCGTTATGTAGGACCGTATCAGATCATGAAAAGAATTGACAAGGTGGCCTATGAGCTGGAGGTACCTCAGGAGATGTCGGCTATCCACAATGTCTTCCATGTATCAATACTCAAGAGATGCGTTCCCAATGCAGACCAGGTGATCGAACCAATGGCAGTACAAATTCAAGGGGACCTAAGTTATGAAAGCCGACCTGTTCAGATAACAGATCGAGAGGTCAAGAAGCTAAGGAGCAAAGAGGTACCCTTAGTGAAGGTCCTATGGCGAAGTCAAGGGTTCGAAGAGTTCACGTGGGAACGAGAAGACGAGATGCGACAAAAGTATCCGGAACTGTTTTAAGTTCGGGACGAACTTTTCATAAGGTACGGGGGATTGTAACACCCCAAAATTTTTCTCCAAAATTTTTGTATAGAATTTAATTTCATGTCTAGTAGATTATATATGGAATCCTGGAAAATGATGATAAAAGAATAAAAGTGGAGAGGTGAGGTTTGAACCTTAAACCTCTTGGTGAGAGTTAACTCTTACCATGCATGTGATGACCAAGTGCTCAGCAGTAGCTTACTGTTGGAGAAAGAGGAGAAATTTTAGATGAGTGTGAGGAGGGTAAATGAAGAGGCATGAAAAGAGAAGAGACACTTCTCTTCCTCCCTTTATAAATAAGAGGGAAGGTTTCATTTGACCACTTCTTCTTCCTTCTTCCTCCTTCCACTAAAACCCTAGGGTTCCTTCTTTGAGTTTCGGCCAAAGCAAACTAGGGTTCCACCCTAGTGAGTTAAGCAAAGAGAAGGGTTCATCTAAGGGGCTAATCTTCATCTAAGGGTCAAGAGCACCAAGAAGGGTTCTAGGGCAAGATTATTTTTTTAGTCTCCTCTCCAATCAAGGTCTCTCTTATTAAGGGGTAACCAATTATAAGTGGTAAGATTCCCTCACCTGCAGTATATTTGCTCTTGTAGGACATGATATATGAAAGAAATGTGATGCTTTATACCATACGTAGGACATGATATATGAAAGAAATGTGATGCTTTATACCATACAAGTTTCGGCCAACTAAGGGTTTTAGGGCTAGGGTTGCATGAAAACACTCCTTATGAAATTATGATATGTTGTATGTCTTCATGTATAAATTTTATGTGACAAAAATAAATTTTTTGTGCCTCTAATGTTTCGGCCAACTAGGGTTTTAGGGCTAGGGTTGCATGAAAACACTCCTTATGAAACTATGATATGTTGTATGTCTTCATGTATAAATTTTATGTGACAAAAATAAATTTTTTGTGCCTCTAATGTTTCGGCCAACTAGGGTTTTAGGGCTAGGGTTGCATGAAAACACTCCTTATGAAATTATGATATGTTGTATGTCTTCGTGTATAAATTTTATGTGACAAAAAATAAATTTTCTTGTGCCCTAATGTTTCGGCCAACTAGGGTGTTAGGGATAGGGTGGGGTCTAAGTACCCAACTTCATGTGCAAATACTCCCCCTAAGTTTATGATATGTTATGTGACACTTATGTAAGCTTCATGTGCAAAAAAAAAAAAAATGTATGAACCCCTCCCTAGTGATTTCGGCCACTTAGGGTACCTAAGCTAGGGTTAAGATTATGTGCTTAAATTGGTGTACAAGAATTCCCTTAGAATTCATGATATGTTGCATGATTGTATGTATGCCTATGTGATGAACATGGTTATGATTTAATATGCCATGAAATATGCCAATGTGATGAACATGTTTATGATTTAATATGCCATGAAATATGCCTATGTGATGAACATGTTTATGATTTAATATGACATGAAATATGCCTATGTGATGAACATGTTTATGATTTAATATGCCATGAAACATGCCTACGTGATGAACATGTTTATGATTTAATATGCCATGAAATATGCCTATGTGATGAGCATGTTTATGCTTGATATGCCATGAAATATGCTTATGTGATGAACATGTTTATGCTTTAAGACCCCTTTAGGGTATTCTTATGTTATGAATGCATATATGCTATGAAATGTCTAAGAAGATGCTTCCCCTTTTTATGTTGGGATTAAGAGCTCTCTTTATGATAAGATAAGACGGAGATGCTTCCCTTTTTATGTTGGGGATTAAGAGCATTCTTTATGATATGATAAGAAAGAAAAGAAAGAAAATTAAGTATTTTACTTTGTAAGAGGTTAAGTACCCGACCCGTTAGGTGGTCGTTAATCAAATCCAAGGGACATAAGAAGACGTAAGAGGTCTTGCCCTGGTAAGACGTAAGAGGTCTTGCTCTAGTAGGTCTGGTGGCTAGCTACCCCAGCCTGTTAGGGAACGCACTTTATGTGGTACTTAGCCTGGGGCCCCCCTTCATGTTATGATTATGTTGAAGTATCTATATGTATATGTTTTTGAAAAGAAAGGACTTGTATGAAATTGTGCATGCTTATGTTTAAGTTTAAGAATGCTTATGATTATGTCCTTTATGCATGTTTAGGATTGATGATGTCATGAATGCTTATGGTTAAGTTTAAGAATGCTTATGATTATGCCCTTTATGCATGTTTAGGATTGATGATGTCATGAATGCTTATGTTTAAGTTCAGAATGCTTATGATTATGTTCTTTATGCATGTTTAGGATTGATGATGTCATGAATGCTTATGTTTAATTTATGCCATGCTTAGATTTAATTATGTTTAGCATGCTTATGTAAATTTTATGCCATGCTTATGTTTCATTATGTTAGTATGTTGATGTTTAGTGTTGTTATGCAATACTTAAGTTATTTATGCTAGTGTGCTCATGTTTTCTAATTATTGGATGTAATTGGTGGCTTTTGTGAGTAGGCAAGAATCTTACTAAGCTATATGCTTATAGTTTATGTTGTCCATATACTGCAGATAAAGGAAACATGAACTAGAGGAAGTAGCAGGAGGGACAAAGTGTGTGTGATAGTGACATGGTGGAAAAAGACCCTATTACTCTCTGCTTTTATTTATATGCTCAATGAACAACTTAAGACATTTGCTTTCGCTTTTATGACTTGTGATTTATTAGTACCATGTTGGATGTTGCTTAGTTATGTTATTGTTCACCTTACTTATGAAAGTTTGATATGTTAGAACTCATGAATGGATCATGTTAATAATAAGTTACATTCTCTAATCTTTATGTTATGCATGTTTTAAATGAGATACGATATGGTAACATGCTAATTATGATTATGATATGTGATGCATGTTATAAAAGAAGTTATGATATGTTAACATGCTAATTATGATTAGGATATGTGATGCACATTATAAAGAAGATATGATATGTTAACATGCTAATTAGGTCTATGATATGTGATGCATGTTATAAAAAAAGATTTATGTCATGATAACATGTTTGATTATGTAGATTGTGAAATGATCCATATATGTTATGTTATAAAAAAAAAAAAGTAGTGCCGCCCTGAGAGAAGATAAGGGCGGGTGTTACAATTAGGATGATGATGTCCCCTTGAGGAGCTCATAAGGTTCATCATGTAAACCCTGTAGGTGGACTTGGTCCGGCATGATGAAAAGGTTGAGTGGTCCTACTCAAGGAGTTAGATGTTGATTAATTAATGGTCAGTAAATTAATTAATCGACAGAAATTTGAGATCTTAAACACAGGGAGAAAATGTACAAATAATATATGGAGCTCATATTATCATATGGGGGTTGGTGAGGTAGATCAATGATGAACCTTTAGTGGATTGGATCATCATTAGTGGATCGGACTTTATGTGGGCTTGATCCATGGGTGGCCAAGACCCAACTCCTCCTCATGGTCCCTAATGTAGCCTATTAACACCTCATGATGCTTAGATCCAATTGATAGAAACAAAACTCTAAGATCCATTGGTAGAGATTAAATCTCTAAGATCCGACGGTTGAGATTAAATCTCTAGATCCGACGGTTGAGATTAAATCCCTAGAACCAATGGATGAGATTAATTCATGACTTATCCCTAACTCTATAAAAGGATGGCGTGGGAGTTGGTGTGAACTACATTGAAGGAGAGCTAGGGTTTGGGCGGCAAGAAGGAATCCTAGTTGAGATAGGATTAGGATTAGGGTTTGGAGGCAAGGGTGACACCAAATAAGGAAGGTATTCTTCTCTTCTTCTTCCTCTTTTGGCCAATGTCCAACACCTCTCTAGCCTCTTTTCCAGTCTTGGCCGGCACCCAAAAGCCCCCTTCTCCTTCTCCTTAGGTGGTGGAAACAAGATATAGGGCTTCCCTTGGTGTCTTGGTTGTTTTCCACCATCTTCTCCTTCACCTAGTTGGCCGGTGGCAAGGATAGTTTTAGTTCCTTGTTGGTTGTTTCTAGTGAGGAGAAAAAACTTGTTTCTATTCTTCCTCTTGCTTTGGAAGAGCAAGGAAGGAAGATTTGCGATCTAGGAGCTTCGACTTTTGGTGGATCGTCGCCCACACGACGTCCAAAAGGAGGAAGGTCATACATTAGAAGATCGAGAGGTATACCTATTCTACTTTCTTCTTTTGTTTGTTGCTTGTTTTTGTTTTTCAATTATAAGAATGTTATAAATCTGTAAATGGCTAAATAATACTTGGATCCCGAGCATAAACATAAAAACCGGCGATCCGGACATCGTCTATTCCGCGGCTACTCGTAGAATAGAGGATGGTCGCTTGAACAACTAGTTTGTTCAAGTGACCTCTCTAAACGAATAGCACGACGATGACTTGGTGGTTTGGGCAATCCCTTTTGTCTAGGATTAAATTTTTTTAATCCGGGGACATCGAAGGGATCGCCATGGTCAAGCTACCGAGGTGAAGTGGGAAGCGAAGTTTCCCCTTACGGACTCGATAAGCAAAACCCTTCAGTCTCCCCCTTGAGGAAACCTCCCCCTTAACCGAGGGTGAGTTTTGAAAGAAGATCTTAATCCTCCCCCTTGATGTTTGTTATTTAGGAAGACTTTAAGTAATTAACAATTACTTAAAGTTGGCCTTAGTAAGAAAAGTTTAAGTTAAGAAGACTTCTTAACTTGGCCCTTTCTCCCTCTTTAAAACATTTAAGTTTAAGTAAATTTGCAAAAATTTAAAGTTAAGTAAAAGAAAAACATTTACTTAACTTTTGGCCATGAGAATAAGTATGAAGTCTTAAGTTAAGTGATAAAAATAATGATCCCTTAACGTTGGCCTTTTTCTACCCCTTTTGCCATATATCGAAAAGAGTGTGTGGGTGAGGGGGGGGGGGGGTTTGAAAGAGAAAATATAGGTATTAAGTTTAAGTTTCAAGTCCAAGCATCTGTACAATGCTCATCTGTAAGTAAGCTCATCTGTATAATGTTCAACTCTTATTTGACTTGATTGATATAAAGGATCAACAAGTCCTGGTCAGAGTCGGTTAATATATATGATTATACACCGTGGTTCATGGCGATGCACTAGCTCTACATCTGGAACCAGGAGTAAGGTCCTAACATCTCACGCCCATCTACGTGACTAAGTACACAAACACATTAGTGCTATGTGTTGTGAGATGTATTGGCTCCTTAAATCTATAGGTGCATGATATCTAAGGTATGTCCTATGCTAGTTCCATGAAAAAAAAAATGAAAAATAGTAATAAGAAGATATAACTTGTAAATTCCTATTCTACTATGCACATGCCCAATTTTCATCTTAATAGATTGAATTCGGCTTCGGGTAGTGGTTTAGTAAATAGGTCTGCCAAGTTGGACTTTGATTTGACGTATTCGAGTTGTATGGCTCCGTTGGCCACATGTTCTCGAATGAAATGATATTTGACTTCTATATGTTTGGTCATAGAGTGACATATTAGATTTTTAGTTAGGTTAATTGAGCTAATGTTATCTATGTGAATTTTAGTGTTTGTAAAGTCTAACTTAAAATCTCGGAGAGTGTGCTTCATCCAAAGAAGCTGAGTAACACACTCACCCATCGCGATGTATTCGGCTTCGGTGGTAGATAAGGCAACACAGTATTGCTTCCTACTGCACCAACTCACTAGACTCGAGCTGAGAAGTTGACAACAACCACTCGTATTCTTTCTATCGAGCTTACAATCGGCATAGTCTGAGTCGGAGTAGTCGATTAGTTTGAACTCGGTAGATCTAGGGTACCAAATACCGACATTAAGTGTACCCTTTAGATATCTAAGGATACACTTAACTAGAGTTAGGTGAGACTCCTTGGCACAGGTTTGGAACCTTGCGCACATACTTACTGCAAACAAGATATCGGGTCGGCTTGCAGTTAAGTAAAGGAGACTCCCTATCATGCTCCTATAGTATTTTAAGTCGATTGAATTTATGATTACATCTTCTTCTATATTTACATTCGTTTCCATTGGGGTATTAATAATTTTAGCGTCTTGCATCCCAAAGAGTTTAATTAATTCCCTAGTATATTTGCGTTGGTGTAAGTATATTCCATCTTTAGTTTGTTTAATTTGTAGACCTAAGAAGAAACTCAACTCACCTACTAAATTCATTTCAAATTCACTTTCCATAAGTGAAATGAATTCGTTTAGTAGGATCGAGTTGGTGGTTCCGAAGATGATATCATCTACGTAGATTTGGGCTATGAATATGTCTTTACCTACGATTTTTACGAAAAGGGTTGGGTCAACTAAACCTTGGTTAAATTCTTTGGACTTAAGATAGACTGAAAGCCTCTCGTACCAAGCTCGAGGAGCTTGTTTAAGCCCATAGAGAGATTTCTTTAATCTAAGGACATGGTTGGGTTTATCTGGGCTTTCGAAACTGGGGGGTTGACTAACATAAACCTCCCTCCTTAATATATCCATTCAGGAATGCTGACTTTACATCCATTTGAAACAACTTAAATCCTCAATGTGCAGAATATGCTAATAACATTCGAATGGACTCTAATCTAGCTACTGGGGAATAGGTCTCGTCGTAATCTAAACCTTCGACTTGACTAAACCCTTTAGCGGCTAATCTAGCTTTATTTCTAACTACTTCACCTTTATCATCAAGTTTATTTCTAAACACCCAACTTGATCCAACGATTGTTTTATCTTTTGATGGTGGTACTAATTCCCATACTTCGTTCCTAGTGAATTGAGCCAGCTCTTCTTGCATTGCAATAATCTAATCAGGATCAAGAAGAGCTTGGTCAATAGTTTTGGGTTCAATTTTGGAAATCAAGGAAATTTGACTAAGTTTTCGGTATGAGGCTCTAGTTCGAACTCCTAGGCTTGGACCACCTATCACTTGGTCGGTAGGATGATTCGTTTAAGTCCTAGTTTGATTTGGGTTAGAGTCACTTATCACTTGGTCGATAGGGTGACTAGTTTGAGTCCTAGTTTGATTTGGGTTAGAGTCATCTATCACTTGGTCAATAGAATGACTTGGTTGACTTAGGTTAGGATTAATACTAGACTCGATCTCCGGATCGGAGTGGAGTCTGGCATGAATCGGCTTGCTAATTGGGGTTGTCAGGGGTTTTGTAGGTTCATGTCCTTCATCAAACACTACATTGATAGTCTCCTCGACTCTAAGAGTGTCATGGTTATATACTCTATAAGCTCTACTCGTAGTCAAGTATCCTAGAAAGATTCCGGTCGAGGTTTTGGATGTAAATTTCCCTAGGTAATCCTTAGTATTTAGGATATGTACCTTACATCCAAATATCCTAGAGTACTTGATGTTAGGTATTTTATCGTGATAAATCTCGTACGAGGTCTTAAGGTGCCTCTTTACCATAAGGATCCTATTTTGGACATAGCACGTCGTACTAACGGCTTCCACCCAAAACCTATCGGGTAGGTTATACTCATTTAACATTGTCCTAGCGGCTTCTTGTAGGGTTCTATTTTTACATTCTACTAGGCCATTCTGTTGTGGGGTTCCAGGGCATGAGAACTCATGATGATATCCATTTAGGTTACAAAATTCTGTAAACCTATGGTTCTCAAATTCACCACCATGATCACTCCTAAGTCTTTTGATTTTAAGGTTTTGTTGATTTCTATTAGTTTAAATAGGTTGATTAATTGATTTAGGGTATCACTTTTGTGTTTGATGAATCTAACCCAAGTAAATCTAGAATAGTCATCAATTATGACTAAGCAGAATTGACTCCCATTAAGTGACTTAGCTCCGTGTGAATCAAATAGATCCATGTGTAGGAGCTTAAGAACACTTTTGGTTCGTTCTTGATTAGTTAGTTGATGTTGTGTCCTAGATTGTTTACCTTGTTGATAAGCATTACATATTTTATTATCCAAGTTGTTGAGGTTAGGTAAATCTTTGACAAGTCACTCTGACTCATCTTGTGGATGAGTCTTGGGTGTGAGTGACCGAGTCGTCGGTGCCACAACCAAGATTCCTCTTGCCGTGTCATAAGATACTTGGTTGAGGAGTTAGTTAAATTAATAGTATAAATATTGTTATTTCTGATTCCTTTAAGAATTGTTTTAGAAGTTTCATTTGTATTAATTATGCATTTATTTTCTAGAAATATGACCTTATAGTTATTATCACACAATTGGCTTACACTAAGTAAATTATATTGAAAATTTTCTACCAATAAGACATTTTGAATAATAAAGTTAGAGTTGAGCTCAATATCACCTGATCCGATGATTTTGAGCTTGCCGTTGTTTTCAAAGGCTACCGATCCTTGTTGTTTGAATCGAAGCTTCGAAAACATGAGTTGATCCCCGGTCATGTGTCGAGAGCAACCACTATCCAACATCCATTGATCCTACATGCAAGGTAGTTGGATCAGATATTGGAATTATTAAAGGCTGGTTGAAAAATATTGACCTAAATCATCTCACCCATGTCTACATGATCAAGCATGTTAACCCTATATGTTCATGTGAGATGACTTCCAATTTTACTTGATTTAAATTTAATGATTTGAACACTTGTCAACCTTGCGTTAGATTCAGATTTGACCTTAAGCTCATCAAGTCACCTTTTCAAGATCATGACTTCCAGGTTATGGCGAGGCACAAAGGCCTTCTTTGATTGGAAAAATGATCACTTCCTTAGACAAAGCCATTTTCAAGGAAATAGAGACTTGACTCACCCAAGACCACTTCCTAGTCTAACTAGTCTAGGATACGACGAGGTAAGTTTAGCTAGTTCCACTCGGTCAAGTGCACCAAACTAGATACGCCTTATCTAGCCCAAATACACGAGACTCCGCTTTCCTAGCGTACTATCATCTCGTCATGTCCTGGTACTATATTACCAAGTATTGATGAGTTATAGTCCTATCTAACCATTCTAAAAAGAAAAGTCAAAATAAATAAAGAACCTAAGCATGGAATGTCTAAGTTAAAGCACAAACAAGTTTTGCACTAGCTCCCCTTGGACCGTTGAATCGGTTCGGTCTCTCCACATAATGGATTTTGTCCTTGGGAACCCAGTACTGGTTGGATCCTAAGTTTGAAATCAAAGTGGTCTTAGAGACCCATGCTTGGACACATTTTTTATGTCGACTTACAATCGACATATACAACTTGTTGGTCGTATTTGAGCTAAACCCTAGTCCGGCCTTGTTGTACACGACCCTTTGCGATCCAAGTAGGAGGTCAAGTCCTTTGGATCCCAAAGTAAACCTTTCCAACGTGTTCCTAAGATCTTCGACTTGACTCTTCAAGAGTGAGTTCTCAACCTCGAGCTTTTCAACCTGAGTTGGGTCCTCCTCTCGAACTCGACTAGTCGAAGAGGTTAGGGAGACCTCGTGTTTGAGGAGTTTAACCTCCTCAACCAGGATCTCGACCTTGGACTCGGACTTAGCTAATTTCCTAGTTAATAATTTAATTACACTGTAAAGCGTACTAATAAGAGATCAACTTACCTTGAGTGTATCTTTTGAACCGGATGCAGATCTGTGGCTTGTCTTGAATAGAGCTTCGCAGTCCGATTCGTCTTTGGTTTCAAACTCGTGCTTCGGTTCCGACTCAGACTCTGATTCAACCGATTTAGCCATAAAGACGCGATCATCATCCTCTTCCTCGGATGCTTCTTCCCACATAGTGTTGAGTGCCTTCTTGTGTTTTGGTGCTTTGCTCTTGAGCTTCGGACATTTGGACTTGATATGTCCAAACTTGTTGCATTCGTAACACCTAACATTAGAACTTTTAGGCTTACCTTCATTGGGTCGAGTGATGGTTCACTTTTGGCCCTTGACCATCCTCTGAACTAGGTTGACTAGTTCGGCCTCTATTTCCGGGTCGACCTCTGAATCGGATTCATCTTCTTCCTCTTTCGGGGGTGGTTTGCTCACGGTTTTCTTCTTCAAACCTGCAAAAAGTGCTATGCCCTTCTCGAGTTCCGAGTTAGACTGTTCATGGAGTTCGAAATCCGAAAACAACTCATCTAATCTAAGTTTTGAAAGATCCTTGGAGACCTTGTAGGTATCGACCATGGATGCCCACAAGGTAGACCTAGGAAATGAGTTTAGCACATACCTAATAAGGTCACGATTTTCGACCTTTTGTCCGATTGCGTGTAGGTTGTTGACGATATCTCGAACGTGAGTGTGAAGTTGCGTCGCCATCTCATGTTCTTGCATTTTTAGATTATATAACTTATTGAACAAGAGATCGCTCTTACATACCTTGGCTTCATCGGTCCCTTCGTGTAATTCGACCAACTTTGTCCATAAGTCTTTGGCATTGATGAATGGGCCGACGCGATTGAGCTCCTCCTTGGACAAGACAAATTGGAGGATTTGAGTCACCTTAGCGTCGACTTCGACTTGTCTTTTTGTAGCATTGGTCCATTGGTCATAATCTAAAGATTCACCCACTTCGTTAGTCGGAAGTGTGAATCCCATTTGGATTATGATCCACATCTCGATTTGGGTCTTAAGGAAGTACTCCATCTGACCCTTCCAATAACGGAAGTCATCTCCATTATAAAACGGAGGTCGGACGCTGCTAAAACCCTCGAGATGGGCCATTGATACAAAATACAAGAGAGTGAGGACGAAAAAACCTAACAACAACACAAACGATCAAAATGTACCAAGACTCGCGTCTTGGATTAGTAGTGCAGGAGAAAAGAAAACTCAACGAATGAAAGATAAAAAATAATGAAATAAACAGAAATAAAAAGAAAAAAAATCTGTAGAAAAGATAGATTGGTGGTTTCACCAAATCTTAGCACCCCCGGCTCTGATACCAATTGTTGGATCGAGCGGATCGCTAGAGGGGGGGTGAATAGCGATAGAAACTTTTCGTTCGAATTCGTTTCAAAAGTAAACACAGTGGAAAAACACAATATAAAAAATAAAGACACGAGGGTTTTTTACTTGGTTCATAGCCTACGACTACTACTCCAAGGCCCTAGTAGTCCTTGACCACGCACGGAGGGCAAAACACTAATGAACTTCTCCTCGTTGGAGGTAGGAGTTAATCGAATACAAAAACACGAAAGCTTCGAGGTAGAGGGACACTCCCCCTCTCCTCGTTACGATTAAAAACCTCAAATGTAATGAGAGAATTACAACTTAAATGACTTCTTTACCGACGACTTGGAAGATTGGAGATTGGAGCTTGGGTCGTCGTCGTCTCGGTAGCACTTTGTCATAGAAGTATCATCGAAGAGGCGTTGCATTGCAAAAAGCTTTTGAGCACTTAGAATTGATGAAAAAACCCTAGGAGAGGCCCTCCTTTTATAGACTTTGAGTCCCTTCTCGAGAGAATCTTCAGCCAATCAAATTTAGGCACCAAGCCCCTTGAAATGAGGTGATAAGGCTTGACTCCTCAAAGCTGATCCTTGACCATCAGTCGACTGATGGCAGCTCCAGTCGAGTCGCAACACTAAGCAGTCGACTAGTTTCAAGCAGTCGAGTGGCTCTTGTGGGTAGTCGACTGATGCTAACTGAAATCAAAAGTTAGCTTAACAAAAACATAATTTCGACGGCCGCCGACCATCCGATCTCGACCTAGACCATCCATGGGATGTCTTTAGTCGGATCTATGCTTAAGACCATCCCCATAAGGAGGATACAACCTCACTTATGCTCACACACACACGAGCTTACCTCGATACTTACTTTGTAGCTCTTGCTTCTGGCCTTCCACTTGATTCCTTCGGCTCCCTTCGAAGTTACTCGAGTGTCGCCCGACCACCGCGGCTTCCTCCGGGTGTCGCTAGCCTTCAGCTCCAGCTTTAGCAATTTTCTGCACACTCGATTTAGCTTGTGAGATAACAATATGAGCTTAACTTTGTATCGTTTACTATAATCAAAACTCAGGTTTGACTTAGGTGCCTACTGCACCAACATATTTTGTGTCCGATGTCGACTTGATCAGTTGACTGCCACTGTTTGGCAGTCGATTGATGGCGACATCAGTCGACTGCCCACTCTTAGCAGTCGACTGATTATCAGGTTTTCAGCCTGACTCAATCGAGCACCTTATCAGTCGACTGATACTCGTCAAGTATGAGTAATTCATACTTGAATTGACTCCCTAGACCTAGACTTAACCTTCTAGCTCTTCCTTTATCCATGCGCCTCCAGGATCCCTCCGAGTCTGTGATTTGTTCATCCTTTGCGCTTGCTTCCAAGAGCTTCCTTCAGTTTTGTCATGTCTTGGGTTTCCCTTTGCCAAAGTACACTTGGACTTTATGCCGCCAAGACTACTTGCTTGGACTTACGCTGCCAAGACTTGCCTTTAGACTTTCTTTGCCAAGGTCCGCTTGGACTTTACGTCGCCAAGACTACATGCTTGGCCTTACACCGCCAAGCCCTTTCTTTGGACTTCTCTTGCCAAGATCACATTTGGACTTTTCCTTTACCAAGTCTTCATACTTGGATTTTCCTGTCACCTGAACACATTCACAATTAGATCACAAAGCATTGCCAAACTTAGATGATTATCCAAACATTAAAACATATAGATGCTTGGGGCATTGTTGCACCAACAATCTCCCCCTTTTTGATGTTTGACAATCATTTAAGTTAGGTCTTTAACATATGCACATAATCATATTTCCAATATGAATTCTAACTTAAACAATCCTTCTCCCCCTTTGACATACATCAAAAAGAGAAGAATTCATACAATAATAAGGTCATGAAAGAATTAAATTTGTTATATCTTAAACTAAGACATAAGATCGATATGAGGCTCCCCCTTAATCCAAGACATGGTTCATGATGTGTGAATAAAATGTGGAGCAAAGCATAACAAAAGATAGAAGGTTAAGTCCTAACTTTGCACCAACAATATAAATTTAGGGAATGAAAAGATTTATATTATGAAACTCCCCCTAAAATATTGCATCAAACAGTCCCATACCCTTTTAATTACTTAAGTCAATATACCATAGGGTTAGGACACTTAATAGCACACTCAAGATCAAGAAATAAGGCTGAAATGCAGAAAAACCAGGGTATCAGTCGACTAAATTCTTATTCAATCGACTGCCACGCCCGAAGTCCATTTTTCAAGGTTTTCATCCCAACTTTAGAAATACGTCAAAAATTCTAGAAACATCAAAAAATCATGAAATTTTGTGTACATATTTCTGAAATCATTTTCTATCAACGAAAAATAATTTAAAAAATATATGTTTTCCATATTTCGAAAATGATACAATTTTGAAACCTAGCAAAAGCTTTAAGTATTTTGCAAATTTTGTATCACTTTTGCTTAGCAATTGAAAATTGTTTTTCAAAGTATGATAAACAAAGTTTAAATTATGTTTTATTTGACATTTCCAATCATATTCTTGGAGATATATACACATCAATTATGCATAAGCCTTCCCAATGATTGGTCCAATGAATGATTAATGTCTCTATATGACACTTGGTTCATAGTAATGCATTATAACAAGCATGATGACCCAAGTGCATCTTCCTAATATCTCACATGTTGTCTAAGTGGCTCAATACAAAAATCATGGTTTCTTAGGTGTTTTGTGAGATGCTTAAAGGTATAAATCCTAGAATTTCTATAGGATTATGCAAACCTAGACCTCTATTCTACTAAGCACATCCCAAGTTCTCTCCTTAGTGATGAATATTCCTCTTCGGGGAGAGCCTTGGTGAATATGTCAGCTAAGTTGGACTTAGATTCTATGTAATTAAGTTCAATGTCCCTCTTAGCCACATGATCTCTAATGAAGTGATGCTTCACTTCAATGTGCTTAGTTCTAGAGTGATGTACCAAATTTTTAGTCAAGTTTATGGTACTCACATTATAACAATAAACGTTTACATTGGAGTAGTGTAGCTCATAATCCTCTAATGTGTGTCTCATCCAAAGTAATTGAGCCACACAACCACCCATAGCCACATATTCGGCCTCGGTGGTTGACAAAGCAACACAAGATTGCTTTCTACTACTCCAACTCACTAGGGAGGATCCAAGAAATTGGCATCCACCACTAGTACTCTTCCGATCCAACATGCAACCCGCATAGTCAGAATCGGTGTATCCAATTAAATCAAAAGATTTTATCCTACGATACCAAAATCCTACATTTAGTGTGCCCTTGATATACCTTAAGATTCTCTTAATGGCCACTAAATGGGACTCTTTGGTACATGATTGGTACCTTGCACATATGCCTATCGTAAATAATATATCGGGTCTTCTAGCGATTAGGTACAAAAGGCTACCAATCATACTCCTATAGAGTTTAAGGTCAATTGGTTTTCTTTCATGATCATTGTCTATTTTTGTATTAGTTGCCATTGGGGTTGAAATGACTTTAGCATTTTCCAAACCAAATTTCTTAATCATCTCCTTAGCATATTTGGTTTGGTATATATAAATTCCTTCATTTGTTTGTTTAACTTGTAGACCTACGAAAAAATTTAGTTTCCCAACTAGATGTTGGGATGTATACTGAAAGTCTAGCTCTTTTTGTATGAACATTTTTATTTTGAAATAAGAATCACATGATCATTGTTTGTACTTTATATTTATTATATGTGTGCATATTGTCTAATATTTTACATTGTAGATAACATGGTGCTTGGTATGACACAGAAGATCATGTTATTAGTCCCTTGTAGAATATAAGTAGAGGCTCACAACCAAGATGGTTTTGGACAAACCATTGGCATGGTTGTAGTGTAGCTTGGTATTGTTTTGTCTTGAACATAGAGTTACACTAGTACACTTAGGTGTATTGAGTAGGACCGACATAGAGGTGATTCAATTTATTGCTGACTACATAATTGAATCGGACCTTGGATATTATGTTGTACATGCTCTTAATCCCGATATAATAACGGGCACATGTACTTAGTATTTATTTCTTTGATTTACCAAAGGGTGAGATTTAGATGGATTAAATCAATATGCCCGGTAAGTTGGGAAATGATATTATTTACATGGTGTGCCGTTGATTATAGGAGGAAACAATGTCCTATATATTAGGTTGATGATGCCCCCTTGAGGAGCTCATAAGGTTCATCATGTAAACCCTGCAGGTTGACTTAGTCAACATGATGATAAGGTTGAGTGGTACTACTCGAGGAGTTAGATGTTAATTGATTGATGGTCAGTAAATCAATCAATTGACGGACATTCGATATCTTAAACACGGGGAGATGGATGTACAAATAATATATGGAGCCCATATTAATTTATGGGGGTTGGTGAGGTAATTCAATGATGATCCTCTAGTGGAATGGAACATCATTGATGGATCAAGTTTGTGTGGTTCCGATCCATCGGGTGGCCAAGATCCAACTCCTCCTCATGGTCCCTATCGTAGCCTAATATAATCCTCATGGAGCCTAGATCAAATGATGGAAAACAAATCTCTAGATCCGACGGTTGGGATTAAACCCTAGATCCGATGGTTGGGATGAAACCCTAGATCCAACGGTTGGGAAGAAACCCTAGATCCGATAGTTGGGATGAAACCCTAGATCCAACGGTTGGGATGAAACCCTAGATCCGACGGTTGGGATGAAACCCTAGATCCGACGGTTGGGATGAAACTCTAGATCCGACGGTTGCGATGAAACCCTAGATCCGACGGTTGGGATGAAACTTTAGATCCGACGGTTGGGATGAAACCCTAGATCCGACGGTGGAGACTAAGTCTCTAGATCCGACGATGGAGATTAAACCAAGGCTTATCCCTAACTCTATAAAAGGGTGGCTTAGAGTGGGCGCCAAAAGAAGATGTTGGTTGGTTTTTGAGGGAGATTAGGGTTTGCCAATCAAAAGGTTGGGCGGCAAGAAACCCTAGGAGGATTAGGGTTTTGCCTATCTTTTGTTGGGCGGCAAGAAACCCTAGAAGGTTAGGAGGTTGGGCGGCTAGGGTTTGGAAGCTAAGGTGGGCGGCAACTATAGGAGAGGTGTTCTTCTTCTTCCTAAGGGGTGGCTGGCTCCTACCTCTTCTTCCTTCTACCTTGGTCGGGGCTCAACCGATTTCCTCTTCTCCTCTTCTTTTCCTCTTGGCCGGCGACACAAAGGAGCTAGGGATTGTTCCCTAGTTCGGTTCCTTGGTTGGCCATCTTGTTCTATCCATTCTTGGGGCCGGCGGCATCAATCCTTTGTGGATTGGTGGTTGGCTCAAGCAAGAAGGGAAGGAGAGTTCTTCTTTCTTTTGATTGAAGAAGATCTAGGAAGCTTCAACTTGTAGAGGATCTTCGCCCACACGAAGTCTACAAGGAGGTTAGGACATACGATAGAAGATCGAGAGGTATAAAACTTTTACAAGTTTTATTATTGATCTTTGCATGTTCTTATTTATATGTTTGTATGTGTTGATTATACATGTCTACATTTGTATGATTTTGTATAATCATGGACCCCGAAGATAAACACAAAAACCGGCGATCCGTCCGTCGTCTCCGCGGCTAACCGACTAGAAGAGTGTTGTTGCTTGAACAACTAGTTTGTTCAAGAGATTGCTCAAGTCGTTAGCATGACGACAAATTGGTTGAGCTTAGGAAACTCATCCCATCCGGATTAGTTTTCATTAGTGAAAATTTTAATCCGGGGACATGGGAGCCAATGAGCCTCCGAAGCCATTCCCTACAAATGGTATCAGAGCCACGGTTTTTGGTTTTGTGTGTTTTGGATTCGGTTACTTTCATGCACATATCATATATTGAGTATGCCGGATAATAGTAGGATGTGCGTAGGCTAACTTTTTTTGGTTTCAGGCATAAGATCCGACTATTATGGCTATATGTGTGTATGTGATTGTTTGTGTGTGATTGTATGTATATCATTTGAATCCACGGGGTTGACGAGGCTAGATTAGTATTTAATTTTTGTAATTAAATACGACATTGTTTAGCCGATCATTTTAGTTTACTTTCAATCTAGATAGTTTGTACACTCTTTCGTGGAGTATAGGATCGATGGATGTAAATTAAAATGATATATCTCGGCTCAGATCTCTTTTGTGGCTTGCGCACGGAAAAGGTGGAGCGGACGAGGTGGCGACATGACGAGACACATATTGGAGAACAATGCCATAATAGTTGGAAAAATTCTAATTTTTTTCCATATTTATTGCTGATTTGTTTTATATGCATGTTGTGTGTGCTTGGAAATTCCTCATTTTCAATTTACTAAGTGGGAGAGGGACATTTTAATTAATTCCCGCGGCCTCCATTACAATTTAACGTGTGATGCAACAAACTTGCGTGTCGGCTCTGAGTGCCTTCCTCCCTACGGATGGGTTTGTTTACGGATCACTAGGTCAAATAATGGTTATAGGAAATTATCTAGGAGCGTGTGTACTTCCACAGCGGTAAGGCACATAATCCAAAATAATTCCCTTAGTATCGTGTAATGGTGCACACTTAGATGCAAATAAAAGTATCCTCCCCATCGGAGTCACTGCTTTTATTTATAGGGATAAAGAGGAACCAACTATTAATTTTATTTGTCAAAAAGTAAGGTTGACAAGATAATAAAATTAATGGGTAAAACCTCCTCTTGGAAATGTAGAATTCGTATACGTCCACACTAGCGTGGCATGCGATATTCTCGGTGTTTTGAGGTGTTGGTTGATTTCGGAATTTTATTGTTTTGAGGAATCAATAATATTTGAAATCTAATATTTTGATCATTGTGATTCTTAGGATTTTCAAATGGCTTTCAACCCACTTGCTGTGATATTAAAAGAAATAAACTTACTGTACCCAAATAATATTGATTGGAAAAGAAATTTGGATAGTGTCTTAACTGTCGATGAGTGTCCTCCTAGGCTCGGATGATTACGGGAAAAGGAACTTTTCGGATACCAGAATCGAGCTGCTAGGCAGGAAGCCATGGTTGCTCAGAAGGTTTCTACTTCTAAGCCGAAAGGCAAGAAGAAGAAGAAACAAGGTGGAGCAAAAGTGGCGGGTGGACCTCAGAGAGGAGTGAAGAAGCCGAAAGGCAAGTGCTTCACTTGTAAGCAGACTGGACATGGGAAGAAAGACTTCCACAACCTAAAGCAGAACAAAGGTATATCTTTTGGCTTGGTCGTTGAAACATGTTTAGTGGTGTTATCTACCGGTACCTAGTGTGTAGATACGGGAGCCACTGATCATGTTTTCAATTCTTTGCAGGGGTTCCAGGAAACTCGACGACTAGCTGAAGGAGAAATTACCGTCTACATGGGCAATGCTATAAAGGTGGCGGCTATTGTAGTGGGAGATGTTCATTTATCGTTTGATAGAAATAAAGTTTTGGTTTTGAGAAATTGTCTTTATGTACCTACATTTAGAAAGAATTTGATTTCAGTTTCTAAATTATTTATAGATGGATATTCTATTTCTTTTAATGACAGAGTTGTTATAAAAATAAATAGAGAGATTATCTGTTCAGGTACATTGGTTGGCAATTTGTATACTCTTGAACCAAAAGCTCCCACGATGCATATAGAAGTAAATAACTCATCTTCTAATTCCAATAAGAGAAAAGAACCTTTGAAGATGAACCAGACATATCTTTGGCATCTAAGGCTTGGTCATATTAACCTGAGTAGAATTCAAAGGTTGATAGCTGATGGACCTTTGGGTTCATTAGTGGTGGAGGATCTCCCAACCTGCGAATCTTGCTTGGAAGGTAAAATGACCAAGAGGCCTTTCAAGGCCAAGGGGTATAGAGACAAAGATGTGTTAGAGTTGGTTCATACTGATTTGTGCGGTCCTATGTCTATCCAGGCTAGAGGTGGTTTTGAATATTTCGTCTCTTTTATAGACGATTATTCAAGATATGGATGCATTTACTTGATGCGCCACAAGTCTGAATGCCTTGAGAGGTTCAAAGAATTCAAGGCTGATGTGGAGAACCGTCAAGGTAAAAGTATCAAGACCCTACGATCTGATCGTGGTGGTGAGTACCTCTTGGGAGAGTTTAGGAATTACTTATCGGTGAGGATTGATCCCAATTATGCGCACCTAGCACACCCAGGAGAATGGTGTGTGAGCGAAGGAATAGGACTCTTATGGAGATGGTTAGATCGATGATGAGTTATTACGAGTTCTGATTCGTTACGGGGTATTGCATTTGAATCATCGAACTTGGTTCCATCTAAATCAGTGCCTTCTACCCCCGTAGAATTGTGGACTGGGCGAAAGCCTAGTTTGAGACATATTCGGATATGGGGGAGTCCATTGTTGGATCGATGCGGTTCGCTAGGGGGGGGGGTGAATAGCGAAAAACCTTTTCTTTTTCTTTCGTTCGTTAAAACTTGAGAGATAATAAATTAATTGCAGCGGAAATGTAAATATAAAATAAAAGAGACAATCGACACAAGGGTTTTACTTGGTTCGTAGCCAAAGGCTACTACTCCAAGGCCCTAGTGGTCCTTGACCACGTACGGAGGGCAGAAGCACTAAAGGAACTCCTCCTCGTTGGAGGTAGGAGTTAATCGATACAAAAAAAAACTTTAAGGTAGAGGGACACTCCCCCTCTCCTCGTATACGATAAAAGCTCCGAAAAGTAGATGAACAACTGATAACAAAATAATACCGACGTACAAAGACAAATAAGAAAAATTAAACCTAGACGTCGGAAGGAAGGACTTCGTTGTCGGAGAATTGTAGCTTTGCGGAGACTTTTTGGAGGCTTAGAATTGTTGTAAAAACCCTAGGTTTGGCCCTCCTTTTATAGCCTTTGAGCCCCTTTTCGAGTGGGTCTTCAACCAATCACAAATGGACACCAAACCGCTTTGAGGTAGAGTGATAAGCCTTGACTCCTCGAATCTGATCATTGACCATCAGTCGACTGATGGCCATCATCGATCGGATGATGGCATCGATCGATCGATCTGACCTTCCGGCGATCGGTGATCGATGCGGTCGAGTCCTCAAAGTTCGATCGGTGATGCTTCTTTGCAAGTCAAAGTTAGCTCAACAAAAACATAATTTCGACGGTCGTCGACCATCCAATCTCGACCTAGACCATCTATAGGATGTCTTTGGTCGGATCTACGCTTAAGATCATCCCCGTAAAGAGGATACAACCTCACTTACACTTGCACACACGAGCTTACCTCGATACTTACGTGTCGCTTTTGCTTCCTGCCTTCCACTCGATTCCTTCGGCTCCCTCCGAAGTAACTCGAGTGTCGCCCGACCACCGCGGCTTCCTCCGGGTGTCAGCTTGACTCTCCCGAGATTGAGACTTTTACGCACTAACAATATAAGCTTAACTTTGTATCGTTTGCTATAATCAAAACTTAGGTTCGACTTAGGTGCCCACTGCACCAACAATCTCCCCCTTTTTGATTTATGGCAAACCCACATACAAAGTTAAGTAAATAGCAAGCATGAAGAATAATGTGCATGAGAAAAAAATTAAGTTGGAGTAGTAAGGATTTTCTTCAAGTACTCCCCTTTGAGGAAACCTCCCCCTTGACCGAGGGTGAGTCTTGAAGAAAGACCTTAATCCTCCCCCTTGAGGGTTGCTTTAAGTAATTAACATTACTTAAAGTTAGCTTTAGTAAAACGTTTTAGTTAAGCCCTTTCTCCCTCTTAAGTAAAACATTAACGACATAAATAAGTTAAGAATTCTCTTAACTTGGCCATTTGTTAAAAGTTAAATAAGTTTTCAAAACCTAAAGTTAACTTTTGGTTTAAACATGAAGTAAGAGTCAAAAAAATTTTGACCCCTTAACTTTGGTCTTTTTCTCCCCCTTTTGCCGTATATCAAAAAGAGTAAGGAGTGTGTGGAGACCAAAATAAGTGCTAAATTTAAAGTCCAAGAATGTTCCACATTTTTTATTTAAAAAATAATATATTGAAAATAAGCTCATCTATGAAATGTTCGACTCATATTTGGCTTGATTGATATGAAGGATCAACCAGTCCTGGTCAGAGTCGGTTAGTATGTATGATTATACTCCGTGGTTCATAGCGATGCACTAGCTCTACATCTGGAACCAGGAGTAAGGTCCTAACATCTCACACCCATCTACGTGGCTAAGTACACAAACACATTAGTCCTATGTGTTGTGAGATGTACTAGCTCCTTAAATCTATAGGATCATGATATCTAAGGTATGTCCTATGCTAGTTCCATGAAAAAGTAAGAAATAGTAGTAAGAAAATATAATTTGCAAGTTCCTATTCTATTACGCACATGCCTAATTTTCGTCTCAAGAGACTAAATTCGCCGGGTAGTGGTTTAGTAAATATGTCTGCTAGGTTAGACTTCGAGTCAACATATTCGAGTTGTATGGAGCCGTTGGCTACATGTTCTCGAATGAAATGGTGTTTTACCTCTATATGCTTTGTCCTTGAATGGCATATAGGATTCTTAGTTAGATTTATCGAACTTATGTTGTCTACAACAATTTTAGTTTTGGTGAAGTCCAACCTAAAGTCTCGGAGAGTGTGCTTCATCCAAAGAAGCTGAGTTACACACTCACCCATCGCAACGTATTCGGCTTCGGTGGTAGATAAGGCAACACAATGTTGCTTCCTACTGCACCAACTCACTAGACTTGAGTCGAGTAGTTGAAAACAACCACTCGTGCTCTTTCTATCGAGTTTACTACCGGCATAATCCGAATCGGAGTAGCCGATTAGTTCGAACTCCGTAGATCTAGGGTACCAAATACCAACGTTAAGTGTACCCTTAAGATATCTAAGGATACGCTTAACTAGGGTTAGGTGAGACTCCTTAGCACGGGTTTGAAACCTGGCGCACATACTTACTGCGAATAGGATGTCGGGTCGACTCGCAGTTAAGTATAGGAGACTTCCTATCGCGCTCCTATAGTACTTTAAGTCAATGGACTTACTTTCTAGGTCTTCTCCTATGTTAACATTAATCGCCATTGGGGTGTTTATTATCTTAGCGTCTTGCATTCCAAATCTTTTAATTAACTCCTTAGTGTATTTTTGTTGATATAGGTATATACCATCCTTAGTTTGTTTAATTTGTAAACCTAAAAAGAAACTTAGCTCGCCTACCAAGTTCATTTCGAACTCACTTTCCATGAGTGAAACGAACTCGTTTAGTAAGGCTGAGTTAGAGGTTCCAAAAATTATATCGTCTACGTAGATTTGAGCTATAAATATTTCTTTACCTAAGGTTTTTACGAAGAGAGTTGGGTCAACTAAGCCTTGGTTAAACCCTTTTGACTTAAGATGGATTGAAAGTCTCTCGTACCAAGCTCGAGGAGCTTGTTTAAGTCCATAGAGAGCTTTCTTAAGTTTTAGAACATGGTCGGGTTTATCTAGATTTTCGAATCCGGGGGGTTGGCTAACATAAACTTCTTCTTTAATGTATCCATTTAGGAATGTCGACTTAACATCCATTTGAAATAGCTTAAATCCTCGATGTGCGGCATAAGCTAGCAACATTCGAATGGATTCGAGTCTAGCTACTGGGGCATAGGTTTCGTCGTAATCTAAGCCTTCGACTTGACTAAATCCTTTAGCGACTAACCTAGCCTTGTTTCTAACTACTTCTCCTTTATCATCAAGCTTATTTCGAAACACCCACCTTGTTCCAATTATCGTTTTGTCTTTAGGTGGTGGTACTAATTCCCACACTTCATTCCTAGTAAATTGAGCTAGCTCTTCTTGCATTGCAATAATCCAATCGGGATCAAGAAGAGCTTGTTCAATTGATTTGGGTTCTATCTTTGAAATTAAGGAAATTTGACTAAGGTTCCTATAGGATGCTCTAGTTCGAACTCCTAGATTAGGATCTCCTATCACTTGATCGATAGGGTGGTTAGTCTGAATCCTAGACTGGGTTGGGTTTGTGTCACTTAATGCTTGATCAATGGGGTGACTTGGTTGAACACTAGTTTGGTTAGAGTCATCTATCACTTGATCAATAGAGTGACTTGGTTGAACACAAGTTTGGTTAGGATTAACACTAGACCTGATCTCTGGATCAGAGTTAGGTCTAGTATGAATCGGCTCGCTAATTGGGGTTGCCGGGGGTTTTGTAGGTTCATGTCCTTCATCAAATACTACATTGATAGTATCCTCGACTCTAAGAGTGTCATGGTTATATACTCTATAAGCTCGACTTGTAGTCGAGTATCCTAGAAAGATTCCGGTCGTGGTCTTGGATGTAAATTTCCCTAGGTGGTTCTTAGTGTTTAAGATATGTACTTTACATCCAAATACCCTAAAGTACTTGATGTTGGGTACTTTATTGTGATAAATCTCGTACGGGGTCTTAAGGTGCCTCTTTACCATAAGGATTCTATTTTGGACATATCATGCCGTACTCACGGCTTCTGCCCAAAACCTATCGGGTAGGTCATATTCGTTCAACATGGTCCTAGCGGCTTCTTGTAGAGTTCGGTTTTTCCGCTCCACTAGGCCATTTTGTTGAGAGGAGTCCTAGGGCAAGAGAATTCATGGTGGTATCCGTTTAGGTTACAGAAGTCGGTGAACCTTTGATTTTCGAATTCACCACCATGATCGCTTCTAAGTCTTTTAACCTTAAGGTCTTTTTGATTCTCGATTAATTTGAATAGATTGATTAATTGATCTAGAGTATCATTTTTATGTTTGATGAACCTAACCCAGGTAAACCTGGAGTAGTCGTCAATTATGACTAAGCAATATTGACTTCTATTGAGTGACTTGGCTCCATGTGAATCAAATAGATCCATATGCAGGAGCTCAAGTACACTTGAGGTTCGTTCTTGGTTAGTTAACTTGTGTTGTGTCCTAGGTTGTTTTCCTTGTTGACAAGCATTACAGATTTTATTAACTAAATTGTTGAGGTTGGGTAAGCCTCTGACTAAGCCACTCTGACTCATCTTGTGGACGAGTCTTGGGTGCGAGTGACCGAGTCGTCGGTGCCACAACCATGATTCCTCTTGCCGTGTCATAAGACACTTAGTTGAGGAGTTAATTAAGTTGATAGTGTAAATGTTGTTATTCCTAGTCCCTTTAAGAATTATTTTAGAGGTTTCGTTTGTATTAATTATGCATTCATTTTCTAGAAATACGACCTTATAGTTATTGTCACATAATTGGCTTACGCTAAGCAGGTTATATTCAAAATTCTCTACAAGTAATACATTTTTAATAACAAAATTCGAGTTAAGCTCGATATCACCTAAACCGATGATTTTGAGCTTGCCGTTATTCCCAAAGGCTACCGATCCTTGTCGTTTGAATCGAAGCTTTGTGAATTTGAGTTGATCCCCGGTCATGTGTTGGGAGCAACCGCTATCCAACATCCATTGATCCTACACACAAGGTGGTTGGATTGGATGTTAGAGATTTTTTTTAAAAAAAAAAAAATGGTTGTAAGTTGTTAAACCTAGGTCATCTCACCTGTGTCTATATGATCAAGCATGTTATGTGTGTTTTTTTTTGTTTTTTTTTGTGAGATGACTTCCTATTAAATTGATTAAGTGAATTTAGGTTCAAGTAGATTTATGTTCAAGTAATTTTATGTTGAGATGATTTCCAATTAAATTGATTAAGTGAATTTAGGTTCAAGTAATTTTATGTTGAGATGATTTCCAATTAAATTGATTAAGTGAATTTAGGTTCAAGTAGATTTAGGTTCAAGTAATTTTATGTTGAGATGATTTCCAATTAAATTGATTAAGTGAATTTAGGTTCAAGTAGATTTATGTTGAGATGATTTCCAATTAAATTGATTAAGTGAATTTAGGTTTAAGTAAATTTATGTTAGATTTGGATTTAACCCAAGGCTTGTCAAGTTTACCTTTTCAAGATCATGGCTTCCAGGTCGTGGCGAGGCACAAGGGCCTTCTTTTATCGGATCATCGACCACTTCCTTAGACAAAGCCATTTTCAAGAAAATGATGACTTGACTCACCTAAAATTATTTCCTCGTCTAACTAGTTATTTTTGAAAAGAGGCTCCCCGAGGCTCAATCTTTTCGAAGGATTTTAGTTGATTATTTGAAAAGAGGCTCCCCGAGGCTCAATCTTTTCGAAGGATTTTAGTTGGTTATTTACGTGTTCTAAGTGAGTTCACGAAAGAAAACAAAAACAACAAAAAAAATCTAAGCATGCAATTTCTAAGTTAAAACACAAACATGTTTTGTACTGGCTCCCCTTAGACCGTTGCATCGGTTCGGTCTATCCACATAGTGGATTTGGTCCTTGGGAACCCAGTACGAGTTGGATCCTAGAGTTGAAATCAAAGTGGTCTTAGGGACCCATGCTTGGACACATTTTTTATGTCTACTTACGATTGACATATATGACTTATTGGTGGTGTTTGAGTTAAACCCTAGTCCGGCCTTGTTGTACACGGCCCTTTGCGATCCAAGTAGGAGGTCAAGTCCTTTGGATCCCAAAGTAAACCTTTCCAACGTGTTCCTAAGATCTTCGACTTGACTTTTCAAGAGTGAGTTCTCAACTTCGAGTTTTTCAACCCGAGTTGAGTCCTTATCTTGAACTCGACTAGTCGAAGAGGTTAGGGAGACCTTGTGTTTGAGGAGTTTAACCTCCTCAACCAGGGTCTCGACCTTGGACTCGGATTTAACTAATTTCCTAGACAAAAACCTAACCGTATTATGTAAGGTATTAAATAAAGCTCGACTTACTTTAAGGGTATCTTTTGAACCGGATGCGTATCTGTGGCTTGACTTGAAGGTAGCTTCGTAATCCGAGTCATCCTTAGGTTCTGACTCAAGTTCAGGCTCGGTCTCCGTGTCCGACTCAATTGATTTCGCCATGAAGACGTGGTCTTCGTCTTCTTCGGATGACGCTTCTTCCCATGTCGCGTTGAGGGCCTTCTTGTGCTTAGGTGCTTGGTGGTTGAGCTTAGGGCACTCGGACTTGATATGTCCAAACCTGTTACACTCATAACACCTAATATTAGAATTTTTAGACTTACCTTGGTTGGGTCGAGTCGTGGTTCGCTTTCGTCCCTTGGCTATCCTTCGAGCTAAGTTCATTAGTTCGGCTGTCAACTCCGGATCAACTTCTTCTTCGGACTCGTCTTCCTCCTCGGTTGGTGGTGGCTTGCTTGCGTTTTTCTTCTTCTTCGAACCTGCAAACAAGGCTATACCCCTCTCGGGTTCCGAGTTGGATTGTTCATGTAATTCGAAATCGGAAAAGAGTTCATCTAACCTAATTTTAGAAAGATCCTTGGAGACCTTATAGGCATCAACCATGGATGCCCATAAGGTAGTCCTCGGAAAAGAGTTTAGGACATACCTTATAAGGTCGCGGTTTTCGACCTTTTGCCCGATTGCGTGTAGGTTGTTGACTATGTCTTGGACACGGGCATGGAGTTGCGTCGCGGACTCGTGTTCCTGCATTTTTAGTGTGTACAATTTATTGAATAACAAATCACGTTTGCAAACCTTAGCTTGATCCGATCCTTCGTGTAACTCGATTAGTTTTGTCCAAAGATCCTTTGCGCTTATGAAGGGGCCGACGCGATTTAGCTCCTCCTTAGATAGGCCGCATTGGAGGATTTGTGTCGCCTTGGCGTCGGCTTCGACTTGTCGTTTTGTCGCAATGGTCCATTGATCATAATCCAAGGAGTCACCCACTTCATTAGTCGGAAGTGTGAAACCCGTTTGGATTATGATCCACATCTCAATTTGGGTTTTGAGAAAGCATTCCATCCGACCTTTCCAGTAACGGAAATCATCTCCGTTGTAAAACGGAGGTCGGACGGTGCTAAAACCCTCGAGATGGGCCATTTGAACAAAAAGACAAGGAGACTAAAATGAAAACCTAGCAACAACAAAAACACACGAAAGTACCAAGACTTGCGTCTTGGATTAGTAGTGCGGGAAATAAAAAGAAATAAACGAAAAATAGAAAGTTAAGCAAAGAAATAAGAAACTAAATAAAAAGTAAGTACTCACAACCTTCGATGTCCCTGAAAGGCTACTAAACGTCGATTTTTGAGGATGAAAACAGCTTGTTACAGGGGTAAACCCCGGTAAGAATGTAGATCTCTGCGAGAGCTTCGATTTGGTAGGTAGACCGTGTCGTGGGTCAACTTGTACGAAAAGTTATGCCTGTTTGACCGTCGGCTACTCCAAAAGCGAATACTTGCAAAACAAAATCAAACGAAGAGTACCAAGACTTCGTCTTGGATTAGTAGTGCGGGAGAAAAATTTAAACGAAAAACAAATCTGAAAAAAAAATGTTAGATTGGTGGTTTCACCAAATCTAAGCGCCCCCGGCTCTGATACCAATTGTTGGATCGATGTGGTTCGCTAGAGGGGGGGGGGGTGAATAGCGAAAAACCTTTTCTTTTTCTTTCGTTCGTTAAAACTTGAGAGATAATAAATTAATTGCAGCGGAAATGTAAATATAAAATAAAAGAGACAATCGACACAAGGGTTTTACTTGGTTCGTAGCCGAAGGCTACTACTCCAAGGCCCTAGTGGTCCTTGACCACGTACGGAGGGCAGAAGCACTAAAGGAACTCCTCCTCGTTGGAGGTAGGAGTTAATCGATACAAAAAAAAACTTTAAGGTAGAGGGACACTCCCCCTCTCCTCGTATACGATAAAAGCTCCGAAAAGTAGATGAACAACTGATAACAAAATAATACCGATGTACAAAGACAAATAAGAAAAATTAAACCTAGACGTCAGAAGGAAGGACTTCGTTGTCAAAGAATTGTAGCTTTGCGGAGACTTTTTGGAGGCTTAGAATTGTTGTAAAAACCCTAGGTTTGGCCCTCCTTTTATAGCCTTTGAGCCCCTTTTCGAGTGGGTCTTCAACCAATCACAAATGGACACCAAACCGCTTTGAGGTGGAGTGATAAGCCTTGACTCCTCGAATCTGATCATTGACCATCGATCATGGCCATCATCGATCGATGGCGCGATCATTCAGTCTTGACCTTTCGACCGATCGGTGATTGTGGCGATCGAGTCCTCCAAGCTGGCAGTCGACTGATGCTTGCTGCAAGTCAAAGTTAGCTCAACAAAAACATAATTTCGACGGTCGTCGACCATCCGATCTCGACCTAGACCATCTATAGGATGTCTTTGGTCGGATCTACGCTTAAGATCATCCCCGTAAAGAGGATACGACCTCACTTACGCTTGCACACATGAGCTTACCTCGATACTTACGTGTCGCTTTTGCTTCCGGCCTTCCACTCGATTCCTTCGGCTCCCTCCGAAGTAACTCGAGTGTCGCCCGACCACCGCGGCTTCCTCCGGGTGTCGCTAGCCTTCATCTCCAGCATTGAGACTTTTCTGCACACTTGATTTAGCTCGTGAGATAACAATATAAGCTTAACTTTGTATCGTTTGTTATAATCAAAACTTAGGTTCGACTTAGGTGCCCACTGCACCAACATCCATCACATGTGCTGAAGGCTGATACTGGTAAGTTGGAACCTCATACAGAAGTATGCATGTTCGTGGGCTACCCTAAAGGAACGAAAGGTGGTTTGTTTTATAATCCTAAAGATCAGAGGGTGATCGTTAGCACGAACGCCCGATTTCTAGAGGAAGACTATGTGATGAACCACAAGCCCAAGAGTAGGATTGTTCTGGAGGAATTAAGAGGGGAAGTCGCTACTTCAGTACCACCGGTACAAGAGGATATACCACAAGTCACTGCACCGCGTGTCACAGAGGATACACAGGTGATACCTCATCGTAGTGGGAGGGTTGTTAGACAGCCTGATAGATTCATGTTCTTGGGAGAATCTTCTGATTTGGTCCCTGGCGAACATGAACCTGATCCCTGGACATATGACGAGGCACTCCAAGATAGAGATGCGGTATCTTGGCAAAGAGCGATGAATTCAGAGATAGAATCTATGGATTCTAATCATGTCTGGGAGCTAGTAGAACCACCCGATGGTGTGAAAGCCATTGGATGCAAGTGGATCTACAAGAGAAAGAGAGGAGTAGACGGGAAGGTTGAGACCTTCAAAGCTAGGATTGTTGCGAAAGGGTATACTCAAAAAGAGGGTATCAATTATGAGGAGACCTTTTCGCCGATAGCTATGCTTAAGTCTATCCGGATTCTCTTATCTATAGCTGCTCATATGGATTATGAGATTTGGCAGATGGATGTCAAGACATCTTTCCTTAACGGAAGTCTTGAGGAGAACATCTATATGCAGCAACCAGAGGGATTCATTGCTAAAGGTAAAGAGCATCTTGTATGTAAGCTTAATCGGTTCATTTATGGATTGAAACAAGCTTCGAGGTCTTGGAACATCCGCTTTGATGAGGTAAATCCAGACTTATGGATTTATTCAAAGTCCGGATGAGTCTTGTGTATACAAGAAATGTGACGAAAATGTAGTGGTATTTCTTATACTATATGTAGATAATATTTTGGTAGTTGGCAACAATATCAGAGTGTTATCAGACGTAAGGGCATGGTTGTCCAAACAGTTTGATATGAAGGACTTGGGAGAAGTGGGACACATCCTTGGGATCAAGGTTAGTGTGCTAATCCCAAGCTTCATACATAGACACGATAATGGATCGTTTTAGCATGCAAAACTCCAAGAAGGGTTTTCTACCTTTCAGGCATGGAGTTCCTTTATCTAAGGAGATGTGTCCTAGATCATCAAAGGAGATAGAGGAGATTAAGGCAGTTCCTTATGCTTCGGCAGTAGGAAGCCTCATGTATGTGATGCTCTGTATGAGACCAGATATCTACTTTGCCGTGGGCATAGACAACAGATATCAGAGTAATCTAGGACAGGGACATTGGACTGCGGTAAAGCATATATTGTAGTGCCTGAGAAGGACTAGGGATTATATGCTAGTTTACCGGGCAGATCAATTACTCCCTGTGGGTTACACGGATTTCGATTTCCAATCTGATAGGGATAACATTAAGTCTACCTCAAGTTTTGTGTTTACTTTGGGAGGTGGAGCCATTGTATGGAGGAGTGTCCAGTAGAAATGCATGACGGACTCCACCATGGAAGCTGAGTATGTGGCAGCCTATGAGGCGGCAAAAGAAGCTGTGTGGCTCAGGAACTTCCTGATGGACTTGGATGTGATTCCTGGTTTGCCCAAAACTATCACAATTTATTGTGATAATAATGGTGCAGTTGCAAACTCAAAGGAACCACGAGCCCATAAGGTAAGTAAATGCATAGAGTGCAAGTACCACCTGATACGAGAAATCGTAAAAGAGGTAGAAGTTGTTGTTTCCTAGATTTCATCAGAGGATGACCTGGTAGACCCTTTCACTAAGGCCCTTCTAGCGAGAGCTTTGATAGGCATGTGGAGGGAAGGGGAATCAGATGTATAACAGTGTTATGACAGCATAGTCTTTTAGTATAAGTGGGACATTGTTGGGATGTATACTGAAAGCCTAGCTCTTTTTGTATGAACATTTTTATTTTGAAATAAGAATCACATGATCATTGTTTGCACTTTATATTTATTATATGTATGCATATTGTCTAATATTTTACATTGTAGATAACATGGTGCTTGGTGTGACACAGAAGATAATGTTATCAGTCCCTTGTAGAATATAAGTAGAGGCTCACAACCAAGATGATTTTGGACAAACCATTGGCATGGTTGTAGTGTAGCTTGGTATTGTTTTATCTTGAACATAGAGTTACACTAGTACACTTAGGTGTATTGAGCAGGACCGACATAGAGGTGATTCAATTTATTGCTGACTACATAATTGAATCGGACCTCGGATATTATGTTGTACATGCTCTTAATCCCGATATAATAACGGGCACATGTACTTAGTATTTATTTCTTTGATTTACCAAAGGGTGAGATTTAGATGGATTAAATCAATATGCCCGGTAAGTTGGGAAATGATATTATTTACATGGTGTGTCGTTGATTATAGGAGGAAACCATGTCCTATATATTAGGTTGATGATGTCCCCTTGAGGAACTCATAAGGTTCATCATGTAAACCCTGCAGGTTGACTTAGTCAACATGATGATAAGATTGAGTGGTACTACTCAAGGAGTCATATGTTAATTGATTGATGGTCAGTAAATCAATCAATTGACGGACATTCGATATCTTAAACACAGGGATATGGATGTACAAATAATATATGGAGCCCATATTAATTTATGGGGGTTGGTGAGGTAATTCAATGATGATCCTCTAGTGGAATGGAACATCATTGATGGATCAAGTTTGTGTGGTTCCGATCCATCGGGTGGCCAAGATCCAACTCCTCCTCATGGTCCCTATCGTAGCCTAATATAATCCTCATGGAGCCTAGATCAAATGATGGAAAACAAATCTCTAGATCTGACGATTGGGATGAAACCCTAGATCCGACGGTTGGGATGAAACCCTATATCCAACGGTTGGGATGAAACCCTAGATTCGACGGTTGGGATAAAACCCTAGATCTGACGGTTGGGATGAAACCCTAGATCCTACGGTTGGGATGAAACCCTAGATCCGACGGTTGGGATGAAACCCTAGATCTGATGGTTGGGATGAAACCCTAGATCCGATGGTGGAGACTAAGTCTCTAGATCCGACGGTGGAGATTAAACCAAGGCTTATCCCTAACTCTATAAAAGGGTGGCTTAGAGTGGGCGACAAAAGAAGATGTTGGTTGGTTTTTGAGGGAGATTAGGGTTTGCCAATCAAAAGGTTGGGCGGCAAGAAACCCTAGGAGGATTAGGGTTTTGCCTATCTTTTGTTGGGCGGCAAGAAACCCTAGAAGGTTAGGAGGTTGGGCGGCTAGGGTTTGGAAGCTAAGGTGGGAAACAACTATAGGAGAGGTGTTCTTCTTCTTCCTAAGGGGTGGCCGGCTCCTACCTCTTCTTCCTTCTACCTTTGTCGGGGCTCAACCGATTTCCTCTTCTCCTCTTCTTTTCTTCTTGGCCGGCGGCACAAAGGTGCTAGGGATTGTTCCCTAGTTTGGTTCCTTGGTTGGCCATCTTGTTCTCTCCATTCTTGGGGCCGGCAGCATCAATCCTTTGTGGATTGGTGGTTGGCTCAAGCAAGAAGGGAAGGAGAGTTCTTCTTTCTTTCGATTGAAGAAGATCTAGGAAGCTTCAACTTGTGGAGGATCTTCGCCCACACGAAGTCTACAAGGAGGTTAGGACATACGATAGAAGATCGAGAGGTAGAAAACTTTTACAAGTTTTATTATTGATCTTTGCATGTTCTTATTTATATGTTTGTATGTGTTGATTATACATGTCTACATTTGTATGATTTTGTATAATCATGGACCCCGAAGATAAACACAAAAACCGGCGATCCATCTGTCGTCTCTTCCGCGGCTAACCGACTAGAAGAGTGTTGTTGCTTGAACAACTAGTTTGTTCAAGCGATCGCTCAAGTCGTTAGCACGACGACGAATTGGTTGAGCTTAGGAAACTCATCCCATCCGGATTAGTTTTCATTAGTGAAAATTTTAATCCAGGGACATGGGATACTTGGGCTACAAAGTTGTTCTTAGACTTTGATTTAATGAAGAGAGTTTGGTCTACTTGACCCCTTCTAAACCCCTTAGAGACCAAGAAAGATGACAATCTTTTATACCAAGCCCGGGGAGCTTGTTTCAAACCGCATAAAGCTTTTCTAAGCTTGAATACATGGTTTGGGTAATCTACATTTTCAAAACCTGGAGGTTGTTCTACATATACCTCTTCCTTAATGAACCCATTTAGGAATGCCGACTTTACATCCATTTGATGAAGTTTAAAGCCCATATAGGAGGCATATCCTAATAGGATTCTAATGGACTCTAACCTAACAACCGGGGCATATGTTTCATCATAATCAAGTCCTTCAACTTGATTGAAGCCCCTTGCAACTAACCTTGCCTTATTCCTAGTTATAATGCCTTGATCATCTAGTTTGTTCCTAAAAACCCATCTTGTAGTAATGATAGTATTATCATTAGGTCTAGAAATTAACTCCCATACTTGACTCCTTTCAAATTGAGCCAATTCATCTTGCATTGCTAAGATACAATCCGGATCAAGTAATGCATCATTGATTATTTTGGGCTCAATTTGGGAGATGAGGGCTATATGACTAGAGGGAACTCTATGAAATGACCTAGTCCTAACACCTTGATATAATTCACCTACAACTTGATCTAGAGGGTGATTTTGATGAACTCTTATTGTTCTAGGAGGTGTATTAAATTGATTTTGATCATGATTATCCTCAACCCTTCTTTCATCATCGGAATCACCTCTTACTCCCCCTTGATTTAACTCTCCCCCTTGATCATTACCCCCTAAAGTTAAATCTTGAAATTTTTGGGTAATTTCTTGATTTTTGTCATTGATATCATTATCAATGGGGGATTTCCTAGGGTAAATATTAGAGGTTTCATTAAATTACACATTTGAGGTTTCCTCAATCTTTTGAGTTCTCTTATTATAAACTCTATACCCTACACTAGTGGATGAGTATCCAACTAGGATTTCTTCATCCGCTTTGGATTCAAATTTACCGAGGTTGTCTTTGGTGTTTAAAATGTAAACTTTGCATCCAAAGACTTTGAAATAGTGAATTGTTGGAATTGTACCATTCCATAATTCAAATGGGGTTTTTTTTCTAAAAACCTATGAATTAAAATCCTATTTTGGATATAGCAAGCGGTGTTGACCGCTTCCGCCCACAAGTAGCTAGGTAAAGAATATGCATTGAGCATAGTCCTAGCCGCTTCTTGTAGGGCACGATTTTTTCTTTCCACAACCCCATTTTGTTGAGGTGTTCTAGGACAAGAAAATTCGTGCTTGTACCCTTGTTCTAAACAAAAATTGGAGAAGTTATAATTCTCAAATTCTCCACCATGATCACTATGGATCCGGTTGATTTTGAGATTTCTTTCATTCTCTACTCTTTTGCTAAAGCCTATGATTATTCCTAGGTTTTCATCCTTACGTTTCATGAAGAATACCCAAGTAAATCTAGAAAAATCATCTACTATAACTAAGCAATATTTACTAGCAATTAAAGAAGGGGTACTATGACAATCAAATAAATCAACATGCAAGAGTTCTAAAGGTAAAGCGGTACTAAGTAAAGTTTTACCTTTGTGTGATGATCTTGATTGCTTTCCTTCTTGACATGCATAACACATTTTGTCCTTACGATACTTGACTTTTGGCAACCCCTTGACTAGCTTCATCTTGGCTATTTTGGCAATGTTTTTCATGTTGATGTGCCCTAGCCTCCTATGCCATAACCAACTCTCTTCTTCTTTTGCAATAAGACACTTAGTAGAAGCGTTAGAAGCATAGGATAAATCAACATAGTATATATTTGATTTCCTAAAACCTACTAACATGCAATCATTTTGATTTTTGTGTCTTATGAAGCATTTAGAAGAATCAAATTTAACATCAAAATTGGCATCACATAGTTGACTTACACTAAGCAAATTAAATTTCATATTTTTAAGTAATAATACTTTGTGAATTACAAGGTTTGGGGATACCTCAATTGTCCCTTTTCCTAGGATCTTAAGTTTACCACTATTTCCAAAAGACACCTTCCCTTTGCTAATGTGGTTGATTGTTGAAAATTTGCTCTCATTACCGGTCATGTGTTTTGAGAAACCACTATCAACAATCCATAAGCTTGGTCCTTCTACCTATACAACATGAAAAATGCAAGTCTTAGGCACCCAAATTTTAGGACCGTTAGCATTAACTATATAGATTTTGGGAACCCAAGCTTTTCTAGCCTTGCTTATAATGGTTGATTTTCTACTAACTAGTGAGGTGAAAGCTACTTCCTTCTCCTTAGGCCTATATCCTATGCCAGCCTTGTTATAAATGGTCCTTTGGTCCTTAATTATCATGTTAATATATTTGGACCAATTCGTAAATCTCTCTAAGCATGCTTTTAGGTTACTTATTTCTTTTCTAAGTTCATCATTCTCATTTCTAAAAGAACATGCATCATCACAAGAAATTTCTACATTCTTAATTGACTTAATTTCTGTTTTTAAATCCTTAATTCTATATTTCAATTTATTTAGTGCATTTTGAAGGCATGTAATTGTTTTATATAGTAATTCTATTCTAGGGGAGTCCTTTACCTCATCGTCACTAGATGATGATTCGCCGCTTGAGGAGGAGGATGACTCTTCACTTGAGCTATCCTCCAAGGCCATGAGTGCCATGTTTCTTGTGACATGGCAAAGTTCTTCATCATCGGAGGAGTCTTCAAGGCTTAGGGTATCCCATGTTTGTGCCACCATTGTCTTCTTTTTCTTCTTCTTTTCCTTCTCATTTTTCTTTAGTTCCGGACAATTTGGTTTGATATGACCCTTTTTGTTGCAACCAAAGCAAGTAATGTTAGATGTAGAAATTGAACTAGTTGAGGTTTTACCTTTGGAGGATTGAAACATCCTCCTCACATCCTTCTTGGTGAGTTTTCTTGACCTCCCACCAAATTTCTTCACATAGTGAGCTACCTCACTAGCCGATAGCTCGTCGTCGCTACTTGAAGATTCCTCCTCCGACTCGGATGAAGAGAAAACCTCCTTCTTCTCCTTCTTTTTCTTGTCCTTCTTACCTACAACAAGAGCTATACCTTTTTCTTTCGAAGAAGTGTTAGCATGTTCATGTAGCTCAAATTCACAAAAAAGTTCATCTATCTTAACTATAGAAAGATCCCTAGAGACCTTATAGACATCTACCATTAAAGCCCACAAGGTTGTTCTAGGGAAGGCTTGGAGTACATACCTCACAAGGTCTCGGTTTTCGACCTTTTCACCTATCACATATAGTCTGTTGACTACCTCCTTGAAGCGACCGTGCATTTAGCTCACGGTTTCATTGGTCTTCATGGTGAAGCTTTGGAGTTGGCCTATCAAAAGGTCCCTCTTTGATCTTCTTGTCTCCTTTGACCCTTCATTTAGTTCAATGAGCTTCTTCCAAAGCTCCTTTGTGGATTCGAAGGGTCCTACCTTGGATAGTTGCTCCTTTGATAGACCACATTGAAGTGTGGTCATTGCCTTTGCATTTGCTTGCACCTTCTTTGCCATTTCCCTTGTCCAATCCTTGGGTGGTAGTGGCGCTCCAAATTCGTCGACTGACTTCTCAAACCCATCTACAACACTAAACCAATTATCAATGTCGTTCATAAGGTAGTATTCCATCGTACCTTTCCAATAGTCGAAGTCATTATCGTCGAATTATGGAGGCCTCACCGTGCTATACCCCTCTTGGAATGCCATCATGCTCCGGTTTATTGTTAGATCCTCCGATGCGATTCAGGCTCTGATACCACTTGTTAGGGATCCTTGGAAGGCTAGAGGGGGGTGAATAGCCTTTTTGATTTCTACAAAAAGGTTAGCGGAAGCAAAATACTAAACAAAAACAATAAGCTAAACACAAACGCTAACACGAAGCCTTTACGTGGTTCGGAGATAAAGCTCCTACTCCACGGCATCCTTAAGGTGGATCAACCCAAGCAATTCCACTAAGAAGCTTTCTCTTACAAGACCCTCTCCTCTTCTTACAATGATGAAAATGAGATTTAGGAGAAGAGGAGGAATTAATCACAAAGAAAGCCTTTGAAAATCATGGGGAGCTTGAGAATAAGGTTGGAAGATAAGCACTAGCCTTCTCAAGCACTCCAAGCCCTCTTTTTATTGAGAGAGGGTTGTTTTTCCTATTGGGCCATGATCAATTGACTGATGCTATACATCAATCGACTGTCATCGCGACTAATGACTTTTGAATAGCCATATTCGTGGGATTCACAGGCGTCATCATCCAATGGTAGGCTCATCAGTCGACTGATCCCTCCACCAGTCGACTGATGAAGTGATCAGTCGAGTTATCACGACAAGCAGTCGAGTGAGACCCCATTTTGTGCCCGATGTCGACTTGATCAATCAACTACCACCGCTTGATCGATCGAGACATCGGCCGATCCGCCCACTCTTGGCATCGATCGATTATCGTTTTCACCGACTAATTGAGCACCTTATCAGTCGACTGCTATATCATATCAGTCGACTGATACTTGTCAAGTATGAGTAATTCATACTTGAATTGACTCCCTAGACCTAGACTTAACCTTCTAGCTCTTCCTTTAGCCTTGCTCCTCCAGGATCCCTCCGAGTCCGTGACTTATTCATCCTTTGCGCTTGCTTCCAAGAGCTTCCTTTGGTTTTGTCATGTCTTGGGTTTCCCTTTGCCAAAGTATGCTTGGACTTTACGCCGCCAAGACTACATGCTTGGACTTACGCTGCCTAGACTTGCCTTTGGACTTCCTTTTCCAAGGTATGCTTGGGCTTTATGTGAAGGGATTTCCTTTGTCGAGTCCGTGAGGGGAAACTTCGCTTCCCACTTCACCTCGGTAGCTTGACCATGGCGATCCCTTCGATGTCCCCGGATTAAAAAATTTAATCCTAGACAAAAGGGATTGCCCAAACCACCAAGTCATCGTCGTGCTATTCGTTTAGAGAGGTCACTTGAACAAACAAGTTGTTCAAGCGACCAACCTCTATTCTACGAGTAGCCGCGGAATAGACGATGTCCGGATCGCCGGTTTTTGTATTTATACTCGGGATCCAAGTATTATTTAGCCATTTACAGAAATATAACATGCTTATATTTGCAAAACAAAACCAAGTAAGAAACAAAAGAGAAAAGAGAATAGATATACCTCTTGATCTTCTAATGTATGACCTTCCTCCTTTTGGACGTCGTGTGGGCGACGATCCACCAAAAGTCGAAGCTCCTAGATCGCAAAACTTCCTTCCTTGCTTTTCGCAAGAAAGAGGAAGAAAAGAAACAATGTTTTTCTCCTTCCAAAACTCAACCAACAAAGAGCTATCAAAGCCCTTGCCGCCGGCCAACTAGAAGGAGAAGGAGATGGTGGAAAACTACCAAGACACCAAGGGAAACCCTATATCTTGTTTCCACCACCTAAGGAGAAGAAGAAGGGGACTTTGGGTGCTGTACAAGGCTGGAAAAGAGATGGAAAAGGCTGCTGGACGTTGGCCCAAAGAGGAAGAAGAAGAGAGAAAGAACCTTCCTTATTTGGTGCCACCCTAGCCTCAAAACCCTAATCCCAATCCTATCTCAAATAGGATTACTCCTTGCCGCCCAAACCCTAGCTCTCCTCCTATTCATCATGTAATCCACGACCACTCCCCATGCCCTCCTTTTATAGAGTTAGGGATAAGTCATGAATTAATCTCCTCCATTGGTTCTAGGGATTTAATCTCAACCGTCGGATCTAGAGATTTAATCTCAACCGTCGGATCTTAGAGATTTGATCTCTACCAATGGATCTTAGAGTTTTGTTTCTATCCATTGGATCTAAGCATCATGAGGTGTTAATAGGCTACATTAGGGACCATGAGGAGGAGTTGGGTCTTGTCCACCCATGGATCAAGCCCACATAAAGTCCAATCCACTAATGATGATCCAATCCACTAAAGGTCCATCATTGATCTACCTCACCAACCCCCATATGATAATATGGGCTCCATATATTATTTGTACATTTTCTCCCCGTGTTTAAGATCTCGAATGTCCGTCGATTAATTAATTTACTAACCATTAATTAATCGACATCTAACTCCATGAGTAGTACCACTCAACCTTTTCATCATGCCGGACCAAGTCCACCTGCAGGGTTTACATGATGAACCTTATGAGCTCCTCAAGGGGACATCATCATCCTAATATATAGGACACGGTTTCCTCCTATAATCAACGACACACCATATAAATAATATCATCTCCCAACTTACCGAGTCTATCGATTTAATCTATAAATCTTGCCCATTGGTAAATCAAAGAGATGAGTACCAAGTATATGTGCCCGTTATTATATCGGGATTAAGAGCATGTACTAAATAATATCTGAGGTCCGATTCGATTATGTAGTCAGCAATAAATCGAATCACCTCTGTGTCGGTCCTGCTCAATACACACAAAGTGCACTAGTGTGATTCTATGGTCAAGACAAACCAATACCAAATCACACTACAACCATTCCGATGGTTTGTCCAAAGTCATCTCGGTTGTGAGCCTTTACTTATACTTTACAAGGAGCCGATAACATGATCTCCCGTGTGACACCACACACCATGTTATCTACAATGTAAGGTATTAGACAATATTGCATAACCATAAATATATGCAAACAATGATCATGTGATTCTTATTTCAAAATAAAGATGTTCATACAAAAAATAGACTTTTAAGTATACATCCCTACAATCTCCCACTTATACTAAAAGACTATGCTGTCCTCAAAGTGCCATACATCTGATCCTCATTCCTTCCACATGCCTATCAAAAGCTCTCGCCGGAAGGCCCTTTGTGAAAGGATCTGCCAGGTTATCCTCCGATGCAATCTTGGCCACAGCAACTTCTCCTCGCTTTACGATTTCTCGTATCAGGTGGTACTTGCGCTCTATGTGTTTACTAGCCTTATGGGCTCGTGGTTCCTTCGAGTTTGCAACTGCACCACTATTATCACAATAAATCGTGATAGTTCTGGGCAAACCAGGAATCACATCCAAGTCCATCAGGAAGTTCCTGAGCCATACAGCTTCTTTGGCCGCCTCAGAGGCCGCCACATACTCAGCTTCCATGGTGGAGTCTGCCACGCACTTTTGCTTGACACTCCTCCATACAATGGCTCCACCTCCCAAAGTAAACACAAAACCTGAGGTAGACTTACTTATCCCTATCGGAAGTCGGAATCATGTAACCCAGGAGTAATTGGTCCGCCCAAACCAAAGATATAATCCCTAGTCCTTCTCAGGTACTTCAATATATGCTTTACCGCAGTCCAATGTCCCTGTCCTGGATTACTCTGATATCTGCTGACCATGCCCATGGCAAAGCAGATATCTGGTCTCGTACAGAGCATCGCATACATGAGGCTTCCTACTGCCGAAGCATAAGGAACCGCCTTCATCTCCTCTATCTCCTCAGATGATCTAGGACACATCTCCTTAGATAGAGGTACTCCATGCCTGAAAGGTAGAAAACCCTTCTTGGAGTTCTGCATGCTAAAACGCTCCATAATCGTGTCTATGTATGAAGCTTGGGATAAGCACAACATCCTTTTCTTGCGATCCCTTATAACCTTGATCCCAAGGATGTGTCCCACTTCTCCCAAGTCCTTCATATCAAACTGTTTGGACAACCATACCCTTACGTCCGATAACACCTTGATATTGTTGTCAATCAACAAAATGTCATCTACGTATAGTACAAGAAATACCACTACGTTTCCGTCACATCTCTTGTATACACAAGACTCATCCGGACTTTGAATAAATCCATAAGACTGGATCACCTCATCAAACCGAATGTTCCAAGACCTCGAAGCTTGTTTCAATCCATAAATGGACCGATTAAGCTTACATACAAGATGCTCTTTGCCCTTAGCAATGAATCCCTCTGGTTGCTTCATGTAGATGTTTTCCTCAAGACTTCCATTAAGGAAAGCTGTCTTGACATCCATTTGCCACACCTCATAATCCATATGAGCTGCTATGCATAAGAGAATCCGGATAGATTTAAGCATGGCTACCGGCGAAAAGGTCTCCTCATAATCGATACCCTCTTTCTGAGTATACCCCTTCGCAACAAGCCTTGCTTTGAAGGTCTCAACCTTCCCATCTATTCCTCTCTTTCTCTTATAGATCCACTTGCATCCAATGGTTTTTACACCATCGGGTGGTTCTACTAGCTCCCAGACCTGATTTGAATCCATAGATTCAATCTCAGCATTCATTGCACTCTGCCAAGATACTGCATCTTTATCTTGGATTGCCTCATCATATGTCCAGGGATCAGGTTCATGTTCGCCAGGGACCAAATCAGAAGATTCTCCCAAGAACATGAATCTATCAGGCTGTCTCACAACCCTCCCACTCGGCGAGGTATCACCTGTGTATCCTCTGTGACACGCGGTGCAGTGACATGTGGTATATCCTCTTGTATCGGTGGTACTAAAGAAGTGACTTCCCCTTTTAACTCCTCCAGAACAATTTTACTCTTGGGCTTGTGGCTCATCACATAGTCTTCCTCTAGAAATCTGGCGTTCGTGCTAACGATCACCCTCTGATCTCTAGGACTATAAAACAATCCACCCTTCGTTCCTCTAGGATAGCCAACGAACAATATGCGTATACATCTAGATTCCAACTTACGATCATCGCCTTGGCACATGTCTTTGGACTCCCCATATCCGAATATGTCTCAGACTAGGCTTTTTCCCAGTCCACAACTCTGGGAGTAGAAGGCACTGATTTAGATGGAACCAAGTTCAGAATGTATACCGCCGTATCTAGAGCATATCCCCAGAACGAATCTGGCAAGTCAGAATAACTCATCATCGATCTAACCATCTCCATAAGAGTCCTATTCCTTCGCTCTGCTACACCATTCTGTTGGGGTGTGCCAGGTGCAGTCAATTGGGATTGAATCCCAGCCTCTGATAAGTAGTTCCTAAACTCTCCCAAGAGGTACTCACCACCACGATCAGATCGTAGTGTTTTGATACTTTTACCTTGACGTTTCTCCACATCAGCCTTGAATTCTTTGAACTTGTCAAAGCATTCAGACTTGCGGCGCATCAGGTAAATGTATCCATATCTTGAGTAGTCGTCTATAAAAGAGACGAAATACTCAAAACCACCTCTAGCCTGGATAGACATAGGACCACACAAATCAGAATGAACCAATTCTAACACATCTTTGGCTCTATACCCCTTGGCCTTAAAAGGCCTCTTGGTCATCTTACCCTCCAAGCAAGATTCACAGGTTGGGAGATCCTCCACCACTAATGAACCCAAAGGTCCATCAGCTATCAACCTTTGAATCCTGCTTAGGTTAATGTGACCAAGCCTAAGATGCCAAAGATATGTTTGGTTCATCTTTGAAGGTTATTTTCTCTTATTGGAATTAGAAGATGAGTTATTAACTTCAATTTGCATCGTGGGAGGTTTTGGTTCCAGTGTGTACAAATTTCCTATCAATGTACCCGAACAGATAATGTCCCTATCTCTTTTTATAACAACTCTGTCATTGAAAGAAATAGAATATCCATCCATAAATAATTTAGAAACTGAAATTAAATTCTTTCTAAATAAGGGTACATAAAGGCAATTCTTAAGAACCAAAAGTTTATTTTTCTCAAAAGATAAATGAACGTCTCCCACTGCAACAGCCGCCACCTTTGTGGCATCGCCCAAGTACACGGTAATCTCCCCTTCAGCCAGTCGTCTGGTTTCCTGGAACCCCTTTGTTCTTGCGGTTGGGGCAGTCCTTCTTCCAGTGTCCAGTCTGCTTACAAGTGAAGCACTTGCCTTTCGGCTTCTTCACTCCTACCTGAGTACCTCCCATCGCCTTTGCCCCGGTTTGTTTCTTCTTCTTCTTGCCTTTGGCAGAGCGAAACCTTCAGGTCATCACACGATCTTTGAGCACTCTGACGAAATAGTCCCTCTGCTGCCTGGAGTTCTGTCAGAAGTTCCGCCAGTGAATACAACCTCTTGTTCATGTTGTAGTTGAGGCGAAACTGCTCAAAACTCCTAGGCAGAGACTGGAGTATGATATCGACCTGGGTTTCCCCATCGATCTCAGCTCCTAGGACCTCCAGCTCATTCAAATGAGCCATCATCTTGAGAACATGATCCCTCACGGGTGTTCCCTCGATCATGGTGGTCGTCATCAAGTTTCTCATGGCCTCTTGCCTCGCAGCCCGATTCTGGTGTCCGAAAAGCTCCTTGAGATTGAGCATCATATCATAGGCAGTGGGCATGGCTTGATGCTGATGTTGGAGTACATTTGACATAGATGCCAAAATGTAACACCGTGCCATCTCATCGGCCTTGTTCCACTTCCTATAGCTCTCTCTCTCCTTTTCCCCAGAATTATCTGTAGGATTGGTAGGTCACTCTTCTAGGAGTACATATTTGTATTACTCTTCAGTCAAGAAAATATCTAGATTCCTCTTCCAATCTACATAGTTGGGTCGATAAGTTTGTTCGCTTTGATATCACAGCAAGTGGGTTGAAAGTCATTTTGAAAGAAAACCTAAGAATCACATAAATCAAAACATTAGATTTCAAAAAATTATTGATTCCTCAAACAATAAAATTTTTAAAATCAACCAACACCTCAAAACACCGAGAATATCGTATGCCACGATAGTGTGGACGTATACGAATTCTTCATTTGTAAGAGGAGGTTTTAGCCATTAATTTTACTATCTTGTCAACCTAACTTTTTGACAAGTAAAATTAATAGTTGGTTCCTCTTTGGCCCTACAAATAAAAGCAGTGACTCCGATGGGGAGGATACTTATATTTGTATCTAAGTGTTCACCATTACTCGGTACCAAGGTAATTATCTTGGGTTATGTGCCTTACGATGGGCAAGTACACACGCTCCTTGATAATTTCCTATAACCATATTCGACCTTGTGATCCGCAAACAAACCCATCCGATGGGGAGGAAGGCACTCAGAGCCGACGCGCAAGTTTGTTTGCATCACTTGTCAAATTGTAATGGAGGCCGCGGGAATTTATAAAAATATCCCTCTCCCACTTAATAATTTAAAATGAGGAATTTTCCTACGACATGCATATCAAACAAAAAGCAATAAATATGAAAAATAAATTATTTTCCAACTATTATGGCCTTTGTCTTCAATATGGCTCCCGTCGCATCGCCATCTCGTCCGCTCCTCCTACGCCATGTACAAGCCCTCCGGAGATCCGAGCCGAGACTAAAACCTATTTTAATTTACATCCATCGATCCTATACTCCACGAGGGAGTGTACATGAATCTAGATCGAAAGTAAAATAAAATAAAAAGCGGCTAAACAATGTCGTATTTAATTTACAAAAAAAAACTAAATACTAGCCTCGTCAACCCCGAGGATTCAACAAAATAAACATTTACACACATACAATCACATACACACACATGCCATAATAGTCGGATCTTATGCCTGCAACCAAAGAGTTAAACTACGCATATCCTACTATTATCCGACACATATAATATATGAAAAAGTGCATAAAATTAACCGAATCCTAAACACACAAAACCGGAATCCTTGGCTCTGATACCAATTGAAGGGATTTCCTTTGTCGAGTCCGTGAGGGGAAACTTCGCTTCCCACTTCACCTCGGTAGCTTGACCATGGCGATCCCTTCGATGTCCCCGGATTAAAAAATTTAATCCTAGACAAAAGGGATTGCCCAAACCACCAAGTCATCATCGTGCTATTCGTTTAGAGAGGTCACTTGAACAAACAAGTTGTTCAAGCGACCAACCTCTATTCTACGAGTAGCCGCGGAATAGACGATGTCCGGATCGCCGGTTTTTGTATTTATACTCGGGATCCAAGTATTATTTAGCCATTTATAGAAATATAACATGCTTATATTTGCAAAACAAAACCAAGTAAGAAACAAAAGAGAAAAGAGAATAGATATACCTCTTGATCTTCTAATGTATGACCTTCCTCCTTTTGGACGTCGTGTGGGCGACGATCCACCAAAAGTCGAAGCTCCTAGATCGCAAAACTTCCTTCCTTGCTTTTCCCAAGCAAGAGGAAGAAAAGAAACAATGTTTTTCTCATTCCAAAACTCAACCAACAAAGAGCTATCAAAGCCCTTGCCGCCGGCCAACTAGAAGGAGAAGGAGATGGTGGAAAACTACCAAGACACCAAGGGAAACCCTATATCTTGTTTCCACCACCTAAGGAGAAGAAGAAGGGGACTTTGGGTGCTGTACAAGGCTGGAAAAGAGATGGAAAAGGCTGCTGGACGTTGGCCCAAAGAGGAAGAAGAAGAGAGAAAGAACCTTCCTTATTTGGTGCCACCCTAGCCTCAAAACCCTAATCCCAATCCTATCTCAAATAGGATTACTCCTTGCCGCCCAAACCCTAGCTCTCCTCCTATTCATCATGTAATCCACGACCACTCCCCATGCCCTCCTTTTATAGAGTTAGGGATAAGTCATGAATTAATCTCCTCCATTGGTTCTAGGGATTTAATCTCAACCGTCGGATCTAGAGATTTAATCTCAACCGTCGGATCTTAGAGATTTGATCTCTACCAATGGATCTTAGAGTTTTGTTTCTATCCATTGGATCTAAGCATCATGAGGTGTTAATAGGCTACATTAGGGACCATGAGGAGGAGTTGGGTCTTGGCCACCCATGGATCAAGCCCACATAAAGTCCGATCCACTAATGATGATCCAATCCACTAAAGGTCCATCATTGATCTACCTCACCAACCCCCATATGATAATATGGGCTCCATATATTATTTGTACATTTTCTCCCCGTGTTTAAGATCTCGAATGTCCGTCGATTAATTAATTTACTAACCATTAATTAATCGACATCTAACTCCATGAGTAGTACCACTCAACCTTTTCATCATGCCGCACCAAGTCCACCTGCAGGGTTTACATGATGAACCTTATGAGCTCCTCAAGGGGACATCATCATCCTAATATATAGGACACGATTTCCTCCTATAATCAACGGCACACCATATAAATAATATCATCTCCCAACTTACCGAGTCTATCGATTTAATCTATAAATCTCGCCCATTGGTAAATCAAAGAGATGAGTACCAAGTATATGTGCCCGTTATTATATCGGGATTAAGAGCATGTACTAAATAATATCTGAGGTCCGATTCGATTATGTAGTCAGCAATAAATCGAATCACCTCTGTGTCGGTCCTGCTCAATACACACAAAGTGCACTAGTGTGATTCTATGGTCAAGACAAACCAATACCAAATCACACTACAACCATTCCGATGGTTTGTCCAAAGCCATCTCGGTTGTGAGCCTTTACTTATACTTTACAATGAGCCGATAACATGATCTCCCGTGTGACACCACACACCATGTTATCTACAATGTAAGGTATTAGACAATATTGCATAACCATAAAAATATGCAAACAATGATCATGTGATTCTTATTTCAAAATAAAGATGTTCATACAAAAAATAGACTTTTAAGTATACATCCCTACATTATGCCGCCAAGACTACATGCTTGGTCTTACGCCGCCAAACCCTTTCCTTAGACTTCTCTTGCCAAGATCACACTTGGACTTTTCCTTTACCAAATCTTCATACTTGGATTTTCCTATCACTTGAACACATTCACAATTAGATCACAAAGCATTGCCTAACATAGATGATTATCCAAACATCAAAACATATAGATGCTTGGGGCATTGTTGCACCAATAATGAGTACACCAGTTGACTGGTCCTATTGCCAGTCGACTGGCCCTAGTCGATTGCTAATCCTCTCAGTCGACTACTATACTTGAGTTTCCATCCTGTCACCTGCATCACAAGATTAATATAATGTATACAATAATAGTGATGATGATAGTCTTTAGACTGTTTGATCTTGACTTCGGCATTCCCCCGGAAGCCTTAGTTAGATCGATGCTTATGGTTGTCCTCGTATTGAGGATGCGACCTCACCATTGCTCCACACCCATAGCTTACCTTGCTTTACCTTTTGGCCCTTTGTCCTATTGCTTAGCATATGATCTTTGACCACCATTTCTCTTGGTGTCTTTGAGCCTAGCTAAGACTACTTAAGTTCTGCACACTTGACATAACATATTAGATAACAATATGATTTAACTTTGAACCTTTTCTATTATCAAAACTCAGGTTCAATTATCTAGTGCCCCTACACCAACAATTTCCCCCTTTTTGATCTATGACAACCAGATTCAAAGTTAAGGAAATAATAAGCATTAATCAATCATTTTTCAAAAACTCTCCCTTAATAATACCTCCCCCTTAATGTTTGATGAGTTTTGAAAAAGAAATTAAAGTTAAAATTTTTTGTAGTTTTTACTTGTGTCGAATCTCTTCTCCTTCGTTGGCTTGGTTGGTCACCTTCTACGCTTGATCAACTTTCGAACTAGGTTGACTAGTTCGGTCTCCATCTCTTCATCTAACTTTGATTTGAACTCGTCTTCATTGGGAGGAGGCTTTCTTTTTTCCTTCTTTCAGCTTGTAAATAAGGCAATACTTTTCTCGACCAGGGCCAAATTAGACTGCTCATGTAATTCAAATTCATAAAATATTTCATCTAACCTAATTTTAGACAAATCTCTAGATACCTTATAAGCATCAACCATGGATGCCCACAAAATAGTCCTAGGAAAGACTCTTAGAGCGTACCTTATGATGTCGCAGTTCTCCACCTTTTGTCTGATGACATGAAGGCCATTTAATATGTCCTGGATGCAAGCATGGAGTTGGCTCGCGATCTCATTATCCTGCATTTTTAGATTATATAGCCTATTGACTAAAAGGTCTCTCTTACATACCTCTGTGTCAAATGCCCCTTTGTGGAGTTTGATGAGCTTATTTTAGAGATCCTTGGCACTGATGAAGGGACCGATGTGGTTGAGCTCTTCCTTGGATAAGCCACATTGTAAGATTTGAGTGGATTTTGCATTGGCTTCAACTTGTCGCTTCATTGCATTAGTCCACTTGTCACAGTCCAAAAAACTCTCCTTGATTAGTATGTGAACTTTACAACTAAAGGATTTAAAATATTTAATGTTGGGTATCTTATTGTAGTATGTTTCATAGGGTGTTTTATTATGTCATTTAATAATTAAGGTTCTATTTTGGACATAACAAGCGGTATTTACCTCCTTAGCCCAAAATCTATTGGATAACCTATACTCGTTTAACATAGTCTTAGTGGCTTCTTGTAAGGTCCTATTTTTTTCTTTCGACTTACCCATTCTGTTGAGGAGTTCTAGAGTAAGAGAATTCATGGTGATATCCATTTTGATTACAAAATTCGATAAATCTATGATTTTCAAACTCTCCCCCATGGCCACTCCTAATTCTTTTAATTTTTAAGTTCTTTTCATTTTCTAATAACTTGCATAGATTAATGAATTGATCAAAAGTTTCATTTTTATATTTTAAAAATTTTACCGAGGTAAACATGGAGTAATCATCTACTATTACTAAATAGTATTGACTCCTGTTTAGTGACTTAGCTCCACGTGAGTCAAATAGGTCTAAGTGTAGGAGCTCAAGCACACTTTTAGTTCTCTCTTGGTTAGTCAATTTATGTGAAGTTTTAATTTGTTTTCCTTATTGACATGTATCGCAAATTTTATTTTATAAATTACCTAGTTTAGGTAGGCCTCTAACTAGTCCATTATGACTTATTTTATGGATAAGTCTTAGATGGGAGTGACCCAGTTGTCTGTGCCACAACCATGATTCTTCTTACTGTGTCATTAAACACTTAATTGAGGAGTTGGGTAGATCTATTGTATAAATATTATTATTTCTAGCTCCCTTAAGTATGATTTTTTAACCTTATAACTAGTATCACACAATTGACTAACACCTAAAAGATTAAACTCAAAATTTTCTACTAATAAGACTTTCCATATTATAAAGTTTGAGTTTAGCTCAATATCACCTGATTCGATGATTTGGAGTTTACTATTATTTTCGAAGGTTACGAACCCAAGCTTTTTGAATCTCAGCTTCATAAATTTCAATTTTTCTTCGATCATATGTCTAGACCACCCACTGTCCAACATCCATTGATCCTACACAAAAAGTAATTGGATTGGATATTAGAATTTTAAATTGATTTAGATGTTTTTAACCTAGGTTCCATCTCACCCTTTTTATGTGATCAATTAGGTTAACCTTATATGTTTTATGAGATGAATTCAATTTTACTTAGTTAATTTTAATGACAATAAAAAGTATTTAAATTTATGTTAGATTCAAGTTTAGTTTGGGCTAATCAAGTAACTTTTTCCAAAATCAACTTACAAGTAGTGGCAAGGCATATGACCTTCTTGTATATCAGGTGGACCACTTCCTTAGACAAAGTTGATTAGGGAATTAAGTACTAGACTTGCTTTAGACTAAACTTTGGTATAACTAGTTAAAGACTAGGTGATTAGCTTCGTTTAGTTCCACTTAACTTAGTGCACCAGGTAGTGTTAGGGTAATCAACCTAAGTAAGGTTTGGTTTTGATCTGTGTGGCAAAGGGTTTAAGTTAGGTTGTAATGGATTTGATGTTGGGTTTTGCCCGGAAGCTCTGATACCAATTGTTGGGGTTGATCCGTGAGGGGAAACTTCGCTTCCCCTTCACCTCGGTTGCTTGACCATGGTGATCCCTTCGATGTCCCCGGATTAAAAAATTTAATCCTAGACAAAAGGGATTGCCAAAGCAACCAAGTCATCGTCGTGCTATTCGTTTAGAGAGGTCACTTGAACAAACAAGTTGTTCAAGCGACCAACCTCTATTCTACGAGTAGCCGCGGAATAGACGATGTCCGGATCGCCGGTTTTTGTGTTTATACTCGGGATCCAAGTATTATTTAGCCATTCACAGAAATATATCATGATTATAAATGAAAAACAAATACAAACATGTAACATATAAAATTAGAGAATCGATATACCTCTCGATCTTCTAATGTATGACCCTCCTCCTTTTGGACGTCGTGTGGGCGACGATCCACCAAAAGTCGAAGCTCCTAGATCGCAAAACTTCCTTCCTTGCTTTCCCAAGCAAGAGGAAGAAGAGAAACAATGTTTTTCTCCTTCCAAAACTCAACCAACAAGGAATCAATCCCTTCCTTGCCGCCGGCCAAGTAGATGAATGAGATGGTGGTGGAAAACAATCAAGACACCTAGGGAAACCCTATATCTTGTTTCCACCACCAAAGGAGAGGGAGAAGAGAGGTTTTACCGCCGGCCAAGAGCTGGAATAGGGCTGGAAAAGGAGCTGGACGCCGGCCACCCTTGGAGGAAGAAGAAGAAAAGGAATTTCTTTCCTTAATTGGTGCCGCCACCCTCCTAAAACCCTAACCCTAGTCTTGCCGCCAACTAGAAAACCTAAGCCTCTCTTCCATTATTTCTCACGCCAACCCCATGTCCTCCTTTTATAGAGTTTAGGGATAAGTCATGAATTAATCTCCTCCATTGGTTCTAGGGATTTAATCTCAACCGTCGGATCTAGAGATTTAATCTCAACCGTCGGATCTTAGAGATTTAATCTCTACCAATGGATCTTAGTGTTTTGTTTCTATCCATTGGATCTAAGCATCTTGAGGTGTTAATGGGCTACATTAGGGACCATGAGGAGGAGTTGAGTCTTGGCCACCCATGGATCAAGCCCACATAAAGTCCGATCCACTAATGATGATCCAATCCACTAAAGGTCCATCATTGATCTACCTCACCAACCCCCATATGATAATATGGGCTCCATATATTATTTGTACATTTTCTCCCCGTGTTTAAGATCTCGAATGTCCGTCGATTAATTAATTTACTGACCATTAATTAATCAACATCTAACTCCTTGAGTAGTACCACTCAACCTTTTCATCATGCCGGACCAAGTCCACCTGCAGGGTTTACATGATGAACCTTATGAGCTCCTCAAGGGGACATCATCATCCTAATATATAGGACACGGTTTCCTCCTATAATAAATGTCACACCATATAAATAATATCATCTCCCAACTTACCGAGTCTATCGATTTAATCTATAAATCTCGCCCATTGGTAAATCAAAGAGATGAGTATCAAGTATATGTGCCCGTTATTATATCGGGATTAAGAGCATGTACTAAATAATATCTGAGGTCCGATTCGATTATGTAGTCAGCAATAAATCGAATCACCTCTGTGTCGGTCCTGCTCAATACACACAAAGTGCACTAGTGTGATTCTATGGTCAAGACAAACCAATACCAAATCACACTACAACCATTCCGATGGTTTGTCCAAAGCCATCTCGGTTGTGAGCCTTTACTTATACTTTACAAGGAGCCGATAACATGATCTCCCGTGTGACACCACACACCATGTTATCTACAATGTAAGGTATTAGACAATATTGCATAACCATAAATATATGCAAACAATGATCATGTGATTCATATTTCAAAATAAAGATGTTCATACAAAAAATAGACTTTTAAGTATACATCCCTACAATCTCCCACTTATACTAAAAGACTATGCTGTCCTCAAAGTGCCATACATCTGATCCCCATTCCCTCCACATGCCTATCAAAAGCTCTCGCCGGAAGGCCCTTAGTGAAAGGATCTGCCAGGTTATCCTCCGATGCAATCTTGGCCACAACAACTTCTCCTCGCTATACGATTTCTCGTATCAGGTGGTACTTGCGCTCTATGTGTTTACTAGCCTTATGGGCTCGTGGTTCCTTCGAGTTTGCAACTGCACCACTATTATCACAATAAATCGTGATAGTTCTGGGCAAACTAGGAATCACATCCAAGTCCATCAGGAAGTTCCTGAGCCATACAGCTTCTTTGGCCGCCTCAGAGGCCGCCACATACTCAGCTTCCATGGTGGAGTCTGCCACGCACTTTTGCTTGACACTCCTCCATACAATGGCTCCACCTCCCAAAGTAAACACAAAACCTGAGGTAGACTTACTGTTATCCCTATCAGATTGGAAGTCGGAATCCGTGTAACCCACAGGGAGTAATTGGTCTGCCCGGTAAACCAGCATATAATCCCTAGTCCTTCTCAGGTACTTCAATATATGCTTTACCGCAGTCCAATGTCCCTGTCCTGGATTACTCTGATATCTGCTGACCATACCCACGGCAAAACAGATATCTGGTCTCGTACAGAGCATCGCATACATGAGGCTTCCTACTGCCGAAGCATAAGGAACCGCCTTCATCTCCTCTATCTCCTCAGATGATCTAGGACACATCTCCTTAGATAGAGGTACTCCATGCCTGAAAGGTAGAAAACCCTTCTTGGAGTTCTGCATGCTAAAACGCTCCATAATCGTGTCTATGTATGAAGCTTGGGATAAGCACAACATCCTTTTCTTGTGATCCCTTATAACCTTGATCCCAAGGATGTGTCCCACTTCTCCCAAGTCCTTCATATCAAACTGTTTGGACAACCATACCCTTACGTCCGATAACACCTTGATATTGTTGCTAATCAACAAAATGTCATCTACGTATAGTACAAGAAATACCACTACGTTGTTGGGGATTGAATGCCCGCTAGAGGGGGGGTGAATAGCGGCGTGACCGTACGGTGATGGAATTCGTTCGCGTGCTTGTCTACAAAATTCGTTATGCACAGCGGAATAGAAATAATAGCAATAACGAAATACAATCACACACGAACACGATGATATAACGTGGTTCGGAACCGTAACGGTTCCTACTCCACGGATTGGGTTCGTACGAACCCTAGTGATGCACACGCACTCACTAATCAATAATAACTCCTTCTCGACACAAGTCGGAGGTGGAGAAACCTCGTACACAATATTACAACAATAATCTAAAGAAATACAAGCAAATACAAAGGAAATGTAAAGAACACTTTACAAAACAAGGGTTTGAGCGCTTTGCTTGTTGGTTGGTTGGATGAGGTTGAAGGGCCCTGAAATGCACCTGCAAATCGCCTTCAAATCGCCTCAAGAAAGCTCCCCAAGAACTGATTATTGAGCCTTCCACGAACAGCTGCTTTTATCCTCCATCGGGCCGATTTACCGGCGATCGCCATAAGTCCCCGATCATTGCCCGATCACCGTAGCCGTGAGACAACGGCTCAATCCACTGGAAAAACTCAGCGGGATTCTCACGGTCATGCCAACATTGGCGGTCGCTAACACCGTGTCAGCTCGATCGGCTCACGGCGTCAGCGATCGTGCTCGACACTCGATCGGGCGATCGGCGCCGCTTCGCTGCTCAATGAGCGTCGGATCGCCAAGGCACTTTAAGCCTTGAATGACAGTCGAGCTCTAGTCGACTCCTGGCAGTCGAACCGGCCATAATGCCAGTCGACTGCCAACCTCAAGAATGAGGTTTTAACCCAAGTATGGTGCCCCCATACTTGCTAGACCACCCTTAGCCTAGACCTAAGCCTTCTAGCCACCTCCATCAGCCTCACGCCTCTCGGATCCCTCCAAGTCATCCATGACTTGTTCATCCATCGCGCTAGCTTCCAAGTGCTTCCATCGGCTATGTCATGCTAACGGTGTCTACACCGCCAAGGCACATTGGACTTACGCCGCCAAGACTCCGCTTGGACTTTACGCCGCCAATCATTGGACTTATGCTGCCAAGACTCCCGCTTGGACTTTACGCAGCCAATATCAATCCCCTTGGACTTCTCAAATGCCAAGACTCAAGCTTGGACTTTCCCTTGCCAACCCATGTTGGACTTCTCATGCCAAGACCCATGCTTGGACTTCTCATTTGCCAAGACCCATGCTTGGACTTTTCTTGTGCCAAGTACTCAAGACTTGGACTTTCCCAAATGCCAAGTGTCCCACTTGGACTTTCCATGCCAAGTACCTATGACTTGGACTTTACCTTTCCAAGACCCATGCTTGGACTTTCCCATAAACTCATGGTCAACCCTGGTCAACCATCAAGTCAATTATAACCTGGGTCGATTGTGTAAACAATCTCCCCAACATATTAACCGACATTAATGTCAAACATCAATGCCAAAACACTTTGTTCAAATATACTTTGTCAAACATCAAAACATCACTCGAGTCAAACTCGAGTCCTGGTCAATCGTGACCTGGGCCGATTGCACCAACAATCTCCCCCTTTTTGATGTTTGACAAAAACCAAACAAATCATGAGTTAGAGCACTAACTCAAATCCCTTACCAATTATCCTAAATTGGTAATCACTCACCAAATGTTCTCTCCCAAACATTTCCAAAACATTCTCCCAAACATTCTCCCCCTTTTTGACTAACATCAAAAAGGTTTACTCTCCAAGGAGGTCAATGTCTCATGTCCCAATGAGATCTTACAATCTCCCCCTTGATCAAAAATACCTAGGATTCCTACCATCTTCCTAGTGATAAGTCCCATATCACTCAAGAGAGGCAATCCTATCTCACTCTCCCAATTTCCAAATTGGGTATCAAACACCCATCAATTTTTAATTGATAACATTCTCCCCATAAAAAAAAAACATCCATCATTCCAAGATGGATACCTCCCCCTAAAGGCTTGCTCCCCCTTGACCATTGCACCAACAATGTCCTTGGAAAGCCCCTAAGCCAATAGGAACTCTAAACCATCAAAATTAAGGTTCTAAGTTCAACATAGAACTTTTACTCACCCTAAATTTGATACTTTAACCTAACATAACTCCTAATCCATATCCAATGGAATTTCACCCTTCATAATGCTTCCCAAAGCATGTCCTAGGGTTAGGAGTGGTTAGGGACCTTTACCATGGCTGAACACGGGCTAAACAAACCTTGTTAACCCGAAATCAGACACAGCGATCGACTCACGATGTCGATCGATTGCCACATACATCATCGATCGGCCACCAAGTGGCGATCGGTAATCTGAAATTCGAATTTAATTGCTCGATCAATTTGAAATTCATAAATAATTATCGTATATCAATCATGAAAATTCATACGTATAATACTTATGACCAATACAATGGGTGAAAAATGTTTTAAAATTATTTTACCCATAAAATATCGAAATTGATACAAAATTCAAAAGTGAAGAAAACTTCTAAGTTTTTGGCTCACTTTGTATCAATCTCATCAATGGTGATTGCTATCAAAAGATATACTTCACCAAGGTTTTCTAAATTGATTTTAAAATGACTTTAAAAACCTTATTTTGGATCATATTCCTTGGGCTCTATGCACATGAATTGTACACAAGCTTTCCCAATGATCCACCAATAAAATTAGATGAGTTTTAGTTCATCTAGATGCAAAAACTATGCACCTTGAACTCAACTCATATCCTAGCATCTCACATGTATCTAGGGTGTATAAATACACATACATGTCAATTGGATGTGAGATGTGGGTTTTGTTCTCCCTAAACTAGGGTTTCATGCATTTTTCTAAGGCAACTCTACTTGATTCCCTTATAAATGGGACTCCAAGTCATGCCATAGTCCTTAAATCAATTTTAATCAATTTAGATGCATGAAAATGATCATGGCATAATGATAGAAAAATAAATCATGGCCAATGATCATGATGTCATGGCATATGATGAAATCTAAAAACACATGACATTTGAAACCTTAATCCTAAGCATGATCATGACATTTAGATGATAAAAGTAAACATGATGTCATGTCATGGCATATGGCAAACAAGCATGACATATAAAATGTATAGGTATAATAATACCTAAATTTTAATATTAATTGCCATTTGTTGAGACTTGTTGGGATTTAAGCATATTTTGTCATATTAACTTAATCTCCCTAGTGTGCCAAAAACCTAAAATGGCACACCAACCTCTAAACCTAAATTGTGCCAAAATGATCATTTTATCAAACTTCATAATTAATATTGACACATCCTAAAATATTTTAGGATTAAAAACTCAAATGTATTTTCAAGGTAACCATAACCTTGAAAATAACCTAAAGTGTCACCTTTGTTATGGTTGAGTTAACTACCCATCCAATCAAGGTTGACACACCCTAAACCCATCTTAGCGTGAATCAATCACGCTCTTAGGAACCCAAAAACGATTTGAACTCCTAGGGTTACTTAGGTATTCCTTAGGGATAACTTCCCTAGATACCTTCCTAATGACCTCCTAGGCTTATTAGCCTTGGTCATTTGGGTCTTGCCTAGGTTAACCTTAGGGATTGCCTCCCTAACAACCTTCTTAGTGGCCACCTTAGGTTTCCTAGAAACCCTAGCCACTAGGCATACCCTTTGGTCAACTCTAGGGATGACTTCCCTATTGACCTTGGTCTTCCTAGACCTAGTTAGTGTTCCATAATCAAATGGAACACTATGGTAAGCTACCTTAGGCTTAGGTTTGTGACCCAAACCTTGCTTGCCCTTGGTTGACTTTTGACTCTTAGGTCCTTGGTGTTGACTTTGACTTTTGGACCTTGACTTTTGATCATTTGACCCTTTAAATTGATTTTGTATAATTTTAAGGGTCTTCTCAAGTTTTTCAAGCCTTGACCTCAAGACTTGATTTTCCTTTTCTAATTGCCCAATTTTAGAGTTTTGATTTAAATCATGGGCATGGGACCTTCTAGGCATATGCCTAGTCCATTTAGGGTTGAAACCTAGATGATCTTGTATTTTCTTAATAGATTCCCTAGGTATGGTTTTTCTAGGGACATTAGTCCCAAAATTTTCCTTATTACTAAGATGGACACTTTTAGCTCCTAAGCAAAAATATTTATTCCTAGCATGCTCTTTTTGATAAATAGCAAGATTGCTAAAATTATTTCTAGCATGCTTTTGACTATAAGAATTAGAAAGAACATTATTAAAATATACCTTAGGGTTAGCCTTAGCTCCCCCTACATATGATGCTCCATTTTGAGTCTTCTTGTCCCCCTTCTTGCATTGACTCCGGAAGTGTCCCGGTTGTCGGCACTTGAAGCAAATTACTTGTTCTTTGCTTCTTTGACTTTGGGCACCAACTTCCTTGATTTTTGGCACGGGTGGAGTCTTCTTAACCCGTTTAGGACACTTACTCTTGTAGTGTCCTTGCTCCCTACACTCAAAGCATATAATATGTATTTTATTTAAATTTAAATTGCTTGAGTTACCTAGGTTAATGAGGACCGGAATTGGACTTTGGACTTCTTCATCTTGACCGGATGTCGAAGCTTCTTCTTGATGTTCCGGTGTTGAGGAAACTCTAATCTCCTCCATCCTAGAAGTGGATACTTCTTCCACTTCCTCCACCAATCCGGAAGTTGATTCCCTATCAACTTCGGACTCCTCAAGCTCTTTTGATGGAGATGTGCTTGCTTGAGCTTGAGAGGGTGTGCACTCCTCTTCTTCTTCTTCTTCTTGTTGAATTGATAATGAATTTTCATGGAGCTTTGCCACTTGGCTCCATAGCTCCTTGGCATCTATATAATTACCTAACATACACAAGATATTGTTAGGTATTAACTCAACCAAAAACTTTATTACCTTGGTGTTTTTCTCGAAGGCTTAGACTTGCTCTTCGGTCCATCTCTTCTTTTTGAGGAAACCACCTTTTGGTCCTCTTGGCAATTCAAAGCCTTCCATTAAGATAGACCATTCTTCGAAGTCCCTCATCATTAGGTAGTCTTCGATCCTTGCCTTCCATTGACTAAATCCTTCTTGTCCATAGAAGGAATAGGGGACCGGTGTGTTGATGTCCCATCCGAGCTTGTCTTGGAGTTCCATCTTTACCTCTAGCCTTTTAGCTCCCGGTGGTTAGTCCGTAGAAGAGCCCCGGGCTCTGATACCACTTGTTGGGGATTGAATGCCCGCTAGAGGGGGGGGGGTGAATAGCGGCGTGACCGTACGGTGATGGAATTCGTTCGCGTGCTTGTCTACAAAATTCGTTATGCGCAGCGGAATAGAAATAATAGCAATAACGAAATACAATCACACACGAACACGATGATATAACGTGGTTCGGAACCGTAACGGTTCCTACTCCACGGATTGGGTTCGTACGAACCCTAGTGATGCACACGCACTCAATAATCAATAATAACTCCTTCTCGACACAAGTCGGAGGTGGAGAAACCTCGTACACAAGATTACAACAATAATCTAAAGAAATACAAGCAAATACAAAGGAAATGTAAAGAACACTTTACAAAACTAGGGTTTGAGCGCTTTGCTTGTTGGTTGCTTGGATGAGGTTGAAGGGCCCTGAAATGCACCTGCAAATCGCCTTCAAATCGCCTCAAGAAAGCTCCCCAAGAACTGATTATTGAGCCTTCCACGAACAGCTGCTTTTATCCTCCATCGGGCTGGATTTCCGCCTGGCAGTCGACTGCCATAAGTCCCCAGTCGACTGCCAACACTGTAGCTGTGAGACAACGGCTCAATCCACGCTGGAAAAACTCCAACGGGACTCTCACCAGTCGACTGCCAACATTAGCCGATCGGCCTTGCCGTAGTCATTTGCTTTCGGTCGACTCGGCGCCGATCGCTCGACACTCATGGCGATCGACCGCCTTCCATGGCGATTGCCCTTCGATCAATAAATGAGGTTTTAACCCAAATATGGTGCCCCCATACTTGCTAGACCATCCTTAGCCTAGACCTAAGCCTTCTAGCCACCTCCATCAGCCTCACGCCTCTCGGATCCCTCCAAGTCATCCATGACTTGTTCATCCATCGCGCTAGCTTCCAAGTGCTTCCATCGGCTATGTCATGCTAACGGTGTCTACACCGCCAAGGCACATTGGACTTACGCCGCCAAGACTCCGCTTGGACTTTACGCCGCCAATCATTGGACTTATGCTGCCAAGACTCCCGCTTGGACTTTACGCAGCCAATATCAATCCCCTTGGACTTCTCAAATGCCAAGACTCAAGCTTGGACTTTCCCTTGCCAACCCATGTTGGACTTCTCATGCCAAGACCCATGCTTGGACTTCTCATTTGCCAAGACCCATGCTTGGACTTTTCTTGTGCCAAGTACTCAAGACTTGGACTTTCCCAAATGCCAAGTGTCCCACTTGGACTTTCCATGCCAAGTACCTATGACTTGGACTTTACCTTGCCAAGACCCATGCTTGGACTTTCCCATAAACTCATGGTCAACCCTGGTCAACCATCAAGTCAATTATAACCTGGGTCGATTGTGTAAACAATCTCCCCAACATATTAACCGATATTAATGTCAAACATCAATGCCAAAACACTTTGTTCAAATATACTTTGTCAAACATCAAAACATCACTCGAGTCAAACTCGAGTCCTGATCAATCGTGACCTGGGCCGATTGCACCAACATACGTTTCCGTCACATCTCTTGTATACACAAGACTCATCCAGACTTTGAATAAATCCATAAGACTTGATCACCTCATCAAACCGAATGTTCCAAGACCTCGAAGCTTGTTTCAATCCATAAATGGACCGATTAAGCTTACGTACAAGATGCTCTTTGCCCTTATCAATGAATCCCTCTGGTTGCATATGACCTTATATGTGCCCGTTATTATATGTGCCCGTTATTATATCTGGATTAAGAGTATGCACAACATAATATCTGAGGTCCGATTCGATTATGTAGTCAGCAATAAATCGAATCACCTCTGTGTCGGTCCTGCTCAATACACACAAAGTGCACTAGTGTGATTCTATGGTCAAGACAAACCAATACCAAATCACACTACAACCATTCCGATGGTTTGTCCAAAGCCATCTCGGTTGTGAGCCTTTACTTATACTTTACAAGGAGCCGATAACATGATCTCCCGTGTGACACCACACACCATGTTATCTACAATGTAAGGTATTAGACAATATTGCATAACCATAAATATATGCAAACAATGATCATGTGATTCTTATTTCAAAATAAAGATGTTCATACAAAAAATAGACTTTTAAGTATACTTCCCTACATTTGATGTGTGTGTGTTTAAGTTGTGAAGGACTTAAGTGAATCACACATGGATTGACTTGATAAAGCATTGGTGAGTTCACCATCTCATGGCTCAGGTCCTTGAGTCGATGAAGGATGGCATTGCGGAAGCCGTGCACTTGGTGAATCCGAGGGACTGTCGAACGAGGAGCGAATGAAGTGAAGTCGGAGGAAGCAGACTTCATGGCGAGACACGAAGGATGGCATTGGAGGAGCTGAGGGCTTAGTGCATTTGAGGGATGCAGGTCGAAGAGAGCTTCGAGGTGAGGGACTTCATGAGAGATGAGAGTGAGCGATTGTAACTCAAGATGGGGTAGCTCAGCTAGGTGAACTTGGCCGAATGGCTAAGTCAAGTGTCAGATGCTCAAACTTAGGTTTGAGGTTTTACCTGAAAAGTCGGATGCTCAAACTTGTGTTTGAGGTTTTACTCGACAATTGGATAAGTCAGATGCTCAAACATGAGTTTGAGGTTTCTAGCCGATGAATGGAAGTGTCAGATGCTCAAACAAGTGGTTTGAGGTTTACCTGAACGTCGGATGCTCAAACAAGTATTTGTTTGAGGTTTTACCTGACACCAGTGGACTGCTATAGATAGCAGTCGATTGCTTAGAGTCACTGAATGTCGACTGGTGTTCGACTGAAGGGTTGCTGGCCTAGCAGTCGACTGTTAAGGTTTGGCAGTCGACTGCTGCCAAGGGATGACAGTCGACTAATGAAGGTGGTCGCGGGCATAGAATTGCTCATAGTCGATCGATCGATTAGCTCTGTGACAGATCATTGCGATAGCAGAATCGCTAAGCCTACCATTGGACGATGATGACGGCAAGTCAAAAACCATTGGGAATCGGCCATTAGAGCAGCAGTCGACTGATGACATGCATCAGTCGACTGCTGCATGCCAATGGGAATAAAGCCCTCTTCTCTATAAAAAGAGGGCTTGGGTGGCTTTGAGAGGTTAATGCTTAACTCTCATTCATACTCCCAAGTGCCCTAAACGTCTTTCACTCCTCTTCCTTGTGTTTACTTCTATTTTATTGTAAGAGGGAGTGATTTGTTGTAAAGAGGTTACCTCCACTTTGTTGAGCTAAAGGAGAGATTAGTATATTTGGTTGAGGGAGTGATTCGCCATATAAATCATCCATGGATTAGCGACAAGGGACGTGAACCACGTTACATCCTTGAGTTTGTGAATTGCTCTTTTCTCTTCACTTTGTGTTTTGTTTTAATTGTCTTAATTAGCATATTCCGATGCGCTAACAATCTTGTAGATGATTAAGAAGCGAACAATTTCCATCAATGTACACGGGCTATTCAACCCCCCTTCTAGTCGGGCCACGATCCTCCAACAAGTGGTATCAGAGCGAGGAGATTGTCACCGGACTCACACCACAACAATCAACGAAATGGCCGGCTCCAATATTCATCCACCCAAATTCGAAGGCGACTTCTCTCGGTGGAAGAAGAGAATGGAGGTATTCTTTGAAATCGATTTCGATATCATGCTTATTATGGAAAACAGTTTTGAAGTTCCTAGGGATGAAGAAGGAAGACTATTAGAGAAATCGAGATGGACTAAGAAGCAAAGGGAGGAGCACCTTGCAAATTCAAAAGCCAAGCACCATCTTTTCAATGTGCTCCCTCAACAAGAAATCAACCGGATTGGTGAGTGTTCAAGTGGCAAAGAAATGTGGGAGAAGCTAGTTGAGCTTCATGAAGGCACCTCTGAAGCCAAGCTTGCAAGAAGAGACCTTCTCCGCTCTCAACTAAATAATATCAAACTAGACAAAGGAGAAAAGGTACTATCTTTGTATTCTAGGTTTAATCATTGGTTTATCTAGTGTAGGAGAGAAGCTTTCAAATAGAGACATGATAATGAAAGCAATTGATGCCTTCCCTCGGTCATCAAAGTGGAGTTCAATGGTGGACTCCTACATTTCAAGAAATCTAGAGGTAAGTACTCTAGAAGAATTTTTCTCTACTATGGAGCTTGACAAAACTAGACTTGAAGGTGTAGTAGAAGAGCAAACAATTCAATCAAGGGGAGTGTCACTAGTGGCAAACAAAGGGAAGAAGAAGAAAATGCTGGTGCAGGGGCACCAGATAATCGAACCTATGTTTTGATTATGGCAAAGACACAAAGTTAAGCTTATATTGTTATCTCATGAGCTGAATCAAGTGTGCAGGAATGCTAAGCTATGTTGAAGGTCAGACGCCCGGAGATTCTCGTGTTGAGAAACTGTAGTGGACAGGCGACACCGGGAGGACTACGGAGGGAGCCGAAGAAATCAAGTGGAGATCGGAAGCAAAAGCTACAAAGGTAAAGCTTGAGGTAAGCTCATGTGAGTAAGTGTAAGTAAGGTCGAGTCCTCGGTACGGGGACGTCCTTAGGTGATGATCCAACTAAGACATCCCATGGAAGGTCTATGTCGAGATCAGATGGTTGGTGACCGTCGAAAACACTTAGTTTAGTATCATTTTTTAGCTAACTCTTGATTCAGTTGAAAACCCTAGCCAATAGTCAACTGATGGCTTATATCAGTCGACTGATGAGGGTGAACAGTCAACTTCCATTCAAATTCTAGCTTTGAGGAGAGTCAAACTTCATCCCCTTATCTTAGGGTGAGGTGGCCTTTGGTGATAAGGATTGAGCTCAACGTTTAGGGTTCTCAAAGGCTAAAGGAGTGTTCTTCACCATTTTCATCATCCCAAGTGCTCACAAGTGCTCCCGCAATGCCACGACTCTCTGACGACGAAGCGCTACCGAAACGCTAATGACACGAGCTTAGCTTCCTGTCCATCAGTCATCGGTATAGCTTACTTCTTGAGTTGTCTATTCTATTTTTTTTTAATTCATCTTTATCGAGTTTTTATCGTAACGAGGAGAGGGGGAGTGTCCATCTACCTCGATCTCTTTACGTCTTGTATTCGTCATCTCCTACCTCCAACGAGGAGGAGACATTTTAGTGAATTGCCCTCCGTACGTGGTCTCAGACCACTAGGGCCTTGGATTAGCAGCCGATAGGCTGTAAACCAAGTAAAAAAGAATTTGTTATTTTTATTTTTCATTGTGCAATCGTGTTTTAATCAAACAAAATGAAAGAATTATTTTGCGCTATTTACCCCCCTCTAGCGCTTTCTCCGATCCAACAATTGGTATCAGAGCGGAGGTGCTAAGATTTGGTGCAACCACCAATCTAGCATTTTTTGGGTTTCTTTTTGTATTTATTGTCTTATGTTTTTTCTCCCACACTACTCATCCAAGATGAAGTCTTGGTACCCTTTTTTTTGGTTGTGTGTTTGCAAGTATCTCTTCGCTTCCGGAGTAGTTCACGGTAAAATGGGTATAACTTTTTATATAAGTGGACCCACAAAACGTGCTACCCACCGAATCGAAGCTCTCTCAGAGATCTACATTACCCTCATAACAAGATATTTTCATCCCCAGAAAACAACGTTTATTACTCTTTCAGGGACGTCAAAGGTTGTAAGTTCTTAGTTTTGTTTACCTTTTTATTTTTTTTCATTTATTCCTTTTATTTCTTTTCATTTCCTACATTACTAATCCAAGGCGATGTCTTGGAACTTTTTTTGTGTTTTTTTGGTGCAAGGTTTTCCTTTTCTTCTAAATGGCCCATCTCGAAGGGTTTAGCACCGTCCGACCTCCGTTTTACAACGGAGATGACTTCCGGTACTGGAAGGGTTGGATGGAATGTTTTCTAAAAACTCAAATCGAGATGTGGATTATAATCCAAACTGGGTTCACACTTCCTACTAATGAAGTTGGTGAATCGTTGGATTACGATCAATGGACAAATGCCATGAAGCGCCAAGTGGAAGCCAACACCAAGGCTACCCAAATTCTACAGTGTGGTTTGTCCAAAGAGGAGCTCAATCGTGTCTGCCCCTTCATCAGTGCGAAGGACCTATGGAATAAGCTCGTAGAGCTACACGAAGGAACCAACAACGCAAAGGTATGCAAAAGCGATCTTTTGTTTAATAAATTGTATAATCTTAAAATGCAGTAACATGAGACGACAACCTAACTACACGCTCGCATACAAGACATTGTCAATAGCTTGCACTCCATTGGACAGAAGGTCGAAAATCGGGACCTTATAAGATATGCTCTTAATGCTTTTCCTAGGACTACCTTGTGGGCATCCATGGTCGATGCCTACAAGGTTTCTAAGGACCTTTCTAAGATTAGATTAGATGAGTTATTTTCTGAATTCGAGTTACACGAACAAACTAACATGGTTCGGGCCGAGAAAGGAGTTGCCTTGCTTGCAGGTCAAAGAAGAAAGGGAATGAGTAAGCCACCTCCCGAGCAAGAAGATGGATCTGAACCCGAGGATGAATTCGAGTCTGAATCCGAAGAGGATGTTGCGATAGTGAACATAGTGCAGAGAATAATTTGACAAGAAAGGCGGAAATCAAAGAACAAGAAGAGGGGGCAATTCAAACCAAAGCAAAAGGGAGCATGGAAAGATTTTCATACAACTTGGGACAACGAAGAAGAAGGCGTCAACGTAGCATTCATGGCAAGAACGGAAGAGTCCGAGTCAGAGTTCGAAGCTGAATCCAACTACAACTCCGACTCCGACCCCGAGGACTACTTTGAGAAGAGACTCAAAGCTGGGCTGAAAGAGAAAGTTAAGGTCACCTGTTCTTTAATTAGTATGCTTTATCATACAATTAAAATGCTAAGAAGAAAACTAACTAAGTTCGAGTCTAGGGTTGAATCCTTTCTTGAGGAGGTTGAAACCCTCAAGCAAGAAGCCACTCTAACCTCTTCGACTAGTCAAGTTCGAGAGAAGGACTCAACTCAAGTTGAAAAACTCGTAGAAGAGAACTCACTCCTGAAAGGACAAGTCCAAGAGCTCGAGCGTCGATTGGATAAGTTCTCGATGGGATCCAAGAATCTTAATCGACTTCTTGGAACTCAGAGAGCTGTGTACAATAGAGTCAGACTCGGGTTTAGTTCAAAGACTACGAATAGATCGTACATGTCTATCGTAAATCGTAGTAATCAATGAGTCCAAGCATGGGTCCCAAAGGTTTTATTAAACTCACATATAAGGACTAATGAGTATTGGATTCCCCAATATCAAGTCCATTTTCTGGATAGACCATATCGGTTCAATGGTCCAAGGGGAGCTAATACCAAAATAGTATACCCACTACCTTAGCATGATCAAACTTTTATTTTACTTTTTAGAATGGCTAGATAGGATAAGTAGTTAGTCAAATCTTGATAACATGGTATCATGACGCAGCAAGATGATAGTACGCTAGGGAAACGAAGTCCAGTGTGTCCAAGTTAAATAAGGCATACCTAGCTGAGTGTAGTTGACTAAGTCAAACTAGCTAAAGCTAGCTCACCGTATCCTAAACTAGTTAGACCAGGAAGTATTCTTAAGTGACTCAAGTTATCATTTTTCTGAACTTGGCTTTGTCTAAGGAAGTGGTCGTTGTTTCGATCAAAGAAGGCTCCTGTGCCTCGCCATGACCTGGAAGCCAATTTCTCGAAAAGGTTACTTGACGAGCTTAGGGTTAAATCCGAATCTAACCCAAGGTTGTCTAACTTAATTGAGTTCAAATCATCTCACAAAACATATAAGGTGAACACATTTTGAGACACAGAGAATGGGTGAGATGTTTAGGACAATTCAAATACACTTAACATAAGTTTTTCAAAAAGCTACCTATTCTTTCAATTATTACGCTTAAACGAATAATTATAATTGGCCAATACTAACTATACAACTCTCTAGGCCAAAGTTTAGCACCCCCTAACTCTCTTATACCTTATATATTTGACTAAGGGGGAGAGTAAACTAATCCTAAGGGTTATATCACAAAATTTTTAAAGTTTTCCTTGAAAATTCACTTATAAGAATTTTGGAAATTAAAAATATTTCAAAAAAAAAAAATTATTGGTGGTGTAGAGGGATAAACCTCGAACCAATTTAACCAAGTTATAGACGAATGCTTGGACTCAATTTCATTTTTTTTATGCACGCTATACTATTATGTTTTTCAAACCCCTTATTTTTTATAAAAACCCCTAACCTTATTTTTTATTTATGGCAAAAAGGGGGAGAAGAACGTAAGTTAAGGGGGAGTACCACAAAAATTTAAATTTAAACAATTAAAGTATTTCTTTCAAAACTCACCTAGGGTTAAGGGAGAGTTCTTTAAAGTGAGTTTATCATTTACTTGTCTTATGCTTTAAATTTCCCTTAACTTTGCGTCGATTTGCCATAGATCAAAAAGGGGGAGATTGATGGGGCAGAGGCACTAGATAATCGAGCCTATGTTTTGATTATGGAAAAAATACAAAATTAAGCTTATATTGTTATCTCATGAGCTGAATCAAGTGTGCAAGAATGCTAAGCTAAGCTGAAGGTTGGTGACACCCGGAGTTTCTCGTGTTGAGAAACCGTGGTGGTCGGGTGACACCAGGAGGACTTCAGAGGGAGCCGAAGAAATCAGGTGGAGACCGGAAGAAAAAGCTACAAAGGTAAATCTTGAGGTAAGCTCGTGTGAGTAAGTGTAAGTAAGGTCGAGTCCTCGGTACGAGGATGTCCTTAGGCAACGATCTGACTAAGACATCCCATGGAAGGTCTATATAGAGATCGGACGGTTTGTGGCCATCAAAAACACTTAGTTTAGTATCATTTTGAGCTAACTCTTGATGCAGTCGAAAATCCTAGCCAGCAGTCGAAAATCCTAGCCAACAGTCGACCGATGGCTTATATCAGTCGACTGATGGTGAATCAGTCGACTGCCATTCAAATTCTAGATTTGAGGAGAGTCAAACTTCATCCCCTTATCTTAGGATGAGGTGGCCTTTGGTGATAAGGATTGAGCTCAACATTTAGAGTTCTCAAAGGCTATGAAAGAAGGAGTGTTCTGTTAGGGCAATCTCTTGCCGTGATATGGTTTTGATGGTGTGGCAAAGGGTTTAAGTTAGTGTGTTATGTTGATTTGATATGTGCGTTGAAGTCGTGCAGGACTTAGTAATTCACACATGGAGCTGTGGCGAGTTTCACATCTCATGACTCGTGCCTTGAGTCGGTGAAGGATAGCTTTGCGGAAGCTGTGCGCTTGGAGCATCCGAGGGACCGCCGGACGAGAAGCTTAGAGTGAAGCCGGAGGAAGTAGACTTTGAGGCAAGAGACGCGAAGGAGCATTGCAGAGTCGTGCGCCTGATGCTGCCGAGGGACGTGGCCGAGAACGAAGAGAACTTCGAAGGCGAAGGACTCCGAGAGATGAGAGTGAGCGATTGTAACCCGGGGAGGGGTAGCTCTTAGGTGAAACTTGTCCATTTGGCCAAGTGTCGGATTAGTTTTTCCGACACCAGTCGACTGCCATGGAATGGCAGTCGACTGCTCTGAGTCGAGTGTAGCTCGACTGGTATACGACTAACTGGTTTATGGCGTGATCGCCATACGCTGGGGCCGATCGCCAAGCCATAGAGTCGATCGGCCAAGGCATCGATCGGTAGTCAATAGGGTTTTAGCCAGACGCGCCAGCCGATCGGCCGACTACGGATCGCAGCCGATCGGTGAGGTCCATCGATCGCCAAGAGTTCCGTTGGACAACAACGGTCGGCATCCGACGTGTTCGGAGGCCGTTGTAGTGACGGCAGTCGACAGCCCAGGGCGGCAGTCGACAGATGGCGGCCAACGGGAAGAAAACAGCCCTCTCTATAAAAAGGGAGGGTGTGAGCCTTTGAGAGGCTAATGCTTAAGTTCTAAACAATCTTCCTAGTGCCCCACAAGCTCTAAACTCTTCTTACTTGTTTTTACTTCAATCCTATTGTAAGAAGAGTGATCTTGGTTGTAAAGGTTACCTCCACCTAGCTTTGTTCAAAGGAGAGACCGATAGTGATTGGTTTTGGCGGAGTGATTCACCGTGGGCGAATCGGACCGTGGATTAGCGGCGTAGCCGTGAACCACGTTATATCTCGGTGTTTGTATTGCTTGTTTATATTTTGCTTGTCTTTATTTATATTTGTATATTCCGCTTGCGCTAACGTTTTGTAGACGAGCAAAATACCGCCATCCAAACGAAAAGGGCTATTCACCCCCCTCTAGCCGGCCATCCGATCCCCTACAAGTGGTATCAGAGCCGAGGAAAGCTTGTCGAGGACTAACCGCCACTACAAGCAACATTTAAAATGGCCGGCTCCAACATCCACCCACCGAAGTTCGACGGCGAATTCTCTTGGTGGAAAAAGAGAATGGAGGTATTCTTCGAAATCGATTTTGAAATATTGTTAATTATGGAAAACGGTTTCGAGTTGCCCAGGAATGAAGATGGGGAGCCTTTGGAAAAATCGAGATGGAGCAAAAGACAAAGAGAAGAGTATTTGGCAAATTCAAAGGTCAAGCACCATCTATACAACGTACTCCCTCAACAAGAAGTCAACTGGATAGGAGAGTGTGCTAGCGCCAAGGAAATGTGGGAGAAATTAATAGAGATCCATGAAGGCACATCCGAGGCAAAGCTAGCAAGGAGAGATGTCCTTCGCTCCCAATTGTCCAATATCAAACTCGAAAAGGGAGAGAAGGTAAAATCTTTACACTCTAGATTTAAGGAAATTCTAACCGGTTTGACAAGTGTAGGTGAAAAGCTCTCCAACCGGGATATGGTAATGAAGGCCATAGATGCCTTTCCCCGGTCCTCAAAGTGGAGCTCCATGGTGGACTCATTTTACATCTCCAAGAATTTAGAAGTGAGCACTTTGGAGGAGTTCTTCTCAACAATGGAGCTCCACGAAACGAGGCTTGAAGGAATTCAAGAAGAGCCAAGAATTCAACCCTCAAGAGGAGTAGCATTGTTGGCAAACAAGGGGAAGAAGAAGATAGAGATCCCTTCCTCCTCCGATGATGAAGCCTCCTCCTCCTCCATGGATAGCACCGAGGAAGCCTACATGGTAAGGAAGGTGAGGCGTGTATTTAAGAATTTTAGATTTGATAAATCAAATGATAGGAATAGAAGACCAAGGGGGAAGGTCATATGCTACAATTGCCAAGGAGAGGGACACATAAGGGACAATTGTCCCCTCCTAAACAAAAGCAAGGAAGAGAAGAAAAAGAAAGAAGAAAAGAAGAAGAAAAAGGGGAGCAAGAAAAAGAAGGAAGAGGAGAAGAAGGCAAAAGAAAAAGGGAAGGCCAAAGCATTCAAGGCCAAGACATGGGATGATCCTTCCTCATCCTCCTCCTCATCATCGGATGAGGAGAATGCCTTTGTCGCCAATTTGTCCTTGATGGCCTTTGATGACTTGGATTGCTCCTCCTCCGAAAATGAAGGATCAAGCTCAAGAGGAGAGAGCTCAAGTGAAGGGGGAGCCTCCTCCACATCATCATCCTCCTCATCATCCGAAGAAGAAGAGGACATGGAGACTATGGTAACAAATCTAACCCCCAAGAAAATAGTTTCCATGGTTTCTAGTTTAACTAAGGACTTATTTAGAGCTAAGAAGAAGAACAAAAGCATGCTAGATCAAATTAAGGACCTAGAACAAAAATTAGAAAATGCATGCTTAAATAATAATGATACCTCTTCTTGCCATGATGATGTATGCTCACATGATAATTATGTGCCTTTAGATGTTAGTGATGCATGCATAGAAGAAAATAGGGCATTAAGGGAAAAGGTAGATTATTTAACCAAAGCCCTAGAGAAATTCACAATAGGCTCCAATACCCTTAACATGATAATTGGGAGCCAAAGGGCGAGTTTTAACAAGAAGGGCCTAGGATATAAAGAGAAGAAAAATGAGAAGGCCTATAGATGCCTAATTGCTAGGGGACAAGACAAAAACAAAGTAATAGCTAAGAAATGGATCCCCAAGGAATTTCTAGTGAACCCCATAGGCAAAAATCTATTTTGGGTTCCAAAATCCATCCTTAAGGGTTAGAAAACCCCTAGGGTAGTCAACCATATGAACTTGACCTATATCATTTTTTGGTTGACTTAGGATGACGGGACAACATTTTTAGATAGTGTTGGGTGATGATAACGTGCCCATAAATAGATAATAATGCTTAAATCATGATGATTAATGCAATTGCTATGTATATGTGTAATCATGATTTATGATTTTGATATTGGGCACATTATCATGAAAAATAGGTTTAAATCATGCTTTAGGTGATAATTTGTTATTATCATTATATAATACCTAATGCATGGTTATAATTTGATGAAAACATGTATCTCATGATCATAATGTGAAATTAAATCATATATGTCATTATGATCATGTAGGTGTTAGGTTGATACTTAACCATGATAGAATTGCATGAATATATTGGTTAAGTATATACAAATACCCCCTAGGATACATCTCGCACTCACTATAGGATAACTTGATTGCAAACTTAGCATGGGTGAGATATTAGGATGATACAAATGTCCACTAATACCTATGGCATTTAGATGGTCATTTAAAGTATCAAAATATCAATAATAGACCAATCATGGGGAAGGCTTATGTTTAATTAATAGACATATTGCCCAAAGATCATGGTTGGATATTTCTAATGTTTTCAAAACAATTTCTTACCTTAAAATACATGTATTCATGTTTTGAAACAATTGAATGCAAAACTAGGTAGCTAACTTGATACTAGAAGGATAAAAAACCTAGTGGTTTTTAGAGTTTTTGGATTTTTGGAAAAAACAAGAAAATATAATGAGTTTTCATGAAAAACTATTTTTCATTGATAGATATACTTAAGAGAAATATGTTCCTCGAATTTCATGATTTTTCGAATTTTCTGGAATTTTTAATGCATTTCTGAAATTCATCCAGAAAATCAGAAATTCGGATTCATTTGTGCCAGTCGACTGCCATACTGATAGCAGTCGACTGATGGCCTGAAAATCAGAACAATGAAGGCCGAATTCAGATGTTAAACCAACAAGTAGTATCCAATTTTTAAATCAACTTGTGGTAGTTTCTTTCTATTAGACTTGATGCCATGGGTTCTTAACTTAGTGATAATCTTTTTGATGGTGTCAAAGGGGGAGAAAATATTATGTTTAAGTTAATTATAAAAGGGGGAGAAATATATGATAGGGGGAGAAAATTTTTATAGAAAGTTTCATGGATTAAGGGGGAGTTGCATGTTGTTATATCATGTTTATCTTTACATGCTTTCTTACCCTTAGAATTTATATCAAATGTTTTTACCTAACTTAAACGGATTGCCACACATCAAAAAGGGGGAGATTGTTAGGGCAATCTCTTGCCGTGATATGGTTTTGATGGTGTGGCAAAGGGTTTAAGTTAGTGTGTGATGTTTATTTGATATGTGCGTTGAAGTCGTGCAGGACTTAGTAATTCGCACATGGAGCCATGGCGAGTATCACATCTCATGACTCGTGCCTTGAGTCGGTGAAGGATAGCTTTGCGGAAGCCGTGCGCTTGGAGCATCCGAGGGACCGCCGGACGAGAAGCTTGGAGTGAAGCCGGAGGAAGTAGACTTCGAGGCAAGAGACGCGAAGGAGCATTGCAGAGCCGTGCGCCTGATGCTGCCGAGGGACGTGGCCGAGAACGAAGAGAACTTCGAAGGCGAAGGACTCCGAGAGATGAGAGTGAGCGATTGTAACCCGGGGAGGGGTAGCTCTTAGGTGAAACTTGGCCATTTGGCCAAGTGTCGGATGGGTTTTCCCGACACCAGTCGACTGCCATGGAATGGCAGTCGACTGCTCTGAGTCGAGTGTAGCTCGACTGGTATACGACTGACTGGTTTGTGGCTGATCGCCATACGCTGGCGCCGATCAAGATTAGCAACCGATCATCGGGCGGCCGGCCGATCGTCAATAGGGTTTTCCAGACCGATCGTAGCCGATCGGGCAGGCGATCGATTACGTGAGGTCGAGTCGGTGAGGTCCATCAGTCGACTGCCAAGAGTTCCGTTGGACAACAACGGTCGGCATCCGACGTGTTCGGAGGCCGTTGTAGTGACGGCAGTCGACTGCCATGGGCGGCAGTCGACTGATGGCGGCCAACGGGAAGAAAACAGCCCTCTCTATAAAAAGGGAGGGTGTGAGCCTTTGAGAGGCTAATGCTTAAGTTCCAAACAATCTTCCTAGTGCCCCACAAGCTCTAAACTCTTCTTACTTGTCTTTACTTCAATCCTATTGTAAGAAGAGTGATCTTGGTTGTAAAGGTTACCTCCACCTAGCTTTGTGCAAAGGAGAGACCGATAGTGATTGGTTTTGGCGGAGTGATTCACCGTGGGCGAATCGGACCGTGGATTAGCGGCGTAGCCGTGAACCACGTTATATCTCGGTGTTTGTATTGCTTGTTTATATTTTGCTTGTCTTTATTTATATTTGTATATTCCGCTTGCGCTAACATTTTGTAGACGAGCAAAATACCGCCATCCAAACGAAAAGGGCTATTCACCCCCCTCTAGCCGGCCATCCGATCCCCTACATGTTCTTCACCATTTTCATCATCCCAAGTGCTCACAAGTGCTCCCACAATGCCACGACTCTCCGACAACTCTATGACGATGAAGCATTGTCGAAACGTTGACGACATGAGCTCAACTTCCTCTCCATCAGTCATCGGTATAGCTTACTTCTTGAGTTGTCTATTCTAAAGTTTTTGTAATTCATCTTTATCGAGTTTTTATCGTAACGAGGAGAGGGGGAGTGTCCCTCTACCTCGATCTCTTTAAGTCTTGTATTCGTCGTCTCCTACCTCCAACGAGGAGGAGACATTTTAGTGAATTGCCCTCTGTACATAGTCTCGAACCACTAGGGCCTTGGATTAACAGCCAGTAGGCTGTGAACCAAGTAAAAAAGAATTTGTTATATTTATTTTTCACTGTGCACTCGTGTTTTAATCAAACAAAATGAAAGAATTGTTGTGCGCTATTCACCCCCCCTCTCTAGTGCTTTCTCCGATCCAATAGAAAAGCACACCCTTCCTCATCCGACGGCAAATCATCTTCTTCAATGGATAGCAATGAGGAGGCATATATGGTAAGAAAGGTAAGGCATGCCTTAATAAGCTTTAAATTTAACAAATCTCATGATAGGGGAAGAAGGCAAAGGAAGATCATATGCTATAATTGCCAAGGAGAAGGACACATGAGGGATGAGTGTCCCCAATTAAACAAGAGAAAGGAAGAGAAGAAAAAGGATATCAAGAAGAAAGGAAAAAAAGAAAGAAGAGAAGAAGTCCAAGGAAAAGGAGAAGTCAAAGCCCCGGAACCTAAAGGCTACGTGGTATGATCCATCTTCATCAGAGGAAGAAGAAATAGTCTCCCACTTCGTACTCATGGGATTGGACAACATAGCCTTCACCTCATCCAAACAAGAAGGAAGTACAAGTGAAGAGGAGAGTTCAAGTGAAGAGGGAGCGTCTACCTCGGATTCGGAACAAGAGGATTGGATAAGTGAGGTAACAAATCTCTCTCCCAAAAAGATTATTTCCATGATTACTAGCTTGACTAAGGACTTATTTAGGGCTAAGAAGAAAAACAAATGCATGCTAAATGAAATTAAGGCCTTAGAAGAAAAACTTGAAAATGCATGCTCACATGAAAATATTTCTTCTTGTAGTGTTAATGATGCATGCTTAGAAGAAAATAAGGTATTAAGGGAAAAGGTAGATTTTCTTACTAAGGCCCTTGAAAAATTTACCATTGGCTCAAACACCTTGAATATGATCATAGGGAGCTAAAGAGCTAGTTTTAACAAGAAGGTCCTAGGATATAAGGGAACCAAAAATGGAAAAGCCTACCATTGTTTGATTGCTAGAGGGTAAAACAACCATGGTAGCTAGGAAATGGATCCCAAAGGAGTACTTGGTGAACCCCATTGGAAAGAACTTGTATTGGGTTCCCAAGTCCATCCTTAAAGGTTAGAAAAACCTATGATAGTCAACCATACTTGAGCTTATTTTATATCATGATAAATGGTTGACTTATGATCATAATGTGTAACTATGGGTGATATTTGATTAATGATCATAATGTTCATTTAGTGATAATACTTGATTTATGATTATGATATGCAATTATGATCATGTTTGTGTTATGATCATATTGGTTGTTTTGGATGATACTTAACCTTGATAGAATTGCATGAAATTTATGGTTAAGTATAAATACCTTTAGTCACATCTCACAATTCACCATAAGGCTAACTTGATTGATAACATAGCAATGGGTGAGATGTTAGGTTGATACAAATGACTCACTTATGCTTATGACATTTTGATGAGTCATTAGGTATATCATAACATAGCAATCATAGACCAACTATGGGGAAAGCAAATGTTTAATCAATGGACATATTACCCATAGATCATAGTTGGGTATTTTAAATGATTTAAAACCATTTTATGTTTTGCAACAAGTAAATTGATGTTTTAAAACAACTTAAGGCAAAACTAGGTTTCAAAGTTGATAAAATGATTGAAGGTTTTTACAACTTTTGAGTTTTTGCAAAATGTTTGAAAAATAAATGTTTTTTCTGTTGGGAGTATGGGGAATACAATCAAAGTCCCACATTGATAAGACATGGAAAAGATCATGTGCTTATAAGATAAAAAGATATCTCCATTGGCATGAGGCCTTTTGGATAAAGCTCAAAAAACAAAACCATGAGGGCTTAAGCCCAAAGTGGATAATATCATACCATTGTGGAGATATGTGGATCTTATAGGCACTAACAATTGGTGTCAAAGTCATGGTCTATGTCAAGCCATGAACCTCGAATGAAGGAAGTTGAGCTCCCATGTCTGGATCAAGAGAACCAGACACCAGGGTGGAAGTCCAGTTGGGTTGTGAAGAACGAACAACTGGTAGGAAGTCCAGTTGGGCCAGAAGGGTTGGACAACTAGCAGGAAGTCCATCTGGGTCAGGAGGATCAGACAGTTGGTAGGAAGTTCTGGTGGGTTGAGGATCGGACATCAAGCAGAGGATGTCCTTCGAGGACGGATATGCTTGAGGGGGAGTCAATGTGGTCCTTCGTTTGAGGGGTAGATTGTTGGAGTATTGGGAATACAATCAAAGTCCCACATTGGTAAGACATAGAAAAGATCATGTGCTTATAAGATGAAAATATATCTCCATTGGTATGAAGCCTTTTGGGTAAAGCCCAAAAATAAAATCATGAGAGCTTAGGCTCAAAGTGGACAATATCATGCCATTGTAGAGATATGTGGATCTTATAGGCACTAACAACTGGTATCAAAGCCACGATTTCTGATTTTCTGTGTTTAGGATTTGGTTACTTTTATGCACTTATCATATATTATGTGTGCTGGATAATAGTAGGATGTGCATAGGCTAACTTTTTGTTTGCAGGCATAAGATCCAACTATTATGACCATATGTGAGTATATATGATTGTATGTATGTAATAGTAATATTATTTGAATCCTCGGGGTTGACAAGGCTAGTATTTAATTTTTATAATTAAGTACGACATTGTTTAGACACTCTTTTATTTTAGTTTACTTTCGATCTAGACTTCGTGTACACTCCTTTGTGGAGTATAGGATCAATGAATGTAAATTAAAATAATTTTTCTCGGCTCAGATCTCCGGATGGCTTGCACATGGTGTATGGAGGAGTGAATGAGGTGGCAACACGACTGGAGGCATATTGGAGAACAAAAGCCATAATAGTTGGAAAATTTATTTTTCATATTTATTGATTTTGATTTATATGCTTGTTGTGGTTGCATAGTTAAAATTCCTCAATTTTAAATTACTAAGTGGGAGAGGGATATTTTTTTAATTCCCGCAGCCTCCATTACAATTTGACATGTGATGCGAACAAACTTGCGTGTTGGCTCTGAGTGCCTTCCTCCATATCGGATGAGTTTGTTTTACAGATCACTAGGTTAAATATGGTTATAGGAAATTATTTAGGAGTGTGTGTACTTCCCCATCGGAAGACACATAATCCGAGGTAATTGCCTTAATATCAGATAATGGTGAACACTTAGATTCAAATAAAAGTATCCTCCCCATCGGAGTCACTGCTTTTATTTGTAGGGCCGAATAGGAACCAACTATTAATTTTATTTGTCAAAAAGTAAGGTTGATAGGATAATAAAATTAATGGGTAAAACCTCCTCTTACAAATGAAGAATTCGTATACGTCTATACTATCGTAGCATACGATATTCTCGGTGTTTTGAGGTGTTGGTTGATTTTTAAATTTTATTGTTTGAGGAATCAATAAATTTTGAAATCTAATTTTTTTTATCTATGTGATTCTTAGGTTTTTCAAAATGACTTTCAACCCACTTGCTGTAATTCTGAAAGAAAACAAACTTACTGGACCTAACTATGTGGATTGGAAGAGGAATCTGGAAATTGTCTTGATTGCTGAGGAGTACAAATATGTGCTCTTTGAAGAGTGTCCTCCTAAGCCTACGGATGATTTTGTAGAAAAGGAGAAAGAGAGTTATAGGAAGTGGATCAAGGCTGATGAGATGGCGCGGTGTTACATTTTGGCTTCTATGTCAAATGTATTGCAACATTAGCATCAAGCCATGAATACTGCCTATGACATAATGTTAAATCTCAAGGAACTTTTTAGACCTCAGAATTGGGCTACTAGGAAGAAAGCTATGAGGAACTTGATGACGACCACCATGGTTAAGGGAACACTCATGAGGGATCATGTTCTCAAGTTGATGGCTCATTTGAATGAGTTGGAAATCCTTGGAACAGAGATCGATGAGGAAACCCAGGTCAATATCATCCTCCAATCTCTACCTAGGAGTTTTGAGCAGTTTCGCCTGAACTACAACATGAATAAGAGGTTGTATTCATTGGCGGTGTTAGTAATATATGAGAGATGCCCTAAGGCAATCGCCTTATGTTTAAATCATTTATATGATAAATGAGGATTCACTATTTGAGTATACATGTTCTCATGTATTTGATTAGATCTTAAACTCATTTACTGAATGTCCATGATACGATTCACAACATGAGAGAATTTGTGATTGGATCACAACTAGTGAGTATCTCTACATGTGTAATTGTGATGTATCGGAATTATCCCTGGTCGATGAATTGATGGATTTGGACACCATCAATTCTGTCGAGACTAGCACGAGGTATACTCCTTGGTGTATCTAAGCAGCTGATTCTCACTGGCTGGAGACATTGTGATGTCCAGAGTTAATCGTGGATGCTAGTTATGGTAACTAGTTCATTAGAGTGACCAGCCGTAAGACTTCATATGGTTCTCTGCATATATAGATATGTCAATGAAGTTTTTACTGTAGCTTAAGTGTGATGTTCCTTTGACTTGCGGTATTCAAGTCATCTTGATCATGAAGACTTATGCTTTGACATCTTAAGCAAACATCTCCGAGGAGATGTGGACCCGAGATGATTGGGTATAAGTCAGAGTGATCGAAGGTGTTTGAATAGCCTATAAAGGATTCACCACTCCTTGCGTGGAGATGTATACCCATGGCCTCTCGTTGGATTGTTACTAAAGTCTTTGGCCAAAGCATTACATGTTTAGAGTAAGGTACTCTTGGATACATGTGCAGTAACTAGAATCCGTAGGATGAGGAAATGATACTTGGGCTAGGTGTGACATAGTCAACCTAGTGGAGACTGACACTATAGACCATGTCGTGAACCAAGTGGGTATAAGATGAGTTAAGGGAATGGGACACGAATCATTATTGTTGCTGATGAGTTTCAGAAATAGTTCTAGATCAACCGTTGATCTTTTTGGTTAATTGGGGATCATGATGTACTACTAGGTGCCACTCATGATCGTTCTATAATTAATGGTTAATTATAGACAACCAACATAAACCGATAACTTATTTGGTCACACGCACAACGAGCATAATCCGAAGGATTTAAAACGAGCTTGAGAATGAGATTCTCAAGACCGAGAGAAACTAGGTTTGGTTGGACCAAACAAGGAGCGAGCATGAAATCGTTTCAGTCGCAATGGAAGCGTGGATGAGCCATTTCTTATGAAGACATGATGGATGAACCAAATTGGTTTGGTTCTAATCCAATGGTGGAGAATAAACCAAAGGGGTTTGGTTTGTTTTAAACGAATGAACCAAAAGTTGGTTCGGTTCATTTTAACTTAAAATAGACCAAATCGGTTTGGTTTATTTTAACTTAAATTAATGGAGCGGGTTAACGGGTTTTGGTTATGAACCAATAACTATTAGGAGAATTTGTTCTCTATAAAATAGGGCTCGAGGGTTTAATGAGAGCCCTAATCCTAAGTTGCCGCCCCTCTCCCTCTTCTCCTCTTGTGGTCGGTGCCCAAACCCTAGCTGCCGCCCACTTCTTGTGCCGCCGTCCAAGTTGTTGCCGGCATCCAAGCTTCAGCCGGCGATCCTCCGACGACCCTCCGGTGATCTTCCTTGGCTCTGGCGACAAGGTGAGCATCTAGCTTCCTTATTTGGTTGGCGCTAATCCTCCACCAAAGTTGTTCAGTTTTCTGGACAACTTGTTTATTTCGTGTCGGAGTGTCATTTGGATGACGTTCGGAGCTCCGACAGCGGCTTCCTTACTGGGGATTCGATCTCCGGTAACCCTCATAGGTGGAGGACGAAGGATTCGTCAAACGGTGGACGAATACCTCTCCGGAGAAGCGAGTTTTTGAGGACTCATTTTGAATCCGAATTTTGATTCGGATTGTGATCTTCTCTCGATCACATCATCTTCGACATGAGGCTAGTGACTCATACGAAGACGAGGCTCGTGACTTTGTGAAGTCATCCCAAAGATACTTTGCGTGGATACGGATAGAGGCGATTCTAGCGAGGGTCGCTCCGGTTGATGTCTTTCCCGCTACACGTGATACGTCAGGTATACGCAGAATAAATTTTCTTTTTTTGAAAAATTTGAAACTACGGTTATGTCTACACATGTTTTACTATGCATGCGTGTGGTGTGTGTGTTGTAATAAATTAGATTTATTATTTTTATTTCTTTCGCTGTGCACATGTTTACGAAACATGTTTGAACACACACTCGCCGCGGTGCTGGAAATCCAACAGTGGTATCAGAGCCCAGGTTGTGTTTCAACATAATCGTAAAATTATTTTGCGATAATCGTAATTGTATTTATGGAAATTTTCTACTTTTGGAAAGTTAGAAGTATTTATGGAATTTTTTATTTTTGGAAAGTCTAGAAGTATTTATGGAAATCTTCTACTTTTGGAAAGTTAGAAGTATTTATGGAAATTAATGTTGGGGATCGATACGGCCGGCTAGAGGGGGGTGAATAGCCCTCGTTCGTTGGATGTCGTATTTTCTCATCTACAAAAGATTAGCGCAAGCGGAATATGCAAATACAAATAAATAAAGACAAAGAAAAAGATAAACAAACAATGCTAACAAGGATGTAACGTGGTTCACGGCTACGCCGCTAATCCACGACCCGATTCGTCCCCGGTGAATCACTCCGCCAAAACCAATCCACTATTGGTCTCTCATTTGCACCAAGCTAGGTGAAGGTAACCTTTACAATCAAGATCACTCTTCTTAAAATAAGATTGAAGTAAAAACAAGTAAGAAGAGTAGGGAATCGTGTATGACACTTTGGGAGAAGTTTAGAGCTTAAGCATTAGCCTCCCAAAGCCCCAACCTCTTCCTTTTTATAGAGGAAGAGGGTTTCTTCCCGTTGACACAGGAGCAGTCGACTGATGGCACCCATTAGTCGACTGGTCCTATAGCCGTTGCCCAATAACGACTGCTTTCCATGTTGGATTCCATCCAACGGTATTGGCATCAGTCGACTGATGGCAACCATCAGTCGACTGATGTCAATCAGTCGAGTGCTCCGCGAGATCGACTCCATTTTGTGCCCGCACGCGGTGTCATCGATCGTCGTCCCTTGGCGATCGATCGATCAAGCCATCGCCCATCGCCGATGTCGGTAGTCGACTGATCAACTTGATTCAGCTGACTTAAACCAGTCGATCGAACCATCGACTCAGAGCAGTTGACTTCCATGACATGGCAGTCGACTGGTGTCAGGAAAACTCTTCCGACACTTGGCCAAATGGCCAAGTATCACCTAAGAGCTACCCCTTCCCGGGTTACATTCGCTCACTCTCATCTCTCGGAGTCCCTCGCCTTCGAAGTTCTCTTCGTTCGTGGCCACGTCCCTCGGCAGCATCAGGCGCACGGCTCTGCAATGCTCCTTCGTGTCTCTTGCCTCGAAGTCTACTTCCTCCGGCTTCACTCCAAGCTCCTCGTCCGGTGGTCCCTCGGATGCTCCAAGCGCACGACTTTCGCAAAGCTATCCTTCACCGACTCAAGGCCCGAGTCATGAGATGTGAAACTCGCCACGGCTCCACGTGCGAATTACTAAGTCCTGCACGACTTCAACGCACATATCAAATCAACTTAACAAACTAACTTAAACCCTTTGCCACACACATCAAAACTAATCATGGCAAGAGATTGCCCTAACAATCTCCCCCTTTTTAATGTGTGGCAATCTGTTTAAGTTAGGTAAAAACATTTGATAAAAATTTCTAATGTAAGAAAGAATGTAAACATAAACATGATATAGCAACATGCAACTCCCCCTTAATCCATGAAACTCTCTCTACCAATTCTCCCCCTATCATAATTAACTTAAACATAATATTTTCTCCCCCTTTGACACTATCAAAAAGATTAACACTAAGTTATAAACTTATGGCATCAAGTCTAATAGAAGGAAAATACCAAACATTAGTCTAATGATCGCAGCATGATTTTCAGAACTTTCTGATTTTTGGACCGAATTTCAGAAATGCATTAAAAATTCTAGAAAATTCGAAAAATCATGAAATTTGGGGAACATATTTCTTGTAAGTATATCTATCAATGGAAAATAGTTTTTCATGAAAAATCATTATATTTTCTGATATTTGCCAAAAATACAAAAGCTTTAAAAACTACTAAGTTTTTTTGATTATGATAGTATCCATTTTAACACCTAGTTTTGGTTCCAATTGTTTTAAAACATGAATACATAGAATTTAGATTAAGAAATTGTTTTGAAAACATATGAAATATCCAACCATGATCTTTGGGCAATATGTCTATGAATTAAACATAAGCCTTCCCCATGATTGGTCTATTATTGCTATTTTGATACCTTAAATGACCATCTAAGTGTCATAGGCATTAGTGGACATTTGTATCATCCTAACATCTCACTCATGCTAAGTTTTCAATCATGGTAGCCTATAGTGAGTGTGAGATGTATCCTAGAGGGTATTTGTATACACTTAACCATTTATATTCATGCAATTCTATCAAGGTTAAGTATCACCCTAACAATCCACATGATCATAATGACATATATGAATGAATTCTACATTATGATCATGAAATACATGTAATCATCAAATTATAATCATGCATTAGGTATTATATCATGATTATAAGCAAAATATCACCTAAGGCATGATTTAACCTATTTCTCATGATGATGTGCCAAATCATAAATCATGATTGCAAACATACATAGCAATTACATTAATCATCATGATTTAAGCATTATTAACTATTTATAGGCACGTTATCATCACCTAACACTATTTAAAAATGTTGTCCTGCCATCCTAAGTCAACCAAAAATATGATATAGATCAAGTCCATATGGTTGACTACCCTAGGGGTTTTATAACCCTTAAGGATGGATTTTGGAACCCAAAATAAGTTCTTGCCTATGGGGTTCACTAGATACTCTTTGGGGATCCATTTCCTAGCAATTACCTTCTTCTTATCTTGTCCCCTAGTAATTAGGCATTTGTAGGCCTTTTCATTTTTCTTCTTTATAACCTAGGCCCTTTTTGTTGAAGCTAGCTCTTTGGCTCCCTATGATCATGTTCAAGGTGTTGGAGCCAATAGTGAATTTTTCTAGGGCTTTTGTCAAATAATCTACCTTTTCCCTTAAAACCCTATTTTCTTCTATGCATGCATCACTAACATTAAATGGCATATATTCATGTGAGCATGCATCATCATGGCAAGAAGAAAAATTTTCATTTTCATTTAAGCATGCTTTTTCTAGTTTATTTTCTAAGTGCTTAATTTGATCTAGCATGCTTTTGTTCTTCTTCTTAGCTCTAAATAAATCCCTAGTTAAGCTAGAAACCATGGAAACTATTTTCTTAGGAGTTAAATTTGTTACCATAGTTTCCATGTCCTCTTCTTCTTCTTCGGATGAGGAGGATGTAGAGGCTCCCCCTTCACTTGAGCTCTCTCCACTTGAGCTTGATTCTTCATTTTCGGTGGAAGAGCAATCCAAGTCATCGAAAGCCATCAATGCAAGGTTGGAGTAGACATGCTCTTCTTCATCGGATGAGGAAGAGGAAGAAGGGTTATCCCATGTCTTGGCCTTGAATGCTTTGGCCTTTCCCTTTTCCTTTGTTTTCTTCTCTTCTTCCTTTTTCTTCTTGCTCCCCTTTTTCTTCTTCTTTTCTTCCTTCTTTTTCTTTTCTTCCTTACTCTTGTTTAGAAGAGGACAATTGTCCCTTATGTGCCCCTCTCCTTGGCAATTGTAGCATATGATCTTCCCCCTTGGTCTTCTATTCCTATCATTAGACTTATTAAATCTAAAACCTTTTAATGCACGTCTTACCCTCCTTACCATATATGCTTCTTCCGTGCTATCCATGGAGGAGGAGGAAGAGGCTTCATCATCGGAGGAGGAGGGGATCTCCATCTTCTTCTTCCCCTTATTTGCCATCAATGCTACTCCCCTTGAAGGTTGGATTCTTGGCTCTTCTTGTATTCCTTCAAGCCTCGTTTCATGGAGTTCCATTGTTGAGAAGAACTCCTCCAAGGTGCTCACTTCTAAATTCTTCGAGATATAGAAGGAGTCCACCATGGAGCTCCACTTTGAGGACCGGGGAAAGGCATCTATGGCCTTCATTACCATATCCCGGTTGGAGAGATTTTCACCTACACTTTTCAAACCGATTAGAATTTCCTTAAATCTAGAGTGTAGAGATTTTACCTTCTCTCCCTTTTCGAGTTTGATATTGGACAATTGGGAGAGAAGGACATCTCTCCTTGCTAGCTTTGCCTCGGATGTGCCTTCATGGATCTCTATTAATTTCTCCCACATTTCCTTGGCGCTAGCACACTCTCCTATCCGGTTGACTTCTTGTTGGGGGAGGACATTGTATAGATGATGCTTGGCCTTTGAATTTGCCAAGTATTCTTCTCTTTGCCTCTTGCTCAACCTTGATTTCTCCAATGGCTCCCCATCTTCGTTCCTAGGCAACTCGAAACCGTTTTCCATTATTAAAAGGATTTCAAAGTCGGTTTCGAAGAATACCTCCATTCGCTTCTTCCACCAAGAGAATTCGCCGTCGAACTTCGGTGGGTGGATGTTGGAGCCGGCCATTTTGAATGTTGCTTGTTGTGGCGGTTAGTCCTCGACAAGCTTTCCTTGGCTCTGATACCACTTGTTGGGGATCGATACGGCCGGCTAGAAGGGGGTGAATAGCCCTCGTTCGTTGGATGTCATATTTTCTCGTCTACAAAAGATTAGCGCAAGCGGAATATGCAAATACAAATAAATAAAGACAAAAAAAAAGATAAACAAACAATGCTAACAAGGATGTAACGTGGTTCACGGCTATGCCGCTAATCCACGACCCGATTCATCCCCGGTGAATCACTCCGCCAAAACCAATCCACTATTGGTCTCTCCTTTGCACCAAGCTAGGTGGAGGTAACCTTTACAATCAAGATCACTCTTCTTACAATAATATTGAAGTAAAAACAAGTAAGAAGAGTAGGGAATCGTGTATGACACTTTGGGAGAAGTTTAGAGCTTAAGCATTAGCCTCCCAAAGCCCCATTCTCTTCCTTTTTATAGAGGAAGAGGGTTTCTTCCCGTTGACACAGGAGTAATCGACTGATGGCACCCATCAGTCGACTGGTCCTATAGCCGTTGCCCAATAACGGCTGCTTTCCACGTTGGATTCCATCCAACGGTATTGGCATCAGTCGACTGATGGCACCCATCAGTCGACTAATGTCAATCAGTCGAGTGCTCCACGAGATTGACTCCATTGCGCGTGTCATCGATCCGATCGCCGTCCCTTGGGTCCGATCGATCAGCCATCACCGATCGCTTCATGTTCGGCAATGATCGATCAACTTGATTCAGCTGACTTAAACCAGTCGATCGAACCATCGACTCAGAGAAGTCGACTGCCATGACATGGCAGTCGACTGGTGTCGGGAAAACTCATCCGACACTTGGCCAAATGGCCAAGTTTCACCTAAGAGTTACCCCTTCCCGGGTTACTTTCGCTCACTCTCATCTCTCGGAGTCCCTCGCCTTCGAAGTTCTCTTCGTTCGCGGCCACGCCCCTCGGCAGCATCAGGCGCACGACTCTACAATGCTCCTTCGCGTCTCTTGCCTCGAAGTCTACTTCCTCCGGCTTCACTCCAAGCTCCTGTCCGGCGGTCCCTCGGATGCTCCAAGCGCACGGCTTCCGCAAAGCTATCCTTCACCGACTCAAGGCCCGAGTCATGAGATGTGAAACTCACCATGGCTCCATGTGCGAATTACTAAGTCCTGCACGACTTCAACGCACATATCAAATCAACATAAGAAACTAACTTAAACCCTTTGCCACACACATCAAAACTAATCATGGCAAGAGATTGCCCTAACAATTAATATTTTCCATAAATAAAATATTTGATTAGATTTGGAAATTTTTTTCCTAATTTAATCATGATTTGATTTGGGAAATCAAATCTTAAATATATTTTATTTCCATAAATAGTTTTGACAATTTATAAAATTTGTTTCCTAAATTAAATTTGACTTTCCTTAATTGAGACCTTCCATAAATAAAATATGTGATTAGATTTGGAAATTTGTTTCCTAATTTAATCATGATTTGATTTTGGGAATAAAATATTAAATATATTTTATTTCCATAAATAGTTATGACATATAAGGAAATTAAGTACATGTCATAATTGTATGTCATGTAATTGCATTAGATGCATATCATTATGCCATGTGTGTCGTGACATGTAAATGTATGTCATTTATGCCATGCCATGTAGATAATAGTTATTTGCATGCAAAGAGGATGAGACATAAAACCCTTACTCAATATTAAAGTCTACACCTTCCATTAATATGGTTAGAACCAGAGTTCTGTTTCTTGTTTGGGTTGTTGGACTCTCTCCAAGCCCGGCTCGAACCCGAACATGTTCAAACCATGGAATAGTTTAATACTAATATGGTAAGAGTCAGAGGTCAATCATTAGCTTTGGTTGTTGGACTCTCTCCAAGCCGGGCTAATTGGTTGAATACACTCTAACCATATTAAAACTATTTCTCGATTAATGGGTTGGCTTTAACCTGGAGCATCGGCTTGTTGGACTCTCTCCAAGGTCGATGTGAAGGGAGGTGAAGTTGGGTGCTATGCATATGATGCATACTTGTTAATGAGTTAACAACCCGATGTATGTGTGAACATTCAATTATTTGATAGCACATTGTGATAGTTGCATATATGTGATATGCAATCGGTATATTTGATACCTACCATTGTAGCTATGAATGGCTTGTTGGAGTCTCTCCAAGGTTGTTCATATCTATGTTGGATATCAGCCCATTCGAAGATGGACCTACGATCTCCTGAAGTGATTTTGGGATTTTTGAAATTTGAAAAATCAATGGGATTTATGAATGTATGTTGATACATTTTAAATCATCTTTCTCATATATGCTCGATTTGTATTTCTAAATTAATCGATTGATCATGATGTCTTTGAATTTCCGCACTATTTTGAATTCGAATAAATTGACTGGGCCGAACTTCTTGGACTGGCTTAGAAACTTGAGAATTATTCTCAAGGTTGAAAAACTTGTGAATGTCCTCGTAGCGCCACTTCTCGCCCGTCCTAGTGACAATGCATCTCTGGACCAATTGTTGGCCTATCAAAAACATGTGACTGATTCTGAAATGGCGAGTTGCATCATGCAGCCGCGTGTTGGTGCAGGGGCACTAGATAATTGAACCTGTGTTTTGATTATGACAAAGACACAAAGTTAAGCTTACATCGTTATCTCACGAGCTAAATCGAGTGTGCAGAAAAGTACTAAAGCTGGAGCTGAAGGCTAGCGACACCCGGAGGAAGCCGCGATGGTCGGACGACACTCGAGTGACTTCGGAGGGAGTCGAAGGAATCGAGTGGAAGGCCGAAAGCGAGAGCTATAAAGGAAATATCGAGGTAAGCTCGTGTGAGTGAGAGATGGTAAGGTCGTGTCCTCTGTACGGGGACGACCATAGGCGATGATCCGACTAAGACTTCCTGTGGAAAGTCTAGGTCGAGATCGGACGGTTAGAAACCATCGCATTTACCATTTTCCGTACTAATCCCTTACTACAGGGAAGTGGCTAGGCTGGCAATCGACTGCTGGACATTGAGCAGTCGACTGATGCTCATCAGTCGACTGATGGGAGGCATCAGTCGACTGATGGCGATGAATTAGCCTTTGCACTAGGTAAAAACGGATAACGTTTGACACGACCACTTCACAATAAAATTTGTACAACTTCATGATCTGTTCCAAATTCTGAGGAGACATATTCAAGCACCAAACTCTATAAAAAAAAGGGGAGGATTCCAACTCCAAATATCATCAAGTTTATTCTCAAGTGCTCCTACAACGCCAACCCTCCAACACCGTATAACGCTGATGCGACGACAAGTTCTGATCTTCTTCGTCGGCAGCAACATCAAGTAATATATTTTGATATTGTATTCCTTGTTTTTATTCATAACGAGGTGAGGTAGGTTTGTTGCCTCATCCTCATACTTTCGGTTTTGTGATCGTTATCTCCTACCTCCAACGAGGAGGAGACGTTATAGTGCTTTGCCCTCCGTATGCGATCTAGGACCGATAGGGCCTTGGAGTAGCAACCGCTGGGTTGTGAACCAAGTAAAATAAACGTGTCTCTTTATTTTCTGCTACGCTTACTTGTGTATCGAATGAACGAAAAGATTTACGCTCGCTATTCACCCCCCCTCTAGCGACACTTCTCGATCCAACAATTGGTATCAGAGCGGGGGCGCTAAGATTTGGTGAAACAAACAATCTAGCACTTTTTGGTTTTCTGTTTGTATTTTTCAAGTCACATTTTCTTTAGTATTTTTTTTCCTCCCGCACTACTAATCCAAGACGAAGTCTTGGTATGCTTCTTTTGGTTGTGTGTTTGCAAGTATTCTATTTTGGAGTAGTCGACGGTAAAATGGCCATATCTTTTCACACAAGATGACTCTCAAAACGATCTACCTACCAAATTGAAGCTCTCTGAGAGATCTACATTTCTTTTAAGGTTTATCCTCGTAACAAGCTGTTTCCAGCCCCAAAATCCAACGTTTAGTACCCTTTCGGGGACATCAAAGGTCATAAGTTTCTAGCTTTTGTTAGTTTCTTATTCTTCTTGTTTATTTCTGTTTATTTCCTATTATTTCCCACACTACTAATCCAAGATCGAGTCTTGGAATTTTCTTTGGTTTTTATTCGTGTTTTGCAAGAGACTTAATGGCCCACATTGAGGGGTATAGCACCACCCGACCTCTGTTCTTTAACGGAAATGATTTCCGTTATTGGAAAAATCGGATGGAGTGTTTCTTGAAAACACAAGTCGAGACTTGGATAATAATCCAAACCGGCTTTGCTCTACCCACCAATGATCAAGGAGAGCCCTTGGATTTTAACAAATGGACGAATGCAACCAAGAGGCAAATTGAAGCCGATGCAAGAGCAACCCAAATATTGCAATGCGGCTTGTCCAAGGAGGAACTCAACCGCATCGGACCATTCATTAGCGCCAAAGACCTCTGGAGCAAATTGATTGATCTACATGAAGGGACGCTTGATGCTAAGGTATGTAAAAGAGATTTACTTTTAAATAAACTATACAATCTAAAGATGCAGGATTGCGATACCGCCACCCAACTACATTCGCGGATCCAAAATATCGTCAATGGTCTTCACTCGATCGGGCAAGTCGTAGAGAACCGGGACCTTATAAGGTACACTTTAAATGCTTTCCCTAGGACTACCTTGTGGGCATCCATGGTCGATGTCTACAAGGTCTCTAAGGACCTTTCGAAGCTTAGGTTAGAAGAATTATTTTCTGAGTTTGAACTTCACGAGCAAACTAACGTGGTGCGGGCCGAGAGAGGTATTGCTCTACTTGCCGAACAAAGAAGCAAGACACCTACTAGGCAAGTAGATGAACTCGAACCCGAAGACGAATTAGAGCCCGAATCAGAAGAGGTGGATGCAATAGTGAACGTAGTGCAAAAGATCGTTCGGAGGGAAAGTAGGATACTAAAGAACCAAAAGAGGGCACAATTCAAATCAAATCAAAAGAAGGCTTTTCATGCAACATGGGACAACGAAGAAGGCGTCGACATTGCATGCATGGCAAGACCCGAAGAGTCTGAGTCAGAGTCCGAATTTGAATCCAATTACAACATCGACTCTGAACTCGAGGACTATTTCGAGAAGCAACTCAAAGCCGGATCAAAAGAGAAAATTAAGGTTAGCCGCTCACTAATTCATACACTTTACAATACAATTAAAGTGCTTACTAGGAAATTAACTAAGTCCGAGTCTAGGGTTGAGTCGTTACTTGAGGAGGTTGAAACCCTCAAGCAAGAGGCTACTCTAACCTCTTCAACTAGTCAAGTTCAAGAGGGAAACTCAACCCAAATTGAAAAACTTGAGGAGGAGAATTCTCTCTTGAAAGATCGAGTTCAAGAGGTTGAGGCTAGGTTGGAAAGGTTCATGTTGGGATCTAAGAACCTTAATCGACTACTTGGAACCCAAAGAGCCGTGTACAACAAAGCCGGACTCGGATTTAAGCCAACGACTACCAATAGGTCTTATATGTCTATCGTAAATCGTAGTTATCAAAGAGTCCAAGCATGGGTCCCAAAGGTTTTATTGAACTCACATATAAGGACTAATAAGTTTTGGATTCCCCAGGATCAAATTCATTATTTGAATAGACCATATTGGTTCAATGGTCCAGGGGGAGCTAATACTAAAAAAAAATACCCACTTACTTAGCAAAATCTTTACATTTTAATTTTTAGAATGGCTAGATAGGGAAAATAGCTAGTCAACTCTTGATAACATAGTATCAGGACGCGGCGAGATGATAGTACGTTAGGAAAATAAAGTCTTGTGTATTCGAGCTAGATAAGGCGTATATAGCTTGGTGCACTTGACCGAGTGGAACTAGCTGAAGCTACCTCGCCGTATCCTAAACTAGTTAGACCAGGAAGTAACCCTAAGTGACTTAAGTGATATTTTCTTGAATTTGGCTTTGTCTAAGGAATTGGTCGTTGTTCTAATCAAAGAAGGCCCCTGTGCCTCGCCACGACCTGGAAGTCAGTTTCTCGAAAAGTTACTTAATGATCTAAAGGTTAAATCCGCATCTAACCCAAGGTTGACTATCTTTAATCAATTTAAAATCATCTCACAAAATATATAAGGTGAACAAATTCTAAGACACATAGAATGGGTGAGATGTTAAGGATAATTGAAATATACTTATTTTCTCAAATATTGTACTTAACAACTCTTAGGCCCAAGTTTAGCGCCCCTTACATCTCTTATACTTCATATATTTTACTAAGGGGGAGAGCAAACTAACCCTAAGGGTTATATTATAAACCTTTAGATTATTGGTGCAGAGGGACATACCTCGAACCAATCTATCTAACTACTGCTAGACGCATGCTTGGACTCATAGTTGATTTATCTAGATGCATGCATATATGATGTTGTTTTCAACCCCTATTTTATATAAAAACCCCAACATTTTTTTTTATTTATGGCAAAAGGGGGAGAAGAGCAAAAGTTAAGGGGGAGTAACATAAAATTTAATTTTGAAAATTAAGTTATCTCTTTCAAAACTCACCTAGGGTTAAGGGGGAGTTTTTGGAAATGGCATTCATCATCTACTATACTTGTTTTATGCTTTAATTTCCCTTAACTTTGTGTTTGTTTGCCATAGATCAAAAAGGGGGAGATTATAGCAAAGACACAAAGTTAAGTTTACATCGTTATCTCACGAGCTAAATCGAGTGTGCAGAAAAGTACTAAAGCTTGAGTTGAAGGCTAGCGACACCCAGAGGAAGCCGCGGTGGTCCGGCGACACTCGAGTGACTTCAGAGGGAATCGAAGGAATCGAGTGGAAAGCCGAAAGTGAGAGCTACAAAGGAAGTATCAAGGTAAGCTCGTGTGAGTGAGAGATGGTAAGGTTGTGTCCTCTGTACGAGGATGACCATAGGCGACGATCCGACTAAGACTTCCTGTGGAAAGTCTAGGTCGAGATCGGACGATTAGAAACTGTCGCATTTACCATTTTCTGTACTAATCTCTTACTGCAGGGAAGTGTCCAGGCTGGCAGTTGACTGCTGGATATTGAGCAGTCGACTGATGCTCATCAGTCAACTGATGGGAGGCATTAGTCGACTGATGGCGACGAATCAGCCTTTGCACTAGGTCAAAATGGATAGCGTTTGACGTGGCCACTTCGTGATAAAATTTGTACAACTTCGTGATCTGTTCCAAATTCTGAGGAGACATATTCAAGCACCAAACTCTATAAAAGGATGGGAGGATTCCAACTCCAAATATCATCAAGTTTATTCTCAAGTGCTCCTACAACGCCAACGCTCCAACACCGTCATAACGCCGACGGGATGACAAGTTCTGATCTTCTTCGTCGACAGCAGCATCAAGTAATATATTTTGATATTATATTCCTTATTTTTATTCATAACAAGGTGAGGTAGGCTTGTTGCCTCATCCTCGTACTTTCGATTTTGTGATCGTTGTCTCCTACCTCCAACGAGGAGGAGACGTTATGTTGGTGCAATCGACCCAGGTTGACTCAAGTAGTACCTGGATAGTATTTTAATGATAGACAAAACTCATGACATGGGATTGTCATGGGAAAGTCCAACATGGAGTTGGCATGGAAAATTCAAGCATGGAGCTTGGTGTGGAAAAGTCCAAAGCATTGCGAAGCCGTGCGCTTAGTGCTTGGTGAGAAATGCATTGCGAAGTCGTGTGCTTGGTGCATGTGGGAAGTCTTGAGGACTTGGTAAGTTCACTAGGCTCGGGGTCCTTGAGTCGGTGAAGGATGGCATTGCGAAGTCGTGCGCTTGGTGCATCAGAGGGACTACCGGACGGGGAGCGAATGGAGTGAGGCCCAAGGGAAGCATACTTCGAGGGCATGAGACGCGAAGGATGTCATTGCGAAGTCGTGCGCTTGGCGCATCCGAGGGATGTAGGCCGAGGGAAGAGAGATTCGGTGGAGAACTCCATGAGGGATGATGTGGACTTGGCCAAGTGGCTAAGACTGAGTGTCGGAGGCTCAAACTTGATGTTAGAGGGTTTACCCAACGGTCAGATGCTCAAACAACTTGGTGTTTGTCCAAGTCGACTAGTGTTAGGATCGCAAGTTTTGTGCTTGGCAGCGATCGTCATGGATGTGATTGACTAATGAATGATGCTGTTGAGTCGCTGAGGGATGGCAATGATCGATGGGAATGTCATGAGCATAGAACGCCGTAGTCGATCGGCGATCGGCTACTAGGTCCTGACTGATCGCCATGGATCGTAAATGACTTGTAGGAGATCCGTTGGAACTTGTCCAACGTGCATCTAGCCGTTGTGAGACAACGGTTATAGGGGAAGTCGACTGGGGCCTTTTGGCAGTCGACTGCTGGGCGCGAAAATAGCTTGATGTAGGTTATAAATGGAGCTCAAGTGGGAGGATTTCGCTAAGACTTTAAGGAAGCGATTGGAGGGGAATTGCTGCTGCATTCCAGTCCTTCAAGAGCCATCCAAAGCAAGCAACAAGAAAGGGTTCAAAGCAAAGAGTTGTAAAGCGTTCTTTACTTGTATTTCTTGTGTCTTTGTATTTCTTGTAGTATTACTGTTGTAATAGCTTGTGAGAGGATTCTCCACCTCCGACATGTAGTCGAGAAGGAGTTTAGTTAGTGTCGTGCGCATAACTAGAGCTCGGTGAGCTCGCCCATTGAGTAGGAACCATTCGATTCCGAACCACGTATATCGTGTGTGTTTGCGTATGCTTATTTGTTGTTAGTATTATTATTGTTTCTATTGTTTCCGTTGCGCTAACGATAATCGTAGGAAAGCAACGCAATGAGAATGAACGAATTCCACCATCGAACGATTGAGGGCTATTCACCCCCCTCTAGCTGGACAATACACACCGATCGATCCCCTACAAGTGGTATCAGAGGCAAGGCGCTTGTCAAGGACTAACCGTCGACACAAGCACTACAAGATGGCCGGCTACAACATCCATCCACCGAAATTCGATGGAGATTTTGCTTGGTGGAAGAAACGGATGGAGGTATATCTCGAAATCGATTTTGATTATATGATTATTGTAGAAAACGGTTTTGAGATGCCTAGGGACAAAGACAACAAGCCCATTGTGAAGTCAAGGTGGAGCCAAGACCAAATCAAGGACTTCAAGATAAATCTTGAGGTAATAAAATTATTTAGTGATTTGTTACCTAATCATATTTGGTCTAGATTGGGTGACTATAGGGATGCAAGGGAGCTATGGAATAAGATAATAAAATTCTAAGAAAACTCCCAACCGACATAAGTAGAGGAGAATGCCGAGGAAGAAGCACCCACAACATTTGAAGATGTTGATGATTTAGTGGAGACCTCCACCACTAGCATTGAGGGGGAGGAAAGGGTTTCTATTCCGGAGCAAAGTCAAAACGAAGCATCTACCTCTGGAAGATGTGATCAAGAAGAATCCTCTACCTCCCTAGGTAACTCAAGTGTTGTTATTTTAAATAAAGATCACATAATATGTTTTGAGTGTAGGGAGAAAGGGCATTATAAGAGCAAATGCCCAAAATTGGCTAAGAAGAAAACACCGGCACCAATAGTCAACCCAAAGTCAATGGATGCCGGAGTCCCCACAATTAGAAGCAAAGAGCACATTGTGTGCTTTAAATGCAATCACAAGGGACACTACCGAAGCCAATGCCCTAGGGGGAGGAAGAAAGGGCAAGAGGGTGTATCTCATGTAGGGGGAGCTTCTAAAGCCAACCCTAAGGTAAATTTAAATTATGCACCTTTAATTCCTAAAGCTAAAAAGTATGCTAAGAATTATTTTAGCTCTCTTGCAATTGTTAATGAAAAGCATGCTAAGAGAAATAGTAAGGTTTATTGTTTAGGTGCCAAGCATGTTCATATAACTAAGGATAAACCTAGGACTCATAATTCTAGAAATATTTTGCCTAGGGAATCAATTATGAGAGTAGAAGAAAATTTGGGTATTAATCCCAAAAAGTCTAGGCACATGCCTAGGAAGAAGAGGTCTTCCCAAAAACCTAATGAAAACTCAAAAATGGGAAAATTAGAGCTAGAAAACCAAGTCTTGAGGTCAAGACTTGAGAGAATGGAGAAAACCCTTAGAATAATAGACAATTCAATTCTAGGGTCAAATGCCCAAAAGTCAAAACCTAGAAAGCAAGTACGGTCTAAGGGCAAGGAAGGTTTGGGTCACAAACCTAAGCCCAAGAAGACTTATCATAATGTTCCATTTGATTATGGAACAATTTCTAGGTCTAGAAAAACCAAGGCTAATAGGGAAGTTATCCCTAAGTCTAGCCATGGTGTTTGCTTTGTGGTTAAGGACTTAAGAAAATCTAAGAAAGCCACTAAGAAGGTCATTAAGGGAGTTACCTCTAGAGTTGACCTAGGAAATACCCAAATGACTAAGGCTTCAAAATCTAAAAGGGTCATTAGAAAGGTATCTAGGGAAGTTATCCCAAGTGAATACCTTGTTAACCCAAGGAGCTCCAATAGATATTGGGTTCCTAGGAGCGTGATCGATTTACGCTAGACGGGTTAGGGTGTGTCAACCCTAAGTGGATGGGTGGTTAACCTTGCCATGGTGAGTTGACACATTAGGATGTGCCAATGTGCTTGAGAAGTTAAGAATGATTAAATTGGCACAGTTAGGTCTTAGAGATAGTGGTGTGCCATTTTGGGTTTTTGACACACTAGGGGGATAAATGGCATTAAGGCAAAAATGGACTTAACCCTAGAAATGGCAACTTGGATTTAACACTTAGGTATTCCATACCTTAGTATATTTTACTTGCCATGATTTATTTGCCTTTCCATGTCATGACATCATTTTCATTTTTATCTATAAAAATGTCATGATCATGCTTAGACTTATTCTTTAGATGTCATATATGCTTAGATGTCTCTCACATGTCATGACATCATGATTTTGGCACATGCTTAGTTAAATTATATTTATGCCATAATAATCATCATGCATATAAATAAAATGAAATTAAGGACTATGACATGATTTGATGGGAATCAAATAATATTGTATAGAAATATGCATGAAACCATTAAAAGAACAAAAAACCCACATCTCACGAGAAACTTGACTTGTATGTGTTTTACACATCTAGATATAAGTGAGATGTTTAGGAAAAAGAGATTAAAGGTTTCAAAAACATTTTGAAAACATTTTGAAAAACCTTGGTGAAGCCTATCTTTTGATAGCTATCCCTATTGAATGGGATGATACAAAGAGGGCTCTTTATTGAAGCTTTTCTCAACTTTTGGACTTTGTATCAATCTCTTAATTTAGTGGGTAAAATAATTTTCAAATATTTTTCACCCATAGTGTTTATGATAAGTAATATACATACCAAATTTTAAGAATTTTAAACTTATGTATATTTACTTATGGATTTCAGAAATCCATTTGAAATCAAATGTAAAATCAGAATGTATCAATGACTACCATGGTGGCCAATGATCGATGGGTGTGGCAAATTGACCGATTTCTGAATTCAATCGACTACCCAAGCTGATTTCGGGTAAATCTTGTTGGTTAGGCCCATGTTCAGCTAGGTTAAGGTCCCCTAATCACTCCTAACCCTAGGATATGCTTGGGAGAGCATTAGAAAGGGTGGAAATCCATTGGACATGGATTAAGAGATGGTTTTAGGGGGAGTATCAATTTTAAGGTGGAAGAGAGTTCATTGTTGAACTTTGCCTTAATTTTGATTTGGTTAATGTTCCTATTGTCTTAGGGACTCTCCAAGGATATTGTTGGTGCAATGGTCATGGGGGAGCAAGCCTCTAGGGGGAGGTATTCATCATGGAAAGATGGATATGTATTTCCTCATGGGAGGAAAATTGGGTTGCTTCTCTTTAAGGGATATGGGATCACTAGAAAGATTGTAGGCATGTGTTCCTCCAAGGGAGATATTATAAGATCTCATTGGGATATGAGGCATTCATACCCTTGGGGAGGACCTTTTTGAGTTACCAATTAGGTTTGGAATTCTCATTTGGGATGTGAGAATTGCCAATATGGGAGAATTGGTAGACTTGAGATGGTAGTTTTGTCAATCATCAAAAAGGGGGAGATTGTTGGTGAAATCGTCCTAGGTTGACTCGAGCAGTACCTATTAGTAATATATGAGAGATGTCCTAAGGCAATCGCCTTATGTATGAACCATTTATATGATAAATGAAGATTCACTATTTGAGTATACATATTTTATGTATTTGATTGGATCTTAAACTCATTTACTGAATGTCCACGATACGATTCACAGCATGAGAGAATTTGTGATTGGATCACAACTAGTGAGTATCTCTACATGTGTAATTGTGATGTATCGGAATTATCCTAGTCGATGAATTGATGGATTTGGACACCATCAATTCGGCCGAGACTAGCACGAGGTATACTCCTTGGTGTATCCAAGCAAATGATTCTCACCGGGCCGAGACATAGTGATGTCCGAGTTAATCGTGGATGCTAGTTATGGTAACTAGTTCATTGGAGTGACCAGCCGTAAGACTTCATATGGTTCTCTGCATATATAGATATGTCAATGAAGTTCTTACTGTGGCTTAAGTGCGATGTTCCTTTGACTTGCGGTATTCAAGTCATCTTGATCATAGAGACTTATGCTTTGACATCTAAAGAAAACATCTCTAAGGAGATGTGGACCCGGGATGATTGGGTATAAGTCGAAGTGATCGAAGGTGTTTGAATAGCCTATAAAGGATTCACCACTCCTTGCGAGGAGATGTATACCCATGGCCTCTCATCGGATTGTTACTAAAGTCTTTGGCCAAAGCATTACATGTTTAGAGTAAGGTACTCTTCGATACATGTGCAGTAACTAGAATCAGAGGACGAGGAAATGATACTTGGGCTAGGTGTGACGTGTGACACTAGTGGGATCGACACTATAGACCATGTCCCAACCAAGTGGGTATAAGATGAGTGAAGGGAATGGGGCACGATTCATTCGAAGCATCAAGGGTTTCGTAAATAGTTCGATCAACCGTTGATCTTTTCGGTTAATTGGGGATCATGATGTACTACTAGGTGCCACTCATGATCGTTCTATAATTAATGGTTAATTATAGACGGCCAACATAAACCGAGAACCTATTTGGTCACACGCACAACAAGTGTAATCCAAAGGATTTAAAATGAGCTTGAGAATGGGATTCTCAGACCGAGAGAAACTAGGATTGGTTGGACCAAACATAAAGCGAGCATGAAATCGTTTCAGTCGCAATGGAAGCGTGGATGGGCTGCGTCTTATGAAGACGTAATGGATGGACCAAAATGGTTTGGTTCTAATCCAATGGATAAGAATAAACCAAAGGGTTTGGTTTATTTTAAACGAATGAACCAAAAGTTGGTTCGGTTCGTTTTAACTTAAAATAAACCATCATGGTTTGGTTTATTTTAACTTATCTTAATGGAGCGGGTTAACGGGCTTTATGGATATGATCCATTAACCATTAAGAGAATTAGTTCTCTATAAAAGTGGGCTTAAGGGATTGTTAAACCCTAACTAATCCAAAATCCTAAACCTAGTTGCCGCCCAACATATAGTTGCCGCCCAACATATTGTTGCCGCCCAGCTTTGTGCCGCCGTCCAAGACCCTTGCTGGCGTCCAAGCTCCAGCCGGTGAACCTCCGGCGACCCTCCGGTGATCTCCTATAGGTTCGGCATCAAGGTGAGCTTTTTCTCTCCTTGTTTTGGCCAGCGCCTACTCCTCCACCAAGCTGTCCAGTTTTCTGGACAGCTTCTTCTCCTCTCGTCGGAGCGTCGTTTGGACGACGGTTAGTGCTCCGACAGCGGCTAACATACCGGGGATTTGATCTCCGGTAATCCTCTGAGGTGGAGGACGAAGGATTCGTCAATCGGTTGACGAATATCTCTCCGGAGAAGCGAGTCTTGAGGACTTGTTTTTAGGTCCGAATTTGGATTCGTATCGTCATCATCTCTCGATCACGTCGTCTTCAACACGAGGCTAGTAACCCGTACAAAGACGAAGCTCGTGGCTTGGCGAAGTCATCCCGAGGAGCTCGGCGTGGATACGGATAGAGACGATTCTTACGAGGATCGTTCCGGTTGATGCCGTTCCTGCTACACGTCATACGAAAGGTATAACGTAGTTTAATTTCCTTTTATTGCAAATTTTAATTTACGGTTATGTCTACACTTGTTGTAATATGCATGCGTGTGTTGTGTGTGTTGTAATAAATATAGATTTATTATTTTTAATTGCTTCCGCTGTGCTCATGTTTACGAAACATGATCGAACACACACACGCCGCGGTGCCGGAAACCCAACAGTGGTATCAGAGCCCAGGTTGTGTTTCGACATAATCGTAAAATTGGTTTTGCGATAGTCATAATGTATTTCTGGAAATTTTCTAAATTTTGGAAATTTAGAAGTATTTATGGAAATTTTTAAATTTTGGAAAGTCTAGAAGTATTTATGAAAATCTCCCACTTTTGGAAAGTTGGAAGTATTTATGGAAATTGATATTTTTCATAAATAAAATATTTGATTAGATTTTGGAAATTTGTTTCCTAATTTAATCTTGATTTGATTTGGGAAATCAAATCTCTAAAATATTTTATTTCCATAAGTAGTTTTGAAGATTTAGGAAATTGGTTTCCTAAATAGATTTTCCTTAATCAAATAATTCCATGAATAAAATATGTGATTAGATTTGGAAATTTGTTTCCTAATTTAATTATGATTTGATTTGGAGAATCAAATCTTAAACATATTTTATTTCCATAAATAGTTATGACATATAAGGAAATATTATACATGACATAAATTGTATGACATGTAATTGCATTAGATGCATAACATAATGTCATGCGTGTCGTGACATGTAAATGTATGTCATGTATGTCATGCCATGTAGATAATAGTTATTTACATGCAAAGAGGATGAGACATAAAAACCTTTAAGCAATATTAAAGCCTACACCTTCCATTAATATGGTTTAAACCAGAGTTCCGTTTCTTGTTTGGGTTGTTGGACTCTCTCCAAGCCCGGCTCGAACCCGAACATGTTCAAACCATGGAATAGTTTAACACTAATATGGTAAGAGTCAGAGGTCAATCGTTAGCTTTGGTTGTTGGACTCTCTCCAAGCTGGGCTAATTGGTTGAATGCGCTCTAACCATATTAAAACTATTCTTGATTAATGGGTTGGCTTTAACCTGGAGCATCGGCTTGTTGGACTCTCTCCAAGGTCGATGTTAAGGGAGGTGAAGTTGGGTGCTATGCATAAGATGCATACTTGTTAATGTGTTAACAACCCAATGTATGTGTGAACATTCAATTAGTTGATAGCACATTGTGATAGTTGCATATACGTGATATGCAATCGGTATAGATGATACCTACTGTCGTAGCTATGAATGGCTTGTTGGACTCTCTCCAAGGTTGTTCATAACTATGATGGATATCAACCCATTCGGAGATGAACCTATAATCTCCCGAAGTGATTTTGAGGTTTTTGAAATTCGAAAAATGAATGGGATTTATAAATGTATATTGATGCATTTTAAAATCATTTTCTCATATATGCTCGTTTTGTATTTCTAGGTCAATAAATTGATCATGACGTCTTTGAATTTGCGCACTATTTTGGATTCGAACAAACTGACTGGGCCTAACTTCCTGGACTGGCTTAGAAACCTGAGAATTGTTCTCAAGGCGGAAAAGCTTGCATATGTCCTTGAAGAGCCTCTTCCTGACCGTCCTAAGGATGATGCAACTCCAGACCAAATGTTGGTCTATCAGAAGCATGTGGCAGATTCTGAGCTGGCGAGTTGCATCATGCTAGCGGCGATGGTACCTGAGCTGCAAAAGCAGCATGAGCATATGGATCCTAATACTATGGTCTTCCATCTTCATGAGTTGTTCGATGAGCAAGCGAGATCCGAAAGGTTCGAGGTCTCTAGGCTCCTCTTCACTACGAAGATGCAAGAAGGTTTGTCTCAGAGTGCTTTGTGCTAAAGATGAACGGGTACATCGAGCAGCTAGCTACCCTCGGTTTTGTGATGGATCATGAGTTAAGTATTGACTTAATTCTGCATTGTTTGCCCAAGAGTTTCTCGCAATTTGTGATGAACTATCGGATGAACAAATTGGAATCCACCATTCCCGAGCTCCTCAATATGCTGAAGACTGTGGAGCCTTCTGTAAAGCATGAGGAGAAGGCGGTTCTGTTAGTTGATTCCTCAAAGAAAGGTTCTAAGAGGAAGGCAAAAGAACAGAAGAAAGGAAAGAAAAAGGCAAAGAAGGCGGAACCAGCGCAAAAGGGCACTTGCCATCACTATGGCAAGGAAGGCCACTGGCGAAGAAACTGCAAGATTTATCTTGAGTCCATGAAGAAGAAGAAGGCATCCGATGCCCCATCCTCTTCAGGTATCTTCGTTATTGATTGTCATTCTATTTCCTTAGACACTTGGGTATTGGATACTGGGTGTGGCTCACATATATGTAATGACATACAGGGGCTAAGGAATAGAAGAAGACTCAGGGGGAGTCAAATTTTATGAGTCGCAATGGAGCAAAGGTTGCTGCGGTCGCCATCGGAACTTATTTGCTGAAGCTCCCTAGTGGACTAGTCTTGGAACTGGACAATTGCTATTATGTTCCTTCTCTAATAAAGAACATTGTTTCTATTTCCTGTTTAAATAGAAATGGTTTCCATTTGACGTTTAGTAACAATTGTTGTTATATAACTTTGAATGGCGTACTTTATGGAACTGGAACTTTGAGTAATGGCATTTACACGTTGGACGTATCCAGTGACATTTTCAATATCGAAGCGAGCAACACGCGTGCTCGAAAGGATAATCACATAGACTCCTATATGTGGCATTGTCGTCTTGGCCATATAAGCAAGAAACGCATGTCCGAATTACACCGATGTGGAATTCTGGAATCGTTTGAATTGGATTCATACGATACATGCGAATCATGCTTAAAAGGCAAGATGACTAAGTTACCTTTTACTAGAAAGGGTGAACGAGTGGGAGAGTTACTAGGTCTAGTACATACTGATGTATGTGGACCCATGTCAACTCAAGCTTTAGGAGGCTATAGCTACTTCATAACCTTCACCGATGATCACTCACGGTTTGGGTATGTCTTTGATGAAACATAAGTCTCAAGCCTTGAAAGGTTCAAAGAATTCAGAAATGAAGTAGAGAAACAACATGACAAGAGTATTAAAATACTGATCGGATCGAGGTGGTGAATACTTAAGTCAAGAGTTTCTTGATTATCTAAGAGACAATGGCATATTGTCTCAATGGACTCGCCCCATACACCACAAAGATAATGGTGTATCCGAGAGGCGAATCGACCTTGTTGGACATGGTCGTCAATGATGAATCATGCAACTCTTCCCAAGTCCTTTGGGGTTATGCACTTCGCATAATGCATTTACTGTTAAATGTAATGCCTACTAAGGTAGTCTCAACTACTCCATATGAGATATGGAATGGTAAGAAACCTCATGTATCTTACTTGAAGATATGGGGTTGTCTCGCTATGTGAAGCGGATCAGACGCATAAATTGGATGCTAAGTCCGATAAATGTCTATTTATTGATACCCTAAGGAAACAAGGGGTTACTAATTCTATCATCCCGTGGAACAAAAGGTGTTTGTTTCAAGGCATGTGTGTTTCTAGAGAAAGAGTTTCTCTTGCAAGAAAATAAAGGGGAGGTCGCCGAGCTTGAGGAGGCTCGAGAGACTCAAATAGACATTGATGAGATACTGGTGAAACAACACCGATAACTCATAGTGATGAGCAATCTACTGATTATTGAATAACACCACATCTTCAGAGATCCGTAGAACACGCAATATCCCGAGAGATATGGATTTCTCGTAAGTGAATCGAACGACGGTTACTCATTGATGATGAGGAGCCTACCAGCTTATGAAGAAGTACCGATAAGTTCGTAGAAGGGATAAGTGGCTTGGTGCCATGAAGTCGGAAATGGATTCCATGTATGAAAACCAAGTTTGAACTTGGTTGACTCCACCAAGGCATAAAGCCTATAGGGCAAGTGGGTTTTCAAGAAGAAAACCGACATGGATGGTAATGTGATTACCTATAAGGCTAGATTGGTGGCGAAAGGATATCGTCAAAAACAAGGTGTTGATTATGACGAAACCTATTCGCCTGTAGCTATGCTTAAATCCATTCGATGCTCCCGCCATAGCGGCTCATTATGATTATGAGATATGGCAGATGGATGTGAAAACAAGCTTTCCTTAATGGAAACTCGCCGAGGACGGTATATGATACACCGAGGGTTTCACATCGGTTGATAAAACCAAGGTATGCAAATTGCAACGATCCATTTATGGATTGAAGCAAGCATCCAGGAGCTGGAATATCCGTTTTGATGAGACGATCAAAAAGTTTGATTTCTCACAAAATCCAGACGAACCTTGTGTGTACAAGAAGGTTAGTGGGAGGCAAATGTGTTCCTAGTATTGTATGTCGATGACATATTACTTATAGGAAACGATGTGTCAATCTTACTGAAGGTTTGGTTATCCAAGACATTCTCCATGAAAGACCTGGGAGAAGCAACCTACATCCTTGGGATTAAGATCTATAGAGATAGATCGAAACGGTTGCTTGGTCTTTCGCAGTCTACATATATAGACCGAGTGCTAAAGAGGTTTAGCATGTCGGAATCCAAGAAAGGTTATCTGCCCATCAGGCATGGGGTACACCTTTCAAAGTCTATGTGTCCGCGCACAAAAGACGAGAGGATTTGCATGAGTAAGATTCCCTATGCATCCGCAATAGGATCTATCATGTATGCTATGTTATGTACGAGGCCCGATGTATCGTATGCTCTGAGTGTCACGAGCAGATACCAGTCTGATCCAGAATGGATCATTGGGCTATAAGACGATCCTTAAGTACTTGAGAAGAACTAAGGATGTGTTCCTAATATATGGAGAAGGGGACATGGTGATACGCGGTAAGACAGATAAGGATGATTCCAGTGTCTCACCGATACGTGTTCACCTTGAATGGGGGCGTGAGTTGGAAAAGTTCCAAACAAGAGATCAGAGCGGATTCTACCATCGAGGCAGAATATATTGCTGCAAAGGAAGCGGTTTGGATCAAGAAGTTCGTTCATGAACTTGGTGTGATTCCGGCCATTGTTGAAGCAATACCGGTCTACTGCGACAACAATGGAGCAATTGCACAGGCGAAAGAGTCAAGGTCTCATCAACGATCCAAACATGTGCTTCGCCGCTATCATCTTATCAGAGAGATCATCAGTAGGAACGAAATACAAATCGAGAAAATTCCCACCGAAAGGAACTTAGCGGATCCTTTGACTAAAGCATTACCTCAAAGTAAGTTTGAGGGTCATGTTAGAGACTATGGTATTGATACCGTGAGCGATTGGCATTAGGCCAAGGAGTCCGTTAGTAATATATGAGAGATGTCCTAAGGCAATCGCTTTATGTATGAACCATTTATATGATAAATGAAGATTCACTATTTGAGTATACATATTTTATGTATTTGATTGATCTTAAACTCATTTATCAATGTCCACGATACGATTCACAAAGATGAGAGAATTTGTGATTGATCACAACTAGTGAGTATCTCTACATGTGTAATTGTGATGTATCAATTATCCTAGTCGATGAATTGATGGATTTGGACACCATCAATTCCGAGACTAGCACGAGGTATACCTTGGTGTATCCAAGCAAATTGATTCTCACCGGGCCGAGACATAGTGATGTCCGAGTTAATCGTGGATGCTAGTTATGGTAACTAGTTCATTGGAGTGACCAACCGTAAGACTTCATATGGTTTTCTCGCATATATATATGTCAATGAAGTTCTTATCGGGCTTAAGTGCGATGTTCTTCGACTTGGCGTGTATTCAAGTCATCTTGATCATAGAGACTTATGCTTTGACATCTTAAGCAAACATCTCTAAGGAGATGTGGACCCGGATGATTGGGTATAAGTCAAGTGATCAAAGGTGTTTGAATAGCCTATAAAGGATTCACCACTCTCGAGGAGATGTATACCCATGGCCTCTCGTCGGATTGTTACTAAAGTCTTTGGCCAAAGCATTACATGTTTAGAGTAAGGTACTCTTCGATACATGTGGAGTAACTAGAACTGTGAGGACGAGGAAATGATACTTGGGCTAGGTGTGACATAGTCACTTAGTGGGGATCGGACACTATAGACCATGTCCTCAACCAAGTGGGTATAAGATGAGTGAAGGGAATGGGGCACGATTCATTCGAGCCATCAAGGGTTTCGTAAATAGTTCGATCAACCGCTGATCTTTCGGTTAATTGGGGATCATGATGTACTACTAGGTGCCACTCATGATCGCTCTATAATTAATGGTTAATTATAGACGGCCAACATAAACCGAGAACCTATTTGGTCACACGACAACGAGTGTAATCCAAAGGATTTAAAACGAGCTTGAGAATGGGATTCTCGCATCGAGAAACTAGGATTTGGTTGGACCAAACATAAAGCGAGCATGAAATTGTTTCAGTCGCAATGGAAGCGTGGATGGGCTGCGTCTTATGAAGACGTAATGGATGGACCAAAATGGTTTGGTTCTAATCCAATGGATAAGAATAAACCAAAGGGTTTGGTTTATTTTAAATGAATGAACCAAAAGTTGGTTCGGTTCGTTTTAACTTAAAATAAACCATCATGGTTTGGTTTATTTTAACTTATCTTAATGGAGCGGGTTAACGGGCTTTATGGATATGATCCATTAACCATTAAGAGAATTAGTTCTCTATAAAAGTGGGCTTAAGGGATTGTTAAACCCTAACTAATCCAAAACCCTAAACCTAGTTGCCGCCCAACATATTGTTGCCGCCCAACATATTGTTGCCGCCCAGCTTTGTGCCATCGTCCAAGACCCTTGCCGGCGTCCAAGCTCCAGCCGGTGAACCTCTGGCGACCCTCCGGTGATCTCCTATAGGTTCGGCATCAAGGTGAGCTTTTTCTCTCCTTGTTTTGGCCGGCGCCTACTCCTCCACCAAGCTGTCCAGTTTTCTGGACAGCTTCTTCTCCTCTCGTCGGAGCGTCGTTTGGACGACGGTTAGTGCTCCGACAGCGGCTAACATACCGGGGATTTGATCTCCGGTAATCCTCTGAGGTGGAGGACGAAGGATTCGTCAATCGGCTGACGAATATCTCTCCGGAGAAGCGAGTCTTGAGGACTTGTTTTTAGGTCCGAATTTGGATTCGGATCGTGATCATCTCTCGATCACGTCGTCTTCAACACGAGGCTAGTAACCCGTACAAAGACGAAGCTCGTGGCTTGGCGAAGTCATCCCGAGGAGCTCGGCGTGGATATGGATAGAGACGATTCTTACGAGGATCGTTCCGGTTGATGCCGTTCCCGCTACACGTCATACGAAAGGTATAACGTAGTTTAATTTCCTTTTATTGCAAATTTTAATTTACGGTTATGTCTACACTTGTTGTAATATGCATGCGTGTGTTGTGTGTGTTGTAATAAATATAGATTTATTATTTTTAATTGCTTCCGCTGTGCTCATGTTTACGAAACATGATCGAACACACACACGCCGCGGTGCCGGAAACCCAACAGTACCTGGATAGTATTTTGATGATAGACAAAACTCATGACATGGGATTGTCATGGGAAAGTCCAACATGGAGTTGGCATGGAAAATCCAAGCATGGAGCTTGGTTTGGAAAAGTCCAAAGCATTGTGAAGCCGTGCGCTTGGTGCTTGGTGAGAAATGCATTGCGAAGCATTGTGATTGGTGCATGTGGGAAGTCTTGAGGACTTGGTAAGTTCACTAGGCTCGGGGTCCTTGAGTCGGTGAAGGATGACATTGCGAAGCCGTGCACTTGGTGCATCCGAGGGACCGCCGGACGGGGAGCGAATGGAGTGAGGCCCAAGGGAAGCATACTTCGAGGGCATGAGACGCGAAGGATGGCATTGCGAAGTCGTGCGCTTGGCGCATCCGAGGGACGTAGGCCGAGGGAAGAGAGCTTCGGTGGGGAACTCCATGAGGGATGATATGGACTTGTCCAAGTCGCTAAGACTGAGTGTCGGAGGCTCAAACTTGATGTTTGAGGGTTTACCCGACGGTCGGATGCTCAAACAACTTGGTGTTTGAGATTTTGCCCGATAGCAGTCGACTGACATAGGTGTCAGTCGACTGGTCCAAGTCGACTTGGGTTCGACTGGTGTTAGACTGCAAGTTTTGTGCTTGGTAGTCGACTGCCATGGGCTGGCAGTCGACTGATGTCGACAGTAGTCGACTACCGAGGGATGATAGTTGACTGATGGGAATGTCGTGAGCACAGAACACTCCGTAGCCGACTGGGCAGTCGACTACTAGGTCACCAGTCAACTGCCATGGACTGGCAGTCGACTGGTAGGAGATCCGTTGGAACTTGTCCAATGTGGATCTAGCCATTGTGAGACAATGGTTACAGGGGCAGTCGACTGCTGGGCGCGAAAATAGCTTGATGCAGGTTATAAATGGAGCTCAAGTGGGAGGATTTCGCTAAGACTTTAAGGAAGAGATTGGAGGGGAATTGCTGATGCATTCCAGTCCTTCAAGATCCATCCAAAGCAAGCAACAAGAAAGGGTTCAAAGCAAAGAGTTGTAAAGTGTTCTTTACTTGTATTTCTTGTGTCTTTGTATTTCTTCTAGTATTACTGTTGTAATAGCTTGCGAGAGGTTTCTCCACCTCCGACGTGTAGTCGAGAAGGAGTTTAGTTAGTGTCGTGCGCATAACTAGAGCTCGGTGAGCTCGCCCGTGGAGTAGGAATCATTCGGTTCCGAACCACGTATATCGTGTGTGTTTGCGTATGCTTATTTGTTGTTAGTATTATTATTGTTTCTATTGTTTCCGCTGCGCTAACGACAATCGTAGGAAAGCAACGCAACGAGAACGAACGAATTCCACCATCGAACGATTGAGGGCTATTCACCCCCCTCTAGCCCTACACGTTATAGTGCTCTGCCCTCCGTACGCTGTCTAGGACCGATAGGGCCTTGGAGTAGCAACCGCTGGGTTGTGAACCAAGTAAAATAAATGTGTCTCTTTATTTTCTGCTACGCTTACTTGTGTATCGAACGAACGAAAAGATTTACGCTCGCTATTCACCCCCCCTCTATCGACGCTTCTCAATCCAACACCGCGATTGTACCTGAGCTGCGGAAGCAGCATGAGCATATGGATGCTCATACCATAGTCTTTCATCTTTATGAGTTTGTTGATGAGCAAGTGAGATTCAAAAGGTTCGAAGTCTCCAAGCTCCTCTTCACCTCTGAGATGCAAGAAGGTTCATCTGTGGTACTGCTCAATATGCTGAAGACTGTGGAGCCTTCTGAGAAGCATGAGCAGGGGACGGTGCTGTTAGTTGATTCCTCGAAGAAAAGTTCTAAGAGGGAGTCAAAGGAACAGCAGATGGGGAAGAAGAAAAAGGCTAAAAAGACAGAATCAGCTCAAAAGGGCACTTGCCATTATTATGGCAAGGAGGGCTATTGGCGAAGAAATTGCAAGATTTATCTTGAGTTCGTAAAGAAGAATAAGGCATCAGATGCCCCATCTTCTTCAGATATCTTCGTTATTAATTGTCATTCTATTTCCTCAGACACTTGGGTATTAGATATTGGGTGTGGCTCACATATATGTAATGACATACATGGGATAAGGAATAGAAGAAGACTGATCAAGGGAGAGTCAAATTTACGTGTTGGGAATGGAGCAAAGGTTGCTGCACTCACCATCGGAACATATTTATTGAAACTCCTTACAGGACTTATCTTAGAACTGGATAATTGCTTTTATGTTCCTTCATTGATAAAGAACATCATTTCTATTTCTTGTTTAAATAGAAATGGGTACCATTTAACTTTTAGTAATAATTGTTGTTACATAACTTTGAATGACATTCTTTATGGGACTGGAATTTTAAGCAATGATATTTATACGTTGGACGTATCCAGTGACATTTTCAATATCGAAGCGAGCAACAAGTGTGCTCGAAAAGATAATCAATTAGACTCCTACATGTGGCATTGTCGTCTTGGCCAAGTGAGCAAGAAATGCATGTCCGAATTACACCGATGTGGAATTCTAGAATCGTTTGAATTAGATCATACGATACATGCAAATCATGCTTAAAAGGCAAGATGACCAAGTTACCTTTCACTGGAAAAAGTGAACAAGTGGGAGAGTTGCTAGGTCTAATACATACTGATGTATGTGGACCTATGTCAACTCAAGCTTTGGGAGGCTATAGCCACTTCATTACCTTCACCGATGATCACTCACGGTTTGGGTATGTGTTCTTGATGAAACACAAGTTTGAAGCCTTTGAAAGGTTCAAAGAATTCAGAAATGAAGTAGAGAAACAACATGACAAGAGTATTAAAATACTTCGATCAGATCGAGGTGGTGAATACTTAAGTCAAGAGTTTCTAGATTATCTAAGAGACAATGGTATATTGTCTCAATGGACTCCGCCATATACACCACAACATAATAGTGTATTTGAGAGGCGCAACCGGACCTTGTTGGACATGGTCAAGTCAATGATGAATCATGCGAATCTTTCCAAGTCCTTTTGGGGCTATGCACTTCAGACAGTTATTTACTTGTTAAAAATAATGTCAACCAAGGTAGTCTCTACTACTCCATATGAGATATGGAATAGTAAGAAACCTCATGTATCTTACTTTAAGATATGGGGTTGTCCTATTTATGTGAAGCAGACTATATCAGACAAATTGGATGCTAAGTCTGATAAATGTCTATTTATTGGATACCCTAAGGAAACAAGGGGTTACCAATTCTATCATCCTGTGGAATAAAAGGTGTTTATTTTAAGGCATGTTATGTTTCTAGAGAAAGAGTTTCTCTTGCAATAAAACAGTGGGAGTGTCGTTGAGCTTGAGGAGGTTCGAGAGACTCAAATAGACATTGATGAGATACCTGGTGAAGCATCACAGCCAATCACTCATAGTGATGAGCTATCGGCTGGACCTATTGAGACACCACATCTTCGTAAATCTAGTAGAGCACGCAATATTCCCGAGAGATATGAATTTCTCATAAGTGAATCGAACGACGTGTTACTCATTGATGAGAGGAGCCTACCAGTTATGAAGAAGTTATGAAAAGTTCAGAAAGGGATAAGTGGCTTGAAGCCATGAAGTTGTAAATGGATTTCATGTATGAAAACCAAGTTTGGAACTTGGTTGACCCACCTGAAGGCATTAAACCTATAGGGTGCAAGTGGGTTTTCAAGAAGAAAACCGACATGGATGGTAATGTGATTACCTATAAGACTAGATTAGTGGCGAAAGGATATCGTCAAAAGCAAGTTGTTGATTATGACGAAACCTATTCACCTGTAGCTATGCTTAAATCCATTCGGATGCTCCTGGCCATAGCGGCTCATTATGATTATGAGATATGATAGATGGATGTGAAAAAAACTTTCCTTAATGGAAACCTACTCAAGGATGTATATATGATACAGCCTGAGGGTTTCACATCGGTTGATAAAACCAAGGTATGAAAATTACAACGATCCATATATGGACTGAAGCAAACATCCAGAAGCTGGAATATCCGTTTTGATGAGACAATCAAAAGGTTTGATTTCTCACAAAATCCGGACGAACCTTGTGTGTACAAGAAGGTTAGTGGGAGTGCAGTTGTGTTCCTAGTATTGTATGTCGATGACATATTACTTATAGGAAATGATGTTTCTGTCTTACAGTCGGTTAAGATTTGGTTGTCTAAGAAATTCTCCATGAAAGACCTGGGAGAAGAAACCTACATCCTCGGGATTAAGATTTATAGAGATAGATCGAAATGGTTGCTTGGTCTTTCGCAGTCTACATATATAAACCGAGTTCTAAAGAGGTTTAGTATGTCGGAATCCAAGAAAGGTTTACTACCCATCAGGCATGGGATATATCTTTTGAAGTCTATATGTCTGCTCACAGAAGATGAGAGGATTTGCATGAGTAAGATTCCCTATGCATCTACAATAGGATCTATCATATATGTTATGTTATGTACGAGGCCTGATGTATCATATGCTCTGAGTGTCACGAGTAGATACCAGTCTGATCCAAGAATGGATCATTGGGCGGCTGTTAAGACAATCCTTAAGTACTTGAGAAGAACTAAGGATGTGTTCCTAATATATAGAGAAGGGGATATGGTGATACGCGGGTATACGGATGTCAGCTTCCAGACAGACAAGGATGATTCCAGGTCTCAGTCTGGATACGTGTTCACCTTGAATGGGGGTGCAGTGAGGTGGAAACGTTCCAAACAAGACACTGTAGCAGATTCTACCACTGAGGCAGAATACATTGCAGCTTCGGAAGCAGCAAAGGAAGTGGTTTGGATTAAGAAGTTCATTTATGAACTTGGTGTGGTTCCAGCCATTGTTGAAGCAATACCGGTCTACTACAACAACAATGGAGCAATTGCATAGGCAAAAGAGCCAAGGTCTCATCAACGATCCAAACATGTGCTTCGCCGCTATCATCAATTCAGAGAGATCATTAGTAGGAAGGAAATACAAATCGAGAAAATCCCCACTGAAAGGAACTTAGCAGATCCTTTGACTAAGGCATTACCTCAAAGTAAGTTTGAGGGTCATGTTAGAGCCTATGGTATTGGATACCGTAGCGATTGGCATTAGGCTAAGTGGGAGTTTGTTAGTAATATATGAGAGATGTCCTATGGCAATCGCCTTATGTTTAAATCATTTATATGATAAATGAGGATTCACTATTTGAGTATACATGTTCTCATGTATTTGATTAGATCTTAAACTCATTTACTGAATGTCCATGATACGATTCACAGCAAGAGAGAATTTGTGATTGGCTCACAACTAGTGAGTATCTCTACATGTGTAATTGTGATGTATCGGAATTATCCATGGTCGATGAATTGATGGATTTGGACACCATCAATTCTGTCTAGACTAGCACGATGTATACTCCTTGGTTTATCCAAGCAGCTGATTCTCACTGGCTGGAGACATTGTGATGTTCGGAGTTAATCGTGGATGCTAGTTATGGTAACTAGTTCATTGGAGTGACCAGTCGTAAGACTTCATATGGTTCTCTGAATATATAGATATGCCAATGAAGTTCTTACTGCAGCTTAAGTGCGATGTTCCTTTAACTTGCGGTATTCAAGTCATCTTGATCATGAAGACTTATGCTTTGACATCTTAAGCAAGCAACTCCGAGGAGATGTGGACCCGGGATGATTGGGTATAAGTCGGAGTGATCGAAGGTGTTTGAATAGCCTATAAAGGATTCACCACTCCTTACGAGGAGATGTATGTTGGTGCAGGGGCACTAGATAATCGAACCTGTGTTTTGATTATGGCAAAGACACAAAGTTAAGTTTACATCGTTATCTCACGAGCTAAATCGAGTGTGCAGAAAAGTACTAAAGCTAGAGCTGAAGGCTAGCGACACCCGGAGGAAGCCGCGGTGGTCGGGCGACACTCGAGTGACTTCGGAGGGAGCCGAAGGAATCGAGTGGAAGGCCAGAAGCGAAAGCGACACAGTAAGAATCGAGGTAAGCTCGTGTGAGTGAGAGATGGTAAGGTCGTGTCCTCTGTACGGGGACGACCGTAGGCGGCGATCCGACTAAGACTTCTTGTGGAAGGTCTAGGTCGAGATCGGACGGTTAGAAACCATCGTATTTATCATTTTCTGAGCTAACCTCTCACTTTGCGGGAAGTGGCGGTGACATGGTCATTGCTGGCCGATGGAGCGTGATGCTCATCGGTCGGTGATGGGAAAGATCGATCGTGATGGCTGACGAATCGACACTAAGCTAGGTCAAAGCGGATAACATTTGGCCAGCGATAAATTTTGGACAATTTTCGTAATTAGTTCCTAAAGATGAGAGACAAATTCGGAAAAAATCTATAAAAAGAGGAGGATTCAACTCCAATTCACATCAAGTTTATTCATTAAGTTCTCCTCTGGCGCCTTCGCTCCAACATACGTCATACTTGTGCAAGTTCCGATCTTCTTAAGTAATTAAGTAATATTTTTGATATTGTATTCTTTGTTTTCTTCATAACGAGGTGAGGTAGGCTTGTTGCCTCATCCTTGTATATTTGGTTTTGTGATCGTTGTCTCCTACCTCCAACGAGGAGGAGACGTTATAGTGCTTTGCCCTCCGTACGCGGTCTAGGACCGATAGGGCCTTGGAGTAGCAACCGCTGGGTTGTGAACCAAGTAAAATAATTTGTTCATTTATTTTACGCTGTGCTTACTCGTTTACTTGTGTATCAACGAACGAATTCGAACGAAAGATTTACGATCGCTATTCACCCCCCCTCCCCATAGCGACGCTTCTCGATCCAACAATTGGTATCAGAGCGGGGGCGCTAAGATTTGGTGAAACCACTGATCTAGCAAATTTTGTTTTTTTTGTTCGTATTTTTCGATTCGTATTTTTTTTGGACTTTTTCCTCCCACACTATTAATCCAAGACGAAGTCTTGGTACGTTTCTTTTGGTTGTGTGCTTGCAAGTTTTCTCTCTTGGAGTAGCCGACGGTAAAAGGGGCATAACTTTTCGCACAAGTGGACTCACATAACGATCTACCTACCAAATAGAAGCCCTCTGAGAGATCTACATTTCTTACCGGGGTTTACCCTCGTAACAAGCTGTTTTCAGCCCCAAAATCCAATGTTTAGTACCCTTTTAGGGACATCGAAGGTCGTAAGTTGTTAGTTTTTGTTAGTTTCTTATTTTTCTCATTTAATTCTGTTTATTTCCTATTTATTTCCCACATTACTAATCCAAGACCAAGTCTTGGAATTCCCTTTGGTTTTTATTCATGTTTTGCAAGATACTTAATGGCTCACATTGAGGGGTATAGCATCACCCGACCTCCGTTCTTTAATGGAGATGATTTCCGTTATTGGAAAGGTCGGATGGAGTATTTCTTGAAAACACAAGTCGAGACTTGGATAATAATCCAAACCGGCTTTGCTCTACCCACCAATGATGAAGGAGAGCCCTTGGATTTCATCAAGTGGACAAATGCAACCAAGAGGCAAATCGAAGCCGATGCAAGAGCAACTCAAATATTACAATGTGGCTTGTCCAAGGAGGAGCTCAACCGCATCGGTCCATTCATTAGCGCCAAAGACCTCTGGAACAAATTGATTGATCTACATGAAGGGATGCCCAATGCTAAGGTATGTAAAAGAAATTTACTTTTAAATAAACTGTACAATCTAAAGATGCAGGATCGTGAGACCGCCACCCAATTACATGTGCGGATCCAAGAGATCGTCAACGGTCTTCACTCGATCGGGAAAGCCATAGAGAACCGAGACCTTATAAGGTATGCTTTAAATGCTTTCCCTAGGACTACCTTGTGGGCATCCATGGTCGATGTCTACAAGGTCTCTAAGGACCTTTCAAAGCTTAGGTTAGACGAATTATTTTCCGAGTTTGAACTTCATGAGCAAACTAACATGGTCCGGGCCGAGAGAGGTATTGCTCTACTTGCAGGACAAGGAAGCAAGACACCCACCAAGCAAGAACATGGACTCGAACCCGAAGACGAATCAGAGTCCGAATCCGAAAAGGTGGAAGCAATAGTGAATGTAGTGCGAAAGATCGTTCGGAGGGAAAGGAGGCTACTAAAAAACCAAGAGAGGGTACAATTCAAATCAAATCAAAAGAAGGCTTTTCGTGCAACATGGGACAATGAAGAAGCCGTCGGCATAGCATGCATGGCAAGACCCGAAGAGTCCGAGTCCGAGTCCTAGTCCAAATCCGAATCCAATTACAACACCAACTCCGAACTCGAGGACTATTTCGAGAAGCAACTCAAAGCCAGATCAAAAGAGAAAATTAAGGTTAGCCGTTCCTTAATTAGTACACTTTACAATACAATTAAAATGCTTAATAGGAAATTGACTAAGTCCGAGTCTAGGGTTGAGTCATTACTTGAGGAAGTTGAAACCATCAAGCAAGAGGCTACTCTAACCTCTTCAACTAGTCAAGTTCAAGAGGGAAACTCAACTCAATTTGAAAAACTTGAGGAGGAGAATTCTCTTTTGAAAGACCGAGTTCAAGAGGTTGAGGGTAGGTTGGAAAGGTTCACGTTGGGATCTAAGAACTTTAATCGACTACTTGGAACCCAAAGAGCCATGTACAACAAAGCCGGACTCGGATTTAAGTCAAAGACTACGAATAGGTCTTATATGTCTATCATAAATCGTAGTTATCAAAGAGTCCAAGCATGGGTCCCAAAGGTTTTATTGAACACACATATAAGGACTAATAAGTATTGGATTCCTCAGGATCAAGTTCATTATTTGAATAGATCATATTGGTTCAATGGTCCAGGGGGAGCTAACACTAAAATAGTATACCCGATTACTTAGCAAAATCATTGAATATTTTTCTTTAATTTTTAGAATGGCTAGATAGGAAAAATAGTTAGTCAACTCTTGACAACATAGTATCAGGACGCGGCGAGATGATAGTACGTTAGGAAAACAAAGTCTCATGTATTCGAACTAGATAAGGCGTATCTAGCTTGGGGCACTTGACCGAGTGGAACTAGCTGAAGCTACCTCGCCGTATCCTAAACTAGTTAGACCAGGAAGTAACCCTAAGTGACTTAAGTGATATTTTCTTGAATTTGGCTCTGTCTAAGGAAGTGGTCGTTGTTCCGATCAAAGAAGGCCCCTGTGCCTCGCCACGACCTGGAAGCCAGTTTCTCGAAAAGTTACTTAACGATCTAAAGGTTAAATCCGAATCTAACCCAAGGTTGACTATCTTTAATCAATTTAAAATCATCTCACAAAACATATAAGGTGAACAAATTCCGAGACACATAGAATGAGTGAGATGTTAAGGATAATTGAAATATACTTAAAACAATCTTCAAAATACTACTTATTTTCTCAACTATTGTACTTAATGACTCTATAGGCCAATGTTTAGCACCCCCTACATCTCTTATACTTCATATATTTGACTAAGGGGGAAAGAAAACTAACCCTAAGGGTTATATTATAAACCTTTAGATTATTGGTGCAGAGGGACACACCTCAAACCAATCTATCTAACTATTGCTAAACGCATGTTTGGACTCATAGTTGATTTATCTTAATGCATGCATATACCATATTGTCTTTAAACCCCTATTTTACATAACAAACCCCAATATTTGTTTTGATTTATGGCAAAAGGGGGAGAAGAGCGAAAGTTAAGGGGGTGAAAGTTAAGGGGGAGTACCACAAAATTTATTTAATTTTGAACTAAAGTATCTCTTTCAAAACTCACCTAGGGTTAAGGGGGAGTTTTTGAAAATGGCATTCATCATTTACTATACTTGTTTTATGCTTTAATTTCCCTTAACTTTGTGTTGGTTTGTCATAGATCAAAAAGGGGGAGATTGTTGGTGCAGGGGCACTAGATAATCGAACCTGTGTTTTGATTATGGCAAAGACACAAAGTTAAGTTTACATCGTTATCTCATGAGCTAAATCGAGTGTGCAGAAAAGTACTAAAGCTAGAGCTAAAGGCTAGCGACACTCGGAGGAAGCCGCGGTGATCGGGCGACACTCGAGTGACTTCGGAGGGAGCCGAAGGAATCGAGTGGAAGGCCAGAAGTGAAAGAGACACAGTAAGAATCGAGGTAAGCTCGTGTGAGTGAGAGATGGTAAGGTCGTGTCCTCTGTACGGGGATGACCGTAGGCGGCGATCCGACTATGACTTCTTGTGGAAGGTCTAGGTCTAGGTCGAGATCGGACGGTTAGAAACCGTCGTATTTATCATTTTCCGAGCTATGAGTGGAAGTGGATAGCCACGGAGCAATGGGATCGATGCTCATCACCGATCGATGGTGATGAATCAGCCTTGTCGCTAGGTCAAAACAGATAACATTTGACACGGCCACTTCGCGATAAATTTTGGATAATTTTGTAATTCGTTCCTAAAGATGAGGAGACAAATTCAGAGGCCAAAATCTATAAAAGGAGGGGAGGATTCCAACTCCAATTCACATCAAGTTTATTCATCAAGTGCTCCTACAACGCCAACGCTCCAACATCGTCATAATGCCGACGCGATGCCAAGTTCCGATCTTCTTCGTCGGCAGCAGAATTAAGTAATATTTTTGATATTGTATTCTTTGTTTTTCTTCATAAAGAGGTGAGGTAGGCTTGTTGCCTCATCCTTGTATATTCGGTTTTGTGATCGTTGTCTCCTACCTCCAACGAGGAGGAGACGTTATAATGCTTTGCCCTCCGTACGTGGTCTAGGACCGATAGGGCCTTGGAGTAGCAACCGTTGGGTTGTGAACCAAGTAAAATAAACGTGTTCATTTATTTTCCGTTGTGCTTACTCGTTTACTTGTGTATCAACGAACGAATTCGAACGAGAGATTTACGATCGTTATTCACCCCCCCTCTAGCGATGCTTCTCGATCCAACAATGTATACCCATGGCCTCTCGTAGGATTGTTACTAAAGTCTTTGGCCAAAGCATTACATGTTTAGAGTAAGGTACTCTTGGATACATGTGCAGTAACTAGAATCCATAGAACGAGGAAATGATACTTGGGCTAGGTGTGACGTAGTCAACCAAGTGGGGACTGACACTATAGACAATGTCCTGAACCAAGTGGGTATAAGATGAGTGAAGGGAATGGGGCACAAATCATTATAGCTGCTGAAGAGTTTCAGAAATAGTTATGGATCAACCGTTGATCTTTTCGGTTAATTAGGGATCATGATGTACTACTAGGTGCCACTCATGATCATTCTATAATTAATGGTTAATTATATACGGCCAACATAAACCGAGAACCTATTTTGTCACATGCACAACGAGCGTAATCCGAAGGATTTAAAATGAGCTTGAGAATGAGATTCTCAAGACCGAGAGAAACTTGGTTTGGTTGGACCAAAAAAGGAGCGAGCATGAAATCGTTTCAGTCGCAATGGAAGCGTGGATGGGCCGTGTCTTATGAAGACATGATGGATGAACCAAATTGGTTTGGTTCTAATCCAATGGTGGAGAATAAACCAAAGGGGTTTGGTTTGTTTTAAACGAATGAACCAAAAGTTGGTTCGGTTCATTTTAACTTAAAATAGACCAAATCGGTTTGGTTTATTTTAACTTAAATTAATGGAGCGGGTTAACGAGTTTTGGTTATGAACCAATAACTATTAGGAGAATTTGTTCTCTATAAAATAGGGCTCGAGGGTTTAATGAGAGCCCTAATCCTAAGTTGTCGCCCCTCTCCCTCTTCTCCTCTTGTGGTCGGCGCCCAAACCCTAGACGCCGCCCACCTCTTGTGCTGCCGTCCAAGTTATTGCCGGTGTCCAAGCTTCAGCCGGCGATCCTCCGGCGACCCTCCGGTGATCTTCCTTAGCTCCGGTGACAAGGTGAGCATCTAGCTTCCTTATTTGGCCGGCGCTAATCCTCCACCAAAGTTGTCAAGTTTTCTAGACAACTTGTTTATTTCATGTCGGAGCATCGTTTGGACGATATTTGGAGCTCCGACAGCGGCTTCCTTGATGGGGATTCGATCTCCGGTAATCCTCATAGGTGGAGGATTAAGGATTCGTCAAACGGTGGACGAATACCTCTCCGGAGAAGCGAGTTTTTGAGGACTCATTTTGAATCCAAATTTTGATTCGGATTGTGATCTTCTCTCGATCACATCATCTTCGACACGAGGCTAGAGACTCATACGAAGACGAGGCTCGTGACTTTGTAAAGTCATCCCGAAGATACTCGGCACGGATATGGATAGAGGTGATTCTAGCGAGGGTCGCTCTGGTTGATGCCTTTCCCGCTACACGTGATATGTCAGGTATACGTAGAATAAATTTCCTTTTATTGCAAAATTTGAAACTACGGTTATGTCTACACATGTTGTACTATGCATGCGTGTGGTGTGTGTGTTGTAATAAATTAGATTTATTATTTTTATTTCATCCGCTGTGCACATGTTTACAAAACATGTTCGAATACACACTCACCGCGGTGCTGGAAACCCAACAGGCGGTGCTTCTGACAGAACTCTAGGCGGCAAAGGGGCTTTTCCATCAAAGTTCTCAGGCTTTGGTTTCTCAAAAGGTTTCTACTTCTAAGACGAAAGGCAAGAATAAGAAGAAATAAGGTGTAGCAAAGGTGGCAGGAGGATGTCAGGGAGGAGTGAAGAAGGCGAAAGACAAGTGCTTCACTTGCAAGCAGACTGGACATTGGAAGGCGGACTGTTCCAATCGAAAATAGAACAAAGGTATATCTTTTAGTTTAGTCGTTGAAACATATTTAGCGGTGTTATCTACCGGTACCTAGTGTGTAGATACCGGAGCCACTGATCATGCCTGCAATACTATATAGGGGTTCTAGGAAACCAGATGACTAGCTGAGGGGGAATTACCATCTACATGGACAATGCTACGAAGGTGGCAGCTATTGCAGTGGGAGATGTTTATTTATCTTTTGATAGGAATAAAACTTTGGTTATGAGAAATTGCCTTTATGTACCTTCATTTAAAAAGAATTTAATTTCAGTTTCTAAATTGTTTTGGATGGATATTCTATTTCTTTTAATGATAGAGTTGTTATAAAAAGGAATAGGGAGATTATCTGTTCTGGTACGTTGGTAGGAAATTTATATACTCTTGAACCAAAATCTCCCGTGATGCAAATAGAAATAAATAACTCATCTTTTAAATCTAATAAGAGAAAAGAACATTCGAAAATGAACCAAACGTATCTTTGGCATCTAAGGATAGGTCATGTTGGGATGTATACTGAAAAGTCTATCTTTTATATGAACATCTTTATTTTTGAAATAAGAATCACATGATCATTGTTTGCATATTTAGGGTTATGCATATTGTCTAATACATTACATTGTAGATAACATGGTGTGTAGTGTCACACGGGAGATCATGTTATCAGTTCCTTGTAGAGTATAAGTAGAGGCTCGCAACCGAGATGGTTTTGGACAAACTATTGGTATGGTTGTAGTGTGATTTATTATTGGTTTGTCTTGACCATAGAATTACACTAGTGCACTTTGTGTGTATTGAGCAGGACCGACTTAGAGATGATTCGATTTATTGCTGACTACATAATTGAATCAGACCTCAGATATTATGGTGTACATGCTCTTAATCCCGATATAATAACGGACACATGTACTTAGTATTTATTTCTTTGATTTATCAATGGGAAAAATTTATAGAGTAAATCGGTAGGCTCGGTAAGCTGAGAAATGATATTATTTACATGTTGTGTCGTTGATTAAAGGAGGAAACTGTGTCCTATATATTAGGATGATGATGTCCCCTTGAAGAGCTCATAAGGTTCATCATGCAAACCTGCAGGTGGACTTGATCCGGCATGATGATAAAGTTGAGTGGTACTACTCATGGAGTTAGATGTTGATTAATTAATTATCAATAAATTAATTAATTGATGGACATTCAAGATCTTAAACACGGGGAGATATTTGTACAATTAATATATGGAGCCCATATTTATTTATGGGGTTGGTGAGGTAGATCAATGATAATCCTCTAGTGGAATGGATTATCATTAATGGATCGGACTTTATGTGGGCTAGATCCATTGGGTGGCCAAGATCCAACTCCTCCTCATGATCCCTATTGTAGCCTATTAAAACCCTCATGGAGCCTAGATCCGATGGTGGAAAATGGAAGTCTAGATCCAATGGTGGAGATTAAATCTCTAGATCTGATGGTGGAGATTTAATCTCTAAATTCGACGGTTGAGATTGAATCTCTAGATCCAACGGTGGAGATTAAAAGGAGGCTTAAGCCTAACTCTATAAATAAGGGCTTAGGAGTGGGCGGCAAGAGATCTTTGGGAGATTAGGGTTTTGGCTTGGGCGGCTAGGGTTAGGAATTAGGCTTGGGTGGCAACTCTTTGGAAGGATTAGGGTTTGCTTCCTTCTCTTCCTAATTGGTAGCTGACGCCCATCTTCTTCCTCCTTGCTTTGGCCGGCACCCAAACCTCCTCCTACTCCTCTCCTTTGGCCAGCGGCAATATATCAATCTTGGTCGGCAATTCCATCTCCCTCTCCTTGGTGGCCGACAACAACAACAATGAGAAGAAGGTTGCTTGATCTTTCTCCAAAGGGATTGTGTCCGGAACTAGAAATGAGAAGAAGGGAGCTTATTATCTTCCTTTTTTCGGAGCGAGCAAGGAAAGGAAGATTCGTGATCTAGGAGGCTTCATCTCTTGGAGAATCGTTGCCCACACAACGTCCAAGAGGAGGATAGGACATACAATAGAAGACCTTGAGGTAAACAAGAGGTATAATTCTTGTTTTGGTTTCCTTTTGTTACTTTGTATGATGTAATTAATTGCATGTGGATAATTTACTTGGACTCCAAAGACAAATATAAAATCCGGCGATCCGTACATTGTCTATTCTACAGCTAATCGAAGAAAAGAGGTAGGTTACTTGAACAACAAGTTTATTCAAGTGACCACTCTATTCGAATAGCACGACGATGGATCACTGATGCGCATGGATGCAACCTCAAATCTCACGACGGATACTGTCGAGGACTCAAGGTGCGTGCTCGTGCTCATCGCTCGCAAGTGCACGTATGTCGTCAAGTAATAAAGATTTATCGATCCCATAGGGACTAGGATTCGAATACCAATACACTAAGTGGTTGTGATTGTTCGGACGTAATCTCTGAGAGAGTCGATTGGTGAGGACTATCGGTGGACCCTACTCTGTGCGGTGTCACACGGAGGAGGAAAAGAGTATGTCGGGGTCTGAAAAGGCGATTCTAGGAATTCGGTTTCGTTTGTGTATCACAGAACAATGTTGTCAATTGGCATCGTCTAAACATCTACCTACGGTTTTGGGGAAGAGACATCATACACTCTCCCGCAGAGCCGTCGCATTCACAGGGAGCTATCTCTGCCCAAAAGGACGGGATAGAGGGTATGAGGATGTCAAATCAATCCTTGTGGTGGACCGTTTTCGATTCCACCGCTCCCTTCTCCCCGCAGTTAAGGGAGGTCAGGTTTACCCCTAGGTTCCTTGGATCAAACCTCCTAAATTTAGATTGCGAGGGTTGTCCCCACCTCATATTGCCTAAGCACAGTGGAAAGAAAGTCAAACACACATAGATATAATAGAGAGCAACTACCAATTGTCAAATCAAACTTATGGCCATAATTTAATATGAACCAATATTATTTATGTACACAAGCTACTCCCTAATCCTAGAATCAAAAGTACTACTCCATAAATACAAAGGAAGAATCACAAAACATTTTTAAGTTCAAATACAATAGAAATAAAACACAGAAATAGAGATATACGATGCTTCATGATCTTCTCTCCGGAGTTGTATTGTATGTTGTGGACCTTCGTCGACGTTCCTCCTCCCCATTGTAAGTTACCGAAGCTTTTTAGGGCTTCAGCGTGTCGTCCTAGCCGTCGTACCTCCCCCTAGGGTTTGGGTGGAGCCATCCTTATATAGACATCGCCTCGGACCGCTGCAAAATCCAAAAAAAAGCCCTAGTCGCGCAAATCCATCGGGCCACCACACGGCCGTGTGTTTCCACACGGCCAGGCCATGTGCGGCCCTGGGGTGCTGTTCTTCGCCCATTGGAGTAGTACCCGCCCTGGCTGTGTCTCACTCTACGTCTAGTTGCGAAAGTCCTTCTTTTGCTCCGAAAACGCATCTTTTTCACCAGAAAAGCTAACCTACATAAAAAAGTACAATGAGCAGACCTCCGAACCAGAAAATAGGCAATCTTGCAAGAATAGAGTAACATATGCATGAAACTACCACAAAATGTAACAAGATGTGAGCGAAAACTACTCCTAAAATCCTATGTATTTTGCTCACATCACTTCCTCCAGACTTAAATCTTTGCTTGTCCTCAAGCAAATCTCAGTGTCATAAAATTTTAAAAAGATATTGTACCATAATTAGCATGCTAACTAAATTTATCAGGTGGTATTTTCAACCAAAGCGAAACATATATGTTCTAAAAATTCACTAAGTTAGCTTCTCGTGCTCGTGCTAGGCGAATCATTCTTAGGGGATGCCCGTTCCATGGTGAGTTAAGTCGTCACCCCATAGCTTTCCTAAGGTTTCTGGCTCTTAGGCACTTACCTACCCAAAGCGAGGGTCGTTCCTTAGATCTAGTATAAAGTCTCAAAGGCGTGCTCGGTATTGAGAGAAATTGGGAGATGTTTCCCCAGTAACCTAACTCGGTCTCAAAGGGGCACCTAGCCATTTCCATCCACGATAACTATTTTTATCCCTCTCAATCTCCTTTTTTTTTTCTTGTCATTTCTTTTTCACTCCTTTTTTTTCTCTTTTATTTTTTTGGCTCACAGGGATTTCGATTTTTTCGAATGGGCTTACACAATCCAAGCATCTCCAGTAACTAAAATGCTAAACCTAAAGTCACCTATGGATTCCAAAGTACTAGACTGCAGAAGTGAATCATAACTAGGTATGTACTAGATTCTCCCTTTCAGAATGTTCAACATGTGTAAGTACAAAAATAAAGCTAACCAGTGTAGGTCTAGAACATTCAATAGAGCGAATAGAATAAAATACCACAAGTTAAATGGAGTTAAGCTACCTATGGGAACAACTCATGCAAGAAACTTTCAAAAATACTACTGAGATAGCTTTACAAACACCAAAAATTAAGTACTAAAAGGAACTAAACAACTCATGCATGCATGAACAAATGAATGAAAATAACAGAAAATAATCTACTGCTAGGAAACAAAATAAAATAGATTTTGGGGTCCCCCCCAGACTTAAACAAAAATATACCTCTAATATGGTGGACGAGGTGGAAAGTCAGGGAGCCTGGGCATCTCTGGATCTTGGGAGAACTTGCTATTGAGCCGCTGATGCCACATATACATGTGGTCGATCTGGGAACTCGTGGATGCAGCGGTTGTTCGATGCTCCTCCTCCCTAGCCCACTGTGCCTACTGGGCGTGCATATGCTGCTGCATCTCCCTGTGGTAGGCGGCCTCATCCTGGCGATGAACAACCTCCTACTGAAAGTATATGCGAGCCTCATCGTAAAACTCCTCAGCCCGCTGGAAATGCTCCCAGAATCCCTGGAACTCCACCTGCTGGTAGGCGCTCTGCTTTTCCCATCGCTGTCTCTACGTCTGCTACTCAGTGTAAATGTTATCGAGGCACGATCGGAACTCCGAGAAATCATAGGCCGACATACTTGTATTCTGCTCAAAAGTAGAAAAAGATGGTGGTGCTGGTGTAGGCTCATGTCGGCATAGACTAGGTGGGCTCCTATGCATCTGTAGACTGGAGGGAGAGTGATACAAAGGTGGAGAGATTGGCACTAATGTGGATGGTCCCTCATGTGGAGGAGACTCCACTATCAGGTATAAGCGCCAGTTGGCGCATATAGCAATGGTGGTACGTTCCGGGTCAGGGAGCCTAAGGGCCGTAAGAATTTTCCTTACAAAGCATAAGGAGTCTCCTTCTCTTACAATCATCTTCATGGCCATGCATACTCCTAGGTCAATCCTAGGGCTCCCCTCTATACTCTCCAATGCTATGTAGTCTTACCCCATCCTATAACAAATATGGGTAAGTAGGCCTCCCACATTGATCTCTCCGAGTGCTGCTTTGCCCATCTTCACTAAATGTCTAATGAAGTGGGACCCTACATCGATGTTACTCCTTTCTTGTAGCATATCCCATAAGCAAAGAAGCTCGCTGGCTCTAACTACACCGTCACTCTCCCTATGACCAAATATGGTACTGGCCATGATGCAATGCAGGTATCGAAAGACGGGGTTTTGGAGGTGTGACGCTTTGGCCCTAGATGGGTCATAAGTGTGCTCCCCTGTTAACTTAGTCCAAATCATATGAGAGTTGTACCCATTAGGGGCCCTTCTCTCTCCCCCGCTTGGCAAGCCAAAGCATGAGTTCCATTGGTGGAGGGTCCACTCATGCTCAATATTAAAAACCCTAAAAGTTATCCTACCCTCCTCGCTCTCTCTACCCGTTAAAACTTCCGCCTCTAAAGAACTCAAAAATTCCAAAACTATCCTAGGGTAGGTTAGGTGCTTTATTCCCATAATCTCTTCCCACCCCATTTTTGCAAATAGGGTTTGCATATCACCCAACAACCCTAAAGATTCTAGCAAATCCTCATCTAAGTACCTAGTAGCAGTAAGTTTACGAGTAGAGAGTATATTGTATCTATCTCTATGTTCATTAGTGTGAAAAAGTAGAGGGGGTAGGGCGTTACCCTCTTCCGATGCTTGAGGGGTGTCGGCTCTCCTTGTTCGTCGCTCCGAGGCGCTGGATCGGGATGCTACTGTCTTGGTCCTCCTCATCCTTGCTCATTTTGGCTTCTTTAGAGGTTAGAAATGCTTCTAGAGGATGGGGAAAGCAGAATCACACGACTAGGGCAAGAACTTTTGAAGCACACGGCACAAATGGGGTGAAAACACACGGCTCGCCCCTTTTAACCTCGCGCGCCATGGCCATGTGAAAACACATGGCCAGGCCATGTGAAAACACATGGCTAGGCCATTTGTGCCTCTAGTTAGTCAGGCACGACCGTGGGAAAACACACGGCTAGGCCGTGTGTTCTCATTTTTCACCCATTTATGCACCATGGCCCAAATTTCCTCATACACTTTGCCGTGTAGGCTAATATGGGTCTCATTTTTGCCTAGCAAAGTTCTTTTTTATTCCTAACTCTAAATGTGATGGAAATCAAAACTAAAATCAAACAAACGTATGCAATGCAATTGAAAAGGGAAATCTAAAACTAAACTTGGGTTGCCTCCTAAGAAGCGCTTTGTTTAAGGTCGTTTAGCTCGACCACAATCTTCTATCAACTCGACTCTGGTGGTTGAGTGAACCTCCATTCATCCATCTTGGGATCTTGATCTGGAGGTTCCGGCTTCATTCTGCTAATCGTGAAGCCATCAAAGTAGGGAGCTCTGTGCTCCGAGAGGCTGAAAAGGATGATCTCCCCGTCTACCTCCAGGGAGATCTGATGTGCCTTCACATCTATGCACACCCCTGAGGTTGCTAGAAAAGGCTTTCCCATAATGATGGGATTCTGGGGATTCGATCCTGTGTCCAGTATGATGAAGTCCATGGGTATCATGAAATCCTCAATCATCACAAGAACGTGCGGTAGCAGGACAACGGGCTCCTTTACCGAATCATCCCCCCATACGAATACCAAGATTCGATGGTTGGAGCCCGCTCAGTCCCATTTTCAGAAAATATGCATAGGGCATCACACTGACTGATGACCCCAAGTCGCATAGTGCTTCGTCGAAGCTCTCCCCATAAATTGAGCAGGGAATAACGAATTCACCAGGGTCTTCAAGTTGTATTGGAATCTTCTCTTCAAACTCAGCTTGGTCAGGTAGGGTGGTAATCATGGCTGCACACCCCTTGGTGAATTGGCTACTTTGCCCTACTCCTTCCTTCTTTCCTTGACTCACCGGAGAGTTCTTCACAGGTTGTGACAAGGATTGGGCTATTTGGGCCACTTGTGTCTCCAACATCCAGGTATGACTTGCAAGGCCGTCAACGGTGGCCTTCAAGTCTCTCAGTGCTTCTTCAGACTTCTGATGTTGGCGACAAAATTCCTCATTGGCCTTAGTTTGGGTAGCGATGAAGTCCCGACTTCGTGGTCACGCCCATTGCCCTGCTGTTGCCCATACCCTCCGGATGGTTGGGGGTTTCCTGAGCTATTTTTGTAGGAGAAATTCGGGTGATTTCTCCATCCGGGATTGTAGGTATTAGAGTATGGGTTGTGGGGCCTTTGATCATAGTCCCCAATCACATCACAGAGCTCAATATGCTCGTCTGAGGTCCCCTGCCCTCCATAGTGGTCCTCATGATACGCTACCGCTCCCTCTTTAAAATCAATGGCTGCGCATGAAAATGAAGGATTCAAAGATTCAAACCGTCTGCTGAGCACGTCCATCCTTGCTGAAAGGTGGTCCATGGAGTTGACAGTGTATCGTCTTGCTGTAGGCATGGGTTGACCACGTTCGGAAGCCCATTGATGGTGGTTTTGTGCCACCTCTTCGATAAGCTCCTCTGCCTCCTCTATGGTCTTGTTCATTAGTGCTCCTCCTGCAACAGAATCTAGGGACATCTTTGTGATGTAAGCGATCCCATTATAGAAATTGTGGATCACCAGCTACCTCTCCAGTCCGTGGTGTGGGCATTGGTAAAGTAGCCCCTTGTAGCGATCCCATGCTTCAAACAAGGACTCCCCCTCCTTCTGGTGAAAGCTCATGATAAGGTGGCGCATGTGAGCAGTCTTACTTGGTGGGAAGTATTTATTCAGAAACTACTGCTCACACTGCTCCCATGTGGTGATGCTGCTAGAGGGTAGAGAGTGAAGCCAAGCCTTAGCCTTATCCCACAGTGAAAATGGGAACAGGCTCAGGCGGATCGCGTTAGAGGGCACTCCGTTCAGTTTCATAGTTGAGCAGATTTCGAGAAAAGCCTCAAGATGCCTGTTCGGGTCTTTAGTCGCAGCTCCCCCGAATTGGCTCTGTTGGACCATATGTATAAATGCCAGCTTCAGCTCAAATTTATTCGCCGAAATAGATGGTCCAGCTATGCTCGGCCTGAATCCTCTAGCGCTAGGAGCTGCGTAGTCCCACAGAGGTCGGCTTCCTATGTTCACCTCGGATGCAGCTTGATCTTCCATCTTTCGCTGTACTGCTCTCCGACAGTGAAAGATTCGCTCAATCTCTAAGTCGATCGAAATTAGACTTTTCGACCCTAATCGTCTAAGCATATGATGAACCAAACCACTAAGTTAAGAGTGCTAACCTAATACTAAAAGTAGAAAATAAATAAGTCTAACAAATAAAAATCTAAGATGCAATAAGTAAATAAAAAACTACTGCTGAAAATAAAAACTAAATATGGAAAATAGAACTAAAGCAAATAAGATAAACTAATAAGAAAATAAAGCAAGTAAATAATCTAATCCTAAGTCTAATCCAATTCACCATCGTTCGATTTGATATCGAATCGACAGTCCCCAACAATGACACCAAAAACTTGATGCGCATGGACGCGACCTCAAATCTCACGACGGATACCGTCGAGGACTCAAGGTGCACACTCGCACTCAATGCCCGCAAGTGCATGAATGTTGTCAAGTAATAAAGATTTATTGATCCCACAGGGACTGAGATTCTAATACTAATACACTAAGTGGTTGCGATTGTTCGGACGTAATCTCTTAGAGAGTCGGTTGGTGAGGACTATCGATGAACCCTACTCTTTGTAGTGTCACATGGAGGAGGAAAAGAGTATGTCGGGGTCTTAAAAAGTGATTCTAGGACTTCGGTTTTGCTTGTGTATCACAGAACAATGTTGTCAATTGGCGTCGTCTAAACGTCTACCTACGGTTTTGGGGAAGGGACATCATACACTCTCCCGTAGAGCCACCGCATTCACCGGGAGCTATCTCCGCCCAAAAGGACGGGATTGAGGGTACGAGGATGCCAAATCAATCCTTGCGGTGGACCATTTCCGATTCCATCGCTCCCTTCTCCCCGCAGTTATGGGAGGTCAGGTTTACTCCTAGGTTCCTTGGATCAAACCTCCTAAATTTAGATTGTGAGGCCTGTCACCACCTCATATCGCCTAAGCACAGTGGAAAGAAAGCCAAACACACGTAGATATAATAGAGAGCAACTACCAATTGTCAAATCAAACTTATAGCCAAAATTTAATATGAACCAACATTGTTTATGTACACAAGCGATTCCCTAATCCTAGAATCGAAAGTACTACTCCATAAATACAAAGGAAGAATTACAAAACATGTTTAAGTTCGAATACAATAGAAATAAAGCACAGAAATAGAGATATACGATGCTTCGTGATCTTCTCTCCGGTATTGTATTGCAAGTTGTGGACCTTCGGCGGCGTTCCTCCTCCCCACTGTGAGTTACCGAAGCTTTTTAGGGCTTCGGCATGCCGTCCTAGCCATCGTGCCTCTCCCCTAGGGCTTGGGTGGAGCCATCCTTATATAGACATCGCCTCGGGCCGCTACAAAATCCAAAAAAAGCCCTAGTCATGCAAATTCATCGGGCCACCACACGGTCGTGTGTTTCCACACGGCTAAGCCGTGTGTGGTCCTGGGGTGCTATTCTTCGCACATTGGATACGACCGTGTGAATCCACATGCCCTGGCCGTGTCCCACTCAATGTCTAGTTGCGAAAGTCCTTCTTTTGCTCCGAAAATATGTCTTTTTCATCAAAAAAGCTAACCTGCATACAAAAGTACAATGAGCAGACCTTCAAACCAGAAAATAGGCAATACATGTAAGAATAGAGTAACATATGCATGGAACTAACACAAAATGTAACAAGATGTGAGCGAAAACTACTCCTAAAACCCTATATGTTTTGCTCACATCAATCGGTTGCTTGGGTAATCCCTCATCGTCAAGGATTAATTTTTTAATCCGGGGACGTCGATGGGATCGCCATGCACTAGCGACCGAGGTGGGAAGCGAAGTTTCGGATCCACCATACAATTGGTATTAGAGCCACGATTTCCGATTTTGTGTGTTTAGGATTCAGTTAATTTTATGCACTTATAATATATTGTATGTGCTGGATGATAGTAGGATGTGCGTAGGCTAACGTTTTGGTTGTAGGCATAAGATCTAACTATTATGGCCATATGTCTGTGTATGTGATTGCATGTGTGTAATATTATTTGAATCCTCGGGGTTGACGAGGCTAGTATTTAATTTTTGTAATTAAGTACGGCATTGTTTAGCCATTTTTTTATTTTAATTTACTTTCGATCTAGATTTCATGTACACTCCTTCGTGGAGTATAGGATCGATGGATGTAAATTAAAATAATTATTCTTGGCTCAGATCTCCGGATGGCTTGTAGATGGCGTAGGGAGGAGCGGACGAGATGACTATACGACGGGAGGCATATTGGAGAACAAAAGCCATAATAATTGGAAAATATTTTTTTCATATTTATTGCTTCTTGTTTGATATGCATGTCGTGTGCTAGGAAAATTCTTCAATTTTAAATTACTAAGTGGGAGAGGGATATTTTTTAAATTCCCACGACCTCCATTACGATTTGACATGTGATACAAACAAACTTGCACATCGGCTTTGAGTGCCTTCCTCCCCATCAGATGAGTTTGTTTTGCGTATCATAGGGTCTAATATGGTTAGAGGAAATTATTTAGGAGCGTGTGTACTTCCCCTTCGGAAGGCACATAACTCGAGATAATTACCTTGGTACCAAGTAATGGTGCACACTTAGATGCAAATAAAAGTATATTTCCCATCGGAGTCACTGCTTTTATTTGTACGGCCAAAGATGAACCAACTATTAATTTTATTTATCAAAAAGTTAGGTTGACAAGAAAATAAAATTAATGGGTAAAACCTCCTCTTACAAATGTAGAATTCGTATGCGTCCACACGATCGTGGCATATGATATTCTCGGTGTTTTGAGGTGTTGGTTGATTTTAAAATTTTATTGTTTGAGGAATCAATAATTTTTTGAAATCTAATGTTTTGATCTATGTGATTCTTAGGTTTTTCAAAAATGACTTTCAACCCGCTTGCTGTGATACTAAAAGAGAATAAACTTATTGGACCCAATTATGTTGATTGGAAAAGGAATCTTGATATTGTCTTGACTGCTGAGGAGTACAAGTATGTACTCTTCAAAGAGTGTCCTCCTAAGCCTGTAGATGACTCTGGGGAAAAGGAGGAGAGTTATAAAAGGTGGGTTAAGGCTGATGAGATGGCGCGGTGTTACATTTTGGCTTCTATGTCAAATGTATTGCAACATCAGCATCAAGCCATGCCCACTACTTATGACATGATGCTCAATCTCAAGGAGCTTTTCGAACACCAGAATCAGGCTGCTAGGCAAGAAGCCATGAGGAACTTGATGACGACCACCATGATCGAGGGAACACCCATGAGGGATCATGTTCTCAAGATGATGGCTCATTTGAATGAGATGGAAGTCCTTAGAGCTGAGATCGATGGGGAAACCCAGGACGATATCATTCTCCAGTCTCTACCTAGGAGTTTTGAGCAGTTTCACCTGAATTACAACATGAATAAAAGGTTGTATTCATTGGCGGAGCTTCTGACAGAACTCCAGGCGGCAGAGGGGCATTTTTGTCAGAGTGCTCAGGCTCAGGCCATGGTTGCCCAAAAGGTTTCTACTTCTAAACCGAAAGGCAAGAAGAAGAAGAAACAAGGTGGGGCAAAGGTGGTGGGAGGATCTCAGGGAGGAGTGAAGAAGCCGAAAGACAAGTGCTTCACTTGCAAGCAGACTAGACATTGGAAGAAGGACTGCCCCAATCAAAAGTAGAACAAAGGTATATCTTTTGGTCTAGTCGTTGAAACATATTTAGCGGTGTTATCTACTGACATCTGGTGTGTAGATACAGGAGCCACTGATCATGTCTGCAATACTTTACAGGGGTTCTAGGAAATCAGATGACTGGCTGAGGGGGAGATTACCATTTACTTGGCAATGCTACGAAGGTGACGGTTGTTGCAGTGGAAGATGTTTATTAGTCTTTTGATAGAAATAAAACTTTGGTTCTAAGAAATTGCCTTTATGTACCTTTATTTAGAAAGAATTTAATTTCGGTTTCTAAATTATTTTTGGATGAATATTCTATTTCTTTTAATGACAGAGTTGTTATAAAAAGGAATAGGGAGATTATCTATTCTGGTGCATTGATAGGAAATTTATATACCCTTGAACCAAAAGCTCCCACGATGCAAATAAAAGTAAATAACTCATCTTCTAAATCTAATAAGAGAAAAGAACCATCAAAAATAAACCAAACATATCTTTGGCATCTAAGGCTTGGGCATATTAACCTAAGTAGAATTCAAAGGTTGATAGTTGTTGGACCTCTGGGTTCATTAGTGGTGGAAGATTTCCCAACCTGTGAATCTTGCTTGGAAGGTAAAATGACCAAGATGCCTTTTAAGGCTAAGGGGTATAGAGCCAAAGATGTGTTGAAATTGGTCCATTCTGATTTGTGTGGTCCTATGACTATCTAGGCTAGAGGTGGTTTTCAATATTTCGTCTCTTTTATAGATGATTATTCAAGATATGGATATATTTACTTGATGTGCCACAAGTCTGAATGCTTTGACAGGTTCAAAGAATTCAAGGCTGATGTGGAGAAACATCAAGGTAAAAGTATCAAGACACTACGATCTGATCGTAGTGGTGAGTACCTCTTGGGAGAGTTTAGGAATTACTTATCAGAGGCTGGGATTCAATCCCAATTGTCTGCACCTAGCACACCTCAGTAGAATGGTGTAGCAGTGTGAAGGAATAAGACTCTTATGGAGATGGTTAGATCGATGATGAGTTATTCTAAGTTGCTAGATTCATTCTGGGGGTATTCTCTAGATACGACAGTGTATGTTCTGAACTTGGTACCATCTAAATCAGTGCCTTCTACTCCCATAGAATTGTGGACTGGGCGAAAGCCTAGTCTGAGACATATTCGGATTCGGGGGAGTCCAACACATGTGCTGAAGGCAGATGCTGGTAAGTTGGAACCTCGTACAAAAGTGCACATGTTCGTAGGCTATCCTAGAAGAACGAAAGGTGGTTTATTTTATAGTCCTAGAGATCAGAGGGTGATCGTTAGCGCGAATGCCAGATTTCTAGAGGAAGACTATGTCATGAACCACAAGCCCATGAGTAAGATTGTTCTGGAGGAATTTAGAGGGTAAGTCACTACTTCATTACCACTGGTACAAGAGGATATACCACAAGTGATTGCACCGCGTGTCACAGAGGATACATAAGTGATACCTTGTTGTAGTGGGAGGGTTGTTAGACAGCCTGATAGATTTATGTTCTTGGGAGAATCTTCTAATTTGGTCCCTGGCAAACATGAACTTGATCCCTGGACATATGTCGAGGCAATCCAAGATAAAGATGCGGTATCTTGGCAAAGTGCGATGAATTATGAGATAGAATCTATGGATTCAAATCAGGTCTGGGAGCTAGTAGAACCACCAAATGGTGTAAAAACCATTGGATGCAAGTGGATCTACAAAAGAAAGAGAGGAATAGATGGGAAGATTGAGACCTTCAAAGCAAGGCTTGTTGCAAAAGGGTATACTTAGAAAGAGGGTATCGATTATGAGGAAACCTTTTCGCCGGTAGCTATGCTTAAGTCTATCCGGATTCTCTTATGTATTGCTGCTCTAATGGATTATGAGGTGTGGCAGATGGATGTCAAGACAACTTTCCTTAATGGAAGTCTTGAGGAAAATATCTATATGAAGCAACCAGAGGGATTCATTGCAAAGGGCAAAGAGGATCTTGTGTGCAAGCTTAATCGATCCATTTATGGATTGAAGCAAGCTTCGAGATCTTGAAACATCCATTTTGATGAGGTAATCCAGTCTTATGGATTTATTCTAAGTCCGAATGAGTCTTGTGTATACAAGAGATGTGACGGAAATGTAGTGGTGTTTCTTGTACTATACGTAGATGACATTTTGTTATTTGGCAACAATGTCAAGGTGTTATCAGACGTAAGGGTATGGTTATCCAAATAGTTTGATATGAAGGACTTGGGAGAAGTGGGACACATCCTTGGGATCAAGGTTATAAGGGATCACAGGAAAAAGATGTTGTGCTTATCTTAAGCTTCATACATATACACCATTTTGGCTGGTTTTAGCATGTAAAACTCCAAGAAAGGTTTTCTACCATTCAGGCATCGAGTTCCTTTATCTAAGGAGATGTGTCCTAGAACATCTAAGGAGATAGAGGAGATGAAGGCGGTTCCTTATGCTTTGGCAATAGGAAGCCTCATGTATGCTATGCTATGTACGAGACTGGATATCTGCTTTGGCATGGGCATGGTTAGCAGATATCAGAGTAATCCAGGACAGGGACATTGGACTGTGGTAAAGCATATATTGAAGTACCTGAGAAGGACTAGGGATTATATGCTAGTATACCAGGCAAATCAATTACTCCTTGTGGGTTACACAGATTCCGACTTCTAATCAGATAGGGATAACAGTAAGTCTACCTCAGGTTTTGTGTTTACTTTGGGAGGTGGAACCATTGTATGGAGGAGTGTCAAGCAGAAATGTGTGGCAGACTCTACCATGGAAGCTGAGTATGTGGCAGCCTCTGAGGCAGCCAAAGAAGTTGTATGGCTCAGGAACTTCTTGATGGACTTGGATGTGATTCCTGGTTTGCCCAGAACTATCACAATTTATTGCGATAACAATGGTGCAGTTGCAAACTCGAAGGAACCACGAGCCCATAAGACAAGTAAACACATAGAGCGCAAGTACCACCTGATACGAGAGATCGTAAAGCGGGTAGAAGTTGCTGTCGCCTAGATTGAATCAGAGGATGACCTGGTAGATCCTTTCACTAAGGCCCTTCTAGCGAGAGCTTTTGATAGACATGTGGAGGGAATGGGAATCAGATGTATGACAGTATGAGGACAACATAGTCTTTTAGTAAAACTGAAACTAAATTGTTGTGATGTATACTGAAAAGTCTATCTTTTGTATGAACATCTTTATTTTTGAAATAAGAATCACATGATCATTGTTTGCATATTTATGGTTATGTATATTGTCTAATACATTACATTGTAGATAACATGGTGTGTAGTATCACACAGGAGATCATGTTATCAGTTCTTTATAGAGTATAAGTAGAGGCTCACAATCGAGATGCTTTTGGACAAACCATTGGTATGGTTGTAGTGTGATTTGGTATTGATTTGTCTTGACCATAGAATTACACTAGTACACTTTGTGTGTTTTGAGCAGGACCGACTTAGAGGAGATTCGATTTATTGCTGACTACATAATTGAATCAGACCTCGGATATTATGGTGTACATGCTCTTAATCCCGATATAATAACGGGCACATGTACTTAGTATTTATATCTTTGATTTACCAATGGGAGAGATTTAAAGAGTAAATCGATAGGCTCGGTAAGTTGGGAAATGATATTATTTACATGGTGTGTCGTTGATTATAGGAGGAAACCGTGTCCTATATATTAGGATGATGATGTCTCCTTGAGGAGATCATAAGTTGAAGGGTTTTGCTTATCGAGTCCGTGAGGGGAAACTTCGCTTCCCACTTCACCTCGGTAGCTTGTCCATGGCGATCCCTTCGATGTCCCTGGATTAAAAAAATTTAATCCTAGACAAAAGAGATTGCCCAAACCACCAAGTTATCGTCGTGCTATTCGTTTAGAGAGGTCACTTGAACAAACTAGTTGTTCAAGAGACCATCCTCTATTCTATGACTAGCCGCAGAATAGACGATGTCCGGATCACCAGTTTTTGTGTTTATGCTCAGGATCCAAGTATTATTTAGCAATATACCAATTTTTATCATGCTCATAAAAGAAAAACAAATACAAACATGTAACATATAAAATTAGAGAATCGATATACCTCTCGATCTTCTATTGTATGTCCTTCCTCCTTTCAGATGTCGTGTGGGTGACGCTCTACCAAAAGTTGAAGCTCCTAGATCGCAAATCTTCCTTCCTTGCTCATCCAAAGCAAGAGGAAGAATAGAAACAAGGCTCATCTCCTTCCTATAGCCAACCAATAAGCAACAAAAGAAATGCTTGCCGCCGGCCAACAAGGAGAAGGAGATAATGGTGGAAATCGGCCAAGACACCAAGGGAAAGCCCTATATCTTGTTTCCACCACCTAAGGAGAAGGAAAAGGGGTCTTTGGATGCCACCCAAGGGCTGGGATAAAGCTGTTGGTGCCGGCCACCAAGGGATGAAGAAGGAAGAAACCTTCCTTATTTCGTGCCACCCAAGCCTCCTAAACCCTAAGCCTCCAAACCCTAATCCTAGTTCTCCTTATGGTCGGCCATGGAAGAGGGGAAGAAGAATAGGATGAGCTCATGCCAAGGTAGAGATGAGAAGAATAGTGGCCGGCCAACCTTAGGAAGAAGAAGGAAAAACTCCTTGAGTTCCCTAGCTCCCAAAACCCTAACCCTAGCCACCACTCCCAATCCTAATCTAATTAGGATTGGTTGCCGCCCAAGCTAATCCCCTCATCCATCCTTATTTTTGCCGCCCACTTCATGACTCTATTTATAGAGTTGGGCTCAAGCCATGATTTAATCTCCTCCATTGGTTCTAGGGATTTAATCTCAACTGTCGGATCTAGAGATTTAATCTCAACCGTCGGATATAGAGATTTAATCTCTACCATTGGATCTAGAGTTTTGTTTTCATCCATTGGATCTAAGCTTCATGAGGTGTTAATAGGCTACATTAGGGACCATGAGGAGCAGTTGGATCTTGGCCACCCATGGATCAAGCCCACATAAAGTCCGATCCACTAATGATGATCCAATCCACTAAAGGTTCATCATTGATTTACCTCACCAACGCCCATATGATAATATGGGCTCCATATATTATTTGTACATTTTCTTCCCGTGTTTAAGATCTCGAATGTCCGTCGATTAATTAATTTATTGACCATTAATTAATCAACATCTAACTCCTTGAGTAGTACCACTCAACATTTTCATCATGCCGGACCAAGTCCACCTGCAGGGTTTACATGATGAACCTTATGAGCTCCTCAAGGGGACATCATCATCCTAATATATAGGACACGGTTTCCTCCTATAATCAACGGCACACCATATAAATAATATCATCTCCCAACTTACCGAGTCTATCGATTTAATCTATAAATCTCGCCCATTGGTAAATCAAAGAGATGAGTACTAAGTATATGTGCCCGTTATTATATCGAGATTAAGAGCATGTACTAAATAATATCTGAGATCCGATTAAATTATGTAGTCAGCAATAAATCGAATCACCTCTAAGTCGGTCCTGCTCAATACACACAAAGTGCACTAGTGTGATTCTATGGTCAAGACAAACCAATACCAAATCATACTACAACCATTCCGATGGTTTGTCCAAAGTCATCTCTGTTGTGAGCCTTTGCTTATACTTTTCAAGGGGCTGATAACATGGTCTCCTGTGTGACACCACACACCATGTTATCTACAATGTAAAGTATTAGACAATATTGCATAACCATAAAAATATGCAAACAATGATCATGTGATTCTTATTTCAAAATAAAGATGTTTATAGAAAAGATAGACTTTTCAGTATACATCCCTACAATCTCCCACTTATATTAAAAGACTATGCTGTTCACATACTGTCATACATCTGATTCCCCTTCCCTCCACATGTCTATCAAAGCTCTCGCTAGAAGGGCCTTAGTGAAAGTGTCTACCATGTCATCCTCTGATGCAATCTAGGCGACATCAACTTCGACCTCCTTTATGATTTCTCGTATCAGGTGGTACTTGCGCTCTTTGTGTTTACTTATCTTATGGGCTCGTGGTTCCTTCGAGTTTGCAACTGCACCATTATTATCATAATAAATTGTGATATTTCTAGGCAAATCAGGAATCACATCCAAGTCGATCAGGAAGTTCCTGATCCATACAGCTTCTTTGGCCGCCTTAGAGGCCGCCACATACTCAGCTTCCATGGTGATGTCCACCACGCATTTCTGCTTGACACTCCTCCATACAATGGCTCCACCTCCCAAAGTAAACACAAAACCTGAGGTAGACTTACTATTATCCCTATCTGATTAGAAGTCGCAATCCATGTAACCCACAGGGAGTAATTGGTCTGCCTGGTAAACTAGTATATACTCCCTAGTCCTTCTCAGGCACTTCAATATATGCTTTACTGCAGTCCAATATCCCTGTACTGGATTACTCTAATATCTACTGACCATGCCCACGACAAAGCAGATATCTGGTCTCGTACATACCATCGCATACATGAGGCTTCCTACTGCCGAAACATAAGGAACCGCCTTCATCTCCTCTATCTCCTCAGATGATCTAGGACACATCTCCTTAGATAAAGGAACTCCATGCCTGAAAGGTAGAAAACCCTTCTTGGAGTTCTGCATGCCAAAATGATCCATTATCTTGTCTATGTATGAAGCTTGGGATAAGCACAATATCCTTTTCCTATGATCCCTTATAACCTTGATCCCAAGGATGTGTCTCACTTCTCCCAAGTCCATCATATCAAATTGTTTGGACAACCATACCCTTACGCCCGATAACACCTTGATATTGTTGCCAATCACCAAAATATCATCTACGTATAGTACAAGAAATACCACTACGTTTTCGTCACATCTCTCGTATACACAAGACTCATCCGGACTTTGAATAAATCCATAAGACTGATTTACCTCATCAAAGCGGATGTTCCAAGACCTCGAAGCTTGCTTCAATCCATAAATGGACCGATTAAGCTTACATACAAGATGCTCTTTGCTCTCAGCAATGAATCCCTCTGGTTGCTTCATATAGATGTTTTCCTCAAGTCTTCCATTAAGGAAAGCTGTTACGTATTGCTAATGTTGTAGGCCCACATGGTCGCCCACCTGGGTTTTAAGGCTAGTCGAATAGACTTAAGCATAGCTCTGGTGAAAAGGTCTCCTCATAATCGATATCCTCTTTCTGAGTATACCCCCTCACAACAAGCCTCGCTTTGAAGGTCTCAACCTTCCCATCTATTCCTCTCTTTCTCTTGTAGATCCACTTGCATCCAATGGTTTTTACACCATCAGGTGGTTCTACTAGCTCCCATACCTGATTTGAATCCATAGATTCAATCTCAGCATTCATTGCACTTTGCCAAGATACTGCATCCTTATCTTGGATTGCCTCGTCATATGTCCAGGGATCAGGTTCATGTTTGGCAGGGATCAAATCAGAAGATTCTCCCAAGAACATGAATCTATCAGGCTGTCCCACAACCCTCCCACTATGACGAGGTATCACCTGTGTATCCTTTGTGACACGCGGTGCAGTGACATGTGGTATATCCTCTTGTACCGGTGGTACTAAAGAAGTGACTTCCCCTTTTAACTCCTCCAGAACAATTTTACTCTTGGGCTTGTGGCTCATCACATAGTCTTCCTCTAGAAATCTGGCGTTCGTGCTAACGATCACCCTCTGATCTCTAGGACTATAAAACAATCCACCCTTCGTTCCTCTAGGATAGCCAACGAACAAGCGCACTTCTATACGAGGATCCAACTTACCAGCATCTGTCTTCAGCACATGTGCTGGACTCCCCATATCCGATATGTCTTAGATTAGGCTTTTGCCCTGTCCATAATTCTATGGGAGTAGAAGGCACTGATTTAGATGGAACCAAGTTCAGAATGTACACCTCCGTATCTAGAGGATATCCCCACAACGAATCTGGCAAGTCAGAATAACTCATCATCGATCTAACCATCTCTATAAGAGTCCTATTCATTCTCTCTGCTACACCGTTCTACTGGGGTGTGCTAGGTGCAGTCAATTGGGATTGAATCCCAGCCTCTGATAAATAGTTCCTAAACTCTCCCAAGAGTTACTCACTGCCACGATCAGATCGTAGTGTCATCCATATCTTGAATAATCGTCTATGAAAGAGACGAAATATTCAAGACCACCTCTTTCCTAGATAGTCATAGGACCACACAAATCAGAATGAACCATTTCTAACACATCTTTGTCTCTATACCCCTTCGACTTAAAAGGCCTCTTGGTCATTTTATCCTCCAAGCAAGATTCACAGGTTGAGAGATCCTCCACCACTAATGAACCCAAAGGTCCATCAGCTATCAACCTTTGAATTCTGCTTAGGTTAATGTGACCAAGCCTAAGATGCCAAAGACATGTTTGGTTCATCTTCGAAGGTTCTTTTCTCTTATTGGAATTAGAAGATGAGTTATTAACTTCAATTTGCATTGTGGGAGGTTTTGTATACAAATTTCCTTTCAATGTACCTGAACAGATATTCTCCCTATTCCTTTTTATAACAACTTGTCATTAAAAGAAATAGAATATTCATCCATAAACAATTTAGAAACTGAAACTAAATTCTTTCTAAATAAAGGTAGATAAAGGGAATTTTCCAGAACCAAAGTTTTATTTTTCTCAAAAGATAAATAAAACTTCTCCCACTGCAATAGCCGCCACCATTATGGCATTGCCCAAGTAAACGGTAATCTCTCCCTTAGCTCGTCATCGGGTTTCTTGGAACCCCTACAAAGTATTGCGGACATGATTAGTGGCTCTCGTATCTACACACCAGGTGCCGGTAGATAACACCGCTAATCATGTTTCAACGACTAGTCCAAAGGATATACCTTTGTTCTGTTTCGGACTGGGACAATCCTTCTTCCAATGTCCATCCTGCTTATAAGTGAATTACTTGCCTTTCGGCTTCTTCACTCCTCCTTGAGATCCTCCCACCACCTTTGCTCCTCCTTGTTTCACCTTCTTCTTGCCTTTCGGTTTAGAAGTAGAAACCTTTTTGAGCAACCATGGCTTGAGGACACTTTTCGAAGAGTGCATACTTGTACTCCTTAGCAGATAAGACAATATCTAGATTCTTTTCCAATCAACATTATTTGGGTACAGTAAGTTTATTTCCTTTAGTATCATAACAAGTGGACTAAAAGTCATTTTTGAAAATCCTAAGAATCACATAGATCATTACTTAATATTTTCGTTCGGTTACATGTGCTACCATAATTTGACACTTTAGGAATATGATTGGGTTTGATAGGTTTAATGCGACTCCTTCCCTTATGATCCCCTAAAAGATTTTAGCGGCGTGATGGGTAGATAGGTTTTGTAAAACTATCTTGTCAACCTAACATTTTGACAAGTAAAATTAATAGTTGGTTTCTCTTTGGCTTTACAAATAAAAGCAGTGACTCCGATGGGGAAGATACTTATATTTGTATCTAAGTGTTCACCATTACTCGGTACCAAGGTAATTATCTCGGGTTATGTGCCTTACGATGGGTAAGTACACACGCTCCTTAATAATTTTCTATAACCATATTCGACCCTGTGATCCACAAACAAACTCATCCGATGGGTAGGAAGGCACTCAGAGTCGACGCACAAGTTTGCTTGCATCACATGTCAAATCGTAATGGAGGCCGTGGGAATTTATAAAAATATCCCTCTCCCACTTAGTAATTTGAAAATGAGGAATTTTCTAGCCTACGACATGCATATCAAACAAAAAGCAATAAATATGAAAAATAAATTATTTTCCAACTATTATGACTTTTGTCTTCAATATGTCTCCTGTCGCATCGCCTTCTCGTCCGCTCCTCCTACGCCATGTACAAACCATCCGGAGATCCGAGTCGAGACTAAAACCTATTTTAATTTACATCCATCGATCCTATACTCCACGAGGGAGTGTACATGAAATCTAGATCAAAAGTAAAATAAAATAAAGAGTGGCTAAACAATGCCGTATTTAATTTACAAAAACTAAATACTAGCCTCGTCAACCCCGAGGATTCAACAAAATAAATATTTACACACATACAATCACATACACACATATGACCATAATAGTCGGATCTTATGCATGCAACCAAAGAGTTAAACTACACATATCCTACTATTATACGACACATATTATATATGAAAAAGTGCATAAAAATTAACCGAATCCTAAACACACAAAATCAGAAACCTTGGCTCTGATACCAATTGAAGGGTTTTGCTTATCGAGTCCGTGAGGGGAAACTTCACTTCCCACTTCACCTCGGTAGCTTATCCATGGCGATCCCTTTGATGTCCCCGGATTAAAAAAAATTAATCCTAGACAAAAGGGATTGCCCAAACCACCAAGTCATCGTCGTGCTATTTGTTTAGAGAGGTCACTTGAACAAACTAGTTGTTCAATTGACCATCCTCTATTCTACGACTAGCTGCGGAATAGACGATGTTCGGATCACCGGTTTTTGTGTTTATGCTCGGGATCCAAGTATTATTTAGCCATATACAGATTTATATCATGCTCATAAATGAAAAACAAATACAAACATGTAACATATAAAATTAGAGAATCGATATACCTCTCGATCTTCTAATGTATGTCCTTCCTCCTTTCGGACGTTGTGTGGGCGACGCTCTACCAAAAGTCAAAGATCCTAGATCACAAATCTTCCTTCTTTTCTCATCCAAAGCAAGAGGAAGAATAGAAACAAGGCTCATCTCCTTCCTATAGCCAACCAACAAGAAACAAAAGAAATGCTTGCCGCCGGCCAACAAGGAGAAGGAGATAATGGTGGAAACCGACCAAGACACCAAGGGAAAGCCCTATATCTTGTTTCCACCACCTAAGGAGAAGGAAAAGGGGTCTTTGGATGCCACCCAAGGGCTGGGATAGGGCTGTGGGCGCCAGCCACCAAGGGATGAAGAAGGAAGAAACCTTCCTTATTTGGTGCCACCCAAGCCTCCTAAACCCTAAGCCTCAAAAACCCTAATCCTAGCTCTCCTTATGGTCGGCCATGGAAGAGGGGAAGAAGAATACGATGAGCTCATGCCAAGGTAGAGAGGAGAAGAATAGTGGCCGGCCAACCTTAGGAAGAAGGAGGAAAAACTCCTTGAGTTGCCGCCCACCCCTAGCTCCCAAAACCCTAACCCTAGCCACCACTCCCAATCCTAATCTAATTAGGATTGGTTGCCGCCCAAGTTAATCCCCTCATCCATCCTTATTATTGCTGCCCACTTCGTGACTCTATTTATAGAGTTGGGCTCAAGCCATGATTTAATCTCCTCCATTGGTTCTAGGGATTTAATCTCAACCGTCGGATCTAGAGATTTAATCTCAACCGTCGGATCTAGAGATTTAATCTCTACCTTTGGATCTAGAGTTTTGTTTTCATCCATTGGATCTAAGCTTCATGAGGTGTTAATAGGCTACATTAGGGACCATGAGGAGGAGTTGGATCTTGGCCACCCATGGATCAAGCCCACATAAAGTCCGATCCACTAATGATGATCCTATCCACTAAAGGTTCATCATTGATCTACCTCACCAACCCCCATATGATAATATGGGCTCCATATATTATTTGTACATTTTCTCCCCGTGTTTAAGATCTCGAATGTCCGTTGATTAATTAATTTACTGACCATTAATTAATCAACATCTAACTCCTTGAGTAGTACCACTCAACCTTTTCATCATGCCGGACCAAGTCCACCTGCAGGGTTTACATGATGAACCTATGAGCTCCTCAAGGGGACATCATCATCCTAATATATAGGACACGATTTCCTCCTATAATCAACGACACACCATATAAATAATATCATCTCTCAACTTACCGAGTCTATCGATTTAATCTATAAATCTCGCCCATTGGTAAATCAAAGAGATGAGTACTAAGTATATGTGCCGGTTATTATATCGGGATTAAGAGCTTGTACTAAATAATATCTGAGGTCCGATTCGATTATGTAGTCAGCAATAAATCGAATCACCTCTAAGTCGGTCCTGCTCAATACACACAAAGTGTACTAGTGTGATTCTATGGTCAAGACAGACCTATACCAAATCACACTACAACCATTCCGATGGTTTGTCCAAAGCCATCTCGGTTGTGAGCCTTTGCTTATACTTTTCATGGGGCCGATAACATGGTCTCCTGTGTGACACCACACACCATGTTATCTACAATATAAAGTATTAGACAATATTGCATAACCATAAAATATGCAAACAATGATCATGTGATTCTTATTTCAAAATAAAGATGTTCATAGAAAAGATAGACTTTTCAGTATACATCCCTACATAAGGTTCATCATGTAAACCCTGCAGGTGGACTTGGTCCGGCATGATGATAAGGTTGAGTGGTACTACTCATGGAGTTAGATGTTGATTAATTAATTGTCAATAAATTAATTAATTGATGAACATTCGAGATCTTAAACACGGGGAGATATTTGTACAGTTAATATATGGAGCCCATATTTATTTATGGGGTTGGTGAGTTAGATCAATGATAATCCTCTAGTGGAATGGATTATCATTAATGGATCGGACTTTATGTGGGCTAGATCCATTGGGTGGCTAAGATCTAACTCCTCCTCATTGTCCCTATTGTAGCCTATTAAAACCCTCAGAGCCTAGATCCGATAGTGGAAAATGGAAGTCTAGATCCAATGGTGGAGGTTAAATCTCTAGATCCGATGGTGGAGATTTAATCTCTAGATCCGACGGTTGAGATTAAATCTCTAGATCCAATGGTAGAGATTAAAAGGAGGCTTAAGCCTAACTCAATAAATAAGGGCTTTGGAGTGGGCGGCAAGAGATCTTTGGGAGATTAGGGTTTTGGCTTGGGCTGCTAGGGTTCATAATTAGGCTTGGGCGGCAACTCTTTGGAAGGATTAGGGTTTGCTTCCTTCTCTTCCTAATTGGTAGCCGGCGCCCATCTTCTTCCTCCTTGCTTTGGCCGGCGCCCAAACCTCCTTTTACTCCTCTCCTTTGGTCGGTGGCAAGATATCAATCTTGGCCAGCAATTCCATCTCCCTCTCCTTGGTGGCCGGCGGTAACAACAAAGAGGAGAAGGTTGCTTGATCTTTCTCCAAAGGGATTGTGTCCGGAACTAGAAAGGAGAAGAAGGGAGCTTATTATCTTCCTTTGTTCGGAGCGAGCAAGTAAAGGAAGATTCGTGATCTAGGAGTCTTCATCTCTTGGAGAATCGTTGCCCACACAACGTCCAAGAGGAGGATAGGACATACAATAGAAGACCTTGAGGTAAACTAGAGGTATAATTCTTATTTTGGTTTCCTTTTGTTTCTTTGTATGATGTAATTAATTGCATGTGGCTAATTTACTTGGACCCCGAAGACAGACAGAAAAACCGACGATCCGTACATCGTCTATTCCGCGGCTAATCGAAGAAAAGAGGTAGGTTACTTGAATAACAAGTTTGTTCAAGTGACCACTCTATTCGAATAACACGACGATGGATCAGTTGCTTGGGTAATCCCTCATCGTCAAGGATTAATTTTTTACTCCGGGGACATCGATATGATCGCCATGTTGGGTTTCCTGCACCGCGGCGTGTGTGTGTTCGATCATGTTTCGTAAACATGAGCACAGCGGAAGCAATAAAAATAATAAATCTACATTTATTACAAAACACACAACACACGCATGCATATTACAACAAGTGTAGACATAACCGTAAATTTAAATTTTGCAATAAAGGAAATTTATCTACGTTATACCTTTCGTATGACGTGTAGCGGGAACGGCATCAATCGGAACGATCCTCGCTAGAATCATCTCTATCCGTATCCACGCCGAGTTCCTCGGGATGACTTCGCTAAGCCACGAGCTTCGTCTTCGTACGGGTTACTAGCCTCGTGTTGAAGACGACGTGATCGAGAGATGATCACGATCCGAATCCAAATTCGGATCCTAAAATGAGTTCTCAAAACTCGCTTCTCCGGAGAGGTATTCGTCAACCAATTGACGAATCCTTCATCCTCCACCTCAGAGGATTACCGGAGATCGAATCCCCGGTAAGTTAGCCCCTGTCGGAGCTCTAACCGTCATCCAAATGACGCTCCGACGAGAGGAGAACAAGCTGTCCAGAAAACTGGACAGCTTTGGTGGAGGAGATAGGTGCCGGCAGCTCACCTTGATGCTAAACCTAAGGAGGATCGCCGGAACTCTTCTGGCAGCAGCTCAACGCCGGCGAGGGGGAAGGAAGCAACCTTCTGGACGCCGGTTGGAGGAGCTATGGGCGGCGGCCTAGGGTTGGCGCCGAGCAACCAAGGGTGGGCGGCAACTCTTGTGTTGGGCGGCAACTCAAAGGCTAGGGTTTTGGATTAGTTAGGGCTTAACAATACCTTAAGCCCTCTTTTATAGAGAACTAATTCTCTTAATGGTTAATGGATCATATCCATAAAGCCCGTTAACCCGCTCCATTAAGATAAGTTAAAATAAACCAAACCATGATGGTTTATTTTAAGTTAAAATGAACCGAACCAACTTTTGGTTCATTCATTTAAAATAAACCAAACCCTTTGGTTTATTCTCCTCCATTGGATTAGAACCAAACCATTTTGGTTCATCCATTACGTCTTCATAAGACACGGCCCATCCACGCTTCCATTGCGACTGAAACGATTTCATGCTCGCTTTATGTTTGGTCCAACCAAACCTAGTTTCTCTCGGTCTGAGAATCCCATTCTCAAGCTCGTTTTAAATCCTTTGGATTACGCTCGTTGTGCGTGTGACCAAATAGGTTCTCGGTTTATGTTGGCCGTCTATAATTAACCATTAATTATAGAATGATCATGAGTGACACCTAGTAGTACATCATGATCCCCAATTAACCGAAAAGATCAACGGTTGATCCAGAACTATTTCTGAAACCCTTCAGTAGCTCGAATGATTCGTGCCCCATTCTCTTCACTCATCTTATACCCACTTGGTTCAGGACATGGTCTATAGTGTCAGTCCCCACTAGGCTGACTACGTCACACCTAGCCCAAGTATCATTTCCTCGTCCTACGGATTCTAGTTACTCCACATGTATCGAAGAGTACCTTACTCTAAACATGTAATGCTTTGGCCAAAGACTTTAGTAACAATCCGACGAGAGGCCATGGGTATACATCTCCTCGCAAGGAGCGGTGAATCCTTTATAGGCTATTCAAACACCTTCGATCACTTCGACTTATACCCAATCATCCCGGGTCCACATCTCCTCGGAGATGTTTGCTTAAGATGTCAAAGAATAAGTCTCCATGATCAAGATGACTTGAATACCGCAAGTCAAAGGAACATCGCACTTAAGCCACAGTAAGAACTTCATTGACATATCTATATATGCAGAGAACCATATGAAGTCTTACGGCTGGTCACTCCGATGAACTAGTTACCATAACTAGCATCCACGATTAACTCCGGACATCACAATGTCTCCAGCCAGTGAGAATCAGCTGCTTGGATACACCAAGGGGTATACCTCGTGCTAGTCTCGACAGAATTGATGGTGTCCAAATCCATCAATTCATCGACTAGGGATAATTCCGATACATCACAATTACATGTAGAGATACTCACTAGTTGTGATCCAATCACAAATTCTCTCATCTTTGTGAATCGTGGAATCGTGGACATTGATAAATGAGTTTAAGATCAATCAAATACATTAAACATGTATACTCAAATAGTGAATCTTCATTTATCATATAAATGGTTCATACATAAAGCGATTGCCTTAGGACATCTCTCATATATTACTAACGGACTCCCACTTGGCCTAATGCCAATCGCTACGGTATCAATACCATAAGCTCTAACATGACCCTCAAACTTACTTTGAGGTAATGCTTTAGTCGAAGGATCGCTAAGTTCCTTTCGATTAGAATTTTCTCGATTTGTATTTCGTTCCTCTTGATGATCTCTGATAAGATGATAGCGTGAAGCACATGTTTGGATCATTGATGAGACCACATCAAGTTCATATAGATGAACTTCTTGATCCAAACCGCTTCCTTTCTTGCTTCAAAGGCTGCAATGTATTACGCCTTAGTGGCGAGAATCCGCTATAGTGTCAAGCTTGGAACCTTTCCAACTTATTGCGCCTCCATTCTAGGTGAATACATACCCGGACTAAGACATGGAATCATCCTTATGCATGCGGCATCCGTATACCCACGTATCACCATGTCCCCTTCTCCATATATTAGGAACACATCCTTAGTTCTTCTCAAGTACTTAAGGATCGTCTTATGACCACCCAATGATCCATTCTGGATCGGTGGTATCTGCTCGTGACACTCGAGCATACGATACATCGGGCCTCGTACATAACATAGCATACATGATAGATCCTATTGCGGATGCATAGGGAATCTTACTCATGCAAATCCTCTCGTCTTACGTGCGCGGACACATAGACTTGAAAGGTGTACCCCATGCACGATGGGTAGAAACCTTTCTTGGATTGACATGCTAAACCTCTTTGCACTTTTCGGTCTATATATGTAGGCTGCGAAAGACCAAGCAAGCGTTTGATCTATCTCTATAGATCTTAATCCCAGGATGTAGGTTGCTTCTCCCGAATCTTTCATGGAGAATGTCTTGGATAACCAAACCTTCAGTTGTAAGATTGAAACATCGTTTCCTATAAGTAGTATGTCATCGACATAATACTAGGAACACATTGCCTCCCACTAACCTTCTTGTACACACAAGGTTAAATGCGGATTTTGTGAAATCAAACTTTTTGATTGTCTCATCAAAGCGGATATTCGACTCTGGATGCTTGCTTGATCCATAAATGGATCGTGCAATTTGCATACCTTGGTTTTATCAACCGATGTGAAACCCTCAGGCTGTATCATATACACGGCCTCGAGCAGGTTTCCATTAAGGAAAGCTGTTTTCACATCCATCTGCCATATCTCATAATCATAATGAGCCGCTATGGCCAGGAGCATCCGAATGGATTTAAGCATAGCTACAGGCGAATAGGTTTCGTCATAATCAACACCTTTCTTTTGGCGATATCCTTTCGCCACCAATCTAGCCTTATAGGTAATCACATTACCATCCATGTTTTCTTCTTGAAAACCCACTTGCACCCTATAGGCTTTATGCCTTGGTGGGTCGACGAGTTCGAACTTGGTTTCATACATGGAATCCATTTCCGACTTCATGGCACCAAGCCACTTATCCCTTACGAACTTATCGGCACTTCTTCATAGCGGTAGGCTCCTCATCATCAATGAGTAACACGTCGTTCGATTCACTTACGAAATCCATATCTCTCGGGAATATTGCGTGTTCTACGGATCTACGAAGATGTGGTGTTACAATAGGTCGCCGATTGCTCATCACTATGAGTTGTCATTTGTTGTGCACCAGGTATCTCATCAATGTCTATTTGAGTCTCTCGAGCCTCCTCAAGCTCGACGACACTCCCACTGTTTTCTTGCAAGAGAAACTCTTTCTCTAGAAACACAGCATGCCTTGAAACAAACACCTTTTGTTCCACAGGATGATAGAATTGGTAACCCCTTGTTTCCTTAGGGTATCCAATAAATAGACATTTATCAGACTTAGCATCCAATTTGTCTGATACAGTCCACTTCACATAAGCAGGACAACCCCATATCTTCAAGTAAGATACATGAGGTTTCTTACCATTCCATATCTCATATGGAGTAGTTGAGACTACCTTGGTAGGCATTCTGTTTAACAAGTAAACAGTATGCGAAGTGCATAGCCCCAAAAGGACTTGGGAAGAGTTGCATGATTCATCATTGACCTGACCATGTCCAACAAGGTCCGGTTACGCCTCTCAGATACACCATTATGCTGTGGTGTATAGGGCAGAGTCCATTGAGACAATATACCATTGTCTCTTAGATAATCAAGAAACTATTGACTTAAGTATTCACCACCTCGATCCGATCGAAGTATTTTAATACTCTTGTCATGTTGTTTCTCTACTTCATTTCTGAATTCTTTGAACCTTTCAAAGGCTTCAGACTTGTGTTTCATCAAGAACACATACCCAAACCGTGAGTGATCATCGGTGAAGGTAATGAAGTAGCTATAGCCTCCTAAAGCTTGAGTTGAACTAGGTCCACATACATCAGTATGTATTAGACCTAGTAACTCTCCCACTCGTTCACCTTTTCCAGTAAAAGGTAACTTAGTCATCTTGCCTTTTAAGCATGATTCGCATGTATCGTATGAATCCAATTCAAACGATTCGAATTCACATCGGTGTAATTAGGACATGCGTTTCTTGCTTATATGGCCAAGCGACAATGCCACATATAGAGTCTATGTGATTATCCATTTCGAGCAGCGTGTTGCTCGCCGATATTGAAAATGTCCTTTGGATCGTCCAGCGTATAAATGCCATTACTCGAGTTCGGTTCCATAAAGTCGCCATTCAAAGTTATATAACAATAATTGTTACTAAGCGTCAAATGGAAACCATTTCTATTTAAGCGGGAAATAGAAACAATGTTCTTTATTAGAGAAGGAACATAATAGCAATTGTCGATTCAAGACTAGTCCACTAGGAGCTTGACAAATAAGTTCGATGGCGGCCAGCGGCAACCTTTGCTCCATTGCCAACTCATAAATTTGACTCCCCTCTGACAAGTCTTCTTCTATTCCTTAGCCCCTGTATGTCATTACATATATGTGAGCTACACCCAGTATCCAATACCCAAGTGTCTAAGGAAATAGAATGACAATCAATAACGAAGATACCTGAAGAGGATGGGGCATCAAATGCCTTCTTCTTCTTCATGGACTCAAGATAAATCTTGCAGTTTCTTCGCCAGTGGCCTTCCTTGCCACAATGATGGCAAGTGCCCTTTTGCGCTGGTTCCGCCTTCTTTGCCTTTTTGTTCTTTCCTTTCTTCTGTTCTTTTGCCTTCCTCTTAGAACCTTTCTTTGAGGAATCAACTAACAGAACCGCCTTCTCCTCATGCTTCACAGAAGGCTCCACAGTCTTCAGCATATTGAGGAGCTCGGGAATGGTGGATTCCAATTTGTCCATCCGATAGTTCATCACAAATTGCGAGAAACTCTTGGGCAAACAATGCAGAATTAAGTCAATACTTAACTCATGATCCATCACAAAACCGAGGGTAGCTAGCCGCTCGATGTACCCGTTCATCTTTAGCACAAACTGCACTACAGACGAACCTTCTTGCATCTTCGTGGTGAAGAGGAGCCTAGAGACCTCGAACCTTTTGGATCTCGCTTGCTCATCGAACAACTCATGAAGATGGAAGACCATAGTATTAGCATCCATATGCTCATGCTGCTTTTGCAGCTCAGGTACCATCGCCGCTAGCGTGATGCAACTCGCTAGCTCGAGAATCGCCACGCTTACGATAGACCAACATTTGATGCAGGTTGCATCGTCCTTAGGGCAGTCGGGAAGAGGCTCTTCAAGGACATATGCAAGCTTTTCGCCTTGAGAATAATTCTCAGGTTTCTAAGCCAGTCCAGGAAGTTAGGCCCAGTCAGTTTGTTCAAATCCAAAATAGTGCGCAAATTCAAAGATGTCATGATCAATTTATTGACCTAGAAATACAAAACGAGCATACATGAGAAAATGATTTTAAAATGCATCAATATACATTTATAAATCCCATTCATTTTTCGAATTTCAAAAACCCCAAAATCACTTCGAGAGATCGTAGGTCCATCTCCGAATGGGCTGATATCCATCATAGTTATGAACAACCTTGGAGAGAGTCCAACAAGTCATTCATAACTACGACGGTATGTATCATCTATACCGATTGCATATCACGTATATGCAACTATCACAATGTGCTATCAACTAATTGAATGTTCACACATACATTGGGTTGTTAACACATTAACAAGTATGAATCATATGCATAGCACCCAACTTCACCTCCCTTTACATCGACCTTGGAGAGAGTCCAACAAGTCGATGCTCCAGGTTAAAGCCAACCCATTAATCAGGACATAGTTTTAATATGGTTAGAGCACATTCAACCAATTAGCCCAGCTTGGAGAGAGTCCAACAACCAAAGCTAATGATTGACCTCTGACTCTTACCATATTAGTATTAAACTATTCCATGGTTTGAACATATTCAGGTTCGAGCCGGGCTTGGAGAGAGTCCAACAACCCAAATAAGAAACAGAACTCTGGTTCTAACCATATTAATGGAAGGTGTAAGCTTTAATATTGAGTAAGGGTTTTTATGTCTCATCCTCTTTGCATGCAAATAACTATTATCTACATGGCATGACATACATGGCATACATCTACATGTCACGACACGCATGACATAATGTTATGCATCTAATGCAATTACATGGCATACAATTATGTCATGTATATAATTTCCTTATATGTCATAACTATTTATGGAAATAAAATATGTTTAAGATTTGATTCTCCAAATCAAATCATAATTAAATTAGGAAACAAATTTCCAAATCTAATCACATATTTTATTCATGGAATTATTTGATTAAGGAAAATCTATTTAGGAAACAAATTTCCTAAATCATTAAAACTACTTATGGAAATAAAATATTTTAAGATTTGATTTCCCAAATAAAATCATGATTAAATTAGGAAACAAATTTCCAGAATCTAATCAAATATTTTATTTATGGAAAATATCAATTTTCATAAATACTTCCAACTTTCCAAAAGTGGAAGATTTCCATAAATACTTCTAGACTTTCCAAAATTGAAAATTTTCCATAAATACTTCTAAATTTCCAAAATTAGAAAATTTCCAGAAATACATTATGACTATCGAAAAACCATTTTACGATTATGTCGAAACACAACCTGGGCTCTGATACCAATGTTGGGTTTCCTGCACCGCGGCGTGTGTGTGTTTGATCATGTTTCGTAAACATGAGCACAGCGGAAGCAATAAAAATAATAAATCTACATTTATTACAACACACACAATACACGCATGCATATTACAACAAGTGTAGACATAACCATAAATTTAAATTTTGCAATAAAGGAAATTTATCTACATTATATCTTTCGTATGACGTGTAGCGGGAACGACATCAACCGGAACGATCCTCGCTAGAATCGTCTCTATCCGTATCCACGCCGAGTTCCTCGGGATGACTTCGCTAAGCCACGAGCTTCGTCTTCGTACGGGTTACTAGCCTCGTGTTGAAGACGACGTGATCGAGAGATGATCACGATCCGAATCCAAATTTGAATCCTAAAATGAGTTCTCAAAACTCGCTTCTCCGGAGAGGTATTCGTCAACCAATTGACGAATCCTTCGTCCTCCACCTCAGTGGATTACCGGAGATCGAATCCCCGGTAAGTTAGCCGCTGTCGGAGCTCTAACCGTCGTCCAAACAACGCTCCGACGAGAGGAGAACAAGCTGTCCAGAAAACTGGACAGCTTTGGTGGAGGAGATAGGCGCCGGCTAACCAAGGAAGATTGAGCTCACCTTGATGCCAAACCTAAGGAGGATCGCCGGAACTCTTCCGGCAGCAGCTCAACGCCGGCGAGGGGGAAGGAAGCAACCTTCTGGACGCCGGTTGGAGGAGCTATGGGCGGCGGCCTAGGGTTGGCGCCGAGCAACCAAGGGTGGGCGGCAACTCTTGTGTTGGGCGGCAACTCAAAGGCTAGGGTTTTGGATTAGTTAGGGCTTAACAATCCCTTAAGCCCTCTTTTATAGAGAACTAATTCTCTTAATGGTTAATGGATCATATCCATAAAGCCCGTTAACCCTCTCCATTAAGATAAGTTAAAATAAACCAAACCATGATGGTTTATTTTAAGTTAAAACGAACCGAACCAACTTTTGGTTCATTCATTTAAAATAAACCAAACCCTTTGGTTTATTCTCCTCCATTAGATTAGAACCAAACCATTTTGGTTCATCCATTACGTCTTCATAAGACACGGCCCATCCACGCTTCCATTGCGACTGAAACGATTTCATGCTCGCTTTATGTTTGGTCCAACCAAACCTAGTTTCTCTCGGTCTGAGAATCCCATTCTCAAGCTCGTTTTAAATCCTTTGGATTACGCTCGTTGTGCATGTGACCAAATAGGTTCTCGATTTATGTTGGCCGTCTATAATTAACCATTAATTATAGAACGATCATGAGTGGCACCTAGTAGTACATCATGATCCCCAATTAACCGAAAAGATCAACGGTTGATCCAGAACTATTTCTGAAACCCTTCAGTAGCTCGAATGATTCATGCCCCATTCTCTTCACTCATCTTATACCCACTTGGTTTAGGACATGGTCTATAGTGTCAGTCCCCACTAGGCTAACTACATCACACCTAGCCCAAGTATCATTTCCTCGTCCTACGGATTCTAGTTACTCCACATGTATCGAAGAGTACCTTACTCTAAACATGTAATGCTTTGGCCAAAGACTTTAGTAACAATCCGACGAGAGGCCATGGGTATACATCTCCTCGCAAGGAGTGGTGAATCCTTTGTAGGCTATTCAAACACCTTCGATCACTTCGACTTATACCTAATCATCCCGGGTCCACATCTCCTCAGAGATGTTTGCTTAAGATGTCAAAACATAAGTCTCCATGATCAAGATGACTTGAATACCGCAAGTCAAAGGAACATCGCACTTAAGCCACAGTAAGAACTTCATTGACATATCTATATATGCAGAGAACCATATGAAGTCTTACGGCTGGTCACTCCAATGAACTAGTTACCATAACTAGCATCCACGATTAACTCCGGACATCACAATGTCTCCAGCCAGTGAGAATCAGCTGCTTGGATACACCAAGGAGTATACCTCATGCTAGTCTTGACAGAATTGATGGTGTCCAAATCCATCAATTCATCGACTAGGGATAATTCCGATACATCACAATTACACATGTAGAGATACTCACTAGTTGTGATCCAATCACAAATTCTCTCATGCTGTGAATCATATCGTGGACATTCAGTAAATGAGTTTAAGATCCAATCAAATACATTAAACATGTATACTCAAATAGTGAATCTTCATTTATCATATAAATGGTTCATACATAAGGCGATTGCCTTAGGACATCTCTCATATATTACTAACACGCCATGCACTAGCGACCGAGGTGGGAAGCGAAGCTTCGGATCCACCCTTTAGGTCATATTAACCTGAGTATAATTCAAAGGTTGATAGCTGATTGACCTTTGGGTTCATTAGTGGTGGAAGATTTCCCAACCTGTGAATCTTGCTTGGAAGGTAAAATGACCAAGAGGCCTTTTAAGGCCAAGGGGTATAGAGCCAAAGATGTGTTGGAATTGGTTCATTCTGATTTGTGTAGTCCTATGTCTATCCAGGCTAGAGGTGGTTTTGAATATTTCATCTCTTTTATAGACAATTATTCAAGATATGGATATATTTACTTGATGCGCCACAAATCTGAATGCTTTGACAGGTTCAAAGAATTCAAGGCTGATGTGGAGAAACGTAAAGGTAAAAGTATCAAGACACTACGATCTGATCGTGGTGGTGAGTACCTCTTAGGAGAGTTTAGGAGTTATTTTATCAGAGGCTGGGATTCAATCCCAACTGTCTGCACCTAGTACTCCTCAGCAGAATGGTGTGGCGGAGCGAAGGAATAGGACTCTTATGGAGATGGTTAGATCGATGATGAGTTATTCTGAGTTACCAGATTCATTCTGGGGGTATGCTCTGGATACGACAGTGTATATTCTATACTTGGTACCATCTAAATTAGTACCTTCTACTCCCACAAAATTATGGACTGGGCGAAAGCCTAGTCTGAGACATATTCGGATTTGGGGGAGTCCAGCACATGTGCTGAAGGGAGATGCTGGTAAGTTGGAATCTTGTACAGAAGTGTGTTTGTTCATAGGCTATCCTAGAGAAATGAAAGGTGGTTTGTTCTATAGTCCTACATATCAGAGGGTGATCGTTAGCACGAATGCCCAATTTTTAGAGGAAGACTATATGATGAACCACAAGCCCATGAGAAAGATTGTTCTAGAGGAGTTAAGAGGGGAAGTCACTACTTTGGTACTAACGGTACAAGAGGACATACCATAAGTGACTACACCGCGTGTCACAGATGATGCACACGTGATACCTCGTCGTAGTGAGAGGGTTGTTAGACAACCTGATAGATTTATGTTCTTGGAAGAATCTTCTGATTTGTTCCCTGGTGAACATGAATCTGATCCCTGGACATATGACGAGGCAATCCAAGATAAAGATGTGGTATCTTGGCAAAGGGTGATGAATTCTGAGATAGAATCTATGAATTAAAATCAGGTTTAAGAGCTAGTAGAACCACCTAATGGTGTAAAAGCCATTGGATGCAAGTGGATCTACAAAAGAAAGAGACAAACAGACGGGAAGGTTGAGACCTTCAAAGCAAGGCTTGTTACGAAAGGGTATACTCAGAAAGAGGGTATCGATTATGAGGAGATGTTTTCATCGGTAGCAATGCTTAAGTCTATCTATATTCTCTTGTCTATTGCTACTCATATAGATTATGAGGTTTGGCAGATGGATGTCAAGATAGCTTTCCTTAATGGAAGTCTTGAAGAAAACATCTATATGAAGCAACAAGAGGGATTCATTGCAAAGGGCAAAGAGCATGTTGTGTGAAAGCTTAATCGGTCCATTTATGGATTGAAGCAAGCTTCGAGATCTTGGAACATCCACTTTGATGAGGTAATCCAGTCATATGGATTTATTCAAAGTCCGGATGATTCTTGTGTATACAAGATATGTCACGGAAATATAGTTGTATTTCTTGTACTATACGTAGATGACATTTTGCTCATTGGCAACAATGTCAAAGTATTATCAGACGTAAGGGTATGGTTGTCCAAATAATTTGATATGAAAGACTTGGGAGAATTGGGACACATCCTTGGGATCAAGGTTATAAGGGATCGAAAGAAAAAGATGTTGTGCTTATCTCAAGCTTCATACATAGACACTGTTTTGGCTCATTTTAGCATGCAGAACTCCAAGAAAGGTTTTCTACCTTTTAGGCATGGAGTAACTTTATCTAAAGAGATGTGTCCTAGAACATCAAAGGAGATAGAGGAGATGAAGGTAGTTCCTTATGCTTCGGCAGTAGGAAGCCTCATGTATGCTATGTTATGTACGAGACCGGATATCTACTTTGCCATGGGCATGATTAGCAGATATCATAGTAATCCAGGATATGGACATTGGACTGTGGTAAAGCATATATTGAAGTACCTGAGAAGGACTAAGGATTATATACTGGTATACCAGACAGATCAATTACTCCCTGTGGATTACACAGATTCTGACTTCCAATTAGATATGGATAACAGTAAGTCTACCTCGGGTTTTGTGTTTACTTTTGGAGGTGGAGCCATTATATGGAGAAGTGTCAAGCAGAAATGCGTGGCAGACTCCACCATGGAAGCTGAGTATGTGGCAGCCTCTGAGGCAGTCGAAGAAGTTGTATGGCTCAGGAACTTCTTGATGGACTTGGATGTGACTCCTGGTTTGCCCAGAACTATCACAATTTATTATTATAACAGTGGTACAGTAGAAAACTTGAAGGAACCACGAGCCCATAAGGCAAGTAAACACATAGAGCACAAGTACCACTTGAACGAGAGATCGTAAAGCGAGGAGAAGTTGCTTTTGCCAAGATTGCATTAGAGGATAACTTGGCAGATCCTTTCACTAAGGTCATTCTAGCGAGAGCTTTTGATAGGCATGTGGAGGGAATGAGAATCAGATGTATGGCAGTTTGATGGCAGCATAGTCTTTTAGTATAAGTGGGAGATTGTTGGGATGTATACTGAAAGCTTAGCCTTTGTATGAACATCTTCTTTTTGAAATAAGAATCACATGATCATTGTTTGCATTTATGCATATTGTCTGATACGTTACATTATAGATAACATGGTGTGTCGTGTCGCACTGAAGATCATGTTATTAGTTCCTTGTATAGTATAAGTAGAGGCTCACAACTAAGATAGTTTTGGACAAACCATTGGCATGGTTGTAGCGTATTTTGGTATTGGTTTATCTTGACCATATAATTACACTAGTACACTTTATGTATATTGAGCAGGACCGATTTAGAGGTGATTCAATTTATTGCTGACTACATAATTGAATCAGACCTCGGATATTATGGTGTACATGCTCTTAATTCTGATATAATAATGGACACATGTGCTTAATATTTATTTCTTTGATTTACAAATTGGCAAAAATTATGGGTTAACTCGATAGGCCCAGTAAGTTGGGAAATAATATTATTTACATGGTGTGTCATTGATTATAGGAGGAAACCGTGTCCTATGTATTAGGATGATGATGTCCCCTTGAGGAGCTCATAAGGATCATCATGTAAATCCTGCAAGTGGACTTGGTCCAATATAATGATGAGGTTGAGTGGTACTACTCATGGAGTTAGATGTTAATTAATTAATTGTCAATAAATTAATTAATTAACAGACATTCGATATCTTAAACACGGAGAAATATTTGTACGATTAATATGTGGAGCCCATATATAATTATGGGGTTGGTGAGGTAGATCAATGATGATCGCTTTAGTGGAATGAATCATCATTAATGGATCGGGTTCGGATCCATTGGGCGGTCAAGATCCAACTCCTCCTCATGGTCCCTATTGTAGCCTATTAAATGTAATGTTTGTAAAATTTCTAGTAATTTTACAAGAATTTTTGGCATGATTATAATGGGCTTTATGTGGGCTCTTTCAAAAATAAAAGAAAAGGAGCCAAAAAGGATGCAAGGGCTAGGAATTGAACCCCAAACCTCTAGAGATAGCTAAGCCCTAAAGATGCATCCAATAACCAGAAGTCCAACAAGGTTGTACTATTAGAGGAATATAAAAATTATAGTTAGGGTAAGGGGAGATTAAGGGACTTTCAAGGAATAAATAGGGGGAATGAGAGGGACATGAGTAATCCAAATTGCTTTTCTCCTTCTCATCTTCTTCCTCTCACCAACCCTTATTCCTCTCCCTTTTCATCCTTTGTCCAAACCTATCAAGAAGAAGGCTAGGTTAGAAATTAAGGATGTAAGTATCCCCCCACCTGCATACAAGTAGCTCGATTGATGCTTATTTGTGTACGATACCATTCGCCAAGACCTTGTTTGAGTTTTTCCATGAAGATCCATGCCATCTTGTATGAACATGATGAAGATAGGATGATGGATTAGGTTGCCAAGATAGGCCTTGTTTTTGAGTTTCTATGAAGATCCGGCCATGTATCTTGTATAGGTTTTAAATGAGTTCATGCCCATGATGAAGATAGGATGCTAGATGAATTAGGTTAAGTGTTTGAACCCTAGCCTTATGACTTTTTTAAACCATTCGCCAAGTCACTCTAAACTTTTGTCTATATGTTCTTTTATGCCATGAAGCTGGTCTATGCATGTTTTTGATAAGGCGAAAAGAAAAAAATATAATGATGTCTTCTTTAACCTGATTTAAGTGGATGAACTTCTAAGCCTCGGACTATTCTGGGAAGAGCCACTTGGTATCGAGCCTATGGAAACTATCTTTTTTATGCCATGCTAGATGGAGCTTCCTACCATAAGCTTTTGATGTGATGAAGACAAACTAACTGTTGCTTAAATATGCTAAAATAAGAGTGAATGTTTCAACGATGAACCTTTGATCTTTAGCTTTTAGTTGCTATGCATATGTTATGATCAAGTTCAGTAATGTTTTAAGAGGCTTTAGTATGTAAATATGTCTATGCTAGCTTTAATCACCAAGTTTATGCTATCGAACCTTTCGTCACCAAATGAACAATAACAGTTTTATTTTGTTATGCCCTTACTCTAATATGTGAAGATAACCATATATGGAAGACGTAGTAATAGGGTCGATGAGACAGTAATATATGGAATACGTAGTAATAGAGTCGATGAGACAGTACCCCCACCTGCTCTTATGCATGTGGTTATTGAACTCCAGTGTTGTTGGTGAAGAAGAAAGACTGGTCTATGCGAATGTGCATAGACTACCGAACGCTAAATAATGTGACAATCAAGAATAGGTACCCTTTATCACGGATTGATGACCTGTTCGACCAGTTAAAGGGTGCCACCGTCTTCTCTCAGATTGATCTGAGGTTTGGTTATCATCAAGTGAAAGTGAAACTAGATGATATACCGAAGACAGCTTTCCGAACAAGATACAGACGTTATGAGTTCGTAGTTATGCCTTTCGGAGTGACGAATGCACCTGATATGATCTACTGAATCGGATTCTTCAGGAAAAGCAGTTGTATGCAAAGTTCTCCAAACGCGAATTCTGGCTCAATCAAGTATCATTTTTGGGTCATGTTATATCCAAGCACGGAGTGATGGTAGACCCTATAAAGATTGAAGCTGTGAGTAACTGGAACCGATCAAAGAATGCCAGCGAAATCAGAAGCTTTCTTGGGCTAACAAGCTACTACAGAAAGTTTGTAGAGAACTTCTCTAGAATTGCAGCCCCTATGACAGTCCTCACGAGAAAGAACAAAAAGTACGAATGGACGGACGCCTGCGACAGGAGTTTCACAGAATTGAAAAGGAGACTGACCAGCGCTCCAATCCTTGCTCTTCCGGACAGTAACTAAGGCTTCGACATGTACAGCGATGCTTCCAAGTTGGGAGTCGGAGTTGTACTCATGCAGAATGGCAAGGTCATTGCCTACGCCTCTAGGCAACTCAAAGAACATGAAAGGAATTATCCCACTCATGATTTAGAGCTAGCGGTCATGGTCTTTGCTCTCAAAACATGGAGGCATTATCTATATGGAGCTCAGTGTAGGATTTATACAGACCACCAGAGTCTGAAATATTTCTTCACACAGAAGGACCTGAACATGAGACAATGCAGATGGCTCGAGCTCGTCAAGGATTATGACTGTGAGATCTTCTACCATCCAGGAAAAGAAAACAAGGTGGCTGATGCACTCAACAGGAAGTCCTGCGCCACCTTGATGTCTCTATCAGTGTTATCTCGACCCTTAGAAAAGGAGATTATGCATTACGGGGTTGAAATCATTTCCGGACAGCTCTCGACCATGACGATAGCACCAACGTTGTTCGATGGTATATTGGAAAAGCAAGCCCGTGACCCAAGCATTCAGAGGATCAAGCAAGAGGTTCTAGAAGGAAAGGGTGATGGGTTCCGTATCTCTGATAGTGAAGTACTCTACCTCAGGGATCGCTTGTGTATTCCCGATGATCCAGGATTACGGAAGAAGATATTTGAGGAAGGTCACGAAACTCCTTATGCGATGCATCCTGGAACCACCAAGATGTACCAAGACCTGAAAAGAAAATTCTGGTGGTTCGGAATGAAAAGAGATGTGGCTCGATGTCGATTACACCGACTGCCAGAGGGTTAAAGTAGAACACCAGAGGAACACTGCAGTCAATCCAGATTCCAGAATGGAAATGGGAAGATATTTCTATGGATTTCATCTCAGGATTGCCCAAGACGACAAACGGATATGATGCTATATGGGTAATTGTGGAACGATTGACGAAGTCTGCCCACTTCTTAGCAATCAAGATGACCTATTCGACTGAGCAACTGACTCAATTATATGCTAAGGAAATTATCAGATTACATGGGATTCCTAAGACCATCATTTCTGACAGAGATGGTCATTTTATTTCCCATTTATGGGAGTGTGTTCAGAAGGCACTTGGCATGAAGCTATTGTTCAGTACCGCCTTCCATCCTCAGACGGACAGACAGACCGAAAGAGTAAATCAAGTACTGGAGGATATGCTACAAGCTTGCACCCTGGATTTCAAAGGTAGCTGGTGCCGATACTTATGCTTGGCAGAATTTGCCTACAACAATAGCTACCAAGCTACTATTGGAATGTCACCCTACGAGGCTCTATACGGGAGGAAATGTAGATCTCCTATATGCTGGTACGAGGGTGGTGAAAAGAAAGGGATGGGACTCCAGACAGACTTCATTGACGACACCACCCAAGCTATCCAGAACATCCGTTAAAGAATTGAAACTGCTCAGAGACGGCAAAAGAGCTATGCAGATATGCGGCATAGACCGTTAGAATTCGAAGTCGGGGACCTAGTATTCCTCAAAGTGGCCCCTATGAAGGGAGTGATGAGATTCGGAAGGAAGGGTAAGTTGAGTCTGCGCTATATGGGACCGTATTCGATATTGCAGAGGGTTGGCAAGGTAGCTTACAAGCTGGAGCTGCCTCAAGAGATGTTGGTTATTCACAATGTGTTCCATGTTTCTGATGGCATGCTAGGAGGCTCGTCGGCTCCCATGTCCCCGGATTAAAATTTTCACTAATGTAAACTAATCCGGATGGGATGAGTTTCCTAAGCTCAACCAATTCATCGTCGTGCTAACGACTTGAGCGATCGCTTGAACAAACTAGTTGTTCAAGCAACAAAACTCTTCTAGTCGGTTAGCCGAGGAAGAGATGACGGATGGATCACCGGTTTTTGTGTTTATCTTCGGGGTCCATGATTATACAAATACATATGGATGTAGACATGTATAATCAACACATACAAACATATTAATAAGAACATGCAAAGATCAATAATAAAACTTGTAAAACTTTTATACCTCTTGATCTTCTATCGTATGTCCTAACCTCCTTGTAGACTTCGTGTGGGCGAAGATCCTCCACAAGTTGAAGCTTCCTAGATCTTCTTCAATCAAAAGAAAGAACTCTCCTTCCCTTCTTGCTTGAACCAACCACCAAGCCACAAAAGCTTGTTGTCGCCGGCCCCAAGAAAAGAGAGAACAAGATGGCCAACCAAGGAACCAAACAAGGGAACAATCCCTAGCTCCTAGTGCCGCCGGTCAAGAGGAAAAGGATGAGAGAAAGACCGGCCAAAGGGGAGCAATAGAAAACCCTACAACCCCTTTGTGCCGCCAACCCTAGATGGAGTGAAGAGGAGAAGAGGAATAGGTTGAGCGCCGACCAAGGTAGAGGGAAAAGAGATAGGTGCCGGAAAACCCCTTTGGAAGAAGAAGGGAACCTCTCCTATTGTTGCCACCCACTCCACCTCCCAAACCCTAGCCGCCCAACCAAACCCTAACCTCCCTAGGATTTCTTGCCGCCCAAGCTAATGATAGGCAAAACCCTAATCTCCAAAAACAACCAACCCACCTCCTTGCCGCCCACCTTAAGCACCCTTTTATAGATTTAGGCTTAAGCCTTGTTTTAATCTCCACTGTTGGTTCTAGGGATTTAATCTCAACCGTCGGATCTAGAGATTTAATCTCAACCGTCGGATCTAGAGATTTAATCTCCATCGTCAGATCTAGGGATTTAATCTCAACCGTCGGATCTAGAGATTTAATCTCAACCGTCGGATTTAGAGATTTAATCTCCACCGTCGGATCTAGGGATTTAATCTCAATCGTCGGATCTAGAGATTTAATCTCAACCGTCGGATTTAGAGATTTAATCTCCACCGTCGGAACTAGAGTTTTATTTTCCTTCATTGGATCTAGGCTCCATGAGGTTTATATTAGGCTACGATAGAGACCATGAGGAGGAGTTGGATCTTGGCCACCCGATGGATCGGAACCACACAAACTTGATCCATCAATGATGTTCCATTCCACTAGAGGATCATCATTGAATTACCTCACCAACCCCCATAAATTAATATGGGCTCCATACATTATTTGTACATCCATCTCCCCGTGTTTAAGATATCGAATGTCCGTCAATTAATTGATTTACTGACCATCAATCAATTAACATCTAACTACTCGAGTAGTACCACTCAACCTTATCATCATGTTGACTAAGTCAACCTGCAGGGTTTACATGATGAACCTTATGAGCTCCTCAAGGGGACATCATCAACCTAATATATAGGACACGGTTTTCTCCTATAATTAACGACACACCATGTAAATAATATCATTTCCCAACTTACCGGGCATATTGATTTAATCCATTTAAATCTCACCCTTTGGTAAATCAAAGAAATCAATACTAAGTACATGTGCCCGTTATTATATCGGGATTAAGAGCATGTACAACATAATATCCGAGGTCCGATTCAATTATGTAGTCATCAATAAATTGAATCACCTCTATGTCGGTCCTGCTCAATTCACCTAAGTGTACTAGTGTAACTCTATGTTCAAGACAAACCAATACCAAGCTACACTACAACCATGCCAATGGTTTGTCCAAAACCATCTTGGTTGTGAGCCTCTACTTATATTCTACAAGGGACTGATAACATGATCTTCTGTGCCACACCAAGCACCATGTTATCTACAATGTAAAATATTAGACAATATGCACCAATTACGTATTGCTAAAAATTACAAGATAGTCATGTGATTCTTATTTCAAAATAAGAAAAGATACAAAGAGCTAGATCGATATAATCAGCAGTTTCAATGCTCAAAAAATGCATTTCCGGTCGGACCAAGTGATCAGGCCACAAGCGGTGCAAGTTGAGGACTGAGTTATGAAAGTCGGCCTATCCAGATACTAGACCGAGAAGTCAAGAGACTAAGGAACAAAGAGGTGCCCTTAGTAAAGGTCCTGTGGCAAAATCAACGGTACGAAGAAGCTACCTGGGAACGCGAAGAGGACATGAAATAGAAGTACCCAGAATTGTTCTAAGTTTCGGGGATGAAACTTTTAAAAGGTATGAAGGATTGTAATGCCGTAAAATTTCTAGCAATTTTACAAGAATTTTTGGCATGATTATAATGGCCTTTATGTGGGCTCTTTCAAAAATAAAAGAAAAGGAGCCAAAAAGGATGCAAGGCCTAGGAATTGAACCCCAAACCTCTAGAGATAGCTAAGCCCTAAAGATGCATCCAATAAACAGAAGCCCAGCAGGGTTGTACTATTAGAGGAATATGGGAAATTATAGTTAGGGGTAAGGGAGACTAAGGGACTCATCAAGTGAATAAATAGGAGGAATGAGGAGACATGAGTAACCAAATTGCTTTTCTCTCCTTCTCATCTTCTTCCTCACCGAAATCCATTCCTCTCCCTTTTCATCCTTTGTCCAAAACCTATCCAAGTAAGAGGAAGGTTAAGTTGGCATCCCTTAGGTTATCTTCCAACCAAAAAGCAAAGTGAAGGATGTAAGTATCCCCCTCACCTGCATACAAGTAGTTTTCGATTGATGTATTTGTGTTAATCCTCTTGAAACCATTCGGCCAAGACCTTGTTTGAGTTTTTCCATGAAGATCCATGCCATATCTTGTATGAACATGATGAAGATAGGATGCTAGATGGATTAGGTTAAGTGTTTGACCTTAAAAACCCAAGGGACCATTCGGCCAAGACCTTGTTTGAGCTTTCCATGAAGATCCATGCCATATCTTGTATGAACATGATGAAGATAGGATGCTAGATGAATTAGGTTAAGCGTTTGAACTTTTATGACCTTTAAAACCATTCGGCCAAGCCACTCTAAACCCCTATATGTTCTTTTATGTCATGCTATAGCCAAGTTCATGCTATGTTTTGATAGTAAAAGAAGATAACATGATGTTTGGTTAACCTAGATTTAAGTGGATGAACTTCAAAGCCTTGGACCATTCGTCCAAGACACTTTAGCCCCTATGTGTGTTCTTTTATGCCATGTTTAGATGAGCTTAGGCTAAGTTTTGATGCTAGATGAAGATAACATGTTCTATGCTAGGTTTTAAATGAGTTCATGCCATGTTGATGTTAGAAGAAGGTAACATGTTCTATGCTATGTTAGAGATAGGTTCATGCTATGTTTTGATGGTAAATGAAGATAACATGTTGTTTGTTTTAACCTATATTTAAGTGGATGAACCTTTAGGCCTCTTGAACCATTCGGCCAAGTCCATCTAGACCCCTAAGGTGTCCTTCTATGCTATGTTTTGGATGAGTTCATAATGACTTTTGGTGTTAGATGAAGATAACATGCTCTATGCTAGGTTTTAAATGAGTTTATGCCATGTTTGATGTTAAAAGAAGATAACATGTTCTATGCCATGATATAGATAAGTTCATGCTATGTTTTGATGGTAAATGAAGATAACATGTTGTTTGGTTAACCTAGATTTAAGTGGATGAACCTTAAGCCTTTGAACCATTCGGCCAAGACCCCTAATATGTTTCTATGCCATGTTTGATTGAGTTCATGATGACTTTTGATGTTTGATGAAGGTAACATGTTGTTGGTTAACCTAGAGTTAAGTGGTTGAGCCTCATGTCCTTTAAACCCATTCGGCCATGGTTTAATTAAAACCCTAAGTGCCCTCCCATGCCATGCTTTATGTGTTAAAGAACTAACATGTGGTTAGTTAGACCATATATAAGTTGTTTGGTGTTTAAAACTTTTATAGAACTCCATGAAGTTTAGGTCATTCCATGTATACTTGTTCATGATTTTTATACCTTATGCCATGCTTATATGTGTGTGACGTGTTAGGAATATTTGTAATGGCTAGAGGGGGGTGAATAGCGTTTTCCCGTACGTTGATGAAATTCGATCTCGTTTGTTTCTACAATTTCGTTAGCGCAACGGAAATAGAAAAGTAATAACGATAACGAAATGCACAACACACTAACACAAGTATATAACGTGGTTCGGAACCGCACGGTTCCTACTCCACGGATCGAGCTCTACGAGCTCTAGTGATGCACATGCAACCACTAATAAACACTCCTTCTCGGAATAATCCGGAGGCGGAGAAACCTCGTACAATAATGATTACAACAATAATCAAATAGATACAAGCAAATACAATATGAAATACAAATGCAAGTAAAGGAAAAACACTTTACAAGAGCTTTGGATTGCTTGATCTTTGATTGCCTTGAACTAGCTTTGAAGGACTGGAAAGCACCAACTTCCCCCTTCAATTTCGCTCAAGAAAATCGCTATCTTTTTCTCCATCACGAGCTCCTTATATAGCTTCAACCTGTGCTGGAAAAGGTCGATCAGTCGACTGCTCGGGACCATCAGTCGACTGATCACACTGTTGCTGTGAGACAATGGTGTAATCCACGCTGGAAAAATCCAACGGCTAGGAAATCAGTCGACTGATCATGACCATCAGTCAACTGATGAGCCATCACTCGACTGCTCGTCTCAGCAGTCGAGTGAGACTCCATTCTGTGGCCGAAAATCCGAGCATCAATCGACTGATCACATGATCAGTCGACTGCTCATCTATCAGTCGACTGCACAATAGTGGCAGTCGACTGCTAGGCCACTTCCCACAGTCAAACCCTAGTTGACTCAGGCCAGTCGATTGCCATATGGCACCAGTCGACTGGCACACCTCAAACATGAGGTTTTAACCCAAGTATGACGTCCCCATACTTGCTAGACCACCCTTAGCCTAGACCTAAGCCTTCTAGCTACCTCCATCAGCCTCACGCCTCTCGGATCCCTCCAAGTCATCCATGACTTGTTCATCCATCGCGCTAGCCTTCAGGTGCTTCCATCGGCTATGTCATGCTAACGGTGTCTACACCGCCAAGGCACATTGGACTTACGCCGCCAAGACTCCGCTTGGAGTTTACGCCGCCAACCATTGGACTTATGCTGCCAAGACTCCCGCTTGGACTTTACGCCGCCAATATCAAACCCCTTGGACTTCTCAAATGCCAAGACTCAAACTTGGACTTTCCCTTGCCAACACATGTTGGACTTTCCATGCCAAGACCCATGCTTGGACTTTCCCTTGCCAACCCATGTTGGACTTTTCATGCCAAGACTCATGCTTGGACTTTTCATGTGCCAAGTACTCAGGACTTGGACTTTACCAAATGCCAAGTGTTCAACTTGGACTTTCCATGCCAAGTACCCAAGACTTGGACTTTCCCATGACAATTACATTGTCATATGTTTTTGTCGAACATCAAAACATCACTCGAGTCAAACTCGAGTCCTGGTCAATCGTGACCTGGGCCGATTGCACCAACAATCTCCCCCTTTTTGATGTTTGACAAAAAACAAACAAATTATTAAGTTAGAATACTAACTCAAATCCCTTACCAATTATCCCAAATTGGTAAATACTCTCCAAATGTTCTCCCCCAAACATTCTCCCCCTTTTTGACTAACATTAAAAAGGTTTCCTCTCCAAGGAGGTCAATGTCTCATGTCCCAATGAGATCTTACAATCTCCCCCTTAGTCCAAAAATACTTAGGATGTCTACCATCTTCCTAGTGATAAGTCCAATATCACTCACGAGAGGCAATCCCATTTACTCTCCCAATTTCCAAATTGGGTCTCTCAAAAGTCCCATCAATTTCCCAATTGATGTCATATTCTCCCATAACTTCTCTTCAAGGAGAAAAACACATCCATCATCCCAAGATGGATACCTCCCCCTAAAGGTTTGCTCCCCCTTGACCATTGCACCAACAATGTCCTTGGGAAGTCCCTAAGCCAATAGGAACTCTAAACCATCAAATTAAGGTTAGAAGTTCAACATTAAACTGCCCAACACCTTAAAATTGATACAAACCCTAAACACCTCTCCTAATCCATATCCAATGAATTTTCACCCTTCATCATGCTTCCCGAAGCATATCCTAGGGTTAGGAGTGGTTAGGGACTTTAACCGCAGCTGAAATCGGGTTAAACAACTTTGGTTACCCCGAAATCAGGCTATTAGCCGACTACATCGGCTACCGATCGGTGATGTGTCCATCACCGATCGCATGAAGCAACGATGAGTGATACTGCCCGATGAGTCCAATCGCCCATCACGATCAGATCAGAGGCAATGATCGATAACTGAAAACTTGATTTTCAAAAATCAGACTCGACTTTTGGAAATTCATAAGTAATTCTACGTAAAGCAAAAAAATCACGAAACTTGATACGTATATTACTTATCACACATACAATCGGTGAAAAATTTTGGAAAAATATTTTTACCATCGAAATAGGAGATTGATACAAAATCCAAAAGTGACTAAAAACTTTAAAGTTTAAGCTCACTTTGTATCAATCTTATCAATGGTGATTGCTATCAAAAAATAGACTTCACCAAGGTTTTTCAAAATGATTTTAAAATGTTTTTAAAACCCTATTTTGGATCATTTGCCGTGGGCTCTATGCACATGGCTTGTACCCAAGCTTTCCTAATGATCCACATGTTGAATTAATATTAGTTTGGATTCAACTAGATGCAAAAACTATGCACCTTGAACGTAACTCATATCCTAGCATCTCACATGTATCTAGGGTGTATAAGTACACATACATGTCAATTTGATGTGAGATGTGGATTTTGGTTCATTTAATCTAGGATTTCATGCATTTTCTAAGGCAACCCTACTTGATTCCCTTATAAATGGGATTCAAGTCATGCCATTTTCTTTATTTCAATTTTAATCAGCTTAATGCATGAAATGATCATGGCATAAAGATAGCAATAATTAAGCAGGACCAATGATCATGATGTCATGGCATGTGATATAATCTAAGACAACATGACATCTAAAACAATCCTAAACAATTATATGACATGGTATATGATAAGATGCAATTTCATGTCATGATATATCAACTTTCATAAGCAATACAATAATACAAATACTCATCCAGACACACAAGATTTTCACAAACAGAAATTTCATTTAACTTAAAAGATTTTAGTCTTTTACATTCAAAATGGAGATTGACTATGCTCAATCTCACTACAAAAACTGACAACCAAAGAAAATCTAACATCCTCTATATCTAATTGTCTGCAGGAGGTGGCGGTGGAGGAGGCTGCTGACTCAAAGTCCAGGCCCGCATCATCTCAAACATATCGAGCTGACGCTGCTCGATGCAGCTCTGGGACTCCTCCATCCGATCAAGACGTGCACCAAAGGATGCTTGGCCTGCCAATATCTCTGACAGCCTAGAGTCAATCGACTACTGATAGTCCTGAAATCTGGACTCCAGTTGGCCATGACGATCTGATGGACTCGCTGTTGATGCATCTGCCGACATCTGATCATCCTCATCAGTGGCGTCTGCATCCTCGTAGTCCTCTGTCGCCTCTCTGGGTACCGGAGGAGGCTCTCTGCGTGCCCTGGGTGGTGGTCGAGGCGCCAACTCCATCTGTCCAGACCCCATCCGTAGCTTTGCTAACGAAGTTCTGCGATATCTGATCGTACACCTCAGATAGCGCTCTCAGAGAACCCCTGTGGATGTTAATGCCTACTGAATCTAGCCATGCTGTGATAATATGACCATATGGCATATGCACTTTCCCTTGGACAGGGGAAGTGAAATGCACAATGCAGTGAAACATGTTTAGTGCAAAGTTGATGTCTAACCTATGACGCATGGCGTATAGTAGGAAGAGATGGGGAGGCCGGATCTTGGCCAGACCCCGAGTGACGATAGGAAGAAAACACCCAACAATGACCTTGTAAAGTACATTGTCAGGTGCAGATAACTCACTAATAGGGAATAAATTCTGGGCCGGTGGACGAGGATGACCAAAGATATGCTCATGCATAGACTCCATAGAGATATGGTCAAAGGGCTTGGGCAAAGGAGCATCAAAGGTGGGGTAAAAGATGAAGGTGTCATCCGATGGCTTACACTCGAGAAACTCCTGCAGTATCGCAGGAGTGAACTCTAAATCGCGTTTTGCAACGCGAGTAGTGTAGGTAGGACCATCGTCTACCTTCTTTAGGTTTTGATAAAATTCCTTAAGAAGGTCATCGTTAATAGGATGGGTGCATAGGACAATTTTCATGAGATTATAGTATGCAAATAATTCCATGACATCACTACAATGGCGATTAAAAAAGTCCCTATCGATGTACCTAACCAACATAGGTTGGTACAATCGAGATTCACCCTCGGGTGGATCATTCCTACAGGCTCTCCTATTAAGAATGCAATGTAATGATATGACATGCAAGGACAATAATACATGATTAGATAAAACTAAATTATAATGGAAAGGCAAATTAGGGCTTGGGTAAGAAGAGTGTTACTTAGGCGCCATTTGGAGGTGTGACGATGGGATGCTCAGATATCGCTGAAGTGGTCGCCGGAAAGTTCGCCGGAGGACTCAAAACGCCGGAACCCTAATCGGAAACAAGGAACCAAACCCTAGAACGAGTCAACTAAGGATTGAAATAAGTGAAAAACGCAAGAAAAGGGGCTTATCTATCAAACCTAAAAGCTTGGGCGGCTGGCACATCCGGAAGGGTTGGTCGGAGAAGGAGATGGTGATCGGAGAGGAGAGGAAAAGCCGAAGGCACGTCGTGTGAAGACGCCGAACCCTAGCGGTTCGGCGTTATAAAATCGCGATGCGATGATCGATGTGCGATCACGATCGATAGCGTTTATTAGCGGGTTTACTGCCGCCGATCGATCCGGCCAGAATCGATCACGAACCTTCTCGTGACGGTACATGAATATCACGATCGATGTGGCTCATCGCAGATCGGGTGTTGTCACCACTGATCGATGATACGAGCACTCGATCGATGCCCTCACCCCTGGGTGAAGACATCGATCGATGTTCGCATGAGTCATGAGCCTGACTCGATCGATGACCGCATCGTATCGCGCCAGTTGTTATCGATGATCGATATTCGATTTCGCTAAAAATCAGAAAATCTCGATTTCATCATCTTAATTATTCCATTTTATCATGTTAAATCTTGTATATCGAACATATTGATGTTATACTTATATTCATGTATTTGTTAATGTATTTTTAATGTTTTATTCCATTTTGGCAAACATTAACATCCAAAGATTTCCAAATCCTAACATCTCACCCTTTCTAAGTGTTGAAATACACAATCAAGGTAAAAGGCTTGTTTTGTGAGATGCAATCCATCCTAGACATGCCTTCCATGCAAACACATGGTGAAACATATGAAGCATGGTAAGTACAAGACATCAAGTTGTGTGGCACTTGAGTATCACTCTTGATGTTACTTTTACATCTTAAACACACTTTTCTTGATACATGAACTTCTAAAGTGTGCCAACAATCAAAGTTACACACTATGACCTCTAAATCTAGATTGTGCCAATTTTATTGATTTTCATGTTTTCAAGAAATATATTGACACATCCTAAAATCCTTTAGGATTAAGGCTCAAATGTATTTTCAAGGTAACCATAACCTTGAAAATATCCTAAAGTGCCACCTTTACCATGGTTGAGTTAACTACTCATCCAATCAAGGTTGGCACACCCTAAACCCACCTAGCGTGAATCAATCACACTCTTAGGAACCCAAAAACGATTTGAGCTCCTAGGGATAATTAGGTATTCCTTAGGGATAACCTCCCTAGATACCTTCCTAATGACCTTCCTAGGCTTATTAGTCTTGGTCATTTTGGTCTTGCCTAGGTTAACCTTAGGGATTGCCTCCCTAACAACCTTCTTAGTGGCCACCCTAGGTTTCTTCGAAACCTTGGCCACTAGGCACAAACCTTGGTCAACTCTAGGGATGACTTCCCCATTGACCTTGGTCTTCCTAGACCTAGTTAGTGTTCCATAGTCAAATGGAACACTATGATAAGTCACCTTGGACTTAGGTTTGTGACCCAAACCATTCTTGCCCTTGGTTGACTTTTGACTCTTAGGTCCTAGATGTTGACTTTGACTTCTTGACCTAGGAGTTTGACCATTAGACCCTTTAAATTGATTTTGCATAATGTTAAGGGTCTTCTCAAGTTTTTCAAGCCTTGACCTTAAGGCTTGGTTCTCTAATTCTAATTGCCCAATTTTAGAATTTTGATTTAAACCATGGGCATTGGACTTCCTAGGCATATGCCTAGTCCATTTAGGGTTAACACTTAGGTGCTCTTGCACCTTTCTAATTGTCTCCCTAGGTAAAATTGATCTTGAGTTATTTGACCTAGGTTTGTTCTTAGGTAAATTGTTTTTAGGGACATTAGTCCCAAATTTCTCCTTATTTCCTAAGTGGACATTTTTAGCACCTAAACAAATATGTCTATTACTTTTAGCATGTTTTTCATGTACAATAGCAAGAGAATTAAAACTCCTAGCATGCTTTTGCCTATTAACTAAAGAAGGTGCATCATTGAAATATACCTTAGGGTTAGCTTTGGAAGCTCCCCCTACATGTGTAGCTCCCTCTTGGGTCTTCTTCTTCCCCCTAGGACATTGATTCCTATAATGTCCTTTTGAATTGCACTTGAAGCATATAACATGCTCCTTGCTCTTTTGACTTGGGGAACCGGCATCCTTTGACTTTTGTTGAATTTTGGGCGCCGGAGGAGCTTTCTTAACCTTCTTTGGGCACTTTCTCTTGTAGTGCCCGGTTTCCCTACACTCAAAGCAAATTATATGTTTTTTATTTAAAACCAAATTGCTTGAGTTACCTAATTCGGTGGTGGAGACCGGAATTGGACTTTGGGCTTCTTCATCTTGACCGGATGTCGAAGCTTCTTCTTGAAGTTCCGGTATGGAGGTTCTCTCCTCCCCCTCAATCCTTGAGGTGGTTGCTTCTTCCACTTCCTCCACCTCTTCCGATCCGGAGGTTGACTCCTCACATTCTTGTGAGGATGATGATGATTCTTCTTCGGTCTCCTCCTCTTCCAAGTCTTCTTGGACCGATTCGGGATTGTCGTGGAACTTGATCAACTTGTTCCACAACTCCTTGGCATCCCTATAGCTTCCTAATCTAGACAAAATGTCGTTAGGTATCAAATTAGTCAACATTTTTGTTACCTTAATGGTTGTCTTGAACTTTTCCCATTGCTCCTCGGTCCATCGCTTCATTTTGAGGATTTTTCCATTCTTTCCTCTTGGAGCATCAAAACCTATAGTCACGGCAAACCAATTTTTGATATTTGTCATTAGAAAATATTCCATCCTACCTTTCCAATATGCGAAATGTTCGCGGTTGAAGGAAGGTGGAATGTTGACGTCGTCACCAAATTTTTCTTGGAAATCCATATTCTTCCCTCTAGCTTCTTGACTCCGGGTTGTTAATCCGTAGAGGAGCCCCGGGCTCTGATACCACTTGTTAGGAATATTTATAATGGCTAGAGGGGGGTGAATAGCATTTTCCTGTACATTGATGAAATTCGATCTCGTTTGTTTCTACAATTTTGTTAGCGCAGCAGAAATAGAAAAGTAATAATGATAACGAAATGCACAACACACTAACACAAGTATATAACGTGGTTCGGAACCGCACGGTTCCTACTCCATGGATCGAGCTCTACGAGCTCTAGTGATGCACATGCAACCACTAATAAACACTCCTTCTCGGAACAATCCGGAGGCGGAGAAATCTCGTACAATAATGATTACAACAATAATTAAATAGATACAAGAAAATACAATATGAAATACAAATGCAAGTAAAGGAAAAACACTTTACAAGAGCTTTGGATTGCTTGATCTTTGATTGCCTTGAACTAGCTTTGAAGGAATGGAAAGCACCAACTTCCACCTTCAATTTCGCTCAAGAAAATCGCTATCTTTTCCTCCATCACGAGCTCCTTATATAGCTTTAACCTGTGCTGGAAAAGGTCAATCAGTCGACTGCTCGGGACCATCAGTCGACTGATCACAATGTTGCTGTGAGACAATGGTGTAATCCACGCTGGAAAAATCCAATGGCTAGGACATCAGTCGACTGATCATGACCATCAGTCGACTGATGAGCCATCACTCGACTGCTCGACTCAGCAGTCGAGTGAGACTCCATTCTTTGGCCGAAAATCTGAGCATCAGTCGACTGATCACATGATCAGTCGACTGCACAATAGTGGCAATGATCGCTAGGCACTTCCCACCAAACCCTAGTTGACTCAAAAACATGAGGTTTTAACCCAAGTATGGTGTCCCCATACTTGCTAGACCACCCTTAGCCTAGACCTAAGCCTTCTAGCTACCTCCATCAGCCTCACACCTCTCGGATCCCTCCAAGTCATCCATGACTTGTTCATCCATCGCGCTAGCCTTCAGGTGCTTCCATCGGCTATGTCATGCTAACGGTGTCTACACCGCCAAGGCACATTGGACTTACGCCGCCAAGACTCCGCTTGGAGTTTACGCCGCCAACCATTGGACTTATGCTGCCAAGACTCCCGCTTGGACTTTACGCCGCCAATATCAAACCCCTTGGACTTCTCAAATGCCAAGACTCAAACTTGGACTTTCCCTTGCCAACACATGTTGGACTTTCCATGCCAAGACCCATGCTTGGACTTTCCCTTGCCAACCCATGTTGGACTTTTCATGCCAAGACTCATGCTTGGACTTTTCATGTGCCAAGTACTCAGGACTTGGACTTTACCAAATGCCAAGTGTTCAACTTGGACTTTCCATGCCAAGTACCCAAGACTTGGACTTTCCCATGACAATTACATTGTCATATGTTTTTGTCAAACATCAAAAAATCACCCGAGTCAAACTCGAGTCCTGGTCAATCGTGACCTGGGTCGATTGCACCAACTTGACGTTGTGATCATGTTATGCTTATTACCTCGTAATTGTATGAATGTATGATGTTTTATAAAGAAGGAACATGATATCCATGAAAAGAATATGATATGTTATGAAGAAGAAATATGTTATGGTGAATGATATGTTATGGAGAAGAAATATGTTATGAAAGTCATATGATATGTTATGAAGAAGAAGTATGTTATGATATGAAGAAGAAAAACATGATATGCCATGATAAGGAATATGATATGTTTATGAAATGAAATATGATATATTATGATAAGAAGCATGTATGTATTTTACTTTCTGCATGGCTTGTACCAGACCCTAACAAGGTCCAAAGGGATGGGCTCCTAAGTTGCCCTAGGCCGACAGACTTAGATCGGGCCTAGGATGGGCTTCTATGTTATGATGATGGCCCCTAGGTCGACGGACATAGTACGGGCCTAGTAACCTAGTAGGTTCGAGATTAGCTACCTCAGGTCTATTTAGGGATGCGCGCTATGATGATGATGATGTGGTACAATGCTGGGCCCAATATGTTGAGAGTTATGTTCAAATACCTATGATATATGTTTTCGAAGAGCATCCTGCATATACCGTTATGTTATGTCTGCTCATGTTATGATGTTATATGTTATATATGTTACATGCTTCGTTGCTTATGTTATGTATGTTTACATGTTATGATTGTTATGTTATATATGTTTACATGATATGTTTGCTTATGTTATATATGTTTACATGTTATGTTTGCTTATGTTACATATGTTTACATGTTATGCTTGCTTATGTTATATATGTTTACATGTTATGCTTGCTTATGTTTGGTATGTTTACATGAATGTTATGCTTATATGTGTTATATGATCATGTCACTACTCTATGCTTGATGTTGATGTATGGTTTTTGTGAGTAGGACAGGATCTTACTAAGCCTATGTGCTTATAGTTTATGTTCCCTTGTACTGCAGATAAGGGTAAAGGGTGGATAAACTAAAGGGAGCAACAGGAGGGGCAAATGTGTGTGGTAGTGGCATGGTGGAGGAGATCTGTTATGTTCTTTATGCATGTTTTACCTAAGATGATTTTGTTTATGGACTTGAACTAAGCACTAAGTACTTATGAAATAATGATGCATGTGCTATGTTAAGAAGAAGTATCTATGAAATGATGATGCATGTTTATGTTTAAAAGAAAAAAAATATGTCTAAGTCTTCCGCTGTAAGAAGTACGATATGTGTAGTCTTCCGCTGTAATATATGTATGTAGGATCGCGTCACGTGCCGCCCCTCCGGGCCCTTGGAAAAAGGGCGGGCGTGACATTAAAACCCTCACAAGCATAGATCCAATGGACACAATTAAAAAGAGGCTTGGGAGAAAACTATAAAAGGGGAGCATAGGGTTTGGAAACTCTAAGCGAATTCTAACCAAGTTTTCTCCTCCTCCTCCCTAGTGTTGGCGGCAAGAACCCTTCTCCTAGGGTTAGGGCTGGCGCGTCCTCTCTCCTTCCCTCCCTTTGGTGGCCGGCACCTCCTTCCTCAAGCTAGGGTCGGCGAACACAAGCAAAGGGCAGCCCTCTCCATCTCTTGGTGACCGGCAGTGAAGGATTATCTTCCTTTCTTCTTTGGCCGGAGGCAAGAGCTCTCCTTGGTGGGCGGCACCTCCTTGGTTCTCCCTAGGGTCACCAGAAACAAGGAAGGGGAGCTCTCCTAGGTGGTCGACATGAGCAAGGGAGAAGAAGGTTGTTCGGTCAAGAGAAGAAGAAAGGGGCAGCTTGTTTTTGAGCAAGAAAAAAAAGGAGAAAAGGTGATCTAGGAGGCTTCAATTCTTGGAGGATCATTGCCCACACAACGTCCAAGAAGAGGATAGGTCATACGATAGAAGATCAAGAGGTAAACAAGAGGTATTCTTGTTTTTGTTTCCTTTTGTTCTATATAATTGTTTACAATTGTATGATCATGGACCTCGAAGATAAGCACAAAAAGTGGCGATCCGATCATCATCTATTCCATGGCTAATCGAGGAAAAGAGTTAGGTTGCTTGGACAACAAGTTTGTTCAAGCGACCACTTAAATCGAATAGCACGATGATGAATCGGTTGCTTGGGCAATCCATCTCTGTCTGAATTAGTTTTATTCAATTAAATTTTAATCCGGAGACGTGAGATAGGATCGCCATGCACAAGCGACCGAAGGAGAAGGAAGCAATTCTCTTCATTTTCTTGAAAAAAAAAATTTTCCTTGATAGAGGAACTCATTAGAAATGTGTTCCCCAAATTTCATGATTTTTTGATTTTTCTAAAATTTTTAATGCATTTATCATGTTGGCTTCAGAAATCAGAAATCAGAATTTTCAGCTACCAGTCGACTAATGAAGAATGCCAGTCGACTACTAAGTGCAAAAACTGGGTTTTTATGTGTTCAAATATGATTTTTGATGGTTTTATTCCCTTAGATATTGATGCCATGTTGTATAACATTTGTATGATATTTTTGATGGTGTGAAAAGGGGAGAGTGTTGAGAGTTTAAGTTAATCATGTTAAAGGGAAAATTAGCATGTGTTAAGGGGGAGTTGCATGTATTAAGGGGGAGTATTTGATACTCATATTATGTTTACATGTTTTCCTACCTTAGTGTATTTTGTTAATGTTTTCCCTAACTTAAACATGTTGTCACACATCAAAAAGAGGGAGATTATTAGGGCAATCAACCCAAGTAAGGTTTGGTTTTGATGCATGTGGAAAAGGATTTAAGTTAGGTTGTTATAGATTTGATGTGTGTGTATTTAAGTTGTGCAGGACTTAAGTGAATCACACATGGATTGACTTGATAAAGCATTGGCGAGTTCACCATCTCAGAGCTCGGGTCCTTGAGTCGGTGAAGAATGACATTGCAGAAGCCGTACACTTGGTGCATCTGAGGGACTACCGGACGAGGAGCAAATGAAGTGAAGCCGGAGGAAGCAGACTTCGTGGCAAGACACGAAAGATGACACTAGAGGAGCCAAAGGCTTAGTGCATTTGAGGGACGTAGGCCAAAGATATTGGTGCAGTAGGCACCTAAGTCGAACCTGAGTTTTGATTATAGCAAATGATACAAAGTTAAGCTCATTTTGTTATCTCACGAGCTAAATCAAGTGTACAGAAAGTGCTAAAGCTAGAGCTAAAGGTCAGCGACACCGGGAGGACTTCGGAGGAAGTCGAAGAACTCAGGTGAAGACCAGAAGCAAAGCTTCAAAGGTAAAAGTTGAGGTAAGCTTATGTGAGTGAGTGTAAGTAAGGTCGTGTCCTCCGTACGGGGACATCCTTAGGCGTCGATCCGACCAAGACTTTCCATAGAAGGTCTAAGTCGAGATCGGATGGTAAATGGCCATCAAGCTTACTTATACTAACTGTATTTTCGAGCTAACTCTTCATTGCAGTTGGAAACCCTTCCATCAGTCGACTGATGGCTTGTATCAGTCGATTGATGCCTCCAGCAGTCGATTGATAGGGTTGATCAGTCGATTGCTAGTCAAGGATCAGCCTTGAGGAGAGTCAAAGCTTATCACCATTTCTCAAGGGCTAGGTGGCATCACCTCATGAAACCTCATCTCAACGATTAGGGTTTCACAAGGCTATAAAAGTAGGGGTTCTCCACCCCTTTTCCATCATTCCAAGTGCTCCAAATCGCTCCCGCAACGCTAATCTCCTACGACGACTCTACTATGCCAAAGTGCCACCGGATCGACGACAACTCAACCTTAGCTCAAGATCTTCTTCATCGTCGTTATAAAAATATTTTATTTAGAGTCTTAATTGTGAATTCTTTTTGTTTTCGGAGCTTTAATAGTAACAAGGAGAGGGGGAGTGTCCCTCTACCTTGAGTGTTATTATTTTCTTGTAATCGTTCACTCCTAGTTCTAATGAGGAGGAGTATTTTAGAGGATTGCCCTCCGTACACGGTCTAGGACCGTTAGGGCTTTGGATTAGCAGCTGAAGACTTTGAACTAAGTACAAAGAAGTAGTTCTTTTTTATTTCCACTGTGCATTTCTTTATTGCTCTATT